>OX453060.1:20748390-21948390 GCA_949699795.1 Spicauda simplicius | reverse complement strand
TGTTTTTATCGAACGTAATTTATTCATGAACGTAGTGACTACAATAATATTTATATTATATTATTCTCTAATTGTATTCATATTTGGGAACGCCCGCCACGGCCCGCTTTTGCCTTGAATTTTAATTCGTTGATTATTTCAAAGATCAAACGTACTTGCGTTTCGTAATAGCGTAATTTAGTGTTCTTATTTCAACGTGTTAATTAATTATATAACTAGGTACGGATTGATATTGCAGTTTTAAATGCTTCTTCTTTATTGATATAAATAAGTACACGGATAATATAATTATTATCCGAGTACTAGCAACCTCGTCAACCCATGATTGTCCCACTGCTGGACTCGTGTCTTCTCACAGTATAAACAGATTGGCCTAGTACTAATTGATAGACTTTACACTTATTCCCTTTAGGGAAGTGATAATTAACTTTTAATATGCGTATAAGAAAAACCTGGTGCGTGCCTGGGGTACTATCCTCGGACCCACAATTGAGAGACCAAGTTTCAATCACAACATTAGACTATCGTTGCTCTTTGTATCCTAGCATCTATGAATATTGAGTCGTCTAATCAGGAAGAAGTCAGAATTAGTATCATTTAAACCAGATACATATTAACATAGGAAAGAGGGCTCTTGGGTCTTACCCAAAATATATTTGCATATGGAGATTTTTACTATGTCTGTTTACTTAGGAATGGTCATCATTATAATCGGGTAGGTGGAAAAATGGTATCTTTTAATGGTTACAGCAGTTTTCGATTAAAGTATGTTTCTGCAAATAAATACAACGAAGTTTCTATGGAAAAATCATACATAAACATTATGTACATTATTTATTTGTGTTAAAGAAAGAGGTAATGAGATGTCAAGGTTTGACTGAAAGGCGCACAATATTTAATTTCGCGACCGAACAATGAACGAATGGGCGATGAAAGTTGGCTGATATAGACAAAGAGAAAGGAACAATGAAAATCTGTTTAATGGGATTAAATTGAAACTACAATGTTTAGGGTATTTACAGACGAACTGCATTTGGACTGCATGCGAAGTGAATTGCAGTTTTAATGGGGTTTTTGTACGGATGACAAATTGTATAGTAACTACTTACTGCGTAGTTTGTTATTAATTTATTCGTATCGATAAATACCGACTACACACTAACAGCAGACGGACAGAGCAATTTTGGCTTTGTTGCATTGAAAATGTAGTGTTGTAGCTGAAACGCGTACCGTCTGTAGAGACATTTAGTTCAATTCGGACGAAGAATAGTTGACATAACATGTAATAAAGTAATAATGAAATGCCCAATTTGTTAGCAGTTACGATGCAGTTATATCAACAATACAAACGCCGCGTCCAGCCCTCAGCATGGCAAGTGGTTCAAATGCAGACCGTCTGGATGCACTCTTAGAGCCTGTTTTGGTTGAAGTATCCCTGAGGAGAAAATAGCGGTTCCGGTTGCAAATGAAATTGTTATCGTATGGACTCGTTGTCGCTCCATTTGTAAACACGAATCGAGAAATTAGAACGATACAAAGCTGGCAAATAGAGTAATTTTGGAAAGACAAAGTACGATAATGAATACATAATTCAGACGCAAAGTTAAAGCTATGTGCAACAAATCATATAAAACATTGAATGAAACATTCCTGTTTTATAATGTTAAGAGTAAAAAGAATAAGTTTCTTTTTGCATACTGAAAAAATAAAGGTCATCAATTTTAACTTTGTAAAAGGAAAGATTTTGATGGAAATATAAAAGTTTACATAGCGAAACATAGTATCTGATTAACCAGACGTAAAAGAAAAGTTTAGCCTTATGATGGAGTTATAATTACTTCCTAAGGCACAGGCTAATGTTATCTATTAACCCACAGTTATATTTGAGCTGTGTTTTTTTCCATTAACATTGAGACAATTTATTCAGAACTACAGCAAGCCGACAGTAAATATGTGGTACATAAATTCGTTAAAAACAATACAACCTTTGGGTACAAACAAACATCGTCATTGCCCGTACTGTGCGCTACGCAGCGCACGCAGCATGCTCGAGGCGCGTGAGTACCGTCAGCATGAACAAAAATGTTTTTTTTATACATATAAATTGATGTTAATGCTTGTTGCTTTTGGAAAAACGTTTATTTTATTAAGCTTTTGGGAAAATGAGACTTGAAGTCTTTTACAATTGCTGTAGCATATGAATAAACTGAATTTGTATTTTTATAAATGCATCTTTAATGTATAATAATAATATCCAAAATTTGCTACTAGGTATAAAGGAAGAAATTTGATATGGCTGTCTATTGACGATTAGATTTGAAGCGATATACTACTCCAATGCATTTACTATTCCATTTGCATTAAAAGACGATTCATTAGCGATACTAATTGTACTGATATTATAGTAATTACATCACGCGGCAACTGTGATTTATTTGACCCTTGATGTATGCCACGCAGCGTTGTTTATAAATGCAACATTCACATAATATTTATTGATCACTGTATTCCGATTTATTGCAAGTATCATTATTTATTGGCATGTAAGTAATATACTTCATCTATGTTCATCATTCATACATCGCACATACTTATTGTGTTTAGTGACACATGTCTTCACAAGGGTTCTGCTGACTCTCCAATAACCTTTGATTATTAATTTTCATCTTTTTATGCAGACCGTACTAGCTGGCGGAGACCTTGTTGTGATGTCAGTTATCTCATGGCCATTTTGTTGAGTGTGTGTACGTATGTGTTGACATGTGTGCTTGTGTTCTCACGCTTGTTTGTTTGCGTGTGTTGTGTGTTTATACGCTCGTTTGTATATGTGTGGCGCCAACAAGGGCTTGCTAGGACGAATCGTGCACGATACGATACTTCCTCGTAGATTTAATCCATTTATCAGTCATTAGTCGGTTTCGGCGTGTCGCTCGCCTTGACTACACCGGTCGTTTCAATACGCTTGATCGATTAGGTGCCTGTTGAGCTATCAAATATGGTAGCTTAGTTAATCTATAGGCCCATATGATATAGTCGACATTATCATTGACAAACCTTGACCACGTTCACCCATGATCGTAGTAAGATATTAGGTAAGGTGAAAAATTAAACACTTAGTACAAGAAAGTTAGAATATAAAGGAAGCAAGGCCTTAACAAGTGATATTATTTTAGAGGAGATCCAGAAGTTCTTCACCCAGTTATCTGATCCAGAAGTAAGAATATTTAAGAGACTGCACAGTTTTATTATAGAAAAAATTTTTTCGCCTATTATATAGAAGCGGCCCACGCTACGCCATGGCTCATAGAACATTTTTTACCTCCTACACCCTCACACTCTGGCTGCGGCTACGAACTAAGGTCTTTTCGTGAATTAGTTTTAAATTTAAAAGTGACGAATCAAGCGGGAGATAACATCGCCTTTGTTTTTGGCAACGTATTACGCGATATGATACAGTCAAGTTTGATGAAAGTTGTTTTTGAATTAAAAATAACACACAATGAAATTAAAGGTCAAGTATTACGTTTCTAGTTTCGTACGAATTCTTGCAACGTACATTTGGACAGAAAATTTTATGTTACGTTTTATTGCGGCTGTGGTGGCGACAGGTTCATTCACTCGTTCTTGAAACTGCGGAAGTGCATCGGATGGCAATGGGCACTAGCAGTCGACCTCACTAATTGTAATTAAACTACCATTATTATTACTTGGCGCGCTCGTATAGAGTTACTATATTGCAAACTATTGAGTCAGAAAATGTAGCCATTACGTTGAAGTCTGTAGTTTCGCTAGTTTTTATAGTATATAAGTAGCAAACTAATATACAGTCTGGTGCCAACCCATTTATAGTCCCACTGGGCACGGGTCTTCTCTCAGAATGAGAGTTTTAGGCCATAGACCACCGCGCTGGCCAAGTGCGAATTGGTGGACTTCACACACCTCCGAGAACTTATTTTTTTTAAAGAACTCTCGGATGTGGGTCATCACGATGTTTTCCTTCACCGAAAAGCAGTGATGCACATGCAGTTTACCTGATAAGTAGCTACAGTCGTTTATGGCCATCTGCGATCCACCCCAGGAATGATTCCCACTTGTGATGGAAAGTATGTCATTATTTGAACATTCGCGAATGCGAATTCTAATATACCTTACAAACATTCTCGAATGCGAATGTCAATCTTTTCAGTTTTTGGTATGGGGTGCCAGAGGATCTAGATTTGGCAATCTATTTTTATGTCAAACTGCGTTTCGATTTCAATTTTGATATATTTAATATTCGCAAAACATTCGCATCAATTCCTGCGAATGCGATTATCTAAAACATGCGAATATTCGCCAATGTGAATGCGATTTTTCGTTACATCACTAATTCCTACCTACCTGAAGTGAACTATGGATTCATTGCTATTTGCTACCCCGGAGGACTAAGGTTCCTCCTTCTTACCACATTGATACACTCGTAATGTGATCCGAAATGAATAGAAACAAATAAAAATGCTGTACCTTATTGATTCCATAAGGTAGTCCTAGTCATAGTGTGTAGTCCTAGCCATTATGAAAAATATACCGTTTTTACAATAAATTCTAGATCGTGATGACTATTTAAGAAATAACTTTAATTAAGACAAGAGAACACTAAGAAGACTAAACATTTTACATCCAAATTTATGTCAAAATATTCCAAGCGGGCTCTCATAGCAACTCTTTTATATTGTATAAAAACTATTCGCTCCATGTGAAACGGCTGTAGATTTTTTCACTAACAAAAAATTCAAGAGCCTAGGCAGTTTTTTCCCAAGCTTTTCACATGAGCTAATTCAGTACCGGAGGCAGCTCGCCCCGAATTGTGGTCAATGACAAGGCCGCCTACATTCGAAGTGGGCTCGAAAAGTTACTTATCGTGTAGGCTTCATAGGCCTTAGAGTTCCGTACAGAATGACCATTTGGTTAGTCAAGATGGCAAAGTTTAGAGAAGAACTGAACTGACGTTCCACGGATACCCTAGGTATTAACTTCAACAGCTGAAAATCTTGTAAAATGTTTTTCATGCTATTAATAAATGCGGTTTAAATTAAGGAGAATTTGTTTACCCGTTTCTAAAAAATAAAGCAATCTTATACAATCATTTACAATGGCTAATAGAATGCCAAAGGAAAATAATTTCATAAGCTTTCAAAGCTAAAGACAAATCGCTGAAAATCGTTTCTAATTGTAATACAATTATGATAAATAATAAAAACGTTCATATTTTGATTAATATTTGTATAATAAACGGAACCTTAGAAAGTGAGCCCTACTTGAACTTGACGGGTTTTTTACATCCAGATGGGCGGCCCGCGAGTTTGGTATTTAGACCTGTTCTCATTTTGCTCTTACAGTATTACCTTGCTACATATTTTATCTTTTTGTCACTCACACTAGTGTCGGTCGTAATGTGTTATGGAAAGTGTTTTTATCGGGATGATTTTACTCGACGAAAGAGAAAACTTGGAAGGGCATAGATACGGTTAAAGTTATACTTTGGATTCGTTCTGAGTGTTGATCATTAAATGGGTTTTGTAAAAGTAAACCCCTGTTTATTCTAAACGAGTTTCCCCTTGTAGTTCTGAGTGTTCTATTATAGAATATTATGAGCAGTCTTATATTTAAGTGTATGTTCCTCACTACTGTTGTAGGGAGATTTATATAAGTTAGTTGTACTTACAGCTTACAGGTAGCTCTCGAAGGGTCATGCAGCCAGCAGGATCAATCGAGTCCCGCCATTACCTGTTAAAATAATATATTAGTAATAATATTGCATTATCAACTCCGTAAGGTAGATCTAGTGACTGACCAAAAATAGCGACGATTTAATCTCAGGTGAACTGTTCCTCCGTTTGACATTTTAAACAATCAAACATAAAGAGCATGAAATGTACAATTTAACAAGTTATAGGACTGTCAAGATACAATTTTATGTTTATTAATAACGATTTCATTAAGATTTTGCCAATCAATTAACACGTGTATGTGTTGCCCTAAAGTTTTTATGTACCTCTAACGTATAAGTGTTTCATTATATTTTCTCAGACATTTCGATCCATGGTGGCAACACCCACATATAAGTTACACAAATAGATCTAGAAATGGGGAAGTAATAGACAATATTAAAATTTACGCAGATGTAATTTATATCGCTCGTTAAGAAAACTCTTTGTAATGCTAGTTTGTTTGTCTATTCTAATGAAGTTGCTACGTCGCTGAAACTTGTAACTGATGACTCTTAGGTGCATCGTTTATTTCTATTGGCAGCTATTTATATACTACATTCATTAATGTATTGTACAATGTAACACAAATAAACATTATCAATAAGTCGTATATAAATACATTGGTTATCTAGATTGTAAATGGTAAACAACGTGTTTACTAGCGTTACACGATCACAATTTCGGCCTAGTCACTATCGGTTCGTTAACGCGCCAAATAGATTCAAGGTTTCTCTGAAAAAGAAACGTACTCGATAAATTTATGGTTTCAATAATCGTTTAGCGTTCAAGTACGGCAGGCGAAGGTATGATGCATTCGGCCTCGCGGGTAAACAAACGCTAGATAGCTAGACAAAGACGACGCGAGGTCATGAGCGTAGCCTTGCGCGGGTGCGCGCGCGCACGCTTCCGCCTGTCGACGGCCGAGGCGCGGGCGCACGCGAGCCAGTCGCCGCCCGCCTGCCGATCACGGCGGATGTATCCACCTGTCACCTCGTAATACGATTATTAAAATTATCTCGATGAGAATGGCGTTTGCACATGCAGTTGAGCGTCTAATTTATGCACTAAAATTTAGTAGCATAAATTTGAACGAATAAAAAAAAAATACCAAAAATACACATTTTTTAAAATTAAATCATCAAGACTAGGAATTTAATGCGTAATACGAACATTTTAACTATGTTAAAATATTTGTCGTATCTAATAAAAATAGTCTCATCTACGTGCATTAGTCAGCACTTGGGCTACCGAGCTTCGCTCTGTAAGTTTGTCCTTGCTGATAGATTTCATATAATAAGCCTACTTACAACCACATTAACACTATCATCTGTGTTGTCATAGTAACATACTTTTGCAATAGATACTACCCTATTACTACCAAGATCTTATCGTTCTCAAATGACACCCTAAGTTGCCGTAATAAAATAAATTAAGTATTTTAAAAGGTTATATAAATACAATATTTCATAAATATCTGTAAAGCTATTTGCGAGAAACCAATAAAGTTACGGGTAATTAGAGTAGATGCTTATATCTTACAAGTAGATCTTACAAGGTTACTTAATTACTCGTGTGAGCCCTGAGAGTCGTTACCTACTTTAGATGATTCATTTGCATATTAAAGTATATTAATCAACAATCAAATCAAATTATTTATAGACCTATCACAGGCTGTTATTTCTGCTACTACACGGTGCGAGTACAATCTAGAAACACAGTTCATTTGAATCTATTAGGCGGCAAAGCTCCGTCATACAATAATTAGGTATGTAATCGTTTGCTCCTACGCAGCCGTGTCTCGACTAAGTTGTATTGCTACCAGATGTTTATGTAAATTAATACATATATATATATATAAACAAAAAGATAGGTATTGTTATAGTGTAAGGTCGACCCATACTTTAATTGCCAAAAAGTTCTTGCTGCAATTCCAAAGCTCTAAATCATACTGAAAATACATAGAACAATAAAATGTAATATATGTATATTATTATTGTTTCTTATGTCGCGTCTATATGTATTCGAGCAGGCCGATATTACTATCAGAACCATGATTATGAAACCAATGTCATTATTATATTAAAAAAAAGTTTTAGTTAGGGACTGAAAGGGCTAAAATCCTGGATGCCAAGCGTATTATGAACTTTCCAATAAATGTCTTTTTAAAACCTGTTTACTTTAAGTTCAAAATAATCCGTTAAATTCTGGTTAAAATTGATAAATTCAACCAGAGTATGCAGGATTTCTAAAGAAATACGTCGAATTCGATTCTATTTCCGGGAGGTACGTTCACTTAAATTGTTCATGTAATATATGGTAAATGATGCAGTTTTGTTTGTTACCGCATCGATCGCAAGAGGTAGTGAATTCCGCGAATGGGCAGAAGAATTAAATCTATGAATGGCGCGCGATTTGAATATCGAATTCTTGTTTATGGTAATACTGGAATAAGGGCGCGCCTCCTTAGTATTTTTAATGATTTTTTTAACTCTTATTGTTTTCGAATGAAGATATTAGATATTAAACAATGGGCTAGTGGAGTTTGTAGACTATTTTTTAATATGTAGTGTTTTTATAACTGTTTATTTTATTATTTATTTCCATTATTAAACCCAAATATGACTACATATTCGGATGATAATATAACAGATATTACATAATTATAATGATTAGATCGACTTGCCGCTTGTTACAAAGTTATGTATTATATCTTTCCATCCACGTCTGCAATCGCCGGTTCCGTAACCAAAGCGAAAAAATGGATCCCTATTACTAAGCCTCCGCTGCTATTGTCATTGGAACAGACTCTTTAATTTTTTACAGAATGTATATTACTGTAGCTAATTATTATATTAATACGTGAAGCAAAAATTTGTGACGGATTTTTAAGTAATATGCCGCGGACGGATTAGTATGAAATTTTGCACAGTTATAGTGGACGTAGAGAAGGAGTGCACAATGTTAATATTTTTTCCAAATAATGCATTTTTCATACATAAAATCAACTAAAAACACATTACACACACTGCCTTGCATTTGTCACAAACACATATGTACTTAGTAAATGAAAATGAAAAGACACAACGTCAAGAATGTCAGATGACATTTGATTTTTAATTTAAATTACGGTCGAATTTCGGCCGATGCTACGGGTGACTAGTACTTATAACAATTCGTGTGCGAGTCGACTTGTACTTGGCCAATTATTTTAAAAATGTACAATAGATGAAGAACTCAGGAGGAACTTGAATATGCATTGTCTTCTAACATCAGAACAGATACACATCTTTACAAGAAAAACTGTTTGAAGTCAAACGTCGCTTCCGGTGTTAAATCCTGTCTGGCCCACATTTGTATCATTCGTAAATCACATTTCCTTTATCTCGAAACGTATACTCATTCCTCTCCTTTTAAATGTTATAATATGTTTCCTTGTCTCATAATACAGTGAAGATAAAAACGGTTCTGATTAATCTGCGCATGCGATGGATGCGTTTTTATTTATGGTCGCCTTTGATCAGCGTCTTACAAACAAATCAAGATAAAGTTTTCTTATGATAGTCCGTGCATCATGCGTGTCCATTTGAATTACGATGATGACGATCCACGTGGCGCTGAGGTTACCGTGGCGATCTGAAACGCTGTGGGTTCCGGGTTCGAGCACCAGCCAAAGAAACATTCAATTATTAATTTAGATTGAGTCTGTTGAACTTGCCCTTTTTATACATTTGGCTCAAGAAATAGGCAATCCTCTTGTAGGGCTATGGTTGGTATTTATTATCGATACATTCACTATAGAACTTTTTATTGAAATCACGAAGCATTGTCTTTCTTTAATTTGATCAGAGATTACATCAACATTGTAACGCGAAGTTACAAACGAATGCTAGCGAACGATTAACCTTTGTATGCTTTGTATGGTCTGTTACCTTTATCGTTCTAGAATTAAGATTTCGTGGCTTTTAGTTAAGCGCTATTAACATTGACGGCGATTTCCTCAATGGCTTTGATTTTATTTTTGTTGTTTTTATACAAAATTCGTGAAACGGAATCCATTTATGGCCGGCGCGTGCATTGGACGAGGACACTAGGAAGTGGCCAGTTAATTGCAACCTCATGTAAAACAGTCTCGTTGACCGACTATTATAATTTTTGATACATTAATCTTTTTTATTTTTTGCCTCTATAATTAATGTTTACACGAATAAATTGACAGCTTCATATGAGTTGAGGCATCTTTAATATTGGAATTTTCAAAGCTAGTAGTTTGATAGCTTTAAAAGCAAATTCTTTAAGCATAGATTTGATTTAACGAGATCATAGCACTGAAGTTTCATCCCAAGATTTTTTGCGTGCCATAAGATTTCGAGACAGATATTTTTATGACAAAATGTGATTGCTGTTTAAGTCTAGACTCTAAGTTCGCTCGAGATATACTAAGCTGTCTAAATAAACGATGTAGTGGTAAAATACTTTTAATAATCTATATAAAGGTATTTATGCAGCGAAAGGAAACTTACTTTTGACTAATCATTACAGAGCCTAAATTACTAGAGTTAAATGAGATTTTGAAAACAGGTTCTCTTAATGAAGCAGACAGGAAGACTAAGAAAGGAATGCTTGTTATTCCACCTTTATGGGTCTGAATGTTTGTATGATAGTCTACACGAACAATAAACCCTTTTGTTCGTTTGATTGAACGCTAAATTATTTATTTTAAAGTACAATAAGTAAACAGGTAATATCAATTGATAAATAAGTAAACCTTGATCCTGACAAGAATCACGCCAAATATTGTCGGCGGTTATGTGACAATCATACGATAATAAACAATTATAACGAATTGATAACAGATAATAGAGTATGTTTATGATACTATATGACTGGTACGTTGTTAAGTTTACCTATATTAGGGATGTATCACTATTGTCTTGTGGTTTCGTTGTGTTGTTTAGAAAACCCTTTGCTATTCAATTTCAATTTTTCTTTGGATTTTGGAAACGAAATAATAATTGAAATCGGTATAAAGAGGAAATTGACACTTGATTGACTCGTGAACTACAGCATCACACGTTGTCCGTTCAGTCAGGAGTCTATAAATACAATATTTAGTTGTAACAACAAGTATACCAAGCTTTAAAGCCTAGTATAGGCGATTGTTAAGTTTTTAGGCCCACCAGCTTATTGTCATCGGGACAGTTTTTACACGACCGCCAAATCCGCCAATGCCAATGGTGTACACGGAAAAAATACAAAGTCAAACGAGACCTCATGGAAAAAAATAAAATAAAACAGAAACATTGACCTTTACCCACTGACTTAGGACCGAGACCTTGCGCCTAGATATGTTTTTGGTTCGTTATCACATTATTCGTTGGTCTATCGCGCGATAAAGGGCTTGACCTTGTGGATTATCAGCTCGAGGTCGCCGATTCGATTCCGGCTCGGTTTTTTCGTGGATTTTTATGCACGGCTGAAATTTCCGCGTCTGTTTCCTTCCTCTTCTCGATTGCACAATGCGACTAGGCTCTGAAGGTCGGTAATTGTTTGTATTCTAAACGAGATTTCTTTGATGCGCTAATGGAATGGCCGAAATATCATTAAAACTGATAGTGATTTTTGCTGGTCTCACAAAGAGCTCTCCGAGCTCCGTCGCCCAGCCGGGGCGACGGAGCTCGGAGCAATTAGTCATTCTCTGAATCACGTCGCGCGAAGTAATGCGCGACACCTGCTGTCTCAGATTACCCTAAACTTGACACGCAGATAAGAAAGGCAACAAAAGTAATTAAATGTTTTTAGAAAGCATTCGTTTATATTCTTATTTGTGGTTTCGTGGAGATGAAACACCCAGCTTCTCGATTTCCACTAGCGACTCAGATTTTGAGAATTCAGTTATTCGTAAAATCGATGTTTAGAATAGACTAATGTATCTTTTAATGTACATGCTATTGTTTCCCACGTTAGGGTGTTTTTTTAATAAACATCAAAGGAACTTGAGACATATTTTTACAGAACATCTATAAAAACCAAAACTATTTTTAATGATAATGATTTACTCAAAATTTTACCTTTGAAGTAAAAAGAAAGTTGGCATACACAAATCTATTATTATTTCCCTTAAACTATAACACCGTATATGCTCAAACAGCATAACAAATCTGCCTTATTGTTATAATTGTAACCTTCATCAAAATGAAAGAAATGATAACCGAAACCCAATGGACCGATAAATCTGTGGATTAATAAGGCTCTTTGTTCGTAATATTTACAAGAAACTATTGCGAATATTAAAGATAGTTGAAGCGTTAATCTTCTGAAGTGTCATGCGATGTCGATTGGCTGAATGCCCCAAATCGATTTTTTCTATCGATTTTTTACTCGTTTATTTTTCCCAGAGGGTCAATCGTTTGAGCAAGAAGCGCGGAAGTCACGGCCTATGGTCTTGGATTTCTGAACACTTCGATTCAATGTCGATTGTCTGCAGCTGTTGAATAATCATGATTATTTCTCGTGATGATAAATGATCGAGTCAACAATGTATATTTAAATATGTAATTAGTTAAACAGCCTGTTCTACAATGGGAAGAAGAGTTTTGACTGTCTAATAAAATTATTTTGAATATCTGCAGTTTGTAATTTTTTTTTTTTGATAAATTTAAAAACACTTAAAAATGGTGAGTTTTGATAAAACACTGAAGTAGCAAAAAAAATGTAGTCCATTTGATGGCAAGTGTTCACTGCTGCTCATAGACGTCATGGACAAAGCGTTGCTTCTCGTTAGGACTACGATGCGCCTCATATGAAAGTGTCCCGGCAACACTCACCAAGAGGCAAGAAGTGCTTCAGACTAGGAATGGGTGTAGATGTGGAGGTGTTGCTTCGGTCGCACTGTATTCGTTCCACCATCATATTATGTAAACCTATTGCTATATATCAGGACTTATCCCTAAAGCAATAAATCTTAAAATATTTCACTAGGTCTATTGACACCGGATTCACTCAGTCAGTTGACCGTGAATTGGCGAACAAGAAACAAAAGTTGGACGAAAACAAAACGGCACAAGTAAGTGTCCGTGACCGTGGCTTGCCGAAACCGAGAGTGGCGGATTTGGAGCGTGTTTGCGCAGGCACTAGGGTTGTCAATATTCATATTTTTTAAAGTCAGCTGTACAAAATGTGGCGATTTTCAAAAATAGAGTTTTATGACAAAACTCAAACAAAATGTTTTTTTCATTTTAGTGGCATGCATTATTCTTGCACGTGTTTTTTATATTTTTAAAGAAAATAATTATTGCATTGAAATATGTTTTTTTAAAGGACGATAATCCTTTAAATCTATGTAAGAGTAGCAACGCGTAGTTCGCAAACTTGAAATAGTAAAGTATTATATTATGATACAGTTGGCAACCCTAGCAGGTGCCCACATTGCCGTGATGAGGCGCCACTTGCATCGAAGCAGCCGTCCCCAGAGCCGCACGACCTCGCGGAAATTCCTTAATGTGATGCACTGTGTTTTTTTTAACATTGACCTTTCGAGATACATTAATTTTATTCCGGAACTATTTTTCCTCATTGGCAGAATGACATTAACTCGTTGATCTAATTTCGGCATGGTTTTTCATTTTATCATTAACCTTCTCATAAACTATACATCATACCTTAGCATATAGAATATATTTTATAACTTATTCCAAACTTGATTAATGCTCTACCTACAAACTGAATGAAAACATTTATATATAAGCGTTCATTTAACACTTTAGCACTACCCATTTTCAGAGTTTACAAACAAACGAAGAACTAAATGTCCATCCACAAGAACGCCCACAATATTACGCATTTCACCCACCCAGAGGCTGGCAGACGTTTAAATATTCAATAAATTAACGGCGAGCATGCAAGCAAATAGTCACATCATACCTTCACCTTAGCTACCGCGCTACACTTCCGCGTACCACGCGTCACCGTTCACTTTCACTGCAAGACGTGGGGGTACCGCCTGACTTGACTACGACCGACCACAGCTTGCAAATACACTAAAGTAACACTTAACGGCGAAAACCTAAGGCATAATTTCCAGAGCCACTACCATACCTATGATTTTTAACGATCAACCTGATATCTCTTCGATTTGGACTCAGTGTGTCGTGTGCTAAAGTCGGATTTTGATCGTGGATAACCTGGTGATGGCCTTCAAGGCCGCACGTAGTGAATTCGTAGTTGTTTACTTTCTATAGCGGTCAGTGGTCACAGCTTTTGGCGTTTGGGATTATGGCGTTGAGGTTTTTAAAGCCATTCAAGGTCGGCGTTTTTATATGGCACCATATCGAAAGTGAAAGGAGATAGGATCGATTATCTCGAACTTGCGCTATTTTTAACTCATAAATTGTATTGCAGTAACATTTAGATGCTTGTCAAATATGTTTACAATTTTTAGAAATGGTTTCTTAAAGTGCCGTAGCACAGTGATTTTTGCTATTAATGATGTCTCAAATGTAGTCAGTTGCTTCATTTAGAAAGGTAATCAAATTATTTTGGTGCATCTTAACCTCAAATCAGAATTTATCTGCGTATGTCAAGGATTTGTCGTATTTTTGTCGTTTATCCGCAAGGTTAAATGCATAAAGTTTATACAAGATTAATAATGTTCTGCATTGGAACATAACATATTATGTTTGTTATGACGGAAGTGTACCTGTTAATAATTTATTACACGTTACTTTATAGGTTCAAAATAAGTGACAATGTGATGGTTAAGAAAGTAAGATTAAGCTAGCAAAGTTACGGGATCATATATTAATATTAACATCTTACGTTTCATTAGTTCGAAAATCTATGTAAAAAATGTACATAAATTCGCTTAATAACCATCCCACTAAGAACTTCAATGAATATTCAGCAAGAATTCAGATTATGAAAAATATGACGCTATATTTATCGAAAATGAGATTATTAAAATAACAATTTTGACGATATTAACAAAATGCTTATACATAGTAGCGTCATTGTAAATCAGTCCGTTTTAAAGTCGACGGTCGCGCACGTTTTGCATATTTTGTATACTTTCTCTTGGCACTTGCGCTTGCGAACGTGATTCAAGAAACCACCTGGATTTTACCATCTGATGCTATTCATAAGATTAAAAGCCTTAGTAGCAATATTAAACACGTCACATTTAACATGCAGTATCGCTGTGGCTGCATTACAATAATTTTAACGGTAGAAAGCTTCATCATATCCATCGACTTATTCCACATCCATCTAGATCAGTGATAGCTAAATGGTTAATCCAAGGCCTCTCAATCGGGACTCCGAGGTTCGAAACCGATGCTTTAAATTCCCACTGAGTTTTTAAATAAAAGAAATCATTACTGCTTTGCAGTGAAAGAAAACATCGCGAGTTAAGCTGCAAACCTAAAAGTACATTTAAATAACTTTCCAAACATTTTCAAACTCTAGCAGACCGCACTTGGCCAGCGCAGTGGCCTAAAGTGGCCTCTGGTGTTCTGAGAGCAAACCCGGACCTAACATTGGGACAATGATGGGTTGACATTAATCTCCTACGATTATTTGTCATCAAACTGTCATAGAAGGAATATAAATATAATTTAATCCTTAAAAAGTTTGTGTTTGAGTTACTTATTTCGCACAAAATCTGAATTAAATTATAAATAAATTCCTATCAAGTTACGTTTTAACTTAGACTTATATTTGATGCATAAAACATACAAATGTTCTTCATTAATAGATACATTTTGAATTGGAATAATCATCTATTTTATTACTGTATCGATTATGTCACAAATGAGGTATTTGCATTCAAATTATCCTTAAGGTTATTTTATCTTATATACTTATCTATCAAGTTCGTCTAGCAAGTTCATTACTGATCAAGATGGATACGCTTGTAAAAATTATGCTTACGTCATGCATTGTATTAGGATTTGTATTGTCATTACTACTTAGCGATTTATATATAATTCTGTACTCCGTTTGGCGGTAGTAGTGTGATTTAAAATAACGTTATATCAATTTAAAAACGAACTACGAAATAAATAACCCGTAACCTTGAAAAGGGACTGCGTGCACGGAAATGTTTTTAACGATTATGTGATAAACAAATATTATCTTCATGGAAATTCTTCATGCAATATAAACTTATCAGGCTATGAATATATCAGTTAATTATACGCATTTGCTAACGAAAATAAAAGACTTACATTAAGTAAATAAAACCGTATATGTCTTAGAATATTTTTAAACAGATAAATTAAGATTAACTTTTTAATCAAAAATAAACACGGAATTTTCAAATGATTAAATTATAAGACCGTAAACATAAAAATCTGAACTGAAAATAAACAATACATGTAAGAAAATTCAGGTAAATATATTTTTGAAAATCACAAAACTTTCAGGTAAGTCAGAACTTTACGTTAAAAGATGACAAAGGTGAACTGAATATAATCGACATTTGTATAAAATTTGTTTTGAAAAGAATTTTGAGTGTTCCTCGAGGTAACTGTTCAATCTAAACATGAAAAATTACAATAGCGGTTACGAGTCGACCTTCACATTTGGATATTGTTGACGGAGCGAGTCAACATACCAGTTTGAAATCTGGTTATACACATATAGCTAAAGCTGAAACAGTTGTTGCAAGTACAGATACACTTCTGGTTAGCGATGATAATGTTTGTCAAGAACATTTCTTAGCTGCTCCTAAACGTGTATAAACTTTTTGTTATTCATTTTTCATAAGTGGTATAGCTAGAATATTTAGGCTTTACTCTTCTATGTATCGTGATATGCAAAATTGTTAAAAACGTTAAAAATATTGATTATTTGTTTGTCTAAAAGTTGTTCATAATATTTTCAAGAGTTTATCAAAACTTAACCTAAGAACAGCGTGCACTCGTTAGCGGTTAAAACATATTTTCTTTGAAATTCTTATCCACATTTTAATATATTTTATTATCGGATAACAAAGACCCATTTGGTTAGCAATTTAACTTATAAACTATGTTATTACACACTGATTATAAAAATACGATTAAAAATATTAAATGTACAATGTACCTGAAATTATTGTCAGTACGAACAGAATAAGTGGTACAACGTCATTCTTGTTCCAATAGTTTCTGTAAACCACTCAGTGGCTGAATAAACGATTGGACAAAATTGTTAGACAACCAACAGTATCCATGTAACCTTATTCACAAATAAACTAAATTAATTTAAAATAATGACGTCATCGTTGGATTTCATGATCGGAACCTTTACCTTGTAAACTTAACCTTCGGATGATACATTATGAAACTAACGCTTTTTCCTCACGTCGGTTACGATAGTCCTGTCGTAATCGTTACGTTCCCGTCCAATGAGACGGAACGCAGCTAGTTTCTACATATGAAGGAAAATGAAACGCGTTTTAAAATCATTAAAGTCCAAACTTGCTCACGAGACTATTGAGGAAATAATCTCAGACGTAAACTTAATAGAGGTCGTTTACGCTATTTTATTTATAATCAGTTTTCCGTTATTCGACGTAGAATTATTTGTTTTTCGCAACGACGGAGATATTAAAACATAAATATAATAAAACAATTAAACGACGGATTCAATTTTTTTTTTAGTTTTATAACCGTATGAGTAATAGTTATGGATATCTTATTAGTGGTCATTCACGGAAATCAATTCTTAAGCTGAAAGATCGTGATACTAGTTTTCCACATAGGTAGATGGAAAATATGTAGCAGCAGAATAAACCGGCGTAGTAAGCACTTACTATTTATTATTAAAAAAATCGAAATGTATGTATGTGTTTTTTCTTATCAGTACGGGAAAAAATAAACGTTTTTTCTTTCTTTCTTTCAAATACTGAAATACTTCATAAATAATAATCAAAAAGGCAAATCGCTTTACGTTAAAAAATATATTAGTATATTTTTTGTCCCTAAAGTTTATCTTTGTGTAGTTCCCGATTTGATAATTACTCGCTAACGCTTCCGTTTATCGAAAATTACATTTATATTGATTAATTGATAAACACATCAATTGGTACTTGACTATCTCTATCTTCAGGAGAAAAATAGAAGTGCAGCTAGAAATATACCATACGAATATCCCTACAGGGAATGTAAACGGAAACGCGACCAGAAGCCAGTGGAACATAATTCAGTATCCCTTGAGACTAGAGTATAAATAGCCGGGAAATAATAGACGGTAGACACTTGGCTCGGTGGCGACAAGGCGAAGGGCGCTGGGTGCGGTCCAGTACTAAGTAGTGATGTAACTAATGTCATTAACATTCGCGAATGCGAATGAATATTCCATATCACATTCGCGAATGAAAATGCGAATGTAGTTTTTTTTAGCTTTTGGTATAGAGGACCGAAGGATTTATATTTGACGACTTTTTTTTGATCGTCAATCCGTAGTTCGGTTTCAATTTGGATAAATTTGGCGAGTATTTTTTGGGAAGCGTTCAATTCAATATTCGCAAAACATTCGCGCTAATTCTTGCGAATGTGGATATTCGTCACATCACTACTTTCAATACATCAATACATTTTATATAGACTCGCTGCACACGGTGAACGCTTCTGGCTTCTAGTGGCGGCGTTTGTGGCCGTCGCGAGTGGCCCGCGACACTAATATTACGCAACGCCACGATTTGTTATAATCTGTTACTAGATCTTAATAGATCATTCGAAGGTTGAAATCGATCTAATCTATTAGATCTTAGATTTTAAGGTGATATCGATATATAAAAATGTTTCTCATAAGGTTGCGGTCGATCATTTCCGTCTGGAAAATTGCTAACGCATATGTTTTTCTTTTTGTTTCATATACAATACTTAATCTTTAGCGTCACACATATATTTTACCTTAATAAAATAAATATAAAAAATACATCCTAGTATAATTGATTGCAAATATTGAACTAAAAAGTAATAATATATCGATTACTTATTGTATGAAATGGTAAAGTTATTTCAAGGCGGTAGAATCCTTTATATTTCGATTCCAGAGGACCCACCTTTATAATATAACAGTGTAGTTTGACTGCAGAAGTACCACCGCCACACCTATTTCTTGCGTGAAGTATTTATTGCGTTTCGATGGAAGGGTGTGGTTGGCGGCACACTTTTACTTGAGGCGACCATCATAGTCCTCGGGAGTAGCAACGCATCTGTGATTGACCTCAGATAGAACCCATGTTCCGTATGAAGTTTATCAAAGATGACCATCAGCGGCAGTGACCACTTACCATCAGGTGGACTGCATGCTCGTTTGCTACTTCAGTCAGATAAAAAAATATATATTACAAAATAAATAGTGAATCAATAATTAAAAAAATAAAAATAAAATTAATGATATTGTATTAAATGGTCATGGTAACATATGATATAATACACCATTAATACCGACGTCAATGATGACAGAATTTTAATTATCTGTGACGATATATTTGTTATCGTAGTTATATCGATCTTGGTACTAGAAATCGATTAGCAGTGACCTCTACGTAATGATAACTTTTAAAAGACCTCTAACGGTTCCACTCGAGTGACATTATTGGTGCGGTCACTTCCGCATTTGAAAAATAGATCCGGATAGTGTACACGACCTTATGGTCTAAATAAATTTAAAAAATACTTTGATTACAATTTATTGAAAGCTTTTAATAAAAGTTAGGCTAGTATTACATAGCAACAGATTTATGTGAAGAACTGTAGCAAGCGGTTATGCAAGGTAGTAGGACGAGTATTGTTCGACCGGGAAGGTACCACCGCCACATCCATTTCAACCGTGAAGCAGTTTTTGCGTTTTGGTGAAAAGGTGTTGTTGCCGGCTCATTTCATTTTAGGTGAACATCTTAGTCCTCGGGAGTTTCAACGGACCTATGTTTGATTTCAGATATCATGCCATTTTATATGGTACAAATAAGCCCTTATAACTAACTAAACAACTAACCACTTTCATTTCGTTTAACTACATAGATATATATCACATTTTCAAACATTTGTTCCTAAGGATCCGAGCCCAAAAGCTGCTGAAACATGCAGTTTAATGAAAAAAACACATGAGCGTATAAGCATTTCTTCATAATAATATAATGTCAGTTCGTGTCAACTCACTTTTAATCACCCGCATGTGAAATAAATCAACCCATATGACGCTTCACACCTTTATTATGCGATACCATAGAAATAAATTTAAACAAATGCAAAAAAGGACATGACATGCTTCAAACGTTGCACAGGTGGAGTGCAACATGCATTACCGCACATTGCAGGTGTACGCGTCATGTGGCGCCATGGGAACATGCGAAAATATGCGCTTGCGCATCCCAGTGCGCGGTGAACGTATGGCACATTCTTGGGTAATTAGTGTCACCAGATTAGATGGAATAATCGAGTACGACGTGCGAGTGTTTTATAAAGACCGACGAAATGGTATAAAGAGTATAATGCAGTAGTCGTCAGACGGGAAAACAATTCTGATGGTAAATGGGCATTGCATATGCCTCAAGGAAAAAAAATGAAGAGTGTACAATCGGAATCCACTTATGCAAAGCGTAAGTTAAAGCATCGTGAAAGATTTTCTTCCGGAATCCAAAAAACATAATGAAACCATTGATTCTGTAGACACTAGCCCATATTAAAAAAAATGTAAATATTGTACTATTTTTTCAGTAATTTAGTATCGATACTAAGATGTTTCAGTCTAATGGATAATTTTCTTTAGGTAGGCTATTAAGGTTAAATTAAGCCAGCGCTTAGTAATTGTAATGAGATGCATTTTCAATCCAAACTTTGTTATTAGAGAGAGCATAAAACAACTTCAGGTGTTTGACCACAAGCGCACGCAGCGGAATGTTCTATAATCTAACCCTGAGCTATAACTAGAAATTACATTTGAACGCTCTAAATACCCTTAGCACATTTTTCTAAATCTTTAGATATTCTTCTTTGTACTGTGTACTATATACTAGATGTACCAAATCTTAGCTAAATCCTAATAGTAGTTTCGTGAATTCCTAATTCGTTAAGATGGATATACATCCATCCATCCTTCTTTACGAACTTTCGCCTTTTTAATATTACTAAAATAAGGTTTACAATACTTACGGAAAACAAGTCAAAAACCGTTTCTTATGCTTATCTGGTGCCCATTTAAGTTATATTTATATACCTAAGGAAGTTTCATGCATTTAATGATTTTAGACCCCTGGCCCAAGCTTCGTTGTGATGACGGTCTCATTAAGTACTGAGTTCTATTGATTACTATTTAAAGTACTCTTGCGCTGTTTGAAATACAGGCAGATATAATGTACATTATACAAAGCTTTAAGTTAGAATAGCATTGGAAATTACTAGTATAAAACAAAGTCGATTCTCGCTGTCTGTTTGTATGTATGTTTAGATCTTTAAAACTACGCTACGGATTAGAATGCAGTTTTTTTAATAGATAGAGTGATTCAAGAGGAAGGTTTATATGTAACACTGATAATTTTAGATTTTTGACCTTCGCCGGGTCAATAAGTATTTGTATAAAAGACTATGAAAACATAGTTATGTCTATATTTTTAGTTCGTAGAAGAATCAGAACTTCCTTATCTTGCAAGCATCGGTGCTCTGACCCTCAACGAACAGAAATCGTCTGACCACCGACAACATAATTTATGTAGATTGTACACAGGATCAACCAATTACAACCACTACCTTGAGTCCAAGTGTTGATGAGGTGACGTGGACGAGGGAGCTAGCGGGAAGTGCATAAGACCTTTGTCCTGGAATTGATTACGAAACAGGACGAACCGCTTACAATTCCAATACACACAGATTCTGATCTCCCTTGAATGTTCGTATGAAGTATGAAGTAAGGATGGGCTTTTTTTTCAGAAAAAGATCGATTTCGAATCGCTGTGTGCGAAATCGATTTATAAAAATATTGAGAACTAGGTAATATATGTCTCTCAAATCTATCTTTCGGTCATTTATTGTCCATATCGTCCCATTGGGAGAGCTCAAACGAAAGAAGTGTCTATGAAATTAGGTACAACAAAACGAATCTTAATTGATTTTGATCGATTTTGTATTTGAGATCTATTTGTTTCTTAATATCGATTAAAAGTTGATTCCAAAAATCGATAAGTTGATTTCAGGCCGCCATCCCTAGTAGGAAGCAACCGGCGGCAATTTTACAATCACGACCACTGATGATAACTGGTGGCGGGACGCGCGCAATTGAGAGTGCATCAGGTATGCACACGTGGGTGTTGGGATGACACTCATGGGAATCAAGGTCGTGTGGATGATGTTCCGGCTCATTTTCAACCTTTAAAGACGAGGAATTTCAAACTGTTAAGTTCGTGTGATATCGATATTTTACCGTCGATAAATATAATAATGAGCAGTGATAGCCTAATGGTTGAAACTTGCCCTCTCGATCGGGAGGTCCGAGGTACAAACCCGGGCAAGCACCACTGATTTATCTGCGTATTAAAAATTAATTATCACTGCTTTTCGGTGAAGGAAAACATCGTGAGGAAACCTACACACCCGAGAGTTCTTTAAAAAAAAAGTTCTCGGAGGTGTGTGAAGTCCATCAATCCGCACTTGGCCAGCGCGGTGGAGTATGGCCTAAAAACTCTCTCATTCAGAGAGAAGACCCGTGCCCAACAGTGGGGCAATAATGGGTTGTACATACAAATATAATAATATAAAAAAAGTAGTATGAGGCTTCCCCTGAGGGTTTTTGTCAGTAGACTGGCATACGTGTTGCGGACCGAGGTAGCTGATACGGGAAAATTGTATTGCATGTCTCCTGGATATTGTACCTTAATCACATCCCATGACTTTCACGGGAAAGGAATATGATTCAAGACTGGAACAATCTCACGGTATATACGGGAAAAACCGTTAATGATAATGTCTGCATTAATTTTATTCGGCATCATATAAAAATACTTTTACTACCGCTACATTTCAAACCGTTCAATCAATTGCATATCCGACATTAGGCATTAAAATACATAAATATATTCTAATAATAATAAATAAATTAATAACTGTTCTAATTTAACACCTTTCGTTCCGTATAATACAAAATTGATACTAATCGGAAGGGTTTTTATTTTTAGCCCTAGTTATTCTGTCACGAAGGTCTGTTACAGTGAATTCCGATGGTTTGGCAGACGCTCCCAGTTCGACCTCGTCCAGGCACTCCACAGAGCCCACGTTGGGGCAGGTTCGACGTGTGACGTGTTCGGTACGAGCCCGACCTTGTCGGAACAACTTTCAACCCGGAACAGCCGTTTTAGGGTTTACAGCCGGTGGATTTATACTGCCCTTATATGGATGATGAGATGTTACGCGTGATAATATCCAGCCCTTGGTGACGTCAAATATTGTTATAGCCCTGTGATTTTTGGTTCGGACTATTCAAAACTGAGACAAGCAAAAATCTTTAACTAATCGACGCAAGTAATACAAAATTGCTTATCATTGACGAAGGGAGAGTGGAGCACTATCACAAACGCTTCGTGTTAGAGTCGTACTGAAAAATGAAAACCGTTTGAGATCTCTATCTATAATAATTTAAACGAAACGTAAATTTCTGTAACTTTTAGTTCTTGAAAGACTGGATTCTATTTCCCATTCTTAGTGAGGCACGGATCGTGTCCAATTGTAGGATATCAATGAGTACTGAATAATACCAGAATTGGAAACACCAAGTTAATTTTGTAAACAAAGTTTAATTACAAAACATTATTAATTGCATACATGAGTCGGTCTAAAACTGTCTAATTTGTAACGTGTCTCCACAACTTACTAAATGCTAGATGCCAAGTTTGTTGTACATGATTTAAAGCGCAAAACATTAACTACACGTAGCAATTAAGTCAAAGTAATTCAATAAGTTAAGCTTAATTGCCTTGTCGCATGAGAATGATTAAATACATTCTAACAGGCAGCTTAAAGCGTCGGGGAAAACCATACACGCTTCAGGTAAGTAGGTAAAGTTTATCTCAAGGTCTACCGAGAAACGTAAATAAAATCTTTATATTCCAAAATAAATAAATTCACAAGGTCTGTCTGTCTATAACGTGGAAACACAGAATAATCAAAAAATAGACTCCGCTATCTGTAAGAGTATTTGGGCACTGATCTGCCTCAACGTAACGTTTTTGATAAACAAACACGCATTATTTGTTTAGTTGTTATCTCGGATAGTGGAAAAATATGCTATATATACGTCGGTCGGACCTTGAGAAGGCACTTACGAATTGAGCCGGCCCGGCTCGAGGTCGCGCCGCCTTCCGTCCAGCGTGATAAACACGGCGCGCGTGTGTGTGTGATGAGATCAATCCAGTTATAGGTCAGTACTCAGACCAAAAAAAAAGACTAAGCCCTAACCAAGTACAGCATACCAAATTGTGGTAAACTGCGTAATAAAACTTTTACGTATACCAAACAAATTTTGTTGGTTTATTGTTTACGCATTAACAAAAATACCATCGCGAATCCTTAAGGGATAAAAATAAGTCTACATTACAAATTTTACATTTATAACAAAGCAATGCACCTCGTGTTTCGATCATCCACGAGGCGTTTTCATTTTCATTATTGGCCTGAGCGTTAACATGAATAATTTGAAAATATCCTTACACGCGTCCAGACACGTTGTATAATAGCGTTTTTATTGTCATTCAAACTGACATTTCAAAATTCAAATTTCTGGCGTTAAAGTCATCCGTTAGAGGTACAGATCAATTAACATCGAATGCCCTTATATTGTTCGCATTAGAAGTAATAGGTTCTTTGCTAAGCATATTCGTGTTTGTATCAAAAATTGTATGGTTTGAGGTGGTAAATCATACATTATCTGATCGATACATTCTCGTTAGCATAAATGGGGATTTAACGACTATTAAATAAAATTAAAAAAAATATTTAAAACAATTTACCTACGTGCATTGTTTTAGAAGTCCTGTTTCTGTTACAAGTTCATAAGATAAACTGTACAGTGAGTCTGTGTTGACGACCCGCTTGGCGCAGCGGTTACCATACCGGTCTGACGCGCACTGAGTCTCGTGTTCGATTCCCGGCCAGACGGGTATCTGAATGATGAGTTTAGATTCCTGTTCTGGGTCTGGGTGTTTGTGTATTTGGGCTATGAGTGTAGAAAGCGTGCATGTGCGTGTGTGTTCGATACAGAAAGCTTTTTATTAGCCTTTTGAAATATTGATAGATAGTAAACTTACCCGGCAAGAACTTCATCGGATACAAAAGATTTGGACGCAGGGTTGCGTTTGAACACATTTGGTGGTCGGTTTGACTGTCACTGCACTTCTCCTGAAACAAAAAGAAATAATGTGAGATAAGAAAAAAGACGTGTGGCACTCGGGGACTGCCGCGGTAAAGCTATTGCATTTTGTATCAACTTATGCAATTATAATTATTTATTATTTATTTATTTTATTTATGCAGTATTTCTTTTTCTTTGATATTAATTCAAGTTACACTTTTTTACGATTTTTTCTCTTTATGTTTACTATGTAAATAATTGTTTAACTCGCATTCAAGACTGATAAACTACCTTTCAGTCGAACAAAGAATAGAACAGGAGATTCTTGGATCAATTCAAATAAATCAGTAAATCGATTTTATAACCTTAATTAATCGATTCTTTGATTAGTCGACCTCAGATCACATCCCTGATATAATGGCGAATATATCTGTCACATGTAAAATGGAAGTAAAGTTAGATACTTATTAATTTAAGAAAATCAACTCCAAAGGGATTTTTTCTGGAAATTGGCTAAAATACCTAAAATATTTTAGTTAATTTTTCTATACAAAAATCATTGTGACACAACTCTTTTTTTTTCGTTACGGAATTTCTGGATTCGGTACCCGCGCTCAAGGCCCTCGATAGAAGCTATGCAATAGCTTAAAAAAATAAAGGGCATTAGACCTGTAATCTGTATCTAATTAATGTAAATTGAAAGACCAGTAACCAGACTTCAGACAGAATCCTAGTTCTGTATAAAGAAATGCTATCATAACAATCAAATAATGCAGCGAAACTGTTACGGAGAACACATTTAAGAAGACACCTGATGCAATCAACAATCTTCCTTGTAATCTCAACTATAAAGGTCGCACTACGAGCCTTCGCGAAACCTATAGGGTTTCGATAGTATGCGGACCGATCGGACGAGTAGAACCTTTGGTTCCGTATAAAATCTACATCAATTAAGCACTTTTTAGTAAAGCGGTTTTGCTTACTGATTTATTGTCGCTTGCTGTGTGGCTTCGTAATACACCACCCATTGTAGTTTAACTTAATTTGGGTTCTGATAAGATTTTTGGTTGTTACAAATCTATTTTAAATGGCCATCCTAAAGTGCTTGAATGTGATCTATTTTAAAAATAAGACCAAAATTGTTTTTTTAAAAATCAATATAAAATATTATTGAGTCGCTAAATTAATTTCAGATTTTATCAGAATAACAATTATATTGCAATTATAATTATCAAGACATCTTGTTCTATATATTATATGTAAAATTTCAAAAACAAATAAACTAGTAATAAATAGGTACAAAATAATAAGTCGCATGGCTTAACTGCCAAATCCTTTACTTTTCAATACATTTTTTAAAAGTTTCAGTAAAATGTTTAAAAATAAATAGGTAGGTTACAAAGGAACATTATTTACGATAGTCAATTATGAAAAAAAAATGTAACATTATTCGCGACCGCCGTGTATGTAATATGCAATCACAATGATTACCCAGAGCATTCTGGGAAGCTCAAATTGGTACTACACGTACTTCAAACGTATGTTTAGTGAGAATCGGGTGTAATCCAAAGTAACTTTGCCACCTCAAGCCCTGCGTTTATTTGAAATCGATATTTTCGGTAATTACTTCGGCTCTCCCGAGTACCCTGACTCATTATACTACGTTATTTAGTTAGTGATTTAATTCGAAATCGGTTCAATAAATATTGTTATGAATTTCAGTATTGAATATCAATAAGTACTTTAAAGTTGGGTACTAATTCTATAATTCAATGTTTAGGCATAAAATGCGGTTTGTTAATATATTTTTGAGCCGTGATAGCCTAATGGTTGAAACTTGCCCTCTCAACCGGAAAACATCGTGAGGAAACCTACACACCTGAGAGTTCTTAAAAAAAAAAGTTCTCGGAGGTGTGTGAAGTCCACCAATTCGCACTTGGCCAGCGCGGTGGACTATGGCCTAAACTCTCTCATTCTGAGAGAAGACCCGTGCCCAGCAGTGGGACGATAATGGGTTGATGACAATATATTTTTGATTCACTACTGAGTTGACAAAGAGTATCTCTATGAGGGCGGACGTCAATGGGGCACTCCTTTACACAGCACAGTAGGCACAGATTAAATAGAAGACCCTTGCTAGATAGTATCAAACCGCCTAAAATGCTAGACGTTTGCGAAGTGCTGTACAAAAAGATAACATTCGAAACTGACTTACGTTCTCGTCTACTTTTGAAGCTGATTCATTGAAGATAGCTCTTAAATATACTTACAATAGTAATGGTCTCGATTGCTCATAATAGATTGAGAGATTGAATTTTAACTAAGAATACTAGTACTCGCGTCAAAGTGTAAAAATATGATTTTTTAAATTTTATTATAGGACAACGTTTGGCCGCGATCTTACCTGATGTTAAGCAAGATGCAGCCTAGGATGTTACACGCTTGCCTAGATAAAGCCTACCCGCCCACCCTCGTCTTGAAAACTTATAAATTATAAGTGTCGGGGAACGGCGAACGCTGAAGTGAGTTCCAATCCTTGGCAGTTTGCAGCAAGAAGGAATTAATAAAGCGCTTTGTGCGCCCGAATGGAACATCAACTAGATATTGGTGGTAAACCTGCGGTGGTAATATAATAACATCACGCTTTTCAAATTTCAATTGATTCCACACTCGATACAATCGGTACACTTTCTAGCGATTAACATAATTAATTGCGAATAGAATCAAAAGGTATCACTTGATACATACTGATAATGTTTCTATGCGATAACAGTAATAGCGCTGACGGTGTTCCGAGGTGGTGCTAACCGGATGGGTCTGGCGCTATCCGCTGCTGCACGTGGTGTTGAGGGCACTTGGCCTGGTGATAAACGGTGGGATGGTTTCAATCACCGACGTCTCGATTGTTTAGCTATAACACCTATTTCCGGGTTTAGTTCAAATTGATACGTTGACTTTTTAATAATTAGACGGGTTTTGAACTATTCAGGAAATCTTGTCTTACGTAATTATATAATGTGGAGTTAATTGGCAAATTAAATACGATCCCGGGATTTATCCTGCAACTCAGATGGAGTTGCAAATATAAATCCCAAGAAACCAACAATTTTGTTCATTAAAAATTATCTCATTCTGACTCGTTGAGAAAAAACAACTGGAGACTAATCTAATATTGTTTAAAAAGGGTTAATTCTATCAAACGTCATTTTAATAAAGGTATAAAGGGCACAATGTGCCATTTTTGGATTCGCTTTGAAGATCGATGGATCGGTTCTTGTAACGGGTCGTAATATCGGAAAAATGAGAATTGAAAAGTAATTCGAAAGCAAACATACCTTGTACCTGTTATATTAAAATGTATCTTCTATATCGTAAAATGTATTCAAATTCCGCGATAATATCAGTCTAAAATCATCTATTAAAGATTATCGCGATGGCTATGAAAATCTAAATCTAAATCCTCCATCAGAAAGGAGACTCTTACCTATCAATGGGATAGTAGTAAGTCGATGATATTTATTATCATATGGTATACATTTATCCAGGTGATAACCCGCAACGCAACAGGAGTGAGGGGGGAGCTTCACGCGAACCTGGTGGCCTTCGACAAGCACTGGAACCTCGCGCTCACGGACGTCCTCGAGGTGTGGAGGCGGAAGGCCTTTAAGAAGAGGAAGATACCTCCGTCAATGGGTATGAGATCGGTGCACCTTTCCAGTATAGTAAAAAATTCGAACAAGATTAAAAAAGATTCAAAGATTAAAAAATACAACCAAAATGTACAAAAAACTTAATAACTTACTATATTATTAATGATGTAAATTTAACGTGAACATATTTAAATACACAAAGGAAGTAGGAGTAGGCGGAGAGGCCTTAGTTACCGAAACTCGTAAATAGAAACTTAACCATTAACATTGTTCCCCAGGTATACCCGTCCCCAAAGGTACAGCCGCGGGTATATCCCCCGTGCCTGTAGTGACGGAGACACCTCTCGGCGGGGGTGTATGGGAGTGCACGAGGTACATGTCGCAGATCATGGTGCGGGGGGAACACGTTGTGCTAATCAATATTGTGGAACGATGAACTGGACTGAAGGATTTGGAGGACACTGTACATTTTTATAGGACTTATTGCCGTCTTGCGATCGCCATCGGCATTGCCATTTTTAACACTGTCTTGTGTAAGAGATTATTGTAATAAGTGAAATAAAAAATAAATCATTAACGCCTTCTTGTAAAGAAAGACTCTTGTGTTTGAAATGGAATGTGTTCATTTTCTGTTAGCCTACGGAGACTTGCAAATTGTCAGTTATCTTTTCTTAAGCTATCACCGGATTGGAACACGACTTCAACTGAAAAGAGGCGTGTTCAATATCCAATCATGAATGCTAAAATATATATCGTCAACCCATTATTGTCTCACTGCTGGGCATGGGTCTTCTCTCGGATTGAGAGAGTTTTAGGCCATAGTCCACCGTGCTGGACAAGTGCGAATTGGTGGCATTGGTGGACAAGGCTAAAATGAAACCCTAAGAGTTTGACATGTCAATGTTTTTTTATAATTTTTGTTTGTCATACAATAATTATTTCGAAATTCTATTATTACGTCGACGTGGTTAACTTGCAAAAAATATACAAAAAATAAACAAACTTAATCTCGGCTACATACCTAGCGTATTTTAATCTATTTAAATGTATTTGAATATAAATCATGATGATGTAAGATCCAAATGGCATGACGTCATGACACCGAATACACTAACAAACAATATTTTAACAACAATTTGTATGGACGACAGTTTTTATTCTATACATTTACATCGTGGGATTTTAATATATGTCACAGCATATACATATTATGTAGATGTCGATACTACATTGTAATTAATTTAATGTGAACTAAAATGAATTGTAAGATCTGAAATCATTTTAAAGTTTGTGTGTTTTACTGTTGAAATGTATGTCAAAGATTGTATTTTCTTTTAGCGGTCAAGCCGTCCGCTAAAAGGCTACAACCCCTTCGTACCCTTATGATGCACTCGGTGAAAAACAAACGTTTTTTAAATATTAGCATAGGTTATTATATTATGTATATGGTTTTGGCAAACAAGCGTGGTTTCAGGAAAATGTGTTTCATTTACAGACAGCCAAACTTTTGTTTTGTCTCTTTTTATACCTATGTGCCTTATAGAGCTTAAATGGTTTGACCGGGGAGGTATCCCTCGAAGTAACAACGAATCTTTGAATGACATACAATGTCGTCAGTATGAATTTACTTACAGAGATGTACATTGTCCAGTGATTACTTATCAACAGGTGGAAAAATGTTCGTTTGCTACTTCAATCATATATCATAGTGGATTATATTTTAGTTTCATACTTGATTCAAATGCAAATGCATACGAATAATATACATTTTTTTAGTGGGTGCGAATACGTCAAGTGTTTGTGACAGGTTTTCTTTTTCGTATGTAAATATAGCGGAGGCAGCGCCGAAGGTTACGCTCGGGAATGTAAATGAATGTGTCGATGTCTGTCTGTTTATTTGTAGCGCTGATGATACTGTTATTAAAATTACATCTGTGCTTATGAGTGGTTAGAAGAAAACAATGAAAAAATATCTTAAAGTCGAATGAAAATGTTGTAGTGAATGGAATATAAGAAAAATGATTTAGTTTATGTATGTCGTAGCGCGTGGCCATAATGTTACGGTAAGCATAAATACGTTAATGCACAACAATGTGTATTAACGTATTTATGCTTACCGTATGCTTCTCTACAAACAGAAGAATAGTTCTGTCTGCTGCGGGACGTGTCTGGCACGTTTCCTGTATGTTCACATAAACGGGACTTGTATTCAATGAACGTTTTATTTAAATATATATTTTACTGTAACAAAGTTATGAAAATTGTGATATATATCGTCAACCCATTATTGTCCCGCTAATGGGCACGGGTCTTCTTTCGGAAGAAGAGAGTTTTAGGCCATAGTCCACATCGCTGGCCATTTGCGAATTGTTGGACTTCACACACCTCCGAAAACTTTTTTTTTAAAGAACTTTCGGGTATGTAGGTTTCCTCCCGATGTTTTCCTTCACCGAAAAGCAATGATAATTAATTTCTAATACACATAAATCTGTGGTGCGTGCCTGGGTTGGAACCTTGGACCTCCCGATTGAGAGGGCAAGTTTCAACCGTTAGGCTATCACTACTCACGAAAATTGTGATAGTATGTATTTAAAATTTGTCGATCAGATCTCACCTTCCGGTTAAGTTTCTCATGATTGTTAAAGATATAATTCAATGAGTGTTTGGGTGTTAACGCGATCTCTTGCAAAACAAAACATCATCATGTTATAAATATGATTAATCTATACATTAATACGTGAAGCAAAAACTTGTGATTCGTTTTTAAGTTACTTGCCGCATGCGGAGGAGTATGAAATTACGCACGGTTATAGTTGATGTAGAAAAGGATTGCACAATGTTAATATTTCTTTTTAAATAATGCAAAAGGTACATAAAATCAACTATAAACACATTACACACACTAACTTGCATTTGACACAAACACATACATAATAAACGAAATAGAACATTCAACGTCTTACTATGAAAACACATAACGTCAAAAATGCCAGATGTCTTTGTTAAATACCCGCTATTGCTTTTAAATGCAGCTTAGTTAATAAACCTCTTTTTAATTGAAAATTATTACAATTTATTTAAATTAGAGAAATATTGGTGCTACTTTGGACAATATGAAGTTTCGTATTTTTTTTAATTACGGTCAGATTTCGACCGTTGCGATGGGTAACTAGTATTAAAAAAATACATCCGAAATATTTTTTATCACCGCAGAAAGTACCTAGATAAAATCCTAATATTTCTCTAGGTATGGTATGCAGCTAAGATGTTATAATATTGTTATCGTTAGTCGGTTATATTATGTTATTTAGGGAGTTCCTGTAAAGTCTGTATTATTATTTCATTAACTTTAAAAAACATATCTTGTTATTTTTAAAGTTACTCCAATCCATATTTCTTAAGTTTTTTTACTCTATATTTTTACTTTGTAAATGTAAATAAATAAAATGTATATAACTGTCATATACTTAAAGTAGTGTAATAAAAACAGCTTATATTTGAAAAATAAAGTATTTTCTAACTTATCTTGTTTTGTTTTTAACGTAATAAGATTATTCTCATTATTTTCATATCAGTCTCTATATAAAATTGTGCAGCATCATTATAAAATTCTACGAAAAACTGTTTCAGACTTGTGAAAACACTTAATATTGAAGTGTTTCTGGCGAGTCCACGACCTGTCGATATATCGTTGAACTTTGGGAAAGTTCATTATGAATCTGAACTTTGTATAGGCATCTCATAGTACCCGGTTAATGCAACTTTCAAAGGTGATAGGACTCTAAAGAGATGGAGGCACTGCCACACTGGATGCTTTGATAAAGTAATTAACTTAGGAGTCCATGCTTAATGAGTAGTAAAAAGCAAAAGGTATCTCAAATCCATACTAATATTATAAATGTAAAAGTGTGTTTGTTTGTTCCTCTTTTACGTCGCCACATAGCTATTATATGATATGGTTTATATGCTGGGAGATAGTTATTTGTATTCTGAGGGATTTTCGAAAGGTTGAAAAGTAGAGTTCAATAATTGCTGGTTAGGTATTAAGATGAAATTGAGAGCAGATAATCAAATATAACTGAATAGGAAATGACTTCTCAAAATAAGACAAAGATGGACGTCTTCCGCAGCAAGACCGTGGAATCTTAAAATTGGTATTTTTTATTACATTAAGGTGAGTGTTGCTAATGTGAAATATTGTTTTCTACCCCCGAAAGCGTGGGCGCTGGATGGCCGCCAGGGGGCGACGCTCCCGCTCCGGCCATTGTCTCAGCGCACCAACAAAAATAGACCTGTCTAATGCATTCGGGAATCGTCTACATGTTAGAAAGTTTAACTAATTAATTGTTGGTGACGACGCAGTTCACTTCAGATTTTTTTTTTCATTCTTGTGGAGTATTTTTTTTATTCTAATTTGCGACGTCTGCGTATTCGTTTAAACACTCATATCTGTATCAAATATAAAAACGTATATTAATTGAAAGTAAATCAATGATTCACAACACGCAATTGTCTAACTAGATAATAATTTTCGTATCGTTTTCAATGCTCGATTATAGAGATCAATACTCGCTCGCATCGCTTAGACAATTTTCAGCTATTTATGACGGACAGTTACAAAACCATGATCACAAGAGCTGGCACTTTCGAATCGAACATTTCTCTTTTTAAAAAATTTGCGATTCGTATTTGGAATCAAGATGGCGTGAAAGCACGCGAGAAGTCGCAGTCGGGCAGCGGCGGGCGAGGTCGACGCACGGTCACCGGGGAGCGACGCCCGCCCGGGAACGGCGCATGAAAATGGGAAAACAATTGTTGCGAACAATGCGTAGGCTCGCTTCCGTGTAGGGCTAATGGGGAAACATTTCCCTTTGATTCCAGTACGGGGTGACTTGTTGACCTCTGCGGTTATCATGAACATGAGAAAGTATTCAGTCAATCAACACTATTCTAATACCTGTACGTGCCGGAAATTTCACCTTTATTAAATCAAAATAGATAATTTCCAATGTCTAGATTAACATGATATAAATATGTATCTTATTTAATTTGAAGTTCCGCGAAACCACTAACGTATACTTATACATTAGTAATGCAATAGTTATTTGTATACGATCACTAACATGACGTCATTGGCAAATTTGTTTTTATGAGCCGATGTCTAAAGCCTCCAAGGTTATTAGGTTCAGGCAAGTCTAAGAAAACTTGTAGAAACTGCACTGCACCAATGACTCCTTATTTTAATCGGTATGCGGAAGTTTGGAATCGATCTTGAACTTTGTTTGGATCGGATAATAAATAGACAAAAGGACGAGATTACGCAGTCATTATCAGGTAGCAATCGTGTCACGTAACACCTGCAGCGGTGGCGCCCGACCTCGTGGCCCCTACCAAGCGTCCAGAAATATCTACTTAAAATTAATTAACGTCTAAAACTATAGATTTTTACTTTTAAGACATCTTTGCTTTTGTAATTGAACTGTGGTGAAGAAGCCAGAATTCTTTGTTTTGCAATTAAACTGCGGTGGAATCAGTGTTTTTTTTTTGTATTGCGAATTAGTTTTATGCTGCTCCATCTTATATTCTTATTAGATCATTTTTACAATGTCTAAACGAAAGCAATGTTGTTCCGAAACTAATAAAACATTAATATAAGTTACAGTTCAATCAAACACTTACACGCGAACTAATCTGAACCAGCTATTTTAATAAAAATGCATCTATCCTGGGTGTACTGTATGAGTCCCCTAGCATCCTCCTTGCAACATCGTTTAGTTAGGAATGCGAGGGGGAGCTGTGTAAAGGAATTTTCCAAGTTAATTTATGTAGTTTAACTTATTCTATGTTGTAAATTAATTGTTCGCATGATTCGGTCCGTTAGTCGCCAATGTTGCAGGAAACATGCAAATAGCCCTGCGTTAAACACGTACGCAGATGGTGGCCGATGCCTTTATCAAGTAAAAGCTACTGAAGCAAAGGGCTTCGTGCAAATTTCTAACACCAAATTTGTCGCCAAGGACTTTCACTATACAAATTCATGTAGACGATCTATGATTTTGTTTTATTTAGAAAAGTAACACGCACTTCTCCTAATGGGAACTAATTACTTGATATGTAAATCTATTATCGAATCCAATACGCTCATACAACTTTTTTTTTTATCTGACTGAAGTAGCAAACGGGCATTCAGTCCACCTGGTAAGTGGTCACTGCCGCCCATGGACATCTGTAATCAACTTCATACAGAACTTGGGTTCCATCTGAAGTCAATCACAGATGCGTTGCTACTCCCAAGGACTATGATGGTCGCCTCATATAGACGTGTGCTGGCAACCACACCCTTCCATCGAAACGCAAAAAATGCTTCACGCTAGAAATAGGTGTGGCGGTGGTACTTCCCCGGTCGAACTACACTGGTTCTACTACCTTGAAACAGCTAACTCTCACCGGCTCGGAGGACCATTTGTAGTTAAAAAAATGCATAGCAAATCTTTATGGTCAAATAAGTGAAGAAAATACATTAGTGTCGATGCAATAGTGCCACAACCGATCGAGAAATTATAACTTTGTCATTCTGCGTTTTGTCTGATATACAGCATCGTATTTCGGAAAAAAAATATCAAAGCACTAAATATAGTTGTCAATTACGTACTTTAACGAAAGAATTACCAAAACAAGGTATAACAAGGCAACAGTTCTGCGAATTCTTGTATTTTAGTACGATTTATACGTTTCTTCTCAACAATCAATGTTTCAAATTTCCACCAATATTTCTATGTATATTTTACGTTAACATTTTCGGCTATATTTCAATCTACTTTGCTATGAGAGACAAAAACGTAAACATTGATTGTTTCAGAAAACGTAATAAGCTGAACGGACTAGCTAAAACTACATAAAATATATCGTCGGGTGACAAGAAAAAGTCATAGTATAACTACAAAATTGTATAATCCCGATTTTTCAATTTAATACACTATTCTTTAACAATGCATTATTATTACGTAAATATTATATGGATACAATAACCTGTACGATATTTTATTTAAAGATATAACTTTAGGACATTTCATATAGATGAAATTTTTGGGATCAAAATATTATTAAATGCTGATAGCTTCATCTTGACAACGGATATAATTAATTAATTGGTGTGTTTTTGACAATTTCAAACTGCAAAAATTATTTAAATTGTATGAAATTTAGTTTTATTCATAATTTTACTTAATGTTTTGTAAATCGACCTCACCCTAAAACACCCTACCAGGGTTCATGCCCAGACTGTACTAATTCTAAGACCTTATGAATGTAGCATGAGGCAATAAATAAATGTCTAATGTCTTGCATATTCTGTAGTTAGTGAGTTTTTCCTGTCTCCCGACGATATGTGTTAACGACGAAGACTTTTATAGTGAACATAAATACAGTACCCGAACCCAAAATCCCGCGAGAAAGCACCGCGTCGGTTCCTGTTAGGAACTGCACGCAGATATACGCGGTATAAATAGCACATTGCGCAACCTCGGCCGATGCACCGCTCGGTGCCACCGCGCTGCGCTACGACTAACCGACCGTTATATGTGCTTAACTAACCGGTGAAAAATGAATGATATAGGTTGATATTTTTTATGCTTGTAATAAAGCATTTGTAGTATCCTCGTAAATTATCTGTAGTCCCAAAATGCGTTTTTATTTATTGTTTGAATAGTTTTTATTGTTCCAATGAATATTACTAACTGATAAAGTAGTTAATGACATAGGTTTCATTTTTTATGTCTATAATAAGAATCATTCTTAACAAAAAAATATACAAAAGCTTCTAAGTAAGTCCACGGTATTCATAAAAAGCGGTTTTGCTTAAAATTTGTTCAGATTTGAAATATGAAGCAAAAATAACAACATATAACATATAAGGTATGTAAGTAAAGTAATTTAATCGAAATGTTTATATTTGCAAAAGTCATACAGAATAATAAGGCTTTCTCTTTTACTATAAAACTTAACAATTATTTGAGAAGTACTAAAAGTTTAGTGAAGTTAAAAGTCACAATTCATACGTAATGTTTCTTTCGTGAGGTCTTTCTTATAAAACGACATGTATTTAATATATATATGCAGCAAAGTAATAAAATAAAATGCATTCTCTGAAGTAAAGCTTACTAATATGTAGCTTAATACAACGAACACATATTCACATACGCTCACATACATTTCCCACACATGCACACATGATCATAAAATATTAACGCGCCGCCCGCATAAGGCTAACTAGTCGCGACAAGGCGACACTTCCGTAATGTACATAATAAACGTACAATAATGTTATTTAAATTATGTGTATAAATGCCGACCAATGCCGACCACTATTCTTTTACGGCGAGCTAACCTTGATCACTTGAACTCATGCTTCACTTCACAAAGTTTCCGTTCAACCTGCACCGAACACAAGGATCACGTCGTTAAACACAGGATTCTTCTTTCCAGAAAACTTACTATTACTCTATGTAGAACTAGAATTCAAGTTACCGGTAGTCAACGGATTTTAAGAAATCATTTACAAATTTAATAAAGCTATTAAACAAAAACAGCCGTCTCAAAGTCATATACTGAAAATGCAGTGCATTTCCATTTTATGTATAAACTTGTTTGAACCAGTATGTAAATCAGTAGTAATTTATTAATTTAGATTCACATCAGAAAAAACTAACAAAGACATACCTACTATACGTACTTTAATATTGGTCTACTAAAAGTTCGATCTATAAAACAAGTAAGAAATCTTTTGTAACACATTAACCTACATCAAATAAGATTAGGTGACGTCATTTGAGTATTTGATAATGGATCGACATTACCTTTTTGGCTGACATAATATTTATAAGTTATTGTTTTGTTTTGCAACAATTAATTTTACTTACCAATGCACTCTGGGTATGATTGTAATCTGCATTGTCTGTGTAGTGTTAGACAATCGCATGTGTTTATTTTACAAGTGATATTATAATATATTTATTTTTACATTCATTTGACGGTTTTGCAGGCATATCATATTTAGGCATAAATATGTTACGAATATACCATTTTGATGTAGATAATACATTTTGCCCACGTGAACGTTGTACGCTCGTATACATTTTTTACATTTGTATTTACTCCATATATGTGATAGATTTTTCCTTTATAAACCTACATAACCATATTTCATCTTACCTTTGAAAATTACGCTACAATAACCAACAAAGAAATAAAACCGCACCCAACCCATACAAAACGTAACCGCGCGTCAGGCCGCCCTAACCGTCCTCGGTAGCGCCGGGCGCGCTCGCTTTACTCTTTTTGTATTCGTTCTTGCAGCTAACTTGGGACCGGCTTGACCCATTTACTGCAAATAGACGCAGCCCGGAGTCACCGGACACGTGCTATGTTTTAGGCATTCCTGCGCTTTCGTTTAATCTGCTACCGACGAAACAGGAACGGAATGCTCGATCGGGTCGCGCTTTATGGTGATTATGTAGGCGTTTTAATTTCTTCCGAAATAGGAGTTATGTTTCGTAATACGTATTTTTAAACTTTATTTAAGGTTTTGTTGCAAAGGATTAAAACCCTATTAACATACGCTATTTATCCATCTATGAAAAAGCTCTATCATTTGAACCGTGGGAGGTGGACATGTAAAAAAAATGGTATGCGTATTATACTAAGTTCCATTATAACAACGAATAATAAATTTTAGGAAAATAAATTAATAATAAAGGGGTTCCGATATTTGTCGGCGTTTTATTCTAGGAACCGTAGCCTTTTTATGTATTTCAAAAACTGTTCTAATAACAGATTCTAAAAAACCTACTAATTTGGCAATTCTTGGCTATTTTTTGTTTATATCTGTTATTTTGTCTATAATTATGATAATATGTTTTCGCAAGTCTGCACAAACGACGTCAGTCGAAGATTCATATAGAATGACTGTTCTATATGAAGGAATTTCACTTTTCCTAAATGCAATTGACTGATTCATTAATTACGAAAGGCTCGTAGGCGAAGAATGTCGATTGTTTCACTAAAGTAGAAGTACCTGAAACCTTACGACGCAATAACTTAATTTTGGCAGCCTAAAATTAGCCTCATTATGTATCTGCTTAGTAAGCTTCTTAGGTTTCTGAATGGTAGCTAATAGTCGCCTCTACGGCCCATTAAGTAATTACCTTTTATTAACAAACAAAAGAATTTTCGCAACGCTATAAATATTTACCTTTAATTAATTTAAATGTCTACTTTCGTTATTTTTTTATGAGGACGTTCTGATCAGATTTTCTTTGTTTCAAATAATGAACAACTTCAAAAGTAGTCCTATGGTGTAAAGTATCATGATCTATATACGTTATATAACATATAAATAAACAAATCACAAGTTACCAATAGAGTTTTTAATTTGCACATACTATAAACATTAAGGTGTTATCTGCACGTGTTTTATATCGGAAATTACTTATTCACACCCCTTATTATAAATGTTTTAACAAAACTATTTGTTTCAACAATTTTTTCGAAAATAAAGATCTGAATATAGTATATTGTGAATTACATCGGATATATCTACTGATGAAATTATTATAAAATTTACAGCATTAAAACCTTGTACCTACAACCATACCTCATTCCATGGTAATCGACATACACTGACATATTACTTAAGAAATTAAGCCTAAATAAATTTATACTAATATAAAGCGTCGTGTGCACTGTGAATTATCTTGAACATGTTTATTATAGCCATAAATAGAGAGTAAAGTCCAGCCTACCGCTTGAAACAAACGGTGGTTAGGCAACTGAAATTACTTAATACGTTTAGAAATCTTATCCAAGTCATTAGCTTTATGCTTTATTTTATTCACCCGCATTACGCTTGAGTATTAGTTTGTTATTATTGGATATCTATTTTCATAACTTCACTACGAAACTATGTGCAATGAACCGAACATAATCTTTTGGTTTACGAGCATCGATGACGGACGAAAAGGTATGGGTCTGCAATACAAAATGTGGAAAAAAATAGGCGTCATTATGTAGAATAGCCGATGTCAATATTTGACCTACTTGAAATCCCAGTATAGCTTTGCAGCATACATAAATAATAAAATAAAAGCTTTTAATGAAAGTGCCTGGTGTTTGTAAATCGATTATGTCGCACCGTATGAATTTCTCCTTTTTTTGGCCGCCTATGTATCTGTTAGGTTAAAAAGTGACTTAAAAAAAACTGTTTAATTTAAATTAAAAGTTTTAACATACCCAATCTTCGGGCAACATTATTTCTCAATATCTTTAGAATCCATCGGGTCTATTAAAATATATTGCAAATTCACGTTATTCTTCAGTTTTAAACGCAAGCGAAACCGCCCGCTACTGCTTGTATTATCTATATCTTCTTAGCAGTTTCAAGATTAGGTACTTTGTAGTAAAGAGGCAGCTATTAAATAGATTTTTTAAGTAACATTAACAGTTAACCGTTCAATAATTTAATTATTTAATCATTATTTTAATTAGCATGCAGTTACACGAACATAAAACGTTTTCGCTATGCAATGATGCAATTAGACGTTTGCACCGCGGCTGAATTAAATCAGTTGGATTAATTACTACTTTAGTATGACAATTACACGGCGAAATTTCGTTAAGTAACTTTTTACTTCACCTTAGGCTTAGTGTACATGGTAGGTGCATATTCAATATTTACATAAGACCAGATATCTACCGTTGAAGTCGACCGTCTAGTATCTTTGAAGTGACATCCTCTCTATATGGAGTTAGATGTGTTTGATGGTAGTAGAACCAGCGTAGATCGACCGGGGAAGTACCACCGCCACAGCTATTTCTAGCGTGAAGCATTCCTTGCGTTTCGATGGAAGGGTTTGAGTGGTTGCCGGCACACTTTTATATGAGGCGACTATCGTTGACTTCGGGAGTCGCAACGCATCTGTGATAGACTTCAAATAGAATGCACGTTCTGTATGAAATTGCTTACAAATGTCGCAGGGCGGCAGTGACCACTTACCATCAGGTGAACTGCATGCTCGTTTGTTACTTCAATCAGATAAAAAAAATATACCTACAGATGGATTCACTTGGAAGTGAAGTGCATGCTCATTTGCTATTTTAAGAAAACATGAAAGTTGTTGTGTGTAGGTATACATTTATTTACAACTAAGTTGTTTGTAAGTAATTAATTATTTTGTAAGTGCTTCATTATTATAAATGAGGAAGTAAGATCCAAACAATTACAGATAAAACCTAATTGAGAACCAAATTAAATTATAATCAAATCACGAATATTTAAATTTGAACTAATACGCTTAATCATTAAAACTAGTCGAATTCGATAAATAATTCATCTTAAATCACCAAACTAACGTTATGTCGAAGGACACAGAACGAATGTCGTACAAAAACGAGTGTCAGGTTGAAATCTGACATTGACAGATTGTACCTACCCACTGACAACTGTGACATTTGCCGTTTCTCATCTAATTTGCACTTCGCTTGCATAAATATAGTTTATTGCTGATTGACTTTGGTTACGAGACAAAAACGAGGTCATTTATTGTTATTATAAATTGTCTTTTGAAGACTGGCTGGACGGCTTTTTAATTTTTCGACTTCTTAACTATATACTTTTTTAAATTGATTGGATTGTGTTATCGATTTCTTGGGTGATAAAAACTGAATAAGAAAGAGAACTCATCTCACATACCGTATTAATGCGAAAATAAATAATATGCTTCCTACTATTTCATGTTTTGTCATAGAAACTGATACTCTTTCGTTGTGACATTAATGCCCGTTCTTTAAATATATTTCAATACAATAAAATATAATGTAACGTTTTAATGCATATAAATTATTTTGGACTAAATTGCAACGGCTAAACAACCTAAATTCGATTTATTTTATGGTGGAAACATCTAGAAAGAGAAGTTATGTCGATATTCCACTTTTACTCTCTAAACATGGGTACGTACAGACTTGATATTATGTCTTACAATCTGCGTATTCCAATATGCAGCCAACGGCTATTATAAACTCTTCAAAATTCAATTTTATTCAAATAAATACGTGGATGGACGGTAATCGAACGAACCCCGTTCTCAAAGATGTATAAAATCTATGCATTCGGCTTTAGCTAATGCAGTGATAATAGGCTAAATCTGTCCTGAGAGAGACCCAAGCCCAGCAGTAGGACAATATTGTATAGGACAATAATAACAGTAAGTGCGCGTACTACTCATGTACCTTTTGCTGGAAGAGATTTCATTAGAAATAAGTAGTACCCTTGCACGTAATGTTAATTTAAAGCTCTTTTTATGTATGATTTCTATGTGAGTGTTTAAATAAATAATGTGTTGACGATTATTTTATTTCCATGCTACAAATGTGCACCCAGCTCAACAGCGCGCGTGCGCCGCGACAAGCTTTCACCCGCGCTTCCTTCTCGCTGATTGATACCGCACACGGCACCGCCATTATAAATACTGAATTTATAACTTTTTGTCACAAAACCGCGTTCACTGCCTTTGTTATTTGCTACTTTCTTCTGTGATTTACCAATAGTTTTTGTGTAAAATGTTGAAAAGTAATCAGTTCATTAATATTGTGTTATGTATGACATAATAAAGCTTTATACACTATACACACGACTGAAGTCGCAAACGAGCGTGCAGTCCATCTGATTGTAAATAAGATGGTAATCACTTGGACATCTGTAAACAAATTTATATAGAATAAGGGATCTTTGTAAAATCAATCATAGGTTCGTTGCTACTCCATAGGACTAAGATGGTTACCTCATATAAAAATGAGCCGTCATTGACACTCTTTCAGCGAAACGCAAGAACACTAGGAATAGGTGTATAAGCATTGTCTCCGTAGATCCGGGACCAGAATATGGCTACGGTATCCCTGCCTGTCGTAAAAGTGAATAAAAGGGGTTTCCGGGGTTGTGGGTCGGCAAGAGTGGGAGCTCGAGCCTTTCAGACAACCGCCCCGGGAAGGATGGCACCCGGCGGCATGTGCGATCGCACGCCGCCTCCTGAGCTCCTCCTCCAGTGCTGAGGAAGACCAACGAGGGGTTTTGGTTCGGTAAAAATCCCACATAACCCTGCGTCCTACGTCTGCGCTCCTACGGCGTAGTGTAACTTTGAAAGGTTTCCCCCTCGATAACAAAAAAAAGGTATATGCATAAGAGTTATACATAATGTACAAATTAACATTATTTATTACAATTACACCTATATTACGGCTGATTGACAGGTTAGGCGATCACCCTAGTCCTAAGGAATAGCAACGCATGTGATTAGTTACAGATAGACCCCCCTGTTTTATTTGAAATCTGTTATATGTTCAAGGATGACAGTGACCACCTACAATGTGAAGGAATGCAAGCTCATTCGAAGTTTCATATTTCCAATTTACTTTACTTATGCTATTCTAGATAAAAACAGAGATACGAAAGGCAAAAGTTATTCTTTACAATTTATTATCTTTATAACTGTACGAAACACGACTTTGCCATTATAAATAGTGAATTTATAACTTTTTGTCACAAAAGCGAGTTCACTTTTTATTGACTACTTTCTTAGCCGAACAGATGATAAATATTTAGTTACATTTTACCTAATTGTTATTTAGAGACGAAGTAACTAGTAGATAAAAAGGTTTTTTAACATCCCTATTCATTTATGTTGCTATAAATAAGGAATGTGTAGGTCATTTCATTATAAAAATAGGGGTCTTCTAAGTTTTTTATATTTTTATGTTCCTTCGCTACGCTTTAAGTCGACAACAATGTTGCAATCATTTCTTATAATACACCCCTAAGGTGACAAAGTAGCTTATGTATACCTAAGGAGTAAATAATTTCTTGTCAATGAAATTCACAATCATAACAGTCAATTTAAGATAGTAAGTTTGAAGCCTATTGCATTTAAAGTATACATCAGGCTTTGAATCCTTTTTTCGTTCTCGTGGGGGAAACCTTCCAAAAGGTACCCGACGCCGTGAGAGCGACGCAGGGTTATGTGGTATTTTTACCACCTCACTAAAACCCCCACAGTGGCCGTCCTCGGTGTTACGAAGAGGACTCCGGGATCAAAGCAAACCAACCGGAATTCTCTGAACGCGTTGCCCCATCGGGCTCCTCACAGATGGGCGGCTGGGCCCTCTTTACGACGGTATGCGGCCATAACAGTCACAACAATCATAACAATCAATTTAAGTACACCTCAGGCTTCGAACCCTTAGGAAGATATAAAATAAAATATGAAAAATGTAAGACCCATCTTTCCAATCGACTTGAACACATTTAATTCAGAGCTTAGAGCTTTAGATCTTAATTAAAATAAATTAAACCGTACTGAATAATACACGAACGTTTCCGTTTGATTTATGAAATGGTAATAACTAATACAGTAATATAATATTTACAAAACTCAATACAGATAAAACTGAGAAATAGCTATGAAAAGATTTTAGCCAATAATAATATGTTTGACATTGGATGGTTGAGTTTAAATTTTGTTATAAGTACGTTGACTTCAGATTAAACTAGAAAATTTATTTATTATCTTTTGTCGAAGTATTTATTATTATTTTTTGTCGAAGGTTAAACTCTAAATAACCAATCTTATAGAATTTTTGGCCTGATATGTTTTTGTCATATCGTCAACCCTTTATTGTCCCACTGTTGGGCACTGGTCTTCTCTCGGAATGGGAGAGTTTTAGGCCATAGCCCACCGCGCTGACCAAAGCGAATTGGTGGACTTCATACACCCCCGAGAACTTTTTTTAAAGAACTCTCGGGTGTGAAGATTTTCTCACGATGTTTTCCTTCACCGAAAAGCAGTGATATTTTTTTTTTAATAGACACATAAATCAGTGGTGCGTGCCTGGGTTTGAACCTCGGACCTCACGATTGAGAGGGCAAGTTTCAAACATTACTATTACTGCTCTATTTTTTCTATGAACATATAAAACCTTTTATTTATCAATTTATTGTAATACGTAGCAAATGTTCGTTTTTTATCCAAAAATTTCGATCAACAAAAACAAAAATTAAAGTTATCCCTGTTACAAGTAGATGCATAAGAAGTAATAAATAGGCACTTACGTACCTAAATAAAAACACCGAACAGTGCCTACATAGTTAAAATGTAAAATAGGTGCCCTTGACTTACAGTGTGACCTAATACTAATTTCATAGTCCTTTATAATAGCAAAGTTTTTGCAACCTTCAGTTTTTGCGATTCGATACATTTTTTATCCAATTGTGAGGTCTTTAGTCAACTATTAAACAGAAAATCTAAAAAAATAAATAAAATGTCTGGTGAGATAAAAAGTATATAACTGCCATTGTGTTGCAGTGAATGAATGTATATAATATTTATAGTTATTTAATCAATTATAATGTTTATTAAAGAGGTAATAAACAAAATTCCACCAATTCGCACTTGGCCAGCGCCGTGGACTATGGCCTAAACTCTCTCATTCTGAGAGAAGACCCGTGCCCAGCAGTGGGACAACAATAGGTTGACGGCAGTAAACAAAAATGCTATTCAACTAATCTTAATGCTAACATCTATAGAGAACCCTAGATATGAATGGAAGAAGTTGAAATATCGTGTACAAATACCTTATTCCCTTTGAAGTGTGCTGCTTTAAGAATGGTGTATGTAATAGCTGTTATATGTATCTTTATTTATATAACATTGGACATTTATTTATATAGACTATGGACAAGCAAGCTCATGTGTAAGGAATTTCATAATACGTGAATTGGTGCTTTGGTACTCCCGAAAAATAAGATGGTCGGGTTTACATAAATATAAGCCGGCAAGGACACCCTTCCATCACAATGCAAAAACTGCTTCGCGTTAGTAATGGGTGTGGCGGTGGCCCAATCTATATACATTCTTCCACCTTACTAAATGATAACAGATAGAATAATGAAAACAGTAAGGGATTCTTCGCTTGCTGTTTTAAAATGACAATGATACTAAATCTTATAACACATATAGACAAAAGTACCATACATCCTGTCCATCTGACGGCAGATGGTCATTGCCGTTTAATTTTTAACATTTGATAGTAAAAAAGTTCTCCTTGAGGGAAACCTTAGATATGTTACAAATGTTGTAAAGGGTTTGATAAGACATGATCTGATAAATCTGTTTACCTAACCGCACTTCCAGAACAGAACATAGCAGTCTTAACTGCCATCATAAGGCTGAAATTTGTGCTGCGGTGGTACCTCAGACGTCTTCTACCACATATAAATCTTCTTTCTTGTAATATACTTTTTAGATCAGAACACAGCGCATAACACTGCTATTACTTATACATTGATACGTGAAGCAAAAATTTGTGATTCATTTTTAAGATACTTGCCGCAGGCGGAGGAGTATGAAATTACGCATGGTTATAGTTCACGTAAAGAAGGATTGCGCAATGCTAATATTTTTTTCAAATAATGCATAACAGATACAAAAAAATAACTAAAAACACATTACTATTGCTTTTAAATGTAGCTTAGGTAAACCTCTTTTTACCTTTAACTGGTGCGTTCAAAATAACTTGAAAATTATTACAATTTATTTCAATTAGAGAAATATTGGTGTTACTTTGGACAATGTAAAGTTTAGTTTTTTAATTTAAATTACGGTCGATTTTGACCGTTGCGACGGGAGTCTAGTTATTAGGAAGTAGGTGTGGCGATGGTGCTTTCGGAGTTAAACCAAAAAGAGTACCTTAAAATAACCTTACAAGACTACAATGCTAACACTTAATAACGTTGAGTAATGCGTCTGATGCTAACTAGTTAATGTGAGAGCCTCGTTATCAATGTGCGGCTTATCAAGACGACCATAATGCCCGAGTGGGCAGATTTACGACGATGCTTATCTTTTAGATCGATTTACTTAGACAACTTGAAGTAAATTAAATGCTCTTTGTGAAAATAAATTATATAAAGTTAGGGTGATTGTGATTTAACTGTAGTTATTCGAAAGCCTCATCTATATTTAAAGTGGTTTTCTGGTCTGTCGAAATGAAATATCATCATTTTATATAAGCCTACTTACAAATTGTTAATTACAATATTTTTTCTTACATTACCACCGGACCGGAACAAGACCTCGATTAAAAAGATCTGGCAAGAAATTTAGCGGGTTTGTCTTTTTCTTTCTTTCTATATTATTTTCCTTTCTTTAAGCATTTTGTTTTTTGCATGGCCTAATAGCTAGATCATTGATAGAATAATCACTAATTAACTCTCAACATAACATCTCCTAGTAGTTAAGAAGATAGGCTCCTGGTATGATTATATAAGCTAGGACTAGGTATATAAGCAAAAAAAAAACATATTTGTGTCCTATCAGAAGCCTATGAAAAATTTATGACTGGCGCCCATACAAAAACTACATGGAACCTTAATGGGTTTAAGGGTAAAATTTTACATAATAGTTACATTTCTATCAGAAAAAAACATCACTAATGCGTTATGAAAAGAAACATTGAACTTTGTTCATAATTGTTTACTCGTAATTCTAGTCATTACCAGGCAGTTCCAATTAAAACAAAGAAAGAAATTTATAAAGCTTTTTAGCGTAGGTCGTAAATCATAAAATTTACAATTATAACTTGTTATCCACCTGATACAATGTAGATAAGGAATGCTTTCGTATCTTGTTATTACGAATAATTAATAATTGTTACGTGTGCGGCCATAAAAACTCCGCTAGACTCCGCGTCGTGCAATGCTAAACAATAGCTGCAAGTAAAAACTGCATGGAAGTGTTTGGAATACGTATTACCTACGAGCAATATATGAATACAAAGGCTCGTTCGGAGTAGCCGGTCCATTACCGAGGCAGACCGACAGACGAACCGCATTCCTAGATGAATTACAACTAGTTAACTTCTTAACTATTGCAGATTCGCGAACCAACGAGTCCCGAAAGGCCATTTCACCGTTTCATCCGCGTTATCCTTACGTTTCAGTGACAGAAGGCGTGCGACGCGAACGCAAACGTGTACGTACAAACGATCTATCGTTAGAGACTCGCATGCGCCGGCGCAGTGAAAGTACTTTCGCGCGCTCGCTGCCCCGGTCGTCGACCTTCACGAGCGACGGTGCTATACTAACGAGCGGGACGGCTATAGTTTTCTCGGGACAGCCGCGAAAAGCCCGTCGGGTGCAGGGCGCGAAAGTAAGTCCACCAGGAAATGGTTTGATCGTAAAGTTGTAGCTAAAGGTTTTTTATGCGTTCACCTTTACGATCACTATAAAATGTTTATCGCGGCAATGCATTGTGGTGACCCGTTTTTGGCGGATTTTCCTGATTATTTTCCGATGCTGTCATCCTGTGTTATAGGGAAAATTCAACACATAGCTGATTTTGTCGGAGTGGCATCGGTGTTCGCGCGATATTACAAAAAGTGGAGATTATCTGTAGTGTTTCTATGCTAGTAGGAATACATTAATAAGAAACTTTCGATTTTTCTATCAAACGTTCGTTACTAAGTTTATTATAGAACAACTAACCCCATAATGATAAAGTATCCTTTTTAAAAGTAGGCATGGATAAAACCGTACTATATTTATGACAGTTATTATATAATAATAACTTAAAAATAATTATTAGAAACTTAGATATTTCTATGTTTACTAACTAACATAACCATTAAACAAACAATCACTCGAGTAACTCTTTTTTCAACTCTAATACATAAGTACAACGACACGAAGTAAGATGGAAAGTGCGCCGCCATTTTCTCAGCGGCCACTTGAGTAACTCATTAGTTGCGTGTTGTTATCCAACAGTTCTAGCTTGTCTTCGGTGGATACTTTATGCTTTATGAATATGTAAGATATTGAGATATTCTCTGGTACGTGGTATATTACAGACTAGATGTACCCCGCAGCTTCGCCCGCGTTGAAAAAATCGATGTATAGACTGTCCCGTGGGAATAAGATATTTTCCCACAGAAAAAGTAGCCTATATGTTAATCCAGAGTGTTAGCTAAATTATGTGTGCTAAATCCAGAGTGTTAGCTAAGTTAGCCAAAATTTATGATAATCGCTCGAGCCGTTTAGACGTAAAGAATTAACAAACATACACATTCACAAACTTTCGCCTTTATAATATTAGTATGATATATTGATATTCTCCCGCACCTTAGAATTTCATAATAGAAATTGTTATAGTTATGTGTCCTCGACAAAGACCTTCTAAGAGAGATTTTAGCCAATCGTCATCATGCTTGAAATGGTTGTTGCTGCCAATTTCCAGGATTTTAAACCTCTGGCCATCCATGATGTCCACGAGAATCACATTTTTATTCAAGATTAACGTAACACGGCTCTATTACTCAATACATTTCATTATAATTATTATATTAAAGCTTGTTAATCGGCTCCCAATCTACTTGTTAAAATTGTCATGTTGCTCAGAACATCTCTAGAGTAAATGTTATTTATTATTATTTGATTGTTATCACAGGTACACGGTTTATGTTTCTGGGGTTTAAATAAGGATACTTATAACCTTTACAGGCCAAACATGTAAAGCGAATTTTATAAATTATGGTAAAATTACCCGAAGTTCTAAAATTATCACAAATTACCCAAGAGTTTAAACAATGTAGATAATATTTGTACATATATTTATCTAATCCGTAATATTTAGCTACTTTATATGTTATTCTTACACAAACAAGTATATTACTCTACAATATGATGCATAGTTATGTTGAGCCAATTATCAGAAAGCAATCGAGCAAACAACATCTCGAACAACAGGTGGAAGAGAGTAAACATCACACACCTTTATAAATATTATAATAGACTATGAGGCATGTATTACTTGATACATTTTCCCGTACTAGTCACCCATCACAACGGTCGAAATTCGACCGTAATTCAACTTAAAAACTAAACGTAATACACCCGTAACGTAGTATTTAAGAGCAATAACGGGTATTTTGACAAAGACATATGACATTTTTGACGTTCTGTGTTTTCATAGTAAGACTTTAAAGGTTTTATTTCGTTTATTATTAGTGTTTGTGACAAAAGCACGGTAGTGTGTGTAATGTCTTTTTAGTTGATTTTATATATGTTATATGTATTATTTGAAAAAAATATTTGCATTCCATGATCCTTCTCTACCTCAACTATAACCGTGCAAAATTTCATACTCCTCCGTCCGCGGCAAGTATGTTAAAAACGAACCCCCTAGTTTTTGCTTCACGTATTAATATAGAGATATCGACGGTCCCTACGTACATAAGGACAAGTCAAAATCGAGGTTTTCAGGAGAGCGTTTTTTATGTTCAAACCGCCCTAGAAATAATTCTATAAACAATTATGAATATTTTTTTTCTGTAATATTTTATTACAATTTGGGACTTTATGGTGGTATTTATAGATATGTGTATATTTGATAAGTACAGATATCCGCATATACGACACTTATTTCTTGTAATGATAATACTTGTTCTCTTATACGATTTGTATATTTGGTTAAATACATAATATTTAAGAAAAAATCGAATAGAGGTATGAGCGTATGGACAATTTAAAGCCATATATGCAATAAAAAAAATGCCATTTTTGACTTGTCCTTATATACGTAGGGACCGTCGATATATTGTAACAAACAATCAATTTCTTATACGCGAAAAAAACGAAAAATCATAAGAGTTAAAACTCCGAGCACCTCCGAATTGCAATTCCAAAATTCATTTTCTTGTTGACAACAACAATTAAATTTGCTAAATTAAGTACTTTTCGCCTAAAACAATGATAGATCAGTGTCTGGGTGTAATGCAATTGCAGTGAAACAAAGCGAATGGCCATAAAATCTATTACCGCACACAAACAATGCACTGTTGTGAATTCTGGTGTTTCATGCGTTCAGATTGTATCTGGTTGGATAGTGCAAGTTATACGCGGATAGCGTTGACGTATTACGAACGTCCGGTATAGCTCTGGGTACGAATTTGTATATAAGAACAAGTTTTAGGAAAAAATATACGTTCATATTGTATGACCGTTTTTAAATTTCATTGGGGTAGTAAACGAGCGTGCAGACCACATGCCGCCCACTGGCTTGTTAATACAGAAAGTACGAACGAATTTTAATACACAAGTTAGAAACTTAATACAGAACAAAGATTCTATGTAAAGTCAATCACAGGTGCGTTGCTACTCTCGAGGATAAAGATGAACGCCTCATATAAGATAGAGTAATTTGGGTACAAAATGAATAAAAACGTCAGGAAATTTTAATAATTTCAAAATCACGGGTTAGATCCTTCCATTTTATAAAGGATACGTTATATTATGTGCAATAATTAAAAAAATGTATATGTTTGAAAACCGTAAAAAGGTAAATATACGATAAAATCATAAAATTTTAAAAATATTACAAAATATGACGCGGAAGGTTAATCCAATGCAAGTAACTCCAAAATCACGACTACATTTATAAAAAAATATTTTTTGACAAAATGAACTTTTATACCGAGATATTGCCATGATATATTTTTAAAAAATAATTAGCATCCGATTATGAAAAATAAATATCTACAAAAATAGCTATATATAAGTAAGTAATAACAAAAAAGTACCAATATCTGTTCAGTCAAACAAACAAACTGACAATTTGTATCTTCGTAGACCTATACACCTTTTGAAGGTTTCCTCCTCGAAAAAAAATAGGCCTTTACACAATTAAGACATTGAATGAGAGAAAAATACTAGGTACTTAATTTGTGCCTTGAGTAAACTTGTACCGCTATGCGAGTAACTTGGACGGAATCAAAACTCAGCGACTAACGCTAATTGTCGGCTAGAGAGTGAAAGTTCCGCGATTAAATTCGTACTCGAATTACTTTGTTTCCATATTTCTGCGGCACTCGCACTCTCTTCCCAGTTGCGCAACGCCATTGTATTTCATTGTTGAAGTTTAATTAGTTTTGTTTAATGATAACGTTGTTTCGTCTGTTTTGACGAATATATTTTTGGTTCACGAAGCTGTATATGGTTTTAGACTGTGTCCATCTGTTCAGGCATTTGTGGTCCACTGCAAGACAGGGCTTTCCCGACAGAAAATAGATAAAATAATTAAAGAGAACAAAAAGTTAACTTTCCTTTAGACTATTATCGCGGAATCCATACGTAACGGGTTATCGAGATACTCGGTGTCTAAGTTTTTACTGCTGATTTTGTGATTTAGTTACATGAATCGTGGTCGAAATGATATATAGATGAAACTACAGTGGCAAGAAGGAACCTTCGACAAGCACTAGTCGTAGATTAATATCTATGTACCCTAAGTCTAGTCGACTTTTTTATTTTATGTTCCGTTTCACGACACACACCAGTAACTGAACCGAACGCAAAAGACTTTAATTTTTTGGTGATTTAAAATTAGCTTTAAAAAAGATTCAACTAATGTATGTCAGCCATAATCTAGTTTCCTATGAATCATGTTATGAATATACCTTCTTCAAACTACGAAACAGTTGCGTTATCACTGCTATCATACGGTAGAAATAGGTATACGCATTTCCATTTCAATGAAATTATATAAGTATAAGAATTTCCATTTCTTTCATTTTAAGTAAAAGAGCAAAAAGACGACACGAGAGAGTTTATATAGCTATATAAAAACATATATACAAAGGTAGTGTAATTTAACGTTGGAAGACAAAACATACGTCATATTACGAGTTCAGTCACACCGAGAAACGTGATGAGCCGAGCTCACAATGCCTCGGGTCAGAACTATGACGTCACATCTTACTAAATTAGACTTTTGTTACAAAGACGAGATGATATATTATATGTTTGGTTACTTATAATATACGTAATGATAAAAATACTTATGAAAATGTTGTTAAATGCATATGGGATTAGAACCTCTCTCATCTCATACTTAGAAAGTAACATTTAGGTTTAGGTTAGGTTTAAAGAATTTTATTCTCAAATAAGACTAATACGTCACTTCTATGAGAACAAAGATTGACATAAAATTACTTTAAGGTACCATCGATTCATGTAGGTAGTCGATCACATAGTACGATCAGAGGTAAACATGTAGTATTATGAAATACCCATTTAACCCTTTAATATTTAGATGATTGTATTATTTTTTATTATGTACTCCGCTAATTTGCGCTTGAAAGCGTTAAAAGGGTGTACATATTTAACGTCGACTGGTATCTTATTATATAGATGTGATCCTTCAAAGGTCTTTTTTTCATAGTTTGTTCTTGTTTTTGGAAGAACAAGATAGCTAGCTCGGCGAGTACTGCGCTAACATTTCCTGCCTAGGACTCCACGATACGTAATAATTTCTAACCCATCAGTATTAAGCGCTGGTCTGAGGGTGTCAAAAATAGTTCCCAAGTAGCAAATAAGCATGCAATCTGGTGATAAACGGACACAAGACAGGGGTGCTACTTGAAGTTTATCGAGATAGAAATCCAAGCGTACCTTCGGTCAACGACATGTCCAAGACCGCAGCAGTAAAAGGAACGTTAAGGTTTCGAACCTTTGAACGTGAACTCATAAAGGAAGTAGGATTCACGTAACCCTCATTGAGTGTTACGCAATGCGAATGTTGCCTCCAGGAACGCTGCGGACGTAAACAAATACGCCCTAGACTCGGTTAAGGTGGCTCCACACCTGGATTTAGACATGTACTGGAGTTAGAAAGGTACTGAATATCTTAGTAATTCTACGTTCAAAATATCACTTTTGTGCAGTATAAAATTACTATACTTATATTAATTATTGACTTGCGTTTCGGGCCATAGTCCAATATACATGTTAAATGTATATTGGTAATCGTCACATACCTTCAACTTGTAACATATTGTTAAAGCATTTCCATCCATTATAAGGCTTTAGGGTAAAATGCTGGAAATAGGCCCTGTATTTTTTTTATAAGATTGAAGTAGCAAACGAGCATGCAGTCCACCTGATGGTAAGTAGTCATTGCCGCCCATAGACATCGGTAAGTAACTTCACATAGAACACTGGTTCTGTCTGAAGTCAATCACAGATGCGTTGCTACTCCAGAGAATTATGATGGTCGCCTCATATAAAAGTGTGCCGGCAACCACACTCTTCTATCGAAACGCAAAAAACGCTTCACGCTAGAAATAGGTGTGGCGGTGGTACTTCCTTGGTCGAACTACACTGGTTCTACCATCTGATAGAATCTTTTACTGAGGGTCTAATGAGGATTACGTCTGACGTGTTATTGAGTGTAATGGATGTTAAATGATATACAAAAAGACGTTGATTCTGAGTACTTATATTCAGTTATACCTTGTAATATACTTTGCAATAATGGACCATGATGTACACAATTATTATTTCTAGGAAACGTAATAAACTCATACTAAAGGTACGAATGTCATCGTAATAAATTACCGTTGCTACAATGGGTTTAAAAAGACTAACTAAAAGTATCCAAATCTCAGTGTATCCCCAACCTTTGTCAGGCTGACACGGCATGGCACGCTACAACCGAGCCCCGGGCGACCCCTCGATCGATCCTGTAGTACGCGCTACGGCCTTCGTAGCCCCCACCGCCTCCGTAGCGCCTAGCTACGGAATAGATCGCTTATCAAACTAAAGGAGGTGCTACGAACTTCTTTGAGGTAATTTGATTTTCGTATACGCGATTATGAAATGAGGGACCATTTCTTAAGTTCGGTATATTATTTATAGCGATATGATTTATTGGCATTTACCTAATATTTTTTTGTTGAATTTTTTAAAACGCAATGTTAAACTATTATTCTTATTATTTAAGACAACTTCAAGAAGATTTTAATGTAAAATACATCTATATTTTTAAGTAGCATATAATATATCAAATAAACTATTATGTTCATTTCCTAAGTTACAAGGTTTCTTTATCCAGGTTATTTAGAAAATAATACATAGATTTATTTACTAAAAATTTACAATTATAAATAGAATAAATGAGCCAAATCGCTGCCCCTTGGAAATGTACCCAAGACACTAGCAGCATTACCTCGCTGTATTGCTAAACTTATTTGTTGGCCGAGGTAAGCTCCAGCTCTCGGGTCACCGGAGGCGTCAATCAGGCGTGAAGACAACTCTTTGTAAAATTGTTTCGCTTCTGGGCCCCACGGTCCCATCGTCTCTACTGCAAACGGCACAAATATGCAGTCCTTAGAAATGGCTGCATATTTGCGCCGCTTCACAGTTTCTGCAGATTCGGCTGCCGCACCAGCGTGCATCGAAGTTGCCTGTATATGAGATGGCGCCAATGTATCAACACATGTACCATCCCATATCAAGGACTTCCCCTTTTTCCAGGGCACGAGTGTCAAACCATCCGGCCGCTTATGTTCAACATTTTTGTTCTTTAATTATCCCAACACAAGCTCAAAAGTATCTAATAATAGTCCGTTTTAATTAACTTCAAAAAAAAATAAGATTTTCGTAAAACTTAGAGGACGTTTAATATCCAGTGCTGTACACGCTGAAAAGCCTCCCACCCCTACTTTTGGAGAGAGGGTGGGTTCATTCTTCATTGATACACGTGTTTCCTCGCCCCGCGCGCCCTGCCCCCGCGTCACTGTTGGCTGCGTATTGAGCCTCATGAATGAGGTTGTATGTGAGGTTGGATACGGACAAGCCTTAATTGTCAAACTCTTTGAACGACCGTTTTCCGGTCTTCCTAATTATGCGTCGTGTCTTCAATATTATTACCGTGTTCTTGTGGGTTGTACTTACAGAGCTACATACGAAATTTTCGAGTTAACGTCGTAAAATTATACATAAATGTATCCTTTATAAAATACACAACGAATTGAAAACGTCTGATCTTTGGAACATCATAAAAATACTTCAATATTAAAATTAGCGTACTACGTTATATGTACGGTCTCAAAATGAAAGAAAGAAAGAAAGAAAGATCTTTATTTAGTCAATTTTTGGGTTACAATAATATTGATTACATAAGATGTTTAAAAACAAAAAAAAGAAATGGGCGCCAAAAATTGAATATGCCGGTTAAGGCGTTCTAAATGTATGGCACACACATACTCGTATTTATCATTAAAAGACTTACAATTAGACACTATATTACAATGCTGATAACTTTAGAAGATTAAATATTTTTTGTATTTTACATTTTTAAATCATCGTTTAAGAATTCGTCATACGTGTAATAGCATTTTTCTATTAATGTATTTTTTAAATGTAAAAACTTGTAGCAATTTGTTAAGTAAATATTTGATTTATAAACATGAAGCGCCTACAAAAGTACGAGAAAATAATTTTTGGGCTTAACTGAAAGAACCCATGGACAGTGTTTTTATAGATTACTAGCTGTACCCGCGGCTTCGCCCGCGTCAAAATGAGTGTATCGCAAAGTGTTTCCCGCACAAATGTCGACCCCGTTGAAATTATATGATGAAAAATTAAAAAGTAGTCTATAATTATGTTATTCCACAACCTTTTCTATAGTGCAAGTCCTATCCAAATGAGTTTAGCCGCTCAGGCGATTACCCGGACATACAAACAGTGAAGAAACGAATTTAAAGTATGTATTTGTGGTTAGGATCATAATTGTTATGTAAAAATATTTTAAAAATTAGACAAATTAGAATTAGAATTTTAAAATTAGACGATTGTGAACCGCCTTTCTTTGAATTAATTAACAATCTTAGTAGTCACACAATACCAAGAAGCACCTTGTAAACCAAATCCTGCTCCACATTTAAACCAAAACGCATCGATTACAAAGATTGATTTTAACTTTTCCGCAGTATGTTTAAAAGTTTTCAGGGTGATGCTGCAGGGTGAAGTGCAATGTTTGTACTGGTCTAGTACAAAAAGACGCTACTCTTACAAACTTATTTAACATTCGTGTCCTACTCAACACTGGACACTATCAAGTGGTCAGATTACTCTAATAATGCACACGCATCGGCGGCCGGCATGTATTAGCATGCGCGAGCGAGACGGTTACCTACCCCTGCCGAGAGACACATCTTTATTATTTTAAATCTCTAATATCTTTAAAAGTATTTATTTGATGCATATAGTGTAAAAGCTAACGAATGCATTTATTTATATAAGGAATAAATACCGAACAGAAGAAGACAGACTCCAAATTAACGTAATATTTTTAGTTGAAATATGGAACATAAAAAAAAAATGTGACATAACCATAAGTTATAGAGATATACTATCGCGGATTGATTTTATATTTAAGGTTGCAATCCAGTGTTTCGTAGCCCTTGACGCAATTATTAGTATTCAACATCAACATTTAATTTATCGATAGACTTCGTAGTTGTTTTGTAAATAACGCCACCTATCGCATTCAATGTAATTCAACATAGTAGTGGATAGATGGCGCAAGGCGCAAGTATACCTGATATATAACTCATCGGTAATTCCTCGTAATTTTATATTGTGGGTAAATTAAATCAAATTTATATCACGTTTATTTGTATGATTATTAATTGTTATCAATTTATAGGTATCTATTATTAATGAACTAAGGATCAGGATGACATCAGGGCAAAATGGCTAATATGGCGATAAACAAACAAAAGTCGCGATATACCGAGTTTTACAGATATATGTTGTCGACTCAAAATCAATATTTTTTAATGTTTTATTATTGAGATAAGTTTTCAATCAAGTCTATCTTGCCCCTTGACGGAATTTTATTATCGTACCCTTTGAAGGAAGTTATATAATTTGATATCTCTAATAACTTTAAACGTATTTATTTGATGCATACAGTGTAGACCCGTGCCCAGCAGTGGATAATAATGGGTTGACGACGACATAAGGATTAATACTGAACAAAATACAACAGACTCGAAAATAACGTAATATTTTTAGTTAAAATATGGAACATAAAAATAATTATTGTGAGTTAACCTTAAGAGATATAAATATGCTATCGTGGATTTATTTTATATTTAAGTGTGCAAACCAGTGTTTCTTAGCCCTTGACGGAATTATTAGTAATTTAACATCAACATTTAATTTATCGATATTACTTCGAAGTTGTATTGTAGATAACGCCATCTATCAAATGTTCATTTAACGTAATTCAACAGAACAGTGATAGATAGCGCAAGTATACCTAATATTCATTCTGAGAGAAGACCCGTGCCCAGCAGTGGGACAATAATGGGTTGACGACGACATAAGGATTAATACTGAACAAAATACAACAGACTCGAAAATAACGTAATATTTTTGGTAAAAATATGGAACATAAAAATAATTATTGTGAGTTAACTTTAAGAGATATAAATATGCTATCGTGGATTTATTTTATATTTAAGTGTGCAAACCAGTGTTTCTTAGCCCTTGACAGAATTATTAGTAATTCAACATCAACATTTAATTTATCGATATTACTTCGAAGTTGTATTGTAGATAACGCCATCTATCAAATGTTCATTCAACGTAATTCAACAGAACAGTGATAGATAGCGCAAGTATACATAATATTTAATTCATCGGGAATTCCTCGTAATAACAATCGTATCTTTCGCATTATAAATACATTTTCATATTATAAACCCATATTATGGGTAAATTAAATCAAATTTATATCACATCTATTTGAATGATAATTAATTGTTACCAATTTATATGTATTATTTCTGAACGAACTCACGATGACGTCAGGGCGAAATGGCCAATATGGCGATTGTCGTTTGCATTGGAATTTAACAAAATTCGCGACATATTTAGTTTTACGGATATATGTTGTCGACTCAAAATCAATATTTTTTAATGTTTAATTGTTCACATAAGTTTTTAATCAAATCTATCATACCTCTTGACGGAATTATTAGTACACCTCTATGTCAAAAGCCAATATGGAGATTGTCATTTGAATTGGAATTTAACAAAATTCACGACATACCGAGTTTTACGGATATATGTTGTCGACTCAAAATCAGTATTTTTTAATGTTTTATTATTCACATAAGTTTTTAATCAAATCTATGATACCCCTTGACGTAAATAATAGTACAGCTCTTAGTCAAAAACGTACTACCATACAAACATTTATGCTCGATTTTAACATTTTCAACCCATTTTTTGAAATAAAAAGTAGCCTATAATGGATCCCAAGGTCACCACTATCTGTGTACACAATTTTATAAAAATCGGTTCAGTAGTTTTGCCGTGAAAGAGTAACAGACAGACAGACAGACAGACAGACAGACAGAGTTACTTTCGCATTTATAATATTAGTAGGGATTAATTGGGGAGTTTTGGGACGACACGTTTTTGAAGCTATTATAATTTTATCCGTTTTCGTTCTATTTTAGGAGTAAAATACATAAGTTACATAACTTCTCAGGGGAGTAAGTGATTTTAGACTAAGGGTAAATGACACCATTCCCAATAGGGCCGGCATGGACAGTTATAGCTTCGTCGTGTTAATTGTACCGGGCCAACTGTTACTTATTATTTACTAGTTAACTTTAAAAGTTACTTTTTGTTTGCATTGTTTAAGTAATAACAAAAGTATTGTGTTGCTAAATTCTTAAATTCATTAAATTTATAAGTATGCCCTTTTAGACAGGGATGTAACTTATCTAAAATACAAAAATCTAAGATACAGATACAAGATAGGTATTTTCGTTCTGTATCTGAAATACTTGTTTAAAATATATTGTATCTTGTACTTTTAAGTACTTTTTTGATAGAATACTTTAAGTAATAATCAATTTTTAACGTATTTCTCCATAAAATGAGACTTTGTATAGTAACATTTAATAAAATAAACGCGTAGAACGGAACCTACTGTATTTAGCCTTAGACCAAATTGATAGACGGCTATTTGAAAGATACTTATCTTGTATCTAGTATTTCAGATACAATTTTCGAAAATGTTTTGTACCTGATATCTGAAATAATTTATTCAAAAGTATCTTGCATTTTATATTTCAAATACGTTTTTTACAAGGAATCTTGTACATCTCTGATTTAAGGAGTTAAAAATTTAGAAACATATAGACAAACAGAAAAAGAGTTAATCGGTGCAAAATATATGACGTATACATATTCTTGAAGTAACAAACTATATGTCGTCGTTAGAAGCACAAAACTTTAACAATTACTTAAAATAACTTAAGTACAAATGGCTCAAACTCGTACTAAATGCCCAGTACGAGTTATGTTTCCTCACAAACAATCATTGTTAACGTTTTAGACCATCATTACAAAGTAAATAGCATGGTATAAAAACAAAAACATAAACATGCAATGTACATTTCAATATATGAGCGGAGATACAAACAATTCTTGTGACATAACTAGCCCGTAGCACAGAAGTACATCTTACGTAACTATAATTTCAGCCCAGCTAAAGGAAAATGCAACGGTAGGAGGGCGGAGGGTGGCCGGGCGGCACGTGTAGCGGTTGCTACGCAACGCTACTTCCCCCCTCAAATAATAGGAATTTCATAATGTACCACGCGGACTCGTTGCCAACCGTTCGTAATAATGCTCCAAATATTTACGACTACAAAGTATTGGTGTTGATTCCATTATGAATTGGAATCAAGTGGAAATAATTTTCGAATTGCTGATGCTTGATTTGCTTTCGTAACTTGATTGTGTACAAATTAGATCCTTACAATTAGTTTGGCGAGAAATGAAATCGGAAATTTGCTTTTATAAAATTGTATAAATGTAATTTACTGTACACATTTATATGGGCACCTGCTTAATATTATATATTACTAATTAATACATTTTTAATTTAGCAAGTGAATAATGTGTGTTAAAAGAATCTATTTTTGCAAGTTAATTATATGGGATTGCCAATAAACATTTTTTTCTAAATAATTAAAAATGTATTTTCAGGTTGTACTTTTTTCTCTTTGACCACCAATTCCCACTTGGTTAGCGCGGTGGACTATGGCCTCTAACTCTCTCATTCCGAGAGAAGACCCGTGCCCAGCAGTGGGACAATAATGGAATGACGACGACGACTTTTATCTCAATCTCAAGTCATACATCAAAAGACTTTAGTACGTATCTAGCTTTCTATTTTCTTAAAGTTTTTTCATTAATTTGAGTATGTTTTCAATTAATAAAATACATATATTTGATTATTTTACGTAGCTTCAATTTAGCAGGTCCTAATAAATTTATCGTAGCAATACTACGTCGTAGAACGGTCCCTCGTAGTGAGTGGGTTGAACCCGACAGCGAATTAAAAGTAGCATACAAATTTGTTCCCTCTATCCAAACTCATAAAGCTTGTAATTGGGTGACGATGTACGCTTGTCATTCCCAAAATTGCGTAGTCGTAAAATGTAATGTTGTTTTTCAATTCCCTAGTTGGTTAAACTACTTACACACCAAAATACTTTTAATATCTTCGTCATCAATTCAGGTAAAAGATGGAATTACATGACGTCCCACTTAGGTATTTATTTTGCTTCAAGTTTATTGTAGTTGAAATAAAAAACAAATGTATTATAGAACACATGCGTATATTTATAATATATTACTTTAACTTAGCTGTAGTTGGCATTAAATACAACTAGATTGGACAACTCTTTGTCACTTTTAATTTCTATCTTATCCATTAACTTTTTACGGTTAATTAGAACATACATTAAAAATGGCCGAATATTTACTAAATTGATAAATAATAAAAAAATAATATATATCCAATGAAATTATAGAAACAGTAGGATATTCTCATCTACGTGGCTGTATTTCTTCTTATATGTTAAGTTCTGCTCTGTTCTAGCTTATAATATACAGAGATCATACGTTAATAACTAAATTGTAATTTAAAAGCAAAAACCGAACATGTGTATATCTTCCGCATTAATAAACTTATATAACTATATTAGATATTACAAAATTTTGTTGACCTTCGACATGGAAAGTTATTATGAAAACAAACTCACAGAATACATTTAAATTTATTATAGATATTTTTATTAACCCAACTTTCCTATCATTTAATAATGTAACATTATTTATGAGTCACAACTTTCTGTTGATCAATTTGAATAAAACGTATTTAAATATTTACAACTGCGACGTATTAGCTGGTCTTCATAAATTATGTAGATCCGTTTATTGTCTTTGATTAAGTGACAAAACTAATTTTAATTGTCTTAACTGAAAGATTGAAGGTAGTACATAAAGTTTAACTACGAAGGTAGACATAGATGGTGGTGTTTGTTGAAGGTAGTAAGCCGTATAAGGTTCGACTAGAACTGTACCACTGCTGCAACTAAATGATTATTTCACGTGAAGTATTTTTTGCGTTTTGGTAGAAAAGTGTGTTTGCCGGTTTTCTTTCATATGAGGCCAGTATTTTAGTCCTCGGCTGTTTTATATAAGGCCAGCTTTTTAGTCCTCGGCTCTTTCATATGAGGCCAGTATTTTAGTCCTCGGCTCTTTCGTATGAGGTTTGCATTTTAGTCCTCGGCTCTTTCATATGAGGTTAGCATTTTAGTCCTCGGCTCTTTCATGTGAGGCCAGCATTTCAGTCCTCGGCTCTTTCATATGAGGCTAGCATTTCAGTAGGGAGTAGCAACGCATCTGTGATTGACTCAAATAAAATCCTTGTTCTGCATAAAGTTGTTGTCTATCGGCGACAATGACTACGTTCCATTATGATTTCACTGGAATACACGCACGAAACTTCAATCCAATAAAAATCCGACATGTTGTCTATTGAAACACTACGAAAAGCATATTGATGACAGCTGATACTAAGTTACAACTTAGCTTAAATATCTGATGATCTAGTGACAAATGGGAGTACGGGTCCCGTGAAGGTCGAACAGCGGGCGACCTCATGGGCCCTGCGACTAGCCCACACATTCGAGCAGGGGAGGAGCGCAGTTAGCCTTGATCGCAAAGGCATTTGATCAGGTTTGACACCAGGCCCTTCTCTCACACGCCGTAGGGCTCGATTGTGCAATTGGATACGCAGTGTGCCATATACGGCAAGTTGCGAGAATTCTACAATCTGACGAGATAAAATAAAAAGTATTGTAATGTATTTTGCGCTATCCTTGATTAAAAATCCGAAAAAACGGTTAAAAAATACGTTTAACTAAGTATCCCTGGTGCTAACGATACTTGTGAAAGTTATTTTTCGTGTGGGAAAACAAGTGATATGTGCGCAGCATTTGATTTCACGTTCTTGATAATATGGATATATAGATAATGAAGATAGGTAATATTATTTTTAGTGATAAAAATATTTAGGATAAATTTCTTCCAGAGCCACTTACAGGGATTTCCTTATATATACTCGGAAACCATCTCTAGGAAAGAATAATAACTCCACCATTTTCTTCTAAGAGCGTCGCATTAGGCTTAGGTCTTATTAGGCGTAAAATTTTGTAGTTTTTTTTTTTTTAATTTTAATAAAAAAATTGATAAAGTTTTATGTTAATGATAACTTGTGTACCTATACACGTAAGGTTTCTTCTTTTTTAACATTTACACTATGAATATATACTTCATTAGTGTGTAAATTCGACGTTACAAAGAACACCCATCCCTACAAATTGGGTAACAATGGTTTGATTAAAATATACAATAAAACCACAATATCTAGATCAGACAAGATCGTCCTGAACTTGGGTCGCTCCATACATCCTGCTCTGACCTAATGTGTCTCTAACCTTCCGTTAGAGCACCTTGGCAAATGGAATGACCATTATGTAATTAAACTACATGAGCTATACGGTTCACTTGAATTCGATTTAAAATGGCGGAAACGTGAAAAATCATTTTCGTAAAAATAATATTAATAACCACAAGCTGACCAAGCGAGCATCGTTCCGCCCAAAAGTCTAAAATAATCAGTGTTCCTCCACTATATTATGCATGTATTATACATCAAAATCCTATCGAATCACTCTATCTTTTAAAAAGAACTGCAGTATAATCCGTAGCATAATTTTAAAAATCTAACCATACATAGGGACAGACAGCGAGAAGCGACTTCGTTTTATACCATGAACTGATGATAATAAATATTCGTTAAAATCAGTCTAATTTTTTTAACGAATTGTCAAAATCAGGTGGCTCTACATCTATAAAGTCGCTAGTACAATTTAAAGTTTTCAAGAAACGACAACTTCTATATAAATACAACGAATATTTCTATATAAATTACAGATCATAGGTATCATGTAAGCTACTTGCTATATGAGTTTCTTATCTGTTATAAAAAATCAAAACCTATCTTAATTATCTGTTACGTAATAAAATGTTTAAAATATAGGAATTACGAAAAAATATTGTAATCTCAGAATACAAAAAAAAATAAAATTTATTTGTAACGCGTGTTTATTGATTGATTAAGCCCTGGAACCTTCCCAAGCAGCTCGTATTCAATAAAATGTGTTTACATAAATGATTGGATCTTAAGGAAACGTATCGATTGCATAAAACGATAGTTACAGTACGGTAACATCGCCGGGGTCGCCGCGAGTACGTGCGTGTCACGAATGTCGCACGCATCGCATGCATATTTGCCCGACTGTGTCAGAAAGAAGCTATTTTATTTGAGGGTAGGTTATATATGTCCATTTATTTGACATTCCATACAGCCGAAACCGCTTGACGGATTGTAACATATTGCATTCCGTTGCAATATATTCAGTTGTCAGCGTAACATTAGGCTTTATGATTTTTGAGTCTTCAGAAAAAAAAAAGGAGATAGGGAAGATTTTATTTTATTACCTATCACAAGAATATCGGAATTAAATAGAAGGTAGTAAATATACCTGTATAAACTAAATATATTAAATTAATTTCATAGTTTTTTTCTAATATAACACTGCCACTGTGTTGATTCCGTGTATATCTGAGATCAGAGATATTATCTACGTGTGTGTGGATGAGGTTGTTTAATTTAGTTAGTCTTAACACGTTTTTGAAGAACCCGCAGGGCGACCCCTAACTTTCGCGTTACATAAGAAATGTGAATGAATCATTAGAAAATAGTTAAATGAGAATACGCTAGTCACTACGTGCAGATCAGACCGGGGTCGCTCGTACGTATCAGCGGAGGTCAGTGACGCAATGGCTGCATGATACAAATACATCCTGCTCCGAGACCTAGCGCGTCTAGACGCAGGACTTGCATGTATGCCACTTAAAATATGATTTTTAATACTAAATTTGCAGGTTTAGTATCAATTAGAGATTATACGTATTAAAAGTTCTGTAGATTGAAGATTTGTCCCTTTTGTGGTAAAATTAAAATTAGCATTCAAATAAAAGTGGACATAGAATAAAAATGCACTCATCATTATACAATAATGGCTGTATTTTGTGGTCTAAAAAATACATTAGATTATTTCGTAATAATTACATAAGTTGCATCAAATTGAAAATATCTACAAGACTTCTTTTAACGTTGGCTCATAAAATTTATATAAATTATTTATTAACTAGTCAATCAAATTGACCTTGACAAAAATTATTACTACGATAAGTCTTGCCCAAATGCCTGTATATTTTAGGTAGATATACATTGTAATAAATTATCTCTGAACATAAATAACAAAACTATCAAGTATTTTGGGGTGAATATTGCAGGTTATTCAGAGCTATCCTGTTAAACCCAAATAAAAAAATGCAACTGTCAAAACGCAGAAATAGCGCGAAACGTTCGGCGCGATTATTTTTAAACGCGCGAGTGACCTCAGTTCATGAATGTAGTGCCAATGTCGTTGTATCTGGGTCTATGTCAAGCGACCGCGGCCTTACAGCGCAGAGGTTGCCGCGTTTACAAACCTTATATGGCTGTTTCGGATAGCCTGTGGGATTTTGGACACAAGTGTATTGCTGCAATAATGCTATCTTTTAATCGTAAATTTCATGTCAAACGGTAAAATAAGTAACTAAAGATTTTTTGGCTATTTCACTTATCTAATCATTATAATAATGTAATTACAAAAAAGAACGAAAAATATTTATTTATTGACATAGACAATTTATTAATTAATAGAAATAATTTTAAAAAGTATTATTACGCATAATATTAGTAAAGTAGTATTATGATGCAATTGTACAGAATATGCGATATTTTTGAAAACAGTTTTAATGGGAGCCATAATTATCGTGGATTTATATAGGTTTAATCTGTAGGATGGTATTCAGCAGATAAATAAAACTGATCAAATGTAAAAGTGCACCAGAATGCGTAATTAGCATTAGCTACACTAGTACCTACATTTGAATTGTGTAATGCATTACATACTGATTTTAATGTATTGAAATATAACTATTATGATTTATAATGAAACATAGTAGTATAAACATTTCATTTCTATGTAATTGTTGTTTGCATTGAGATTTTCAAAATACTAAAATAAAACGAAATTATTAAAATAAAATCATACCTACTGTTTACCTAATTGATTGTGACACATACACTTAGACGTGAAGAGAAGACGTAATCATCACAGACAATATATTTACATATGGAATTTGCTAAATAATAAAGTGGGTCATTTTATTACAAATGTCACAGAGAATACGTATGTACAAACCATATTCACCAGTCAGTAAAAACCATTTGTTATAAATTGTTTAATATAGGCGCCCAGTACTAGACTTGTGATCTGGCCGTGAGTGTAACCTTGCTAGCTCCTTCCCGCTTCAGCACGTGTACGCGGCTATCTCTATCTCGCTCCGATTGAGCGACAGACCCACTACCGGATTCCGAGCGCCTCACTCGCACAGATGATGGAAGAAATTAATGTTGCAGCGTTCAGTACATGGCATGTTATTGGCGCCAATAACTACATAAACATTTGATATGAATATTTTGTAAAATGTTAATTAGTTATGATAGTATTTTCCTATTATAGGTACAAAGGCAAATTTATTATTATTATACTTGCAATAATTATACTCCATCTCTTGTTATGATGAAGGAATCGAATGAATAAGCCGACGACATTTTTTGTCTGTATGCGCAATAAATTTATTTTACACCGTTTGATATCTACATTTCGCCTACACTGAGAATCTTTTTAATGAAAGTAATTTCACGACTGAAAGGGAAGAATGTAAGGCGGTGAAACGAAATTTTATAATGTGACAACTTTCCTTTTGACGATAATACGTAATTTTTTTTTCTAATTTTATATTTCCCCTAAATATTTATGTGGTAAAATAATGATAGAGAGAAATAGTTACTAAACTTATCATTTTTTTAACATTAATTGTTTAAGTAGCGTTCATATAGTAGAGTTTCAGTGTACCTACTCCTCATATCTTTATTTAAAGATATTTTTAACAGTAGTCTCCCAATATTTTGAATTCTTCATATTCCCATCCAAAACAAACAATATTTAAAAATCATTTACATATGAATTGCGAAGTGGACAAATCTACATTCTTGAGAAATTTTGTTAATGGCGATGTCTCAAAAGCATGAAATTTGTTTTTCATCTTAAATTATTTTGGGCTTAAAAATTTCTTCGACATTGTACCTAAGCGATGCAAGTAGTCACGGCAATAATCGTTCATAGAAACATATTTAAAAAAAAATCTGTCACAAGTCGTAACCTAGATCAATTTCCCGCCAATTGTAATGCAACACTATTATTAACGTCAAAATGTAATGTAAATTTAATTTAAATACACACTTATGTAGGTACTCACGTATTATTTGAAACATTATACAAAGAGTTTATGTTTGCACAAATAAATACTCAAATATGATATTGATAGTGTGACGTATATCCATTGCAAATATTTAAATATCGAATGTGGGACGAATTGTGAAACGGGGCCGCGTTCGTATTGTTCGATCAAAAACTGTCCAATTGCACTATGGTAAGCGAAAATGATGTTGCAATCTCTGGTCAGTAATTATTTTTCTACATCAGCGTTGTGTACTGGTAGACATTTTCTTGCAACTTTAGTAGTTTTTAAGTACCTATAAATGATTATGTACCTAATAAATATATTTACTATACTTTAGAGACGCCTGCAAGTGAACGGATAGAACATTCTGAATATGTAAAATCACCAAAAACTTGAAAGCGCGTTTACCGTAAATGCGTTGAATATCTCATACCATCTTTAATATTTTTTGCTATTAGGATTATATGTACATATTTTAGCAGTAAATTAACACATGATATTCTTTATACAATGTATGATAAACAATGAAGGGTTTTTATAATAATTTCCTTTATCTTTAAATAATTAATAATGTTAATCTAAGGTTGTGAAATCCAGTGCAAACAACAAATTTAGCAAAACTTGTAACTTTCCGTATGTAAAGGTATACAAACACATGTAAAATGGCTACGTATATTATAAATTCTGCTTAATAGATAAATATAATAGCTTACTTTATTTACTATTTACATGCCTACCATACAACGCTACGACTAGGCCTGGATGGCAAGGAATAAATACCATTAAGCATTATTTTCATCGTTTTAATTAATGTGTTCCATAAGAAAGAATAAATAAATAAATAAGTATATATCTTTGCCTATACATCTCTATTAATTATGATCTTTAGTGCTAGCATTCTATTGATATTCCATGTTAACATTGTATTTGCCATCTGACGTAATAAAAACATCGTTAGCAATAACCAGGAAACACCGGAAACATGTGAAATAATTTCCCATTAAAATATCTTCCGGCAGCGATAATGAACCTGAGTTTATTAAGATGTGCCCACTTCCGAGAAATCTCGATCTAAGTCATTAAGGAACGTAAATTAGAGAGTAAATGCGTAAGCAGCTTTGCTTGGCACTTCATTATATTATTTTTAATAATAATAATAATAAACTTTTTTTAATAATAACTTCTTTTTTCTTTATACCGCCTACATTGTGTTTCGGACTACCTAAAGGTTGGCTGGCAGAGAATGGATATAGCATTAAGTCCAGTCCACCTTTGTTCAATATTTAAGGTCCCCATCAACCCATTATCGTCCCACTGCTGGGCACGGGTCTTCTATCAGAATGAGAGAGTTTAGGCCATAGTCCACCGCGCTGGCCAAGTGCGAATTGGTGGACATGTGATATTTAAGGTACATAAAGATTAAATAAATAAACTCGTCTATTGCCTTAAAACATTAATAATGACAACAGGTAAAACAAAAAACATAAAGGAATTACAATATAAATACATAGCAAAAAATTCAAATTTAAATGTATATTAGATATAAGGCAAAAGGAAATGGCTCAGCTTATGCTGCCATAAGATTTCTATCTCATAGAGCGCTGTTGTCAGTCATTTTCGTGTTGACATAAATGTTATTGCATTTTATTGTTTTAAAGTTGTTTGTTAAGAAGTTTTTCTATAATTTAATAATACCAAACTATTCATATGAACGAGTATTTAGATGGAATCATAGTCCTTACGTCGATCACAGATGCGTTGTTATCTGAGTAGTAACTGAAAACGATTTGGATAAGTATGTACGAGTAGAATACATTACAGTGTACAGAAGTGTTAACCGTGTTTAAGGGTATTAACAAGGAAGAGTTCTACAACTTCTACTACTAGTTCAGTTTTGTGACAAACTATAAATAAATAAATACTATCAAAATGTAATCGACAAGCACGCTTTACGTTAAACTTCGCAATCGAATTCTCAGATAGTAGAACCAGTGTATGATTTTTTTACATAAAGAATTCGAAATGAATTTAAGAACCGCATATCGTGAGTACCCGTTTAGTGTTAAAAACCAGCTTAAGTAGTTCAACCGAGGTACCACCGCCACCGTATTTGCGTTTCGGTGGAAGGGTGCGGTGGCTGGCTCTCCTACATATGAAGAGACCATCTAGTCATCTGGAGTAAAAACGTATCAATGACTGACTTTAGATAGAACCCGTTCTGTATGAAGTAACTTCATTGAAGTTGCTTACAGATTTCCATAGGCGGCAGTAACCACTATCAGGTGGACTGCATGGTCTTCTTTAATCGGATAAAAAATAAGAACAAAATCGTGCCCAGGAGCGGCTAAGATCTTGTTATAATAAAACGTGCAGGAAAAGTAACAATAAACAAATGCCTTGCCGTCCTATTACGATCTCTAGCGTACCTATAGGCATTTATCTATCGAAACACGCTATGAATTTTAATATTGCTGTTCCCATTCCTTGTCAACGATACCTAGAATATATCACACTCGCATCTGAGCAAGGTTTTCTATGAGACCTAGCACGATATAGTAGTGATGTTTTACTCAACAATACACTTGATTTTTCTCACTAATCTCGAAATTTTCTCGAATTTAATTTCCTGTTTTAGTACATCATATATCGATATATGTTTATGTCCACCAATTCGCACTTGGCCAGGACGGTGGACTATGGCCTAAAACTCTCTCATTCTGTGGTAACAATAATAGGTTGTACCCCACATCATATATTTGGTGATTAATTGTGTATATGTTTGTAGTGAAAATAGTTACTGGATAATTGTTTAATATGATATAATTGGTAGCGTCGTCAACCCATTAGTCCCACTGCTGAGCACGGGTCTTCTCACAGACAGACATGACAAAGTTATAGGCCATAGTCCACCGCGCTGGCCAAGTGCGAATTGGTGGACTTTACACATCACCAAGAACAGTTTTTTTTTATTGGTAGCATTCCGCCGAATTGAGCATTGAAAATCGCAAATGCAACGCGAGTCTTCGCAAAAATAAATATTTCTGCAGCTCGTTACCAATCTCCACTTTCTGCACTTAGTTATTATATACAATACAAGGAATATTGTTTATCAAGTATATTTATTTATACATTATATTTAAAGGGAAAGATCAGTCAAGTATTTTGCTCGACGGATATTCGAGCAAAGACAGAAGCTCACTAAACTTCGTTAAAAAAAAACAAATCATTATATTTATAACAAATAACAAAAATATGAAAAAATAAAATACAGTAGTGTGCGTATACGAAGGTTTTATTTGCACAATTGTACGTTTAAAAAAAATTCAATGCGCAAGGTTGTCTCGACGAATGATTGATGTGCCAGCATTCAGTGTTTTTTCTTTCAGCTAGCTTTTACGCCGCTTTTAAATATTATCCCGAAGAAATAAAAACTAATTTTATTTGGACGATCCGCGTGGCGGTGCAGGTAACCATACCGGTCTGAAACGCAGTGGGTCCTAGGTTCGATCTCCGGCCAGACAGGTATCTGAATGATGAGTTTAGATTCTTGCTCTGGGTCTGGGTGTTTGTGTATTCGACTTTGTGTGTGTCCATGACACCCAAGACAAAGAGAACATACTACTGTCAGGCTATGAGTGTAGAAAGCGTTTTAAGTTTTTTTTAAGTCTAGTTTAAGGCGCTGATAGACTATTTGTAGCCTTCACCCATGCTCGATATAGCATTTAATTTAAATTAAGGTCGTTAAAGTACACAATGAATATACGCAAAAAATATAATGTTGTTATGAACTGAGTAAAATGAATTGATATTATTTATTGACGAAATGCATGTCTTATACTATTATGGAAAGTGTCGTAAAATAATAAGCAGCTTTAGAAAGCACATACCTCGAATTTTACGATATTAACTGGTTATATCTCTCATATTAATAAACCGAGATATTAAAATAATTTTATCAAATTAGTATATTGTCATCGGTCCTCAATAAATCTAGAAAGTTTGAACGAAATCTGACCGTTTAAAGTGGGTCAAAATCGCGCCCAAAGAAGTCGGTTACAAACAAACATACAGGCGAAGCTAATAAAAAGCTAATAATAAGTTTATTCGACCATATTTTGCGTATTTACGAAGCAAATTTACTTTAAGAAAAAACAATGTTTCTCATTTTCATCCACCCATCTATCTATCAACCCTACGAAGTCCACTGCTTGACATAGGCCTCTATCCATGGGGTATTCTGTCAATACCCACTACGGCTGACATCCGTGTGACGCTACTGCCTATCTCCTGGATTTCATCCTCAGTCACCGTCTTAACCATCCACGGGTGAGTGAGTGAGGTGAGTGAGTGGTGAGAAGGGGTGGTCTTCAACATCAAAAAAAATGGTACCTACAATTAAATTAGAAGTTAAAAGATTTGTCTTAGCTGCAGAAAAATTGCCTTGTTCTTTTAAGCATAGCTTTTAGCGCTTTGAGCGCGGCGACGGCGAAATTCCGTAACGAAAAAACCTAACATCCCCCACTCCGCCTATCATCTACGACAGTACGAAGCTCGCACGGATCGTGACGAACTGCTCGAAAATTGGACGAATATGTAAGAAGCTGTTTGTGAGTAAGTATATAGTATTAAAGAAAAAAACTGCAATTAATATCAAAGAAAAACAATACTTTATTAATAAACTAGAAGACCCGGCCACGCGTTGCTGTGGTTAAAGAAATGTTACATAAACAAATTTTAAATTGTATAAAGCTAACAGCTGAAACTAAAAAATATATTTGCAATTAAAACTATAAATTAAGATATAAACTATCCTATCTTTCAAGTTAGATCAAAATGCACACGTTGTGTAAATTTGATTATAATCGGTTCAGAGGTTTAAGAGTCCATTGCGGACAAATAAAGTGACACGTAATTTATATATATTAATAAATAAATAATTATAATTGCGTAAGGTGATAAAAAATGCTATGCTTATTACTAATAGCTTTATCGCAGCAGTCCTCGAGTGCCGCACGTTTTTTTTTTAATTATTTTAAACAGACAATGTCATTTATTTATTCTCCTAGGTTATGATTCTCCGAACTCTTTTATTAGAAGAATTCGTGGAAAAACATGACCGACTATTTTAGTAATCGTATTTAAATTCGCTTCGGGTTAACTTGGAAATCTCGGATAAAGTGAGAAGTGAAAGGCAGTTTATAACAGATTTATAAAAATAATCCCTGAATCATTGATAATGACTAAACGAAAAATTCCGCCATAAGTTCGTTAGAAATCTGACAACTTATTCTGAATAAAATTTCTTTTAATTACAAATGAAACGCAAGAGATGCAATAAAAATTAAGTTTATCGTTGTATTTTGTGTTATTCAAAATAAAGTCTTTGTGAAGTATAACTACAACAAATACAAGGAACAATGAAAACGAGAAGGAGCGGACTCAAAATTTCTGTTGAGTTAAATATTTGAAACTAGGTAATCCTTATAACGTTATCTATTTTGTAGCAAATAAAAAAAGATTTCCTGCTAGGAAAGCACAAACAAATGTTACGTCCCTTCAACAACCATCTGCCTTAAAATCATCGAAAATAGCAAAATGTGTTTACATTTTGCTATTTTCACAATATACACATTTTAAATTAGATCTCATCGTACGATATTTTCTCCTATTTCACATTTATCTGTATCCACACTTATGACGAAAGTTGTAATATCGTTTTATTAACAGTGTTTAATTATAAAATGTCAGAAGCCAATTTTTTGGGCATCTAACATTTTAATGAAATTTGGAGTAGACTGACCGCTATAATGACCACAATTCATTATAAGTCATGAATCAATATTCCTTTTATGACCGTTTGATATTTGCAATTTTATCGTGAATATTTCCGCAACCTTGTAAAAGGTTTCCCAAACATCGGCACAGTAACATCTCCTTATGTGCTCACGGCCGCGGTGTATTACTTCGTAAGGACGTATCGTAAAACAATGACGGAATATAATGCGCACGGTCTGCGAATATAACACAAAAAAAGGAATATATACACGCAATATTGTGAAATTATTAAAACTTATCTGCTTAAAAACTAATCGATTACTTTTTTAAAATTGTTTTTTTGGGTTTTATAAAAAAAAATAACGGTTTTTTTATTTTACGTCAAAATATAAAAAAACAATACTTATCAAAAATACAAGTCTCGCAATTATGTTCTTCTACCGAATAAAGTTGTGAGATACATGTAATACCAAGTCGATTATTACCATACCATATCAAATTAAAAATTTAACGTTTTAAACAAATAGATTGACTCGTCAATCGCAATCACAATGTATCTCACACGTAACATATGTTATACATTAGATTGTTTATTACGCCAGCCGCCATATTTAAAATTATATCACTTTCCCAACTGACTCATTTCAAATGATGTTTTTTTTTTAAGATTAAAGATGTTATATGTTACAATCTGTTATGGCGTTTGTGCTGCAGTGCGTGCCAAATAATGGGCATTCATACAAACATACATGCGCTCGAAAAACATTAACCTCCTTTTGACGCAGTCGGGTAATAAATATTTATGCACCAAGGGTACAACCCATTATTGTCCCACAGCTGGGCACGGGTCTTCTCTCAGAATGAGTGAGTTTTAGGCCATAGTCCACCGCCCTGACAAGTGCAAATTCGTGGACTTCACACACCTCCGAGAACTTTTTAAAGAACTCTCGGGTGTGTAGGTTTCCTACCGAGAGGGCAAGTTTCAACCATTAGGCTATCATTGCTCTCTTATGTACCATAAAATTAAGTTACTCGCTTACTATTCACAAACTTTTTGTCATCAATTGTCATCAATTTCTGCCCACTTGACTCACATTTGAGAATGTCATTGAGAACTCTCGAGAATTATTTTCCCTCCAGATATTTTCCTTTATCGTGACAACAATTTCGACTGTTTCCTTTTGTAACCTCTTTATATGTTTTCCCTGTTTATATTTGCAGAATTGTATTATATTGCTATGATTAGCTTTCAGTATTGCAATGGATACCATTTGTTCAAATCGTAGATCCCTAAATAAATAAATAATGTAAAAGCAGAAACTTGAAACTTAATTGTTGTACTTCATTTAAAATTGCTTGCTATTTATTAACAATTATATATGTATTCAAATTATTTTTTTATAAATATACAAATGTGAACTGCTATTATCTTATTACATTTGATTATCATTGAATGTAAGCGATGTCTGTCTGAACGTCTGTCTTCATCGCTAACAAGACTCAATCTCATACTTTAAACATTAAAAAGATCAACAATAATACTGCTATTTATTCGACAATTGCCACCTTCATGGTATCAACTGTTATATTGATTATATGTATTACAAACATCATATTAGATAAATGTAGCAAACGATCGTGCCTGATGTTAAGACTGGCAACCTATGGACATATTAATTCAACGTCGGTTAAAATTTGTGGTACCGAGGTATGCATATGACGACCCGCGTGGCGCAGCGGTTACCATACCGGTCTGACGCGCAATGGATTCGATTCCCGGCCAGACAGGTATCTGAATGATGAGTTTAGATTCTTAAGTCTGGGTGTTTGTGTATTCGTCTTGTGTGTGTCCATGGTACCCACGACACAGGAGGAAATTCTACTGTGGGGCTATGAGTGTAGAAAACGTGTATGTGTTACTTAGTTGGAATGTGTATAAGTATTTTTCGCTTACCACAGCCTTCAAACCACAACAACTTGTTTAACACTGCTGTTTTTAATAAAACAAAAGAGCTTCTGTAGTCGAACAAGGAGTTTTACCTTAAAATCCTTCAAGCAAATTAAAACCCTAATGAAAATTAATATTAAATGAAGTACAGATATACGGATGTTACACAAAGAAAACATAACGTTTTCACACAGACATACATAATACAATGATACAAGATTAATCTTGCAAGGTTTTCTGTCCGATCCCTGCAATTCACGAGCTCTTTGACATTCTTGAGAAGCTCTACATTTGTCGTGAATGCTTTATGGCCCATTTATCATTCCATGTATCCAGATACTACGTACCTTTCTTTGACTGTAAATATTTTATGATACTTACAAGTGTTACATTTTGCTTACTATTTTAATGTTTATTCTTTTATTTATTAAACATTAACATATTAACATATTGTACAAGATATAACAACATACCTAAAGGGCTAGCCTAATGTTGTAAATCATTTCTATATTTTTTTAAATAAAGTTGCTTAACTCTTCTGTCGTTACTTCAACATTACCATAATTCAATTTTGGTTTTCAAAGTCTATTGCATTTTCCACAAACATCTACATCTATAACATAGCAAATTTTGTAACGACTTCACCTATCAAAGCAAATTTACCGTGGCCAGACGACCTGTAAAAGTTGCCCGCAATATCACCGCTGACAAATGTCAAAAGTGGTTTACGCGGAGTACGGCGCGCCTATGCCGTCAGCAGTAACAAACGGGGACCTTCGGCCACCTACCTGCACCGCGGTGGCCCTCGAATCAATTTATTTAAACTTAACCTACTGATCATGACACACATTCAGCGATTACGCACGCGTTGCGCCGTGTACGCTCGTTTCGTACACGAATTTTCAAACCTTCCCCGTCTGTATTTTCAGAAATAGGTCATTATTTCTCACGTTTTTAAACACACGATAACACGTGACGTATTATACATAAATATATTGGAAATAATATTAATACGAATATATGTGTAAAGCTTCACATTGTATTTAAAGCGACGATTAAGATTGCGTGTAAAACAATACAATAAACAAAACTAATTTTCAGAGCAGCGTACAAATGTTTTGTTTAAACAACTCAATAAAAATAATAATGTTCAAATTGATTCGGCGAAGGCGGAAAGAGCGGACGCCAGATAGAGGCAAGGCCAGCCATCAAGGTCTACCAAAACCTATGATTAAGGCGATATGGACTTTATCGTGTTGTAGTAAAGTAATTTATCGAGCACACTAACAAGTTGTACTGCAAGACAATAAGCATGTTTTAAATGCAGCATTTTTCAGTAATAGGTAGAGATCAAGGTTGTATACACTGACGTGCTGGTACTATGCTCGTACACGTAATGATACCATTAGAATTAAGCAGGTGCGTTATTTAAAAAAAATATTGGAAAGGAAATCCTTAACAACTCAGCTTGGACCCGTGTTGTTAAGTTTTTAAATATTTGTTTAATAAAGCACATACATATTCTTTTTTATTTTAAACATAAAAAATAAGTATGTGACCATGTACAAAAATGTATAATATTCACGATTTATGGATAGAGACGTAGAATTGCGATTCTTTAAAATCACGTAAGAACAATGATTTTACAGCTAAATAACAAATGAAGTCATGCTTAAAAAATAATAAAACAAAAGTATCATTACTTCCTTTTTTGCAGCTGCTGTATTTAAATATTATTCGCTTTTATCGATTTTATTTTACATACTTAATTATTAGAATTTTCTTTCCTTTTGTTTTATAATAGCCGGGTATGGAAATAATTATAAAATAGAACTACGTGTGTAGAAAACGTTTATTGTTACAATAAAAATAATATCTTCTGTTAATCAAACTATTTTGTCGCCGTACAAATTAGGTATTATTATTTATTATATTTATTTGGTTTTGTAATAAGACGTCTATTTATCTACCTTCCATCAGGTAGCCCGTATGACTTATCTCTACGCTCATCTATAAAAAATGGCACAAATGTCATGCCTGGCGCGCGTTTTACTTCACTCAAATATGGCGCCGACAACGTTCTTAAATTGAACTGATTAATTATTTTTTTTTATGCCAAACACCTAAATACTTGACTCAGTTTTAACAAGTATTTTACTTGTAAATATTACCTAACACGTGACTGAAGAAAATTTGTAATTGTAGAGATGATATATTGTAGCTGTATGTATAAAATATTATATTTTTTCTAACTAATCCAAAACTCTAGAACATGTTTTAAATGATATCTCGGTTCAAATATCGAACATTACAATCATTAAATAACTGACAGTCAATAGCTTTCATATCAGGTCAAAAAGTCGTGGTACTCCTTGAGACTAATTTCTTTGGTAAATGCAGACTGGATTGCCAGTCTACGGTGTAAATACGAGTTTCACCGTTGTCAGACTATGACGAATTTTAATGTAAGCTGGTTTAAAAGCCAACTGCTGCAAGGCTACCTGGTTGCAACTGAAACTATTATTGTTCTTCACCCAAATAAGATGTAATCAGAAGCGGCACTTTGCTCTAATTAAGTGGCTCGTAAAACGGCGATGTAAATACAGATCAAGTGCAAAAAAACTGGGTCATGGATGACCCAAAAGTGTTTTTTTCATTAAGACCGCAATTAATTCGAGAGCTGAGACAAATAGTGGTTGGGAACAATTGACGTGGGAAACGAATGGAAATGTTACATTAGAGAATATTGAATACTTGTTTTATGAAATACTATCTAACTTTGTTTATTAGACATTATTGTTTTGTTAAGAAAAATATTTGTTATTTGTTTGTTGTGACAAATTACATATATCAACGGCGTGCGGTGCTTTAATTTAGTATGTAGGTATTTAAATTTTACATACAATATGTTGTATAGTGTCTAGATTTGTGATAATAGCATTGCTTTAAAACCTAAGTTAATTAATCGTCATAAATTTATTTTTAACATTAGCAATAAAATTGCTATTTTAGCCTTTTTACGTAAAAACAAAAGTACATCTACAATATTCGATTTATGTTAGCGTTAGTAAATAATAGAATTGGTAGATCGCTAACAAACCGAGCCACAAACAAACTATGAGGAATAGGAAGTCAATATTATCGAAGCTGAACAGAGGGGCGCGGGTGCGGGAACCCGCTATCAAACTAGGCCAAGGTCAACGTAGTAGGCAACACAGCCAGCACATCGTGACCCCTCAGATAGTACTATCTTGCCCACCTTCATTAACAGTAATATAAAAACGGGCGGGGAGGTGAAGCTCTACTTATCTCGGACGCCGAAACGACATTTCAAGGCGCGAGGATACCCGAATTTTCCCGAAGGTTACCGAGCGCCTAGATACAGATTCAGAAAATATTTGCGCATGTTTTAGTTATTACTTTGTAAAACAACCAAAACAAGGTCTGTATTTCAAAACGAATTAAAGATATATTCCTCTTATTATCCCGCCATTTGTTTCAATGACCTCATACGCCCACTACGAGAAAACTTAAATCAACATCATTACACGGTAAAAACATTAAAAATACTTCTCTATATTAACATACTTACATACTTCTTTTTGGAAAGAATCCTTTATGGTTTTCTTTTCGCTGTACGTTAAAATTCTCTACCGTATCATATTATTTGATAAGTACATAATATATGTATAATGAAGTTCTTCCCACGCTCAAAAACCTATTTCATACCTATAACTTTTTTGATAAATATTTTTTTACTTTTATCATTTTTAACTTGTAACAATATTAATTCATATACTTAGCCATATGCTTCAAGCGTATCATTGTAGATATATACGTTTAATATTGCAGAAAATAGTCATCATGCTAATTTGCTTCGCAAAAGGTTCCAGGTGCGACTCTCTGAGAGTCGTTGCGTTGTTCCAGATCAGTGGTTGTATCTTTGTCTTTGTGTGTATCTAAGGCATTCACAACACAGATAATCCTAATAAAGAGCATAAGCTGTCTCTTAAATTCTAAAAAGTAGCAAATTAAACATTTTATTTTTAATTTACCCTTATATCCTTTACATGTTTTTTTATCAATGAAATAATTTAGGTATTTTCCATCTATTCGAAATATTTAGGTATATTAATATCAGAACGTACAAATCTGTCAAGTTTCACCCACTAGAACGAGAATAATATCGTAAAATTTGGCCGCCTACTTTCTAATTGAGGCTATCACTGCGATAGTATTAAGTAAATTTGTTATAATATTTTGCATAACTTCACAGTTCTCGTATAAACTTGAATAAGATCATAAATATCGTTTCATATTACAGATAAAACACATCAATTTACTTTCTAAAAACTATACAAATAGTTGACTTGTTATTGCGGTATAAGTTTAAACAAAAATAATATTTCAAAGAATGTTTTCAAAGTAATAAATTGGAAATGTTTTGTCTATGAACATTGTCTCTCTCACGCGTTAACAATTGAATATTTATTGGTATTTTATGGGGCACCGTAAAAAGGCTTTAAAAAGTAACTGGCGATGGTTGACGGGTTTACTATCAACCCTTTACGGGCTAGCTGTAAAACAATTAAGTAAAACACGAGTCGGTGCTTATTTTAAAATATTATTTGGAAGTAAAATGTATATAGGTACTAGCACAAAACGCTTTCTACACTCGTAGCCCTACAGTAGAATTTTCTCCTGTGTCATGGGTGCCATGGAAACACACAAAGACGAATACACAAACACCCAAACCCAGAACAAGCATCTAAACTCATCATTCAGATATTTGTCTGGCCGGGAATCGAATCCAGGACCCATTGCGTGTCAGACCGGCATGGTAACCCCAACGCTACGCGGGTCGTACAAAAGCAAACGAGCATGAAATCCATCTGTTAATCAACCGTCACTGTCACCCACAGACATCTGACAGAAACTAAACTAGATGTGGATTATGTACCTAAAAGATAAAGTAGACTACCAGATATAACCTGATGATACTTTCATCGCGCCTACGAATATTTGAAACATCAAAAGATCACCAAAGCAGCATTGGCTTTAAAGAAAAGTTTTTGGCGCACCTTTCTTGAAGAGCCCCATGTCATAGAGAGTGCTCTAGGTGGTCGAAGGTGCTAAAATTAGGTTGCTCTAGGGGTATTTCCCAGTGTGGAATACCCCTAGAGCAAGCTAATTTTAGCACCTTCGGGACAAGAAAGAGCGTGCTAACCGAATTGTAGAGGACTGCCAAGAATTCACTTAGTCTTGAAGGCAAGATAAGCTCCTCATATGTAAGGCTTCACACCCTTCCACCGAAACGCAAATCTGCCTCACCCTAGAAAGAGGGGTGGTGGTGGAGTTCCCCCCAACAAACTATGAAAAGCCAGCATAATGCTCTATTACTAAAGTGTACTTGAAAGAAGAAATACTAAGAAAATTTACGATTTACAGTTGATTATGGAACTTAGACTGATTTAGCTGCAATTAGTCTATACACTTGACATTAATATCGAAACACGCGCTTAAAGATAACATACAGGTTTATCTTTTACATTATGTCAGTTACGATATCGAAAAGATAACTTGCATACTTTAGAAAATCATGACTGACTGAAATATTTTATATTTATTTTTATATTTTATCTGTATTGCTTATAAATAACCATAAAATTTTAAAAGTTGATTCGATTGTAGAATTATTCGTAAATGTATAATATAATTCATTATAAAAAGTAGCCAATTATTTTAAGTTAAATATTTTTTTAATTTCTTTTAATCCGATGTTATTTGGTAGGGGTTATTTACAATAACTATCTTTTATTTAACCATTTCTATTTCTAACCAGACTTGTTAAATCTACTAGTACATAGAGTTTAAGCCCTAAAACAGAAAGGTATCCTGAGCCCTCTCTTAAATATAAAAAATATTTTAATAAGTGATGTTATTTACTTCAGCTTTTTTTTTAAATATTACGAGTTTAAAGGTGAAAGTTTGTGACAATGTCGGTACATACGTATTTTTGTTATTGTTTCACGCATAAACTACAAGTCGGATTTCTCTGAAATTTCGCACACAGATCAGACCACAGTAGCTCTTAACAATTGCTAGACGTCCCGTTTTTGGCGGGTTTTGATGAAAATTAAATGTCCCGCGCGGTACAGGTTCAGTCCCGCTTTTCGGGAAGGACTGGATTTCTGCAAAAAAAGGTCGCCAAATCTATACAAAAAGTCGATCGGCAGTTTAGCAGTCAAAACGTAGATCCCCTGGCCCCTCTCCGCCGTGTCCCGCTTTTGACTATGAAATCCTGCTTTTTTCAATAAAAATGTTTCTAAATCCCGATTTGTTAATAAAAACCGGCAACGCTGTTAACATTGCTGTTTATATAGGCAGAATTAGGTGAAATGAATAAATATTTAGATCGATATCGATCGATATACGTATACTTATATCATCAGCAATATTAGCACAGCATAGCAAATTATTTAAGCCACATATAATATTATACGTTTCATATAAATTTCGAAAAAATCTCTTTATTTAATTTGTATGATTTTGAAATCGCTTAATTTCACGTAAATTTTAATTACAGTATAATACCTTGCGAATGATTTTCCCAAGATAACTATATAATTATCTACTTAAATATTACAAAACCATTCATACTTAACATTGAAATATTGTTTGTAGCGAAACAAAATAATAATTTTAATACTTACGTATTCAGCAAACGATTTTACAAAGATTAATGCTACTTTGTTTTGGTTTTAATAAACTATCAAAGGAGTTTCTAACGTATTAAGAATAATAGAGAATATACAGTTTTAGTCAATCTCACACCCTTTTTTATGCCACTGCTGGGCATAAAATACACTCAACAAAGTACTTTTTTTATTGCTATTCAATAATTACGAAAGAAACCAATGCTTTCACCGTATAGTTAAACTACTATACGGGTAAATCTATTATACAAATTTCGTACCAATAATATAAGTGGAATTACGAATAATGTGGAGCCAACTTAACGTTGTCCCGAATTTCTTTCATCGGCCAATTTATTTCTACCAATAATACAAATCCCATTTGCCTATTTTCCCAGCCACAAATCTCTTGGTCCGCGACAGCGTAATTGGGGCAACACCATCAAGGTCTGTTGTCGCTGGTCGCCATGGACGCTGGCCTATTTGCTAATCTATGAGTGGAAAAACGCGGTTTGATCCATAGACAAAAAACTGAGTGTGTGTTTTGAAAGCTCTTTTATTATTTTCTGCGGTTGGAATCATGAATAAATATGTGCTAACACACTTTTGACACAATTACAAAATATGTGAATAAATTTAATTTATAAACTGATTTAAAATTATGTTGTTAAGATTTTTTTTAATTAAAAATAGGTGCCCTACCATAAATTATTGTTTATGGTTTATAAAAATTATATCAAAGTACAATTACAGATAAAAAATATTATAAAAAGTACAGAACACATAACGCGACAGTCGCATAACCTTGGCTCGCTTTTATCACCAAATAAGCCCTGTAGGTAAATGTGTTCAACCTTTGTAGATTTTCCATGAATGGCCTACTTAGATTTTAATGTTTAGTAAGTTATACATAGGAAAGTAAATAATACGGTACTAATTAAGGTTTTTATGCCTAAATTATAAACTACAGAATAAGTACATTCCTTGCGGTGACTTCGCGTATCCTATACCTCAGACAGACAAATCTTTATGAAGAATATAAAATATTGTATGTAACGTTCTTTTTTTAAAATAAATTATTTAACATTGGACCCCATTGCCAGGAACGTTTTCACCAATATTTTTTGCAGCCAGTAATTTTTCGCATATGTAACAGTTGTATCAACATCAAGAATCTCTTAAGCTTCGCGCACGTAAATGTAATATATAAAGTAATGTGTTGCCAAACTATAAATAAAAAATAATTTAAGTATTTCTAAAGAACCTAATTACAATGAGCCTATTACTACATTGGCTCTATAATTATATGTAAAGCGAAACTAGAAAAAAAAAATATTAGAATGAATTAGAATGAAATTGTTGTAATATAAAAAATGGTAATAAAAACAAACTTAAAGAGAGGATTCGAATCCAACAGATATCAGCATACTCTGAAAATCACACAACTGGGTCAATACTCTATAATATCAAATCGTTAATAACCACGTTCACGTTTCTACTAAAGCAAATCAAACAATTGCAAAAAATAAATATGTTAAAAACCAGACCGTTCCTCAACAACTGTCTACAGCATATCTTGATTCAATCTAGCACGTGCGGTAGTGTGCGTATGTCTTAATTTCGGTAATATGCGCGAACCTTTACAGCGCATCAACGCAATGTGTGTCAAGGAGACATGAGTATTGGAGAAAAATTTGCGGACCTTGACGCCGTTAGATTAGAATTAGGACTGTCCGAGTTATTTATTTTATTACGTGGGCTCCGTTTATTTTGGTTACTTGCGAAAATAAACTCAGTTTCTTTAATGTTTTTTATAAGATTGAAGTAGCGTGCATTCCGCCTGATGGTAAGTGGTCACTGTCGCCCATGAACATCTGTAATCAACTTTATACGCCTTCCGTACTCTAACTCTAACTGAAGTCAATCACAGATACATTGCTGCCTCCGAGGACTAAGGTGGTCCTCACAGGAACGCGACTTGCCACCAGAACCTTACACCGAAACGCAAGAAGTGCTTTACGTTAGAAATAGGTGTAGCGTTAATACTGCCCCATTTGAGCCATATACTTTTTACCACCAAAATCTGTATTTAAAGACTTTATTTTAAGTGATATTTTTATATTCCGTTTTAGCGTGAGTAATATAACTAAGTCTAGTGTTATATGAGACTTAAATCTTGATATATATTTTGAATAATCGCCACACTCTAAACTAGTCAAACTAAAACCAGGAAATTTGTACAATAGTTATATTTGAATGTAACACCCACCCGTAACAGAGTTAAATAGGGGTTAAATCTTTGTATTAAAATCTCCCTCCGTACGAAGTCGCAGACAACAGTTTCAGAAATAAGAAATCCGTAAGTCATATTTTTGTATAGCTACGCAGATAAAAGAATACGTCGATAACCGTCCACAAATGAAAACTAGCCATATATTTATAACCGACAACGGATACCTAATAATTTGTTGTGTAGCCCGAGGTGAACGGCCGGTAGGAAAGTTTATTTTGAGACACTTAAATAAATAACCTGTCGATGTTATGTATGCCATCAACATACGATTCAAACTGTGCCGATTGGCACATAATTCAATTCTAACATTGTTACTACGTTTTTTGGAATATCGAACAACCTCGGATGTTGTTAATTACCACTAAGTCAGAATTTAAATAAGTCTACGTTTTACCAAAATATAGCCGTGTTTATCTTTTAATTAATTTTATAAAAGTAATAGAATACATACGAGTAGATGATCTTTACAACAGTATGTACATATATTACAAGTATAAGTAAACATAAATTCCAATAAATAAAATATTAAACTAAAAACGCTAAAGACAAATTTAATTCAAAATATTAAAATACAAAATTTAACATAATTATAAGGAAATTCTTCATCCTGTACCATGGCGTGGGCGTTATAATATCCATGGGCAGTATCAAAATATCTTGACTATTTTTAATCTATGGGATTCGCCGCGAATTCGAAGATAGGCCGTTGACCTTTCACCTAATATGTTCGTGGCCCAATCGAACTGCAAAATGCCTCCGATGGTCGAATGAAAATTTAAAGACGTAGGTAATTATTGATACATATTTTTTTTGACCATCTTACAATCTTGTTTGAAGTAGTTTTTTATAGGTATAGTTAATAGTATTTTTCAAATACCATTGTTTTATGTCAACGAATACATCATTTATTAACAACAAAATTTCTCAGTTTCTGTACCTATTGCGTTTTTTACCGAGTTAGCAAAATACAGTTTAAAATATTTGTATAAAGTGCATTATTATTCCACTTTTAACATCTGCAATATAAAATAAGTTAGTCAAATATAGACGAAACATATACTGGACTTAAAAAATATATAAGAAAATATGGATCACTGTAGCCGCCCGCAATACCGGAAGCCACTTTTAGTCGCTTCTTACGACAGGCAGGGGCTACCGTAACTCTATTCTGAGATGAGTAAAGTCTAACACTAAGTGACAAGTAATATGTAAATAATTATAATGAATTGAATAACGACACGTAGAGAAGATTTGAAACAAAAATAATTAATTGATTTATTTTTTTATTTATGCCCAATTTTAATTATCCTATATTATAACTGTATTATTTCACTAAATATATTCGCAATCTAACCTTCCACCAACAATATGCCTATTTACGTTTGTCGCGAGCAGCCAATCAATATGTTCTCTTCATTCAAAAATCATGAGGTCAACGGTGGAACTGCAGGGAGGCTTTGTTAAAATCAATACGCGGCACTGTTTACGACTCGGGAAATGATTTGTCGAAACTTTTGTACAATTCGTATTATTCCTGCTTTACTTGACAACGTTATTTTATTATAGGGACTCTTTATACAAGTTTAACTAACTTGTGTTTTGTGTGAGTTTTTTTTTATCTGACTGAAATAGCAAACGAGCATGCAGTCCACCACCTGATGGCAAGTGGCCAGTGGCGCCCATGGACATCTGTAATCAACTTCATACAGAACATGGGTTCCATCTGAAGTCAATCGCAGATGCCTTGCTACTCCCGAGGACTATGATGGTCGCCTCATATAAAAGTGTGCCGGTAACCACACCCTTCCATCGAAACGCAAGGAATGCTTCACGTTAGAAATAGGTGTGGCGGTGGTACTTCCCCGGTCGAACTAGACTGGTTCTACGACCTTCACAGAGGAAGGAGTTGCCTAGAGGATAGTTTATATTGATATATTGGTGCACAGATCACTCCCCCACTACTTGGACCGATGACCCGAAGAAGACATCGGGATACCGTTGGATTCAGAAGGCAAAGGACCGCTTAATATGGCGCCAAGTAGTGAAGGCCTATGTCCAGCAATGCTCCCTAAAAAGCTGATGGATTGGTAGATAGAGTTTGGTGATAAGAAATAAATTATCAAAAAAATGTGGTTCAAATTTGTTGATAGCATCAGCTCATCATGTGTATCATCAATACATGTGACGTGTAATAGTGTATCAAAGCAGAATCTTATTTACATTCCAACATTAGGTACCAAATATCATAACTGGCTCTTAGCTCCACACAGATCTACTGCAGGCTAGGACAACTTTAGCAAACAACACGCTCGCATGTTACATGTATTGTAAATCCGATCCGATCCGGTGGTAGTGTAAGAAAAAAAATGTAACTGACAATTTGTAAGTGCCCCCGCAGGCCTATACAAAAAATTAAAGACATTTCAAATAAAATTTCTATTTCTATAACACGAAAATATCAAGTGTCTTAACATCGAGTTCGTAAAAAAGAAAGAAGCAAGTAAACACGACTGGCCACGTAAGAGGTGACGTTGCTGCACTTTCACTCGAGCGCTGCGCCGGCGCACGCGGCCAGTGACGCTTTTGACATATTTGATTTGCATGCATAGCCGCACAATTCGAAATTCATCAATTTTAAGCTATAGATGCAGTTTTATCGCTTATAATGGAAAACTTAGTGCGTTATCTACACTGTGATTTTTGTATATATTTAAATTATTGTATGATAATTATTCAATATTATTTCAAATAAAAAAATATATGGATTATTATTTATAAAGTAATATTTTTCAGCTTCATTCATTAAATAGAATTGTTTAATTTTCACCTGGCTCTCCCGTAAAATTTGCGACGTTTCTGGTATTATCTAATCCTAATATACATTTGTTCAGTGTCGGTTCTGTATTATCTGTTACATTTTTCATCAACCGGACTGTTAGTCAAATATCTGGTCTTAAAGTGAGTGGAGCAGAAAAGTTAAGGCTATACAGAATCATATCCTGCATTTTTATGGTCTCACAAGCATGTTTCTAAGGAATGTTTACCCCAAAAAACCAGTAATAATCATTTTCTAATACGCAAGTATAAATCTTAAAATCAGTACCTAATTGCCGCCTAGGATTAACCCCCACCCGTGAGAGGTGGAATTTCGAACCATTAAGTTATCACAGCTTTTATCTTATCTTTTATATTCTTGCTTAACAAAACGTAATCTCTTAAGTGCATGTTTGGAGTGATTTTGAGTATAATATTGATGTTTCCGATATAAGACATGAGGAATGTTGCTAATAAATACGAGTACCAATAACTCAAAGTAATGAAAACTTATGCATACACGAAATTAATCAAAACTGCGAAGAAAGTGTAGGCTTGAAACTCGATAAATTGTATGATGATACTACCTTGACCTTACATAGAATCAAATGACAATCTACAGGTAGTGTTTGACCTGCGCGGTACAGTGTTCACCATATCAGTCCGACCCTTGAAAGGGCGAAGGCTTGATCCTCGGCAAGTAGAAATTTAAATGTAAAAGATTTCAATTCTAACCCACCCAGACTTTGTACACTCTTCTTCGCAGTAAATTATGTATAAAGCTATTAATATAGAAAGCGTTACACTCATTTTGTACAATACAAACGTTTAACATCCGTATATATCATCAATGACAGAATACACAAATTAAAAATAAGATAAATTATACTACACGGAACTTCAAACTTAACCTTGTTGAGAAATAAAATATACAATGACTAAGTGAAAGTGAACATCGAAATTAACATGTGATGCGATCATTAAAACATAACTGAACACCATCGAAAGTGCATTGAATACGCAACTATAGATTTTAATTTTTAGACAGTAAGAGCAATTATTCTATGAAATAATAGATTAATTTAACACGACACGCAACTGACGATTTTTCTTGCGCAATATTTTACGTTACATAACACTTGCATAAAGAAAGTCTGACTAAGGAAAAGCTGTTAGAATTGAAATACAAGACAAAAATGTGAGCAGCAATATAAATGTCGTCAACCCATTATTGTCCCACTGCTAGGCACGGGTCTTCTCTCAGAATGAGAGAGTTTTAGGCCATAGTCCACCGCGCTGGGTAAGTGCGAATTGGTGCACTTCACACACCTCCGAGAACTTTTTTTTTTTATAAAGAACTCTCGGGTGTGTAGGTTTCCTCACGATGTTTTCCTTCACCGAAAAGCAGTGATAATTAATGTATAATACGCACATAAATCAGTGGTGCGTGCCTGGGTTTGAATCTCGGACCTCCCGAGTAAGAGGGCAAGTTTCAACCATTAGGCTATCACAGCTCATTAATCTCAGCTCAGCAATATAAATAACAGCATAATATTGGTACGAGGGTAGAATGCACATAGTTCGATTTAGGTGTTACCACCGCCCTATGTCTTGAATTTTTTAATCTCACTGAAGTAGCAAACGAGCATGCAGTCCACCTGATGGTAAGTGGTCACTGCCGCCCATGGACATCTCTAATCAAGTACATACAGAACATGGGTTCCATCTGAAGTCAATCACAGATGCGTTGCTACTCTCGAGGACTATGTTGGTCGCCTCATGTGAAAGTGTACCAGCAACCACAACCTTCTATCGAAACGCAAGAAATACTTCATGCTAGAAATAGGTGTGGTGGTGGTACTTCACCGAACTTCCTCGAACTTCACTGGTTTTACCATCTTGATTGCTACTACAATGACATAAAAATGATATACTATGAAAAAACATTCACTTTTTTTTTGTTCTCGAGGGGGAAACCTTCAAAAGGTACCCGACGCCGTGGGAACGACGCAGGGTTATGTGGAATTTTTACCGCACTAAAACCCCCCCGGTGGCCGTCCTCGGCGCTATAAAGAGGACTCCGGGTACTCGGTCCGACCGCAACCGAAATCCTCTGAGCGCGTTGCCCCATCGGGCTCCTCCCAGATGGGTGGCTGGGCCCACCACTCCCTCTAGTATTTACAACGGTATGCGACCACATATACCGCCGTTCTTCCCGGGATCGCCTGACCGAACGGTTCGAGCTCCCACTCTAGCCGCCTGCAACCCCGGAAGCCCCTTTTAGTCGCCTCTTACGACAGGCAGGGGATGCCGTAGCCCTATTCTGATCCCGGAACTACAGGGACGATGAAAAAAACATTCACTATAATATTATGACAAAAGGCATCGTTACTTCAGGGCTGGTTAATTTAATTTCATGTGAAGTTGTTTATGAGTGATCAAGCGATACAGCGCTGTTCACGGCCCGATAAGGCCAAGGCCGCAAGCCGCTAGATAATACCCTTATCTGCCCTTACATTTACTCTTCCGTGATTTCTGTCTGAATCATTATCAGGGCCGTATTTGTATTTCTCATAAACAACAACAAATTCGGTGTTTTGGATTAATCAAGTTATTCAATTGCGCGTAATATTCGTGATAGATAATCAGTCAAGCGATCAAAATAATCATTAGTCATGTCCTTATTTATTTTGATACCGTAGCTCGGTATATCACATATATAGATACGAATAAAAATATTTTATCTTGTCGCTTCGCCAACCCTACTTAAAGAACATAGGAAATGAACAAGTTAAAACTAGTACATTAAATTCGATAACCATGATATTTAATAAATCGTGGCAATTCCGTGATGGATATCTACTATCATGAGTAAATATTTAATACTAGCTTATTGAAGTGAAACTTCTTTAGGCGCATGAGGGTAAAATTTTTACAGATGAAACGTCACGCCGGTATGCAACGGAAGTGTCGGAAAAGAGAGAGAGAATGATCGAGACCGATTGAGAGAGAGTAAGACAGGGCGAACGTAGCATGAGCAACTAGCCGTGGAGTGAGAGTAGGGAGCAAGCGAGTGAGAAAGATTGAGAGAAAAAGTGTGACAGAGCGAACGTTGTATCACGCCTTTTTCCCTTCCTCTTAATCTTGGAAATTTAAAGTTTTAGATTTGTATAAATATAAACAAGATTTATAAATTAGTTCGCCAAAGAAGTTTCACTTCTGACATGTGTACTTTGTACGCACGCATGTTTTTTTGTTCTCGAGGGGGACCCTTAAAAGGTACCCGACGCCGTGGGAGCGACGCAGGGTTATGTGGGATTTTTAGCGCACTAAAACCTCCCCGGTGGCCGTCCACGGCGCTAAAAGAGGTCTCCGGGATCTCCAAAGGAACGCATCCGGAATCCTCTGAGCGCGTTGCCCCATCGGACTGCTCCCAGAGCCTCCTAGCTCATTCCCGTGACTTCGCCCGCTCCGGTCATATCTACCACGGTATTGAGTATCCTGTTTTAATTTAGGTCGTTAACTATGTATGTGGTAAATTTCAGCAAAATCCGACCTTTAATATTTGCGTGAAAGCGTAACAAACCAACTTACATTCACATTTATAATATTAGTAGGGATGAATGCCAATAATCACCAAAGCTTGCATGCGTATTAGCCACATTGGAAGTTAATGTTACACAGAAAAAGACTGTTAATCATCTTCTGGATTTTACTCCTTACTCGCTTACCTAACCTAACCACCCAGCAAAAATATAGATATAGATAAAGATAGATATTCATACTATGAATGCGCCATACGCGAATAAATGGACAAGGCCAAACTATTTTGAATTTGCTTTGCATAAGTTCTATTAGTCATCGCCTACCCTGGTGGCGGGATCTTTGTTTAATTATAATTTAGGAACTCTAGACTTGTTCTATGTCTGTCTGGTTTTAAATTTCCCTATATCTTTAATACATACATTTCTTATTTAAGTTAGAAATAGCAAACAAGCTGTCTGTCTGCTGTAAATGGCTACTGGCTCTCATAGATGTTTGGGTGGACCTTAAAGCAGGATTAAAGGCCTACCTGGGTTCGACCGTAGATGCATTTCTGTCACCGAGGACCAAGTTAACAATATTAAGGATAGCTTAGTTTCTTCCTTACCACACCGTGTAAACTAGATTGTAGCTGTGCTTAAAACTGCTTTATTAGACAGATATGGATGTAGCAATGACCCAGGAGTTCAGCCACCAGGGTTCTAATTCTGTTAGCTTTTTTTATCTGACTGAAGTAGCAAACAAGCATGCAAGTCCACCTGATAGTAAGTGGTCACTGCCGCACATGGACATCAGTAATCAACTTCATACAGAACATGGGTTCTATCTGAAGTCTATGATGGTCGCCTCATGTGAAAATGTGCCGACAACAACACCCTTCCATCGAAACGCAAGAAATGCTTCACGCTAGAAATAGGTGTGGCGGTGGTACTTACCCAAACTACACTAGTTCTACCTTGAAAACTGTCAGCTGTCTCGTGACTACAATTTGAGATTTGGTTTAAATTAAACCAATATTGTAAAATATTTGACTAAAAATAATTCACACTAAAAATGTATGTACCTTTTACAATACCTTATTGTATAAGTTAGTTACAATCAACGGTCTCTACATTTAGCACACCCCAAAACCCAGATGTAGAGACAAGGGTTTCACAAAGCTGCAATAGCTTGTTCGGACATCGAATAAACAATTGTTATCAGATTAGAATAATGAGCCACGGAAACATTATTTCACGAACTCTACCATTCTTATGTTATTGAAAATAAGGTTCAAAATCTACTACACCTGGCGCTGTTGTCAAATAAAACAATTCTTGAGTTGTCAATTCAGCATTTAAATACTATTTAACATTATTTATACTTAGCTCTACAGAGCTTTGTTGAGGCTATAACATATACATATTATTGTGTATTATAAAAAGTGATTTGTAAATACGTCAGTTAATAAGAACTCGTAACTATCGTGACAACTCTACATAGACCCAGGATATAAGCAGAAACTTTATCTTTGTTTCGTCTTTATTATACGAACTTCATATAGAGTAGGAAGAGGGAACGAAAAAAATATGTAAAATTTCTAGCGTGAAGCAGCTCTTACGTTTCGGGGGAAGCATGTGGTTGCCAGCTCACTAAAATATAAAGTGAAATGAAATAATATAAAATTAAATCAAATGTCTTAATATTGCATAGGCCCTCAGGAGCACTTACAAATTATAATACTTAACGGGTACTCACGGTATGCGGTTTATGAATTCTTATAGAATTCTTTTTGCCGATATTTCGAACCAGTTGCATGGATCGTGGCATATCGTGAGTACCCGTTAAGTATTATAATGTATCAAATCCGCGATAATACTAGTCTAAAATCACTTACAAATTGTCAGTTATATATTTTTTTTCTTACACTTTCACCGGATCGGAACACGACCTCAACTGAGAAGATCCAGGCAGGCTCTCAGTGGATTTGTCTTTTTTCTTTGTATCTTTTTTTACTATATTGTTTTAACATGGCTATTAAGAGTTAGCTCCCGTATCTTGCCTTACATTTGATGATGATGCTGCAATCTTAACTCTCGAAGGCATAAACGCATATATGATTAGCTTTACATAGAACCCTTGTTCAGTATGAAGTATACACATAATCATATTTGACGACCCGCGTGGCGGAGCGGTAACCATACCGGTCTGACGCGCAATTTGCCCGGGTTCGATTCCCGGCCAGACAGGTATCTGAATGAGTTTAGATTCGTGTCTTGGGTTTTTGTATTTGTCTTGTGTGTGTCCAAAGTACCCACGACACAGAAAATCTTACTGTGCGGTTATGAGTGTACAAAGCATGCGTGTGTATATGCGGCAGTGATCACATAGCGTCAAGTGAACGGTAAGCTCGTTTGCAAATTCAATCTTATAAATAATTTCAAAAGTCAGTTTATTGCGGCGACCTTATATGCTATCTACAGTAATATATTACTCTAAAATGCATCTTTTCGGCTTTCATCAAGCCAGCGTACAGTAGGTACACCTTGTGGATCACTGCTGCCCACAGAAACGAGGTACCCAGAAGAAAAACGTCTTTAAGAAGAAAACGTAATGCCAAGGCATTAATCTGAGTAGCATATATAAAATATTATGCAATATATATCATTATAAACTATACGCTGCTATTTTACCTTTCTCCGAACTATAATTACAATATACTTTACCATAAAATATTCCTTTAAACATTTACTTCATTAACCGTGAATTAAATAACGACAAAAATACAATGTTGTTAAAAAAAGATTGTTGATATTGCATTTCCTTGTATTCGTGACGCCAAACCCGCTGTTTTACAAGTTAACAAACCTCGTGATATCTTAAAACTTAGATAATCTGGAACTCCTTGATAATTGAATATTTATTTTTAAGGACATATTAAGTGCACTCTGATAAATTAAACTTGAAATATATAACAAATTGAAAATTGAAGCGAGCCTAAGCTTTCAAAGGTTAATGACTCTACATCTGAAAAATCGAAAGTTTCTATCTTTATATCTAGTATAGTTACACAGTAGTTATAAAACAGGTGTTTAATAAATTGAAAATAAAATGAATACATAACATTGTGATGGAAACAGAGAAAGCATATTTGAAATTTAATAACTACACGGCGTATTGTTATCTTTAATTAAACGTTAGCCCCAATAAAAATAAGATAAGTATAGTCACTGCCAGACACAGTTCTAAAGCGGGTACTTCGATAAATTACGATGTACACTCTAAAATCAAAGAACAATAAAATATAAACAAACGAAATATGTTCGAAAACTCATCTGAAGTTAACTCGAGAGGTCATTAAACGCCCTGAACCCACGATTTACAGAAAAGAACAAATATTTGAAATCCGAAACGTGTGCAAATGCAGCTTAAAATATTAAAATACGTACTTACCAGATCCAAAACGCAATCCAAAAGTTCACTGTTCCGTCCACATGCACACAAAATCAATATAAAAATGCAATATAAAAATCATTTATCCATCAATCCAGTTTGGTAAAACAAAACTCCGTACACTCCACTCCTGTCACTGTCAGAATTTTCAAATTTCCACACACACTCGTAGTCTCGCAGCGTAAATGTTTCAGCACGTCACACGCACGTCCGCTCAAAGCAGCGGCCCACGAGTCACTGAACTGACTTTGCACCGCGCCCCCGTCCACCGGTGGATGCTCGCGCGTATTTTTATTATAGCACCATACTTATCATTGTGGAAACCCTGAAATGGATTTGAATTTGGAATCGGGTCACGCGGTGACAGCCTTATCTTACCCTCAAGTTCAATGAAATTTTTACGCCGATAGACTTTATTAAACAGAGTTATAATTAAAAATACTTGTTAACACTAAAATAAATAGCATTAATATATTAAAATAAAGAAAATTCATAATAAAACGAAATTCAAAGGAAACAGTATGTCAGCCAATCTTTACTCAAACCCGAAAAAGTTTATAATCCCGATGATTTATGAGAAACGATTGCTTCACCTCGAGTAGGAACTAAACATTTTAATTAAAACAAAAGTTAAGTCAACGTTTGTCGGCCGGCTGTGAGAAAACTAATAAAAGTAATTAGCGCAATGCTGTCTTGACGCTGAAAATTGCAACGAATGCTTCAATTTACTGCAATACATTAATTAAAAAAATACTTGATTGCACTATTTATAAGCATTCCACGCTTATAGGTTAGTTTATGTTAATAAAAACTTTATACATCAGATTCTTGCATTCCACACTTATCACAATTTATGTTTACAAAAGCTTTTTTATACAAATTCTTACAGTATCGCCCAATTTAAAAATATGCGTATGAGAGTTTATATTATCAAATAATGACCAAAACCGTTTCTTTCAACCGAGTTGTTATGAAAGAAAGTTCATTTCTCTTGTCAAATTTTTTTCTTAATTATGGATAAAACATATGACTAATCCCGTCAATTAAGTTCGAAAAGCATAAGGAAATTCATGATTTTATAGGTAATTATTACGTCTTTTTTAGATATTGCTATAATAACACATTTGGAAAAAAATAATAGAAAAACAATTGAATAAAAGATTATTAAAAAAACTATAATTTAGGAAAATTTAAGAAAACACAATTAACTCAAAAAATAAAAAGATTTTAATTCTACTATACATTTGAACCTACTTGAATTATTGACTGCATAATTTGAATATGATTTAATGATAATATATATTCACAAAAATGCCTTAGTTCAATAAAAACAATAAAATTGTGCACTGAAAGTTTTTAAACGAATAAACAATAGTACATTCGTGACGCAACACTAGATTAGTTAGTGCCTTTCCACTGCACCATTATCTTCATTGAAATGCTTGTAATTTGGACTAATCAACAATGCGATTATAAAATGCCATTAAGTCGATAAAATTATGAAGGTATACATGACATTTCATTACCATACTCAGCAATTTTCATTGCGTATAAGTGTATGCAAGTATATCAAAAGTTATTCGATTTGTATAATGCACGTCGTTAAAAGAGTGAAACCCATTTTGCTTTCATCGCGCCGTGTGGAGCATTCAATTAGATAAATAAAAGCGAATCTCGCACCAATTAAAATGGATAACAGCCGACATATAGCGAGGACGGCCGAATAAATCCGAACAATTGACGATAGCTGACGAAGAACGCCGAAGGGAGCCGATCGTAGCCGAGCGTTCGCGGCCGCTAGCGAGGTCGCAGCGCGGGAAGCGCGTCACTCCAAGGTGAGTTCTTTTCCCGCCAAACTACGTCACACTGACTTTGTATTGTGTTGCCACTTTTAATTAAGAGACAAAATGACAACAATATTACACCAATCTCATTGTATCCTCAGATTTTATCGGCTGTCATAAAAGTTAATACTGTTAAATCATTAATAAGATTAGTAAATAAAGCGTACTTCTTATTTTAATAAAGGTTAAACGCAGTATTTTAAGGCGCTAGTAGAATCCTCCGTGGTTCGATTTCGGAGATGCCATCATGCGTCATTTATGTCTAATAACGGTAGAGTTAAATGCTGGCATTGTAACTTGTTCCTCGGGGATAGCAATGCATCTATGATCAATCTTCTAAGACTCTGAATTTATCTGGAGTTGATTAGAACAGGTGTTCATAGGCGGCAGATACAATTTACTATCAGGTGTTAGGTACACCTACTGCATGTTTTTTGCACTTCTGTTTTATAAAAAAAAAACTCATCTGTTTTTATATTACTTCTTCATTTTTAAAGACCCTTATCTTTATCATCTTTATGAGGTAGCATTCCCTACAGGTTACAAGTTTGGGATTATAAAATTGTAACCTTTTCGTGTCTTTTACCCTTAGAAGTAATTTTGAAGTTTAACCTTTTTGCCATAAATATTATTTTTTTTGAATCTATGTAAAGTTTTCTAAAAATAGGAGACAGATTTGATTGTTAACTCTACAGTAACTAAGGTCATTAAAATTATTTTAAGATAGTTCAGTTACAGTGCTTTTACTACGACCAATACATACATTACACATGCAGCTAGTATTTTTTAAAATTAGAAACACATACATATATAAACATACTTAGTCATTTAAGGGTAGCACAGATATGCATTCGACTCCAGCTGGGGCTCCTTTTTAATTTTGGACTCAAAAAAAATATTATCTGTACAGTATTAAACGAAATGATCTGCACAACCATGTATTTTGTAAGCAGTTCATATTAACAGGCTTGTCTAAAGACACAACACGAAAAATTGTTAAATTATTGAAACAAGCACCCGAATGCTTAAAAACAATTGATTTCCTTTAGTTCCAATTGATTGTTTTTAAGCATTTTTTTCTTTTTTATAATAATTTATTTAATTCATTTTTTTATTTTACTTAAAGATACCCATTTCTTATTATAAGTTTAACATATATAAGTGTTGTCATATATATTTTTAGTGGTCAATCCACTAGTTTTCATTTGACACCCATATTATTACTATAGTAAAAATCATCCTATTCCCCCTTTTCACAGATCTCAGGTGGCATATTAAAAAGTATAAAGCTTATGTCACTCTGCAAATTTTGTTGATTGAATATTTTCAATGAATTGACTTAAACTACAATCCGTCAAGCTATTTGTGTTGTAACGCTTGCCAAAGAAATGGACATACAATAGTGATGTAACGAATATTCGCGTTCGCATTCGCGAATATTCGCATGTTTTCTGATATTAGCATTCGCAAGAATTGGTGCGAATGTTTTGCAACTATTAAATTGCATTCCTTCGCAAAAAGGTCATTAAATCTATATTAAAATCGAATTGCAGTTTGTCGACCAAAAAATACCTCACCAAATTTATATCCTCCGGTACCCTATACCAAGAACTGAAAATTCGCATTCGCATTCACGAACGTCAAATAAGGACATTAAAACTTCACTAAGACGCTATGTATGTATACGTTTGAAAAACATTACCCTCCTTCAGAAGCAGTGGAGTACGAATTGTCTCCAATAAAAGCCTATGTGATACGGTAAGCGGGGTATACTTTCTTTACATCAGATCCAAATACTTATTTCAAGTCTTAAAACACCAACTCTTATCATAAGCTAGGAACTATTGGACGCCTAGCTTTTTCCAAGACTTTGCCTTTGATTAATGTATAATATACTCTATATTATCTATTAATCTCTTTCATAAACTACGTGTGGACAAGGCCTTCTTAAACTATGCTGGGGCCCTTAGACACACAAGAATTCGGGGCCCTTTTGGAATGTAAAGAGACCTAACCGAACTATATATTTTTTCACTATGATCTGCGCTATTAATCAAATATATTATGTAGCTTAATAATACAATATGTCATTAATGATTTAAGTGTGTATGCTGCTGTTTTTTATAGTTGATAAGATAATAAATTTCTGTTGAGCCAAATGTTCTTATAAATCCTCAAATTAAATTTTCTTAAGATCACTTTCTATTGTCTCAATTGAAAAAATATTTAGTCGTTCTTGTAACATGGTTGTTCCCAATTCGAGAAAAGTTTAATGCTCCCGATCATAATATTTTGATATTATTATAAATGTGAGAGAAATTGTCGATCCTTCGGGGCCCTCTTAAGATAGGGGCCCTGGGCACTGGTCCCGAGTGCCCTTATGATAAGACAGTATTGCGTGTGGGCCAAATTTCAGCGACATCCGACCTGTATTTTTTGTGTGAAAGGGTAACAAACATACAAACATCCTCACAAACTTTCGCATCACTACATAGTATAAAACAAAGTGCTTAGATCTTTAAAACTAAGCTACGGATTTTCGTGCAGTTTTTAAAATAGATAGAGTGATTCAAAAGGAAGGTTTATATTTATAATACATGTATAATATAGTAGAAAAAACATTGATAATTTTAGTTTTTGATGTGAAACTTCTTTATCGGGGTTGGAAAAAAAATAGTGTAACATTTTTTCGTTACGCGCCATCTTTTTCTGTTACGCGCCATCTTTTTTTTCCGTTACGTGCCATCTTTTTCTTATCCCTACCACGCGTGATATTATAGATTAGATTATTAGATAAAGTTTAATAAAAGCCTTTTATTAAACTTTATCTAATTTAACTTTATTTAACCAATTTCTGTAAAGTTGCATATAGTAAATTATTTTTTGAAAAATAACGTCATAAAGAAGTTTCACTTCTTACGAGTGTACGCTAGTACACGCACACATTTTTTTATTTTAGGCGGAATGAAGATCGCTGGGTCAACTAGTTTATAATATTACTAAGATTGCTTAAATTAAACCACCAGCTTTCTGATACAACATATTCAGGAAAGCTCCAACATTACGTTGAACATGATTACTGAAAGACTTGACCAGTATAAAATATTAATTGTATCAAATATTGTAAATAGACGATGTTAATAGATTCTTATTCGTTTTTAGTAAATATCAATACTATTAGTAAATGATCTTAGATCTGCTAAAAAAATAATTACTCTCAATAAACGCGCATTATTATAAGGCATATTTTAGGGTTAGCGTAAAAATATAAATGTTTGTCTTGGAATTTATAATATGGACCATGAATTGTAAAGAGTACTTTGTTAGTTTCCTAGATCAGATGATAATAGTCTGTACATACATATACCTAGCATAAAAAATATCTCGTGATATATATCTACTAGACTTCATGTTTCCGCAAGATTCTTCCGTTTGTACAAAGATTGAATCTCTCCTTACAGCAAGGTAATGTCAGTGTTTTAGGAACATATAATTATTATATTATATTCTATTCTTATTTATAATAATTTTTCCCAGGTGGTAAAATCAAGCAGTTCATCCGGGGAGGCACCACTGCCATTAGTGTCGAAACTACAGGGTGGCAAGTCGGCAACAGGCCACGGGCCCCCAGCCGGAAGGGGCCCCCGGTCAGAAGAGAATTCCAGCTCCCAATATTTATTATTTATTATACATGTTTAGTAAAAAAGTGTTTAGTCTTTGATTTATTTATGTTACTTACTCAAGTAGTTCGTCCGGGGAAGACATCAGTGCCATCAGTGGCGTAACTACAGGGTGGCAAGTCGGCAAACTGCCCCGGGCCCCCAGCCGGAAGGGGACCCCAGTCATAGGAGAATCCCAGCTCCCAATATTTATTATACATGTTTAGTAAAAAAAGTATTTAGTCTTTGATTTATTTTTGTTATATGTTGTTATGTTTGTGAGAAAGTATATAGTATCGAAGGCAAACTTGAATTGATATCAAAGAAAAAAATACTGCATAAATAAATAAATAATTATAATTGTGTAAGTTGATAAAAATGCTATGCAATAGCTTTACCGCGGCAGTCCCCGAGTGCCGCACGCACGTTTTTTGTTTTTATTTGTTTAATAACATCGTGATATATAATGGAAAATACACTGTTGTGTATTGAAATACAATCATAACAATATGGCAACTACTATTTAGTAAGAAAACAACACTAATTACACCTGCAACTGAAACGCTTATTTACAGCGTTGATACATAATGTTTGAACAAGTGTTTACTTTTACAGAATATGATGAACCTGAAGAACTTAGTGGAGTTCATATTAATTATACTGTTCATCTGAGATTAGTACCTACTCGTTGTTTACGTGGTTACACTTTTTTAGTATTTCCAGATTATTTAATAGCAGCAGTTTTCAGACTTTTAAAAGCCTTCGTTTTATTTGACCCAAACCTTTGTAGGTTATGGAGCTTAATATTACTCATTCCAAAAACCTTGTTCTAAATGTATTTATAAAAACTAGTCACCCGTCGCATTGGTCGAAATTCGACCGTAATTTTAATTAAAAAACTAAACTTCATATTGTCCAAAGTAGTACTAATATTTCTCAAATTTAAATAAAATGTAATAATTTTTAAGTAAATTTGAACGCATCCGTTAAATATAAAAATAGGTTTAATTAACTAAGATACATTTAAAAGCAATGGCGGGTATTTTGACAAAGTACATAGTACATTCATAGTAAGACATTGAATGTTCTATTACGTTTATTATTTATGTTTGTGACAAATGTACGGTAGTGTGTGTAATGTGTTTTAGTTGATTTAATGTATGTTAAATGCATTATTTGAAAAAATATTAACATTCTGCATTCCTCTACGTCCACTACAACCGTGCAAAGTTTCATACTGATCCGTCCGCGGCATATTACTTAAAAATACTCCACAAGTTTTTGCTTCACGTATCTGGGGGCACGGCAGTGGGGGCACTGCCGTGTCCCCAGATACGATAAATAGATTGACTTGGCAATCGCATTAAGCAATCTAATTATTATATTAATACGTGAAGCAAAAATTTGTGACGGATTTTTAAGTAATATGCCGCGGACGGATTAGTATGAAATTTTGCACGTTTATAGTGGACGTAGAGAAGGAGTGCAGAATGTTAATATTTTTTTCAAATAATGCATTTTTCATACATAAAATCAACTAAAAACACATTACACACACTGCCTTGCATTTGTCACAAACACATATGTACTTAGTAAATGAAATAGAACATTCAATGTCTTACTATGAAAAGACAACGTCAAGAATGTCAGATGACATTTGATTTTTAATTTAAATTACGGTCGAATTTCGGCCGATGCGACGGGCGACTAGTTTATATAATTATGTGTTACTTGTGAAATACAATACATTGTGTTTTCATGCGATTGCCAATTCAATCTATTTATTTAAAACGTTAAAGATTTTAAAAACTGATATGGTCACTATAAGATGTGGTCAGGTTAGAACATTACGTAACAACTTGGGACAGAAAGCTCCCTTAAGCCGGGACTGAATAAATTAATAATCGACTTGGTATTACATGGATCTCACAACTTTTTCGGTAGAAAAACTGACTTGCGAGACTTGGATTTTTTTTTAAGTATTGATTTTTATTGCATTAATATATAGGGAGATACACTTCTATAGTTACACTACAAATAGGTCTAGTAGCAATGACAGTCTGACAGTGGTTGTTAGTCTAGAAAATTAAATGAAATGTATGCCTACAGGGCATCTACAAATTTTCAATTACAATATTTTTTCCTACTCTACCACCGAATCGGAACACGACCTTAACTAAGAAAATCTTTCAAGAAAATCGCCGGTTTGTATTATTCTTGTAATTGTAAAGTCTTTAATAATTTCAAGAAAGAAACGAGATACCAAGGAACTAATGAAGTCTGTATTTGTAATAGAGATTTATTTTAAAACCATATTTTCCTTACTTTATTTTAAGTCACGTATGCGTAACTATTCAGTTTAAACTTACCAATTTCTTGTAATTTTAGCGAATTATCCTATAATAATATACCATATTTCTCGGGATTGTACCTTTGAGGGCCTGACTCAGTTGACCTTAAATTTCTCGAAGCAAGGTCCAAAATCAATGTCAAAAAACCGTATGGTCGAGTGCTTTAACCGCATTATATTATATCCTTTTATAATTCCGGGTAGGAATATAATAAATGTTTATAATGGAATATTTAAAAAATAATGCCAAAATAAAATGCATTTTTTAATCTTATAATTATTGGTAAATTAATTATTGGTAAATTCATTAAAAAAACATTTGAATAAAAATCACAGTAGAATATTTCAAAAAAATATAATTGGAAATAAATGTCTACTAAAATTATTGTTGAATATGAATTCGTATTTTATTCGACAATAATTTTAATAGTCGTTTATTTCCAATTCCATTTTTTTTAGGATATTCTACTCTGAATTTTATTCAAGCGATTTTTTATTTACCAATAGTTAAAAATGTTTACCAATATTTGAAAAGAGAAAGCTTACTTATAAAATATAACCTATTTTGGTCATGTACCTTAGAAAGTATAATGTAAAGACTATTCCGCAATAGACAATAACAAAAGGAGAAAACATTAACCCGTTACTTGGACTAAGATCACAATATAGCTATACCAGATAGCTACAGACTGAAAAATGGATTTATTATAAAAGTTTGCTTATCCTCTAAATTTGAGAAACCATTTAGTCAGTTTATCTCAGTAAAATCCGATTACAATTTTAAAAGTTATTAAAATTTAGAGCTATATTTACACTTATTGCAAGATGGTGGAATGTATATTGGTATGATTCCAGACTTACTTTCATATTCAGGACTACCTTTATCCTCTTCATTAGTAACGCAATTGACTTCAAATACAACCTCTGTTCTGTATGAAGTTGTTTACAGATGTATGTCAGCGGCAGTAAGCACTTATTGTCAGGTGGATTGTAGTTGGTAATTACAATCTTCTTCTTCTTTCTAATATACAAAAATGAATCTTTAGCAAAGTTGTCATTCATGAGCTCGCAAAGGTTACTGGTGTATTTTTTGTGATGGCGTAGCGCACAGCGCGCTAGTGTTAAGTAAAAAAAAAACGGGCCAAGCCGCGGCGCAAGGCTTAGTAAAAAATTCAAACAAAAAGCAATATATGAAATCTTCGGAATTATTTTCGTCATTCATTTCATTAACCACATTTGGGATCATAATTATGTCATATATAATAGATGTACCACGTGCAAAAGCACAAATTCAGGATAACTATCAAAATTTAAATAGTTGTAACCCATAATTTCCACCTTAAGAATTTATTTTTTATCGCCAGTTTATTAAAACAACTAAAATAATAGTCGTATATTATTTACTTTGATTCTTTTATTATTAACTTGTAATATTTGAATAATTATTATTTATACTTATAATAATAATTATTATTTATCTCACTGTTTTTTAAATGAGTAAAAATATAATATTTTTTTATTAACATTTTAATTTGTAATTCGCCGATTTAGTTATTTTCAGACATTCGTGGTGAATGCCTAAAAGTAACCAAATACACTTCTAAAGTTATGCATACGAAATGGGACGAATCCCATCAACATGTAGTTATGTCTATCCTACTCAATCGTCACCGAAATGAGTTACGAAAGTTTATCGCACCTGGGCCTTGGTAAAGGTCGCGGGTCTAAGGCTACAGAGAGGTCGCTTCAGGCAGCATTGGACATGCGAGGCGCTCTCAAACAGAAGACATACGGGCGACATACATGCATCTACTTAATGCTATGCGCAAAGTTGGTAGATTTATTCTTCTGTGTGTTTAGGATAAAGATTTAAGGTAATTCAATGGTTTGACACTGATGAGCAGTGATAGCCTAATGGTTGAAACTTGCCCTCTCGACCGGGAGGTCCGAGGTTCTAACCCAGACACGCACCACTGATTTATGTGCGTATTAGAAATTAACTATCACTACTTTTCGGAGAAGGAAAACATTGTGAGGAAACCTACACACCCGAGAGTTCTTAAAAAAAAGTTCTCGGAGGTGTGTGAAGTCCACCAATTCGCACTTGTCCAGCGCGGTGGGCATGAAAGCTATAAGACTACTGGTATTAGGCAAAAATGATGTGGTTGTGCCTCCGAAGTCCACCACAAAGAGTTCTACCATCTCAAAAATGTTTTAAGTTTCAGACATATATGCATACATAGACATATATCTATGAGATTGTACTTAATTACACGTCCCCGTCATTAGTAGTAAAGTTATAAAACAAAACTAATTAATTAACATATTTCAACTTTGCATCAGTAAGGTTGTCATTATAAAAACACCCACAGATATTTATTACTTAACACCCCTATACGGGTTGCATGACCTTACCACAGTATTATTATGACCTTACCAAACACCACTTAACACTTACCATGGTTAAAAAATACTAATATTATCTGAATCTAGTTACGAAAGTTTATGACAGCCTTGGTAAGGAATACTGCCCAAACATTGGCTGTCAGGTCGCACTTTTAAAGCTAGCGACCCGCGTGGCGCAGCGGTTAATATACCGGTCTGACGCGCAATGGGTCCCGGGTTCGATTCTCGGCCAGTTAGGTATCTAAATGATAAGTTTAGATTACTGTTCTGGATCTGGGTGTTTGTGTATTCGTCTTGTGTGTGTCCATGGTACCCACGACACAGGAGAAAATCCTACTGTGGGGCTAGTGTAGAAAGCGTGTTTTTTTTAAAGCAATAAGCATTTCGAAGCCGTGATAGAACATGAAAGTTAGCGAATTATGTATGATAAGCTTAATGTCATCAAAGTTGGACATCTATTACTTATAGGCAAGACACATAAAAAGGAAGAATAAAATCAGTGTAGGCGAACAATAATTCGCACTTTGCCCAGCAGTGGGACAATAATGGGTTGACGAGAGGCGAACGTCTATTACATGGTAAGCCAGACGGACGAACAAACCGGACGACCAAAACTCTAACTAGTTGATGCCTTACAAGAGCAAAATTCTGAGCGTAACAAGATAAAGGTTATTAGTCCAGAATTTTGGATACCAGATCGGATTGGGAGAATATGTGTTTACACATAATGTCGTATAATTTTTGTAACGGCCTTATCGCCGTAGATGATGAGGACTCTACCAGATAAATGTTAGTTCTCAAGGTCAGCAGTATTGCTGCATCTAAAACTAAACTAAAACGCTTTAAATTTGGCTATTCCAGACCATTGCATTCCTGCTTTTATTGCTATTTTGCCATAACAGTTTTAAAGGCAGATATTGTCTGATTTCCATAGTGGTAAGTCTAAAAATATGGTACCTTGCGTTGTAGCTTAGTCTTCAGAAGTTTGAGGGTTAAGGTTAAGTTGTATGGATAAGGTTAAGATAACTTACAAATTATTGATTACAAGTCACGTACTAATACTAATCAACATATAGTTTGCGTGTCCATTCGTGTGGTAAGTCTAGAAAATGTGATGAAAAATTCCGAAAACTAGGAGCTTCATTAAAATTGCACTACATATAAAGCTCTCCCTTCACACAAAACTTATTTAGAATTATAATAATAATAATGAAGACACTCGACCTACCGTTACATATCATAAGTAATTTACAAAAGGCCGTTATTTTGAACACCTGTAGAATAGTAAGGAAATTTTTGCAAATAGATAAGGATTCCACTGACAAATAATATATTTTCTACTTTAATATTCACTTGGCTTTGGCTCGTGAATGTTAACAATTACCGGATTTTATGAATCCGAGCTTTTAGAAGAACATCAAAAATAATAATAATAATAATAATTTTTTATTCACGGAATACACAGCAGCATACACATGAAAAAAATAAAAATAAAATAAAACAAAAACATAGAAAACAAAAACAAATTCTTACAAAACTAGGAAACATATATATGGAGGGTACCGCGCTGCGAAATAATAAACCGTGAAACGGACTACCCTCAGCAAATGCCATGGAAGTAGGTACAACCAAGGCGCTGATTTTCAGGGCAACCCGAAATCAGGGGACGAACACGGACGGCTGTCACTGTAATACACATCAATTAATTAGAGCCTAGAAAACAGAATATAATTAAAATAAAGGTAAGCATCGACTGTAATAATATTTATTCATTGCACTAATTATTTATAAAATTGATCTAAACAAATTATTATATTTCTTTAGGATAATTAAAATATACATGTTAACCTGTAGTTTCTAATTTTTTTATGTTTAGTCAATATATCCAAGACACGATGTTTAAAATGATGGCCAATCTACCTAAGCATATACCCAAAGCGATGGGTGTGAGTTACGAAAGTTTGTGAGCCTTGGCAGAGGTCGCTGTAAGGCTGCGCGGGAGGTCGCCGGCTGGGCCGGTGAGGTCACTCGCGAAATTAAAACGCTTCCGCATACCCCGCTGCAATTTAAATTGTATATTTAATGCAATTTAATGACGGGCTAGATTTTAAAAATTAGACATGTAACTTAATTTATTTGTACAGACTTCAACCAAGCTTACAGACTTAATCATATTTTACTACACCATATTTTGACAAATACGCCCCATTGGTTACGAAAGCACTACTCGTACGGTATAAATGGTACACTTTGTATAAAAAACTGTCTGCAACGGCTCATGTCTGACACGTTCAGTGTATGTACACGTGTATAAACGAAGTTTATTGTTAGTTTTTTTACACTTTATATTTACTTCCTTGCCCGGGACTGTCAGAAAACTTCATTCGCTTTTGCAAACGTAGAAATCCTTAGACCGATGCAAGGTAGCCAAAAAATTGCATCAGAATGTTTTTTAAGGAGCTAAATAAAATATATTCGGAAATTCTTATCTAAAGTAAGCTTACGGATCAAAAGTGTGCGTGAAATAAATTATTTATTCACATACACACGTGTGTGAGTAAATAATTTATTTCATGCACACTTAGTACTAAAACGTTATACTATATCTACAAGTAATCTTTGATATTTTTGGATGGTTTTGCGAATCTTAAAATAAAGCTTAGCCTGAATGGCCGTTTGCTGCAACTTTTTATAACTCCTTAAAAAATATCCACGGGTGTGGTTGCCGTCTCACTTAAATCAAGCAACCACCTTAGTCCCTAGAAGTTGTAGCGCATCTGTGTTTGACTTCAGATAGAACACCCGTTCTATATCAATCGCTTCCAGGTATCCATGGGTAGCAGTAACCACTAATTCTGGTGGACTGCTCTCTTTTTTCTTACTTAAATCCAATAAAAAAACATTTTTGTACTCTTGTTCACATCCAATATATTGAAAGAATACGTATTTAAATAATATTTAAATACGTCGTGCATGAAACAAGATAAAAAAATATGCCAATGAATAAATCGATATAATTATTTATTTTAAATTTAACTTAAAATAAATATGTATGTGCATATATCACACAAAGTTGAACTGGTCCCGCTGAGGTCACGGAGGCCTTGCCAGCAGGGCCCAGGGTAGGAGGTCGTTCACAAACACTTCCGCATCCACATTATTGATTAAACTTGAAATTTGAATGCGTTTCAATATATTTAAATGTCAAAGTATGTTGGTTTTGGTTAACGTTATGATACTTGACACTTATTTCAAGATTTCCGTGGCTTTTAAAAATAATGAATAAATTAAATGAGTAAAATGTACCTACTGTTTTGGAAATTGATTTGGCCATTCCCTTGATTAGGTCACATAGACAAGTTATTTACGGAAAATTAGTGAAAACTAATTTCCGTAAATAACTTGTCATAATTACGACAAAAAATATAGATACTCAAATCTCAGACAACCCATTGAGAATCCCTGGTCTATTCCTGTATCAGCCGTAGCCGCCCTTGCTCATATCATGGGGTACAATCTATTATTGTCCCCCTGCTGGGCACGGGTGTTCTCTCAGAATGAGAGAGTTTAAGACCATAGCCCACCGTGCTGGCCAAGTGCGAATTGGTGGATATCATGCTCATATCATAGTATAATACTATATAAAAAAATATTAAAAGTATCTAGGAATAGACTCACTAGAGAGTTGAAAAGGCCCTTAAAAGCCGAATAATCCCAATCGCCCTAACGCCGACATAGCCGAAATATTTCAAGGTGGTAGAACCAGTGTAGTTCGACCGGGGAAGTACCACCGCCACACCTATTTCTTGCGTTTCGATAGAAGGGTGTGGTTGCCGGCACAATTTCACATGAGGCGACTATGATTGACTTAAGATGGATGTTCTGTATGAAGTTGATTACAGATGTCGCAGGGCGGCAGTGACCACTTACCATCAGGTGGACTGCATGCTCGTTTGCTACTTCAATCAAATAAAAAATAAAAAATAGCTATAATATACAAAAGGCATCAAGGGAAAGAAATCTCAAATACATAACAGCCAAAAGCTTCGCCACCTTTCTCCAATACGAAGCTGAAGACATGATTATTGAAGTGATGAGGTACTTTGCCCTTTTGAGACGCTTAAATCTTGCAAAGTAGACAAACGTGACAACAGAAAGTGAACCTTCAGGACCTTTGCGGCTTTGGGCGTGTGTGGAACCTCAACTGTACCCACGACCAGCAATTTGCACACACACGACCCGAGTAAATGTGAGCTTTCCAATTGTAAATCTTTGATAGAGACGTGCAAATTTCAGTGCGATTTAGATGTTATTTTGTACTAGTCCAAGTTAGCGAGTTTGTTTACTTGTATCAGCAACGTGTTTTATATAGAACTCGTGTATAAAATAAAGATTCAAATCGTTTTAATTTAAATTGCTTAAAAATTCGACCGCAATCTAAATTAAAAAACTAAACTTCATAATGTCCAAAGTAGCACGAATATTTCTCAAATTCAAATAAATTTCAATAATTTTCAAGTTATTTTGAATGCATCCGTTAAAGGTAAAAAGCCGATTCATTTGTTATGAAGCATTTAAAAACAATAGCAGTTACTTCGACAAAGACATCTGACATTTTTGACGCTATGTGTTCTCTTATTAAGACATTGAATGTTCTATTTCGTTTATTATGTATGTGTCAAATGCAAGATTGTAAGTGTGTGTAATGTGTTTTTAGTTCATTTATGTATGGTTCATGCATTAATTAATTGAACAAAATATTAACATTGCGCAATCCTTCTGTGCATCAACTTTAACCGCGGCAAGTATCTTAAAAACGAATCACAACTTTTTGCTTCACGTATTAATATAAAGATAAGACAATGTCGCTTTTAGTTATAGCACAGTACTAGTATCTACAGTATTCTAACTTCTTACAAACGCACGAAACGCAAGTTATACCTACTCGCCACGATTTCGGTATGCACTCGGTACCCAACAGCTAACGAATGTGCCGTAGTGTCGAGCGGGCGATGTGACGTTTTTTAAGCAGTAGATCTTTTTATTTAAATAATAATGTAGCGAAGAGCAGTTGTAAACTATATTAGGCTGATTTTGATTGCTTTAATTGTGCATAAACACGTTCAGTGTTAATAATTTTTATTTTGGTTGGTAAAATAGTATTCAGTATGAAATTTATAACTATTATTTGTGTACGATTTATTATTAAGTCTCTTAAATATTAAAAGAACGTGTTGTTTTTTACCTTAATCTACTGAATAAAATACATAATAAGTAAGAAAGAAAATCAAGTATACAGATGTATTAAAATACTTTAGGCGGGTAGCCCTAACGCGAACTCTCGTCCAGCGCGTCTGTAGGTATAAAATTCAAGGACACGGCAGAGTTAGACTACTGTATGATATTAATACTGTGGTTATAGGCTCGTGTGGCGGAGCGCTCACCAGTCTGACATGCAATGGATTTCGAGTCGATCCCTTTCTATACCCCGAAAAGAAAGCTAAATTCAACAACCCGCGAATGAAAAATTTAGCTTTCTATGTATGGAGGTTTTTATATTCGTCGTAATGTGTCAGGCTATGGGTGTAAAATGCGTACATATGGATTTCCTGATAATATTGTTTCAATACTAAATTAACTTAATTTAATTTTAATTATTTCATATTTTGTCATAATCAAATTAATAAAGAATTTTCATAACACTAAATAAATTTAAAATTATATGTACCATTTGGAATTTGAACTCAGGCCATAAGCACGTACCTTCATACCACTGGACTATCGCCCCAAGCGGGATATCCAAAGAATTGAAACCCAGCCGCTGGCGCGTCTCGCTCAGCGACCGCACCGCGACCGCAGCGACCCCGCATTTCTTCTTCTCACGCACTTACATAACCGCACGCCATTTCTACTAACAATGTAATTATTGCGTCAATTTTGAAGCATTTTTTTATAAAAAGAAAAATGCCAGGACTTCGGTCTATAAGAATCAAAATTTTAAAAGCAGCAAGTTTACATGAAGATATGAATAAACAGCTAATTTTTGTAATTAGAAATCTGGAAGATACAGTATTACTTAAGTATTAACGTTGTTCCATAAATATTAACGATGTAATAATAGCAATATTTATTTTTACTTTTAAAAATTAAGGATGATATTGGGAAAATGATGTGTAAAAAAATATTTAGAAAAAAATGGGTGTATCTCATGCTAACACGAGACAAACTACTTCCGAATTTCAGATTAGATCTTAAGCAATAACTGTGTACCTACAGCTTAAAATTTATTTAAAAAATCTTACTTTTTTAACAGTACATATCTACACGAAGAGCTTTAAAGCACATTAGTATGAAAGGAAGTGGTTTGACAAGGGCTATTTACCGCCCATCACGCACTCGAAATAAATTTTCATTTCCGACTATTATTATATGGGTTTGTGTACTTAAAGATGTGTCTTTATATTATATTAAATTTATGCCATAAATAACATAATAACTAACTAATTACGGGAAGAAAACAGTCACTGTCGAGGGAGCGCAAATTTATAATAAGTTACCAGCGACATTAAAAAGTATACAGTCAAATTAGCTGAATTTATTAAATCAAACCACGCACTATTAAAAGACTGAATGCGTTCGATGGGTATTATTTTTTATTTATTATTTTTATTATTTTTTGTATGAATCGGCGAATGCATTTTTGTTATTCTTAATTAAGTATTTTTCTCATGTAAGTGATGTAAATCTTTTATGAGAATAAAGATTCTTTAAACGTAAACGTACATAATAATATGCCATAATAAACATAGTAACCTTTAGAAATTATTGCCAATAAAGTATTTAGTCTTTTTTGTATATTTTCACCGTGCTTTTTGATCGATAAATCACGTTCATATAAATTCGCATTTCCACGTACATCGCAAATATTTAGCTAATAAAATAATTTGACAATGAAGAATAAGTTACTTGTGTAAAAGACTACCAATAATTTACATCATTGTTGTTTGTTACTTTTTTTTAAATAACCTCAAACAGACAATGCTTATTTAATTTTGAAGGATTTCATATTTTGAGCTAACATTCTTGTTTTTAAGCATTTTAACAAAAAATGCTGTATTATTAAGTTGTCAATATTCGATTGTAAACGGAAATGAAACCATGGGAAAAGTTAGTATATAATAACTTTAGTATATTATTAAATGACATATTTAAGCAATTCTGATTTTGTTGTTGAAGTTATCAAATTAGCAACTATTACTTTGCTCCTCCTTTTTTTACTTACAATCTATTATAGATAAATTAACTATCAATTTTCGTCTAACCATAGACAAATCTATCCATCTACCCATGGCTAGCACAGCGCAGTCGTTACGTAACGCTGCAGCGGCACGCGGTGAAAGTCGCAGGCGAACACTATGTCCTACGTCCACCGTGGACAAATTTATTATGTACAAGCCACATGCAGATAGCAAACTACGAATGTTGTTTAGCTTGGTTTAGTTAATAAATGTAGAGTAAGTCTCTTGCTGTAGAGACTTATCGTCAAGAGGACATCTTATTGAAAATATAGTGTGTTCCTTAAAACGCTCAAATTTTAGGAGGTAGAAATAAAGAGAATGAACCCCTTAGTTCATACATTCTGCCAAAGTACAAGTATCTGCCAAATTTTCTTGTTATAAATATCCGCAACCAGGTTTTGTAATGCCTAAAATGAAACAAATTGAATCTCTTTTCTTAGTGAAATCGTTAAATAAAGAGAAATCCTGTACGTATAAAGAAAAATGATTTCTTAGCTTTTAGAATTCCGAAACCAAAATACCAAATACACACTTACTGTCAATTATACCTAACTAGTTGACCCGGCGATCTGCGTTCCGCCTAAAAGTCAAAAATCTAAAATTATCAGTGTTTCTCCGCTATATTATGCATGTGTTATACATAAAAACCTTCCTTTTGAATCACTCTATCTAATAAAAAAACATTAGAATCCGTAGCGTAGTTTTAAAGATCTAAGCATACATAGGAACAGACAACGGGAAGCGACTTTGTTTTATACTATGGAGTGACAAATCGAATGCTATATTAGAGCCAGTGTCTATAGTACTACTTCACGTTTCCACAAACAATCACTGTGTATGTTTCCGCCAGTACAATGCAATACACATTGCACGTTTACGTTAATACGTTTTCGTTTCAGGCAATATCTTCCAATCCACTTTGTAATGATGGACAGAAACGTAAACATTGGTTGTTTTCGAGAAATGTATCTAACTCGTAATAAGGACACAGCTAAATACGCAGACAAATCCGTTAGTAAAAACTAGTTTAGCTAAGCGTTGTCACAAGAGCTTTCGTAGTGAATCAGCATACTGCCTGCTTACTTAGAGTATTAAGTAATTGTTTATTTTTATACTCAAACAGGAATTCTCTGGTTAATATTAAGTAAATAGGTAAAGCAATATTGCTCGTGAACAAATTCTTCCTTTCTTTGATTATGCTAAAGGAGCGTAATCCAAAGTAATTTTCAATTCCGAAATTACTTTTAATAAAAATTATAATAATATTAAAAGCATGTGAATAGGTTTATAAAAGTAAACATTAACAAATCGAATTTTTTTTTTATGTTATCGCTTTTATGATTTTTTTATATTAATTAGTAGTAACAAGAAATAAATAAATTCATTATATTATATTCATTATTAATTTAAAAATCTTTCAGGAGTTGTGATAATAAAAAACTGAATCCTATTTCATACAATAATCTAAACGGCTGCGACACAGTCTTTATGACTATTGCATTTGCTTATCAATCTACAGTTTGAGAAATTGTATTCAATGTTCAATATGTCGTCGTCATCGTCAACCTATTATTGTCCCACTGCTGGGAACTGGTCTTCTCTCACAATGAGAGAGTTAACGGCCATCGAGCTGGCCAAGTGCGAATTGATGGACTTCACACATCTCCGAGAACTTTTTTTTTAAAGAACTCTCGGGTGTGTAGGTTTTACTCACGATGTTTTCTTTCACCAAAAAGCAGTGATAATTAATTTCTAATATTGACATAAATTAGTGGTGCGTGCCTAGGTTTGAACCTCGGACCTTCCGATGGAGAGGGCTAGTTTCAACCATTCGGCTCCAATACATGTTTGAAATATTTTACATAAAACTGTCATACATTTTACGCGACGGATAAAGACATAAAGCACACTAGTCATTTTTATTCATACACGATTAATAACTAAATAGAAATACAACGTTTAGATTATAATGTGGAACTTTCATCTCGATTTTTCTTGCAACTATGTATAAATATATTTACTTCGTCGCCCGTAAAATCTCCACTATAATCATAGTATATAACTTGACCATTCGTCTTGTGAATATGGGACAGTCCCACTTTCATTTTAAATATCGCTTATGACAGGAAAATCTTTTTTTATCATAGATCTTCATCTCATAGATCAATCAAATAAGTTACATTTTCACTTTAGAGTCCATGGTTTTGAATTGTTTCACTCAGTCTTTAAATACGACAATCAAATATAAAGACTGCAATAATGTACAAACATTACTTGTAAAAATTATTAACAATAGTGTCATAAAGTGTATACAAAAACTTTAATTTTTCAAAAATACATGCAAAATGTCTAGTGGCTTAAGTCATTGAAAGAATTGAAAACATTGAAACGCTGTGAGTCCAGGCTATGAATCGCAGACCTCAGTTTCACTATTTCACGAGAGTTCACAGCTCCGCTCTCCGAATCTAAATGCATTACTTAAAATCATCCGTCATTCTTCAAAAATTCAGTAACAGTAGAACACAACCTCTCTTCCCTTAACCTAAACATAATCCTTACTGTATCACAATAAACAGGATAGAAACTTTATAAGAGGCGATAATCTTAGTACTCGTGAATAGCGACGCATCTTTGATTGACTTCAGATAGGACCCCATGTTCTGTACAAAATTGCTTACAGATGCCCATGGGCGGCAGTGACCACTTACCATCAGGTGAACTGCATGCTTGTTTGCTACGTCAATCTTATTAAAAAAAAAAGGAAACAACAATAACTTTTTCTACACTACCAGTCTCTCTTCACCCATAAAAATGGTCACAAGCACCTCATCTAGTGCGCATGTGTGCGTCTAACGCCTCGCAGCTGTGCGCGTGCGCTTACATAACGCGGCGAGAGTGCATTCACTCTGTAAAGAGAAATGCATCGCTGCACCTCGTGATATAATGCGGATTAAGACCGATATTAGCGAGATCGGGCTTGACGTGATGAGAGATGTGATGTTCGCTGTTTTGGAGTATATGGGTACCAGTAACTTGGGTTTAAAAAAGTCCTTGGTCATTGTCATGGATTGGATGTCAACATCATCTACAAACCTTTTGATGTTGATTGCTTAAAATTATCTATTATTTTTTTTATATCTGACTGAAGTAGCAAACGAGCATGCAGTCCAGTCCAGTGGTCACTGCCGCCCATGTACATCTGTAATCAACTTCATACAGAACATGGATTCTATCTGAAGTCAATCACAGATGCGTGGCTACCCTCATATAAAAGTGTGCCGGCAAGCACACCCTTCCATCGAAACGCAAGAAATGCTTCACGCTAGAAATAGGTGTGGCGGTGGTATTTCCCCGGTGGAACTACACTGGTTCTACCACCTTCCAGCCTCACCTATCTCTTCTACCTTATTCATCCATCTTTTTAAATTCCACAGTTGGACATAACTACAGACGATTTTTGTTAATCGTAATCGCGTTTGGCATTACTGTAGTTGATTGCAATTGGTGTTGATATTTCACAAAAAGGCGCTGCTATCCATTTTCTGGATTTTATGTTTAGTCACCTCCTAAGACGTTATTCAACACCACACTACAAGTTTCTAGAACTTAGAACTAGAACACTTTATTATAACTTAACTTCAGAAGGATACGACGATTGTTTTCTTTGTCCATACTTCAATATTGATATCATTAAATTATTTAAAACGAATTTAACAACGTAAGAAATATATTATACTAAGTTAATATTTTTGAAAAAATCCGACCGCTACAAATGTCAATAATTACTGACTCGATTCAATCAGATAAAATAAAACAGCAATTATACCAATTACATTTTCACAAAAGAAATATTAAACAATCAATGATTTATCAACCGTTTCTATTTAAAACTGTAATTATATTAGGAACTTTTGATAACAACATCAACATACCTACCTTTAAAAATACATGAACCTTGAGATAATAATATAGTATATAACTTTATTTAACTCTGTTTCTTTATTTTGGTTTTTAAGATAAACCAAATACACTCAACAATATTTATAAGAAACAACTTTAATCTACGAACGTAGGTAATTAAATATAATAGTATATGTATACAAGCTCTTACCCGCGGCTTCGCCTGCACGGTCATTAGCATTATTAACATTAGCATTTGATAGCGTGATTCAGAACTTACAAGTTAATTTTACTAACGCCATCTATTGACAACGTCTGGAACCACTAAATATGTATCAACTAACAAAACATCGATAATCTGATAACAATTAGAGAGCGCCGTAAAAAGTAGCCTACATCACTCTCCGCCCTCCTAACTATCTCCCAGGGTATAAACCATATCATATAATAACTATGTGGCGACGTGAAAAAGGAACAAAAAAAACACTTTCACATTTATAATATTAGTATATATTTTAAGTATAATTGGACGTCTCAAGCGACAAAACGAACACAAGCTAACAAACAATAAAGGTATCGCAACAAAAATACTCACTAAACCCAACCAGTAACTTTCCACGCCACATTGTGAACTTAGCTGATTTACAAACAGAGCTTTTAATATTAGTATTAGTATAGATAAGTCGCATTGGGCCGCCAACATTTGCTATTCCTGAATTAAACAGCCTCCACAAACATTGGCGCATCTTGCGAAATATTCTTACTCACTACACATAAATTCTCCAAGCGTTGTGTAATGGAAATCTTGGCTTACATGAATTATCGTGGTTCTCCACTTTGCTGAAGTATATGATCTTACTGACGAAAACACTTGTATTTATCAGGATGTCGCAAGAGAAATTTTTAAGTATACATACAATAGATGTCCAATGTTTCTCACACTATAAGAAGACTAAATGGATTGATAGATTGATGACGGGTAACAAATTAATTAACCTCAGGGTTAGTATAAGCTCGTCCCTGTAGTTCCGGGATCAGATTAGGGCTACGGCTGCCCCCTGCCTGTCGTAAGAGGCGGCTAGAGTGGGAGCTCGAACCGTTCGGTCAGGCGATCCCGGGAAGGATGGCGGTATGTGTGGTCGCATATCGTCGTAAAGACTAAACAGAGCGGTGGGCCCGGCCGCCCATCTGGGAGGAGCCTGATGGGGCAACGCGCTCAGAGGATTCCGGTTGCGGTCGTTTCGAGGTCCTCTTTATGGCGCCGTGGACGGCCCCCGAGGGGGTTTTAGTGTGGTAAAAATCCCACATTAGCCTGCGTCGCTCACACGGCGTCGGGTACCTTTTGAAGGTTTCCCCCTCGAGAACAAAAAAAAGGGTTAGTATAAGCTACAAACATTCTAAATCTTAATATATATGCTGGCAATTGGCCTCATCTCAGATATTTTATGTGCTATATTTTATAGACTAGAAAGCCATTACAAGAAAATCTATTATACTTTACAGGCTTGATGTTTTTTTTAATCTTTTCACACTATTCATACGCAGCCAAACATTTTGAATTGTTATGCATCAACTAGGAAAGAAAAGAACTTTTTTTTTATAGAATTGATGTAGGGAAAGATGACCTAGCGTAAAGTTACCATACATACCATAATAAAACTTAGATACTATTTTTATTTATGTAGAAGACTACTTATCAAATAACCTCGAACATCCAACGTTCCATGTGCATGATCCATGACGGAACTGTCGTTAACTATAACATTTATACGATTTTCCACAAGAAAGCTCGCCGGTCCGCGGGGTTTCCTTGAAAGTTCAGGCTAACGCCCGCGTCTCGTGAGTTGTTCTCATTATTAGTGTTTATCTGCGCTGAAATAACTGATCGTTTCTTTCTAACGTATGTATTTCTATGTAATAACGATGGTAGATTCTATATATGAATCTATATGTGAAGCAAAATCTTAGTATCATTTTTTAAGAAAATCATGAAATTTGGCACGCTTATAGTTTAATATCGAAAAGGAGTGCAGGATGATAATATTTTTCTAAATAATGTATAAAAAATCCATAAAATCCAAACACATATGTAGTAAACAAAGCTTAGACAATTAAACATCTACACTTTAACGAGTGCTTTTGAAATAACTCGAAAATTAATACAATTGAATGAATTTGGGAATTCTTCGTGCTACTTTGGACAAGTTTAAATTTTGAATTACGGTCGAATTTTGACCGTTGCGATAGGTGACTAGTTCTTGCCATTCCCCTACAACAACATCTCCATACATACTTTACAACTGTGTAGTTCCTATATTCTCAATAACAGTAATGATCTGTGATTGATTTCAGGTTAAATTTCTGTTAGCATTTACCCATATGTTGCAAAATGCGATGGGTGGCATTTACTTTAGCATTAAATAGGAATCATACTTGTTTGCTATCCATACTATACTGCTTATGGGTAAGATAAAATACTCTGTAAATCCCAAATGTATACGAGGAGACATAAATAAATACAAAATAAGCGAATAACAAATAAATTTGGACAAAGTTAAAATCCGTAATTTCGAAAATAATTAATTTTCCTCTGAACAGTGAAGATAATTAAAAATATATATTTAGGTAGTTATTAATTTAGTCATTTTGAAATCAATTTCATTATTCTGAAATTGTATGATAGGTTTCCATAAAATCAGTTTCAAATGTTTTGCAATTTACATTCCGACTTGTTATGTATCTAATTTATCCATACATATAAAAAAGCAGTTTCGCCTTTCTATACATTGGATATAGGTATTTACTTAAAATGTTATGAGGACTAAGAATAGAGGACTAATAATTCCTATATTTTTTTTATTTTATTTGTCTGTCTGTCTGTATTCCTATTTAAAAACTCCTAAAAACTAAAACTGTACAATTTTATTTAGAAAATATTTAAAGTCTATATCGTATGGTGCCATTCTTTTCTATTACATCAAAATCTATGTGACACATCAACACTTACTATAAATTAAAGTTATGTAATATTTCATACGCGAGTGAAATAGCACAGGCCACCAGTGTATAGGCGCAAACATTATTCTTATAAATAAGCTTTGACCACCTAACTTTAGTGTTAACCTCTTAAAAACCTCCTCTTTACCATACGGACCCCGGCCACCGACAGCACTTCCTCGCGCGCTCATAAATAATTCAGCGGCTTCTTTATTTGGCGACTGCGAATTGAACGTTCAACTTGTCTCCGTAAATTAATGCGATTTCAACTTGTTGCTCATTGTTGTCGGGTTTTAGGTGGTCAGATTATTTTCGGTGTTTTATTATTTTTAACGGCTGTAAACATCCTTTCCTTTATTTCTCACTGATGGGATCAATTTAAGCAAATATCAAGATGTTTCTAAAATTAACCCTTTGTTTTTTTTAACTAATTAATTGTGTTTTTTGATTTTTTAATACAGATCTTGCAGTAAGTTATATATTATTTATTCTTAATATATTTTATGTTAAAGACATTTTGAACGGCCCTTTGACTTTTTAACGGAATTTGGCTCGCTCTATAGTCCAAATGAGTTGACTAAAAGGATTTAGATTTTTTTTAAGTGGCAATGTAACATAATTTACTAAATATCGCGCCTGCGAATAGGAGAAAAGTGAGAGAGAACATGATTCTATAGTAAAAATATGCATATCGAATAAAAAATAGTAAATAGACCATAACAAAATAAGTGTATTGTATGTATGCAGAATATGTATATTATAATTACGTGTAAAAAACTTAATTAAAAACAAAAAACTGTGATTGAACTAAAAAAATGCTAAACTAAAGAAGTAAAAGTAATACATTAATATCGATAATATATAAGTGTACATATATGATAGAATTCTGCAGGCTCCCAACTTTCCACTCGGTTTCCACCTTATACCAACAATTTACGTCTCTGTTCTAGTGTAAAGAATAAGTATTGTGATATATATGAGTGAAGCTTTGCCAGATTTTTTTTATCAAATCGGGATTTAGAAACTTTTTCATGATTCATAAAAGCGGGATTTCATAGTCAAAAGCGTGACACGGCGGAGAGGGGCCGGAGGATCAACGTTTCGACTGCTAAGCAGCCGATCGACTTCAATTTGTATAGATTTGGCGACCTTTTTTTAGTCGACAAAATGTAGTTTGACTTAAATTTGTATAGATTTGACGACCCTATTTTTTTGCAAAAATCCATTCCTTCCCGAAGAGCGGGACTGAGCCTGTCCCGCACGGGACATTAAATCGCGACGTCCCGCCAAAAACGGGCGTCTGGCAACGGTGTACGAGGGAAATTCACCTTAGTCCTAAATGCCCCACAACAAGTATGACAAACTATAAGTTTAATTGTAAAATAAGTGTCTAATGCAAAAACACAAAAAGCAACACATTTATTACGTAAAACGCCATTTCTCCAGTACCAAACTACTTTCCTTCGACCTTTTGAAACAAAGCTGCTCGGAAACTGCATCGGCCTATGCATTGAAAGCTGTGTGTGTGCGTGATTGTTTGCGCACACACGCACACGCTCACTTTCACTTGGCGAACTATTCCTAAGGCGAGTCCATAGATTTCGCTCTTCTGAAAGTTATCGGAGGCATGAAACATTCGCTTTAAACTATATATGCTGAGTTTTGAGCGCTTTATAGCAAGTTATGGTTCAATTTGCGGTAAAATTCTGTTGTCTAACAAGACAAGAAAGAGAGATAATGACGGTTGAAGCTATTTTTTTTCGTGGTCCTCAGATAAGAGGAAAGGGAATAGGATATTCAATGGTGGAGTAAGGCGTGGGCAGTGTGGGCCTTCGCCTATGGCCTTCGGTGCTTAGGGCCTCGCGTCTCACAGACACAGGGCCTCCCAATACTTGGTGTTGGCTGGAGGATCTAGATTTAACGACCTTTTCTTTTGGTCGTCAAATTGCAGATCGACATTAATTCGTTTACATTTGGTGACCTTTTGACAAACGAGGGCCTCGAAAATTGTAGCTTGCCCACGTTAAGTTTAGATCTTGGGCCGCCACTGAGAATATTGTTTTTAAATTTAAATAATAAAGTTAATAAAATTACTCAGGTTTATATAATTTACTAACGAATGAAGAATTATATCTATTTACTATGAACCATTCACCAATATTATTATTATATTTACTTATAAATTTATTAATAGATAAACAAAGATTATAAAATATTGTTTTATCCTTGGATATTGTTTTATTGTTATTGTAATATCTGCATTTTTTAATATTTAATTAGATAGTAATCGAAACACAATGAATGTAGCTTATGTACATAATTTACAGCATTTTTAGTAAATCCTAGACAAGTATCCGGTATGAACGCGGTCTTATGCATCTATTAGAAGCCTGCGCCGATGTGTGTGTGAACTGCACTCCGCGCATGTGTGCGTCTAATGCATCGCTTAGTTTATATCATATAGAGCTGTTGAAAACGTTAGAAATTTATTTATTATACAATATATGTAAGATTATGTTAAAATTTAATATTGAATAAACAGATAGGAACGTTTATTAAAAATACGTTAGTTTTCAACAAGATATATTTTTAATACCTTTAAAATAATAACGATTTATGGTGCAATTGTAATTAAACTAACTTATGATAAAATAAGAAGTTGATTGAGAAATGATATTTCAATAAATGAAAATGAATTTATAAAAACGAAATAAATTTCAATAATAACAAAAACATTTGTCAGATGCCTATTAAAAAAAATGAAAACATATGTCAGTTCCAAAGAAATTAAACGGAATTTTGAAAGCTAAAATTATTTTAAACCTCTACGTCCACCACTAATCCGACTGAAGCATGTTAATGGATCGACAACCAGCTAAGTGTTGTAAGTGTCCAAATTACTAATTAGCTGTCGATAACACGCGAACTGCGTTGCTCAGTGGTGCGTTAAAACGCAGAAAGTTGCACTGAAAGTTGAGTATTGCATTTACAAAAAGGCATAATTATTAGCTATTGCTATCGATACACTTTTTAAGAAGTATGTTTTAATTTTTTATAATGTTAAAACATTATAATTACTATGTATGTTTTAATTTTTTATAATGTTAAAACATTTAAATAAAATTTAACTTATACCGTGCTAACGTCTATTTTAAATCATTTAGGTAAATATTCGTTTGTTTCGCTATATGCCATAAAACAACATTATACATGTATAAGTTTTTAGAAATACAAAGTACTTTTTTTTAGTTTAAAGAATCTTTATTCTCATAAAAAGATTAACGTAACTTACACGAGAAAAATACTTAATTAGAAAAAACAAAAATGCATATTAGTAGACTCAAACAATATTTTTTTCTCTAATACAAATAATATCAAAGAAATTACGAAAGTCTTTCATTTTCGTATTTCTAAAGACTTGCTGACCTAAATTCCGATAAGTATCACTGCTCTCTGATACTTAACTTGGTTTAGGTGTGATTCGGAACGTGAAAAATATTTCACGAAATAGATTGATCACAGCTAAAAGTTGTTTGTTTTTAACAGCTTTAATAAAATGCAAGAAGTATAACCTAAAAATAAAAGGAAAATGACTTTCCTAAAAATAACATAACATACAATACCGTTTTAACTAAAAACAAAAACGTTAATAAGTAATTGATTTAAATAATTACCCAATCTTCACATAATCAAAACTCAAACCAAAACTATAATTATACATAAATAATACCATAAAATAAGTTTATGAAAATAATATTCTGTTAAAGCAAAATGAATAGTATAATTATTTTTTATATTATTTGCCATATTACTTATGAGCTTGGGGACGATCAAACCACAATTAAATTTCAATAAACAATTTTAAGGATGGTCTGGACGAATAATTGGCTAACCAATGAAAATTCTGTTTTTATGTAATGAAACTATTTAACGCGAAATACCTACTTCTAATGTTTTGCACTTTCACGGTACAGAGATTTATGTTATTTATTATTATTTCTTTCATCTCATTGAAGTAGCATACAAGCGTGCAGTCCACCTGATGGTAAGTGGTTCTGCCGCCCTGCGACATCTGTAAGCAACTTCAAATAGAACTTAGGTTTTATCTAAATTCACCACACCTTTCCATCGCTAGAAATAGGTATGATGGTACCTCTCCGATCGAACTACACAGAAGGTGATGGCCTTCTAGGATCTGGTTAAGACTTTATTTAGTTTAAGCCTGTTGAGTTTTACATTAAATTTTTTGTTTAATTAGAAATTTTGAAAATTTATCCTTTTGTATATAGGTAGTTATAGTTTTATATTTATCGCACTCTGTCTACCTTATATACGTATTATAAGTTGGTTCAAAGTCCCAAAATATGTATATTCGACTTCAATTAATTTATTTTCGATATAAGTAACTTACTCTACTTACCTCATATTTCATTACATTGAAATATTTGAATTACCTATCGTACAGTCTCAAACTATGTATATATACAAATATTCATTTTACCATACAGCCCGTGATTAATCAGATCAAACAATTTTTGACCATACCGCCCATGATTAGTCAGATCAAAAAATTTTTGACCATACAGCCCATGATTCAGATCAAACAATTTCCAAAGCCAACAGCTCCATATAGTGTATTGCGTGCGGGGGTTGCGTTCGGCAACGCAAAGACGTTCGTTGCTCCCGCGCAGGTCATCGACTCTTTCACCGGCGCGCGCGACCGCTTTCGCGATAACGTGCACTTCATTTGGAACGAGACGGCAACACTTACCCCTTGGTTAGAGAGGGATGGACACACCGAAAATAGGAGTTATCGTTGGTGATAGTATTTTTAATATTGTGCCCGAAAATAGCTTATCTGAACGTAAATGGCTGTGAATCAGTGGCAGCTTAATTAGAAATCCCGTTTTTACGCTAGGACTGTATAAAATACAATTCTTTATATTTTTGAAATTACTATTTTTTTTAAATCTTTTTTTTTTATAAATTGAAGTAGGAAACGAACGTACAGTCCAAAGGGACCACCTACTATCTACTGACTAATGCTGCTATTAGTAAAACTATCGATTTAAATTAATTCTTAGCATTAATCAACCAAAGAGCCATTTTTTAAACCGCAACTTTAATTAATTGTAGTGGATTTAAAAACTTAAGCAATATTCGACCTAATCGAGAATCGGATGGGTGACCTAGTGTAAATTTCAAATGACGCATCGTTTTCAAAAGCACGCTAATCCTTTTCAGTGTCCTTTTTCGTGATCCGAAATATCCAACACTTCTTCGTACTACTACTACCTTTCTATACAAATTTGCACTGGAGTGTGAGATATACTCTAGGTCTGCCACAGTAATAGGTGAGACTCGATCAGTGAAATCTATAAACGGTTCCCAAACAAATAAATAATGGATTCCTCTTTAACTTTTTCCGAATACCTAAAGTGCATTTACCTGCCTTCAAGTTTGATTGTGAATCAAGCTATAATGGTAGGATATATATAGGCTTTCATATGAGGATTTTGCAAGAACACGACTATGCGTCGGGGAGGAACCACGGCCACGTTTCTGGGATGAAATAATTCTTGGATTTAGGTGGAAGAGTGTGGTTGCAAGCTCACTTTTATATGAGGCGACCATGTCTCGCCTTAGGAATAATTAAACTTTTTGTAATTTACTTTAAATAGCCCTGGTTCTATACGAAGTTGCTTAGTCATTGTCGATGAGCTACAGTGATTTACCATCTGTGGCTTATGTGTTCGTTTGCTACTTAGAGGTCTCCGTAGTCGATTCCCAAGCCAATATCTAAATGAACGGATCGCTGTATAAAATCGCGATGTATAAAATCAACCATACATTTTACAATCTTACTTAACTTAATTTTCTTTTTTATGTTTATACCAAAAAATAAGGCAGACGGGCCATCTGATGGCCAAAGTAATCAACGACGCCTATCGACTTTTGCAACACCAGAGTCGCCAATGCATCGCTTGCTTAGAAATATTCTGGGGATGTAAGTTTGGTGTATTCCACTTTGGTCACCCAGGTGATATCACCTAGGTGATCAAAAGCGACTCATTGGTGTCCTTTGATCACCTGAGACATAATCACCTGGGTGATCATAGGCGACTTCAAGAAAATATATTATTTCAGTATCCTTTAATCACCTATATAAAACTCTACCAAAAATGGGCAGCTAAAATGTTGCTTACCTATGTCTTACTAATATTACAATGGCAAGAGTTTGTGACACGGATGCATGGATAGATGTTTATTATTCAATCATACCAAAAAATAGTAGTAGTGGTGGGGTGGAGGTTGTGGTGGTAGAGTTGGTAGAGGTAATGTTGTTAGTGGTATTCTGGTGGGGGTGGAGCCGGTAGTACTGGGGTCATTATTTATGGTGAAGATGGTAGTGGGTGGATGGTTGTGGTGCGATATATGTGGTAAGATGTTGTTGGTGGTTGTTGTGGAAATGAAGGAGCTAGGTTCGGTGAGATTGATGTTGATGCTAAGTAGTGGTTAGAAAATGACAGTATAAGTTGGATATTTCAAATACTTATTTTTTAAATGAATGAAAAAAAATGTTCGTTCCCGTACTCCTCCGAAACGGCTCTCCGAAACGGAAAAATACACACGCTTTCTACACTCATAGCCCCACAGTAGGATTTTCTCCTGTGTCGTGGGTACCATGGACACACATAAGACGAATACACAAACACCCAGACCCAGAACAGGAATCGAAACTCATCATTCAGATACCTGTCTGGCCGGGAATCGAACCCAGGACCCATTGCGCGTCAGACCGGTATGGTAACCGCTGCGGGTCGTCAATCAAAAGTATATATTAAATTTTGATATGCATGGAACTGAAACTCTGAAAAAAAACCTTCTTACTTACACGTCTGGGGTGTCTATAGAAAGGTCTTCAAATATGGTATTGAGGTTTCTATAACCCTTTTTTCTCAAAGCTGATTGTTTGAGAGGTTAACCCTTTTAAACCGGTAAAACCCCTCTAACTTTTAAACTTTTAAACTTTTTTTAAAAACCGAATAATATAACCTTGTAATTCATACAAACACTATGAAAAACAAACTTATGTTGGTAGTTGGATAACTGTTCAACACTATTTATTAATTTGACAATAGAGCTATATTTTCTCTTCAAGATTTGATAGGTGGGTTTGTTTTATTTAAGTACTTTTTCTTTAGTTAGAGGTACGGAACTCTCAATGCGTGAGTCCGACTCGAATTAACCGATTTTTTTAGCTTCCTCCAAAACTAAAACATAACAACGCTATTGTCTTAATCAACACGTCGAAATAGGTACACCATACCTCAGATCGGTTGGAGGTATGGGCAAAACAGAAGTTAATCCCAAAAAAATATGTCTCTGCTCAGAAAACTTATATAAATGTGAGCAGCTAGCTAGCTCTACTAGGTAACTCCTATGGATGAGGTATTCCCCGCATCATCAGCTTAGGGGGGTTCAAGGTTATTTTTTTACCATTTCTCTGCTCAAGAACTTTATCATATAATAATACATATGCAGCATATGGCTGACTCCCATGGTTTAGGTAGGCGGCACCCTTGCATCATCAGGGTAGAAGAGTTAAGGTTGGAATTTTTTATCATGACAAACATGTTTAGGCTAACAAGCCTAGATACAAATTATTCATTCCTAATTGCACGATGCTCAGGTCGGCAAATGCTATATTATAAAATAATATTTAAGAATTATGGACGTTGTGATCCACCCCATGACTCCCCATAATCTCTAACCTAAACTTCCATCATCAAACCATTCCTATGTCAATAAACGTGGATACCGTAATAAATACTCATAGAAATCAAAAATTAACGCTACTGAAGTCTAATATGAATACAAATGAATAACGACATTTTAGGCACCCACATCAGATTTTTTATACAGGTGATCAAAGGATACTGAAATAATATATTTTCTTGAAGTCGCCTATGATCACCCAGGTGATTATGTCTCAGGTGATCAAAGGACACCAATGAGTCGCTTTTGATCACCTAGGTGATATCACCTGGGTGATCAAAGTGGAATACACCGTAAGTTTAATGCCGTATCCATCTAATTTTCCTTCTAATTTTCTCAAGGTGGTAGAACCAGTGTTGTTCGACCGGAGAACTACCACCGTCACACCTATTTCTAGCGTGAAGCATTTCTTGCGTTTCGACAGAAGGGTGTGGTTGCCGGCACACTGTCACATGAGGAGAACATCATGGTCCTCGGGAGTAACAACGCATCTGTGATTGACTTCAGATGGAACCCATGTTCTGTATGTAGTTTATTACAGATGTGCATGGGCGGCAGTCACCTCTTACCATCATGTGGACTGCATGCTCGTTTGCCACTTCAGTCAGATAAAAAAAAATCACATCCTTAACACAGTAGCGCTTAACACTGCTGTTATGAAGTATAAATATGTGGTTTAGGCAGTGATGCCTTCAGAGTCAAACAAATAAAAAAATAAGTTAAGTTTGAATGTTGAATTGTCACGTATCAAAGATAATAGTATAAAAACCATGTCCGACGACTTTATTTTCATTGACATACGTTTTTTGAGTTCTTATTAAAAGTATTATAACTCCAAGTAACTCCTTCTTGGAGTTATAATACTTTCAAAGTTGAGTGTTTATGAACTTGTCTGTTAGAATCTCCATAGAATCCACGGCAAAAGAAATTCTATTATGAAGTTTAACTTTGCAAAATATTGGTAATCTTTTGTTCTATCAGCATCTAATACATTTCGATATAACTTACGTTATTTGATGATTTTCCTTTAATACAACGGCGTTTCTTCGATATTTTATGATCATAGGTTGGTTACCTTTCACTCGCCATCGTGTCGCGTGACAGAAAGTGACAGTGCAGTGACGATGCAAACTATAATACGATTCTACATGTTTCATAAATATCAATATTTAAAAGGTTAGGGACATTTTCTGCCGATCATGAAGTCGAAAAAAGTTTTGATATTAGACTATTAATTAAACGTCTTTGTGTACTTAAAGATATTTTTTCATTTTGGTTTAAGTAACCCTTGCTAAAAAAATTGCTTGCTAATAAGATTAAAAACACAATGTACAAAAAGAGGCGTAACACCTCTCTTGTGCATAATTTCTGAAAGTTACTATGTCAAAGCCCCTTATTCGAGGGGGTTACTTTCCGTGTATGAGCCGCAAACACAGAGACCGCGAATGAAGAACGGTTTTCTATGGGATACAGTAAATGTATATGGGATACAGTACCCATGTAAAAAAAAGATGGCAATTAAAAAAAGATATAAGTACGAAGAAAAAAGACAAACCCACTGAGTTTCTTGCCGGATCTTCTCAGTTGAGGTCGTGTTCCGATCAGGTGGTAGTGTAAAATATATATATGTGACAACACTGACAATTTGTAAGCGCCCCCGAAGGCCTATGCAAAATAAAGACATTTCATTTCATACAAGAAAAAATGAATATAAAACTGATTAAATGACATTTTCATCCTCAATAAATTGATTAGTTATCAATTGTTATCCGGTGCAGTCATGAAATCGAAGAATAGTGAAATCTGGCACGGCAGTGCCCCCGCCAAGTCGAGCAAAAAAGCGGCACGGCTGTACCATACTTTTCTCGAAGCAATTCGGCCCATTTTCTACCTCTTATAACTTCGTTCTGGATAAAATTAGAAGCCCAAAATTTTATTGCCCAAGAAGACATGTTACTTGTTTTGCCGCTTTTAAACGGTTGTTGTTGAATTTTGATTATTATTTATTTAGTTGTGACATTAGTTTGCCTTTTAAAAATAATATTTCAATCCATAGACGGGGCATAAAGCTCATTTACCATCCCGTAAACCTTCACGTAAGTTTTCAAGTTAAAGTTAGTCTCCTTCTATGTGCTAGTCGAATTTTTACCCGACTGCATAAGGAGGGTAATGTTTTTTGAGCATATGTATGTATATGTATGTTTGTATGTATGTCCATTTCTTTGGCACGCGCTACACCCTAAACGGCTTGACAGATTGTAATATTATGACATATCATTTGAAACGACTCGATTGTGAGAGAGCTGTAGGCTATATAATTTTTCAATATAGCGTCTGCGGTCAGAGAAAAAGGGGGAGAAGGACGATTTTCTATATATAACCCATAAAAGATAGTACAATTCTTGTGGAAGATGTGAGTGAATAGTACATTATGGTATGAAATATAAGGATTACTGTTGAAGACGCCGCGCGATTTTAAAAAAATATCGCTTTCGGGGAGCACGCATACGCCGCGTAAACCAGCAGAGTATCACTAAATTATTGTACTGGAGAAATGTAGATCTACAAAAATACTACGAATAATTCAGCGGTAGCATGACTCTATCTCTTATGGGTAACTCACAAAATTAATAAATTAAAAATGTCACATTAATTTCGAAATTTCTTGCTTATGTTCTGTATTACCCTTTTTAAAAAACAAATGTTTGCAATAAATCAACCATCTAATATAGATTGAATTTACTTTTTACTGCATGTAATTTGAATAAATGGTTTAGAAAATATTACGAATATTACATATTGCGTACTAATTGTTTGCGCGAAAAATTACTTTTAATGGGCTTATCAGATAATAAGCATACCTAATGAAACTTTGTAAGTAGTAAATGTCGGTTATATTATGTTACATTAAACATTTAAATAATTGGTTAAATATATAAGAGTAAACACTACTTAGAGTAAATAAAATAAATTATTATAAAAAACAAAAAGAGGAATGAATAGACCGTTATAAAATACATGTTAAAACACTTTTATAATTATGTACACATTACTATTTTCTAAAAAATGTTAAGTGAAATAAATAAAACTCTGACTATAATATAATATTAGCAGTCGGGTTTTTTGTTTTTATACTAATTTCTTGTTTTCTTCAATGGATTGCGGCTTTCACATTACCTCCAAGTCGATATTACTTCCCCGGTCTCTCGTGAGTCTCGTTTAACTAACTGAAATAGCAAACGAGCATGCAGTCCACCTGATGGTAAGTTATCACTGCCGCCCATGGACATCTGTAATCAACTTCATACAGAACATGTGTTCCATCTGAAGTCAATCACAGATGCTCTGCTACTCCTGAGGGCTATGATGATCGCCTCTTATAAAAGTGTGCCGGCAACCACACCATTCTATCGAAACGCAAGAACTGGTTCACGCTAGAAATAGGTGTGGCGATGGTACTACCCGGTCGAACCATGGTTCTACCACCTTTAAATCCGCATATCGTGAGTACCTGCTACATATTAAAATGTATCAATACGGCAACAATATTCCTGAATTTATAGAACGTAACCCGTATTTTATCGGTAAACTATATATAAATAATTGTAGATACTATATAAATAATTGTAGAATTTTAACTCCTCGCAAAAGTCACTGAATGTGCTCGTCATATTTCCTCGAACACGCGTTGAAATATTGTTTTAAAGAATTTTAAATATATTTTCTAGGAAAATGTGCAGTGATGACTGATAGACGAATTCGAAATCTCTCCCCAATACACCAGCTTTGTTTAATATTTTCATAACTTATTATATTTACCGGTTTCACATTTATTTTACTTTCTGAACTGAATAACCTCCACGATTTATTTTTATCAGATCAAAGAAAAAAAAATGGAATCATACGCAAGATAGATCTGGAAATAAATATATAAATAGGTTTGTCAAAGATTAAAAAAATTGAGTATTGAATTGTTATTTTCAGAGAGAGCAAAACAATCTTATGGTGATTTCAAACGAAGCCGTAGACGACTTGTTAAAACCAATACTTCGTTTTCTGAGTAATTTTTAGAAAGGCTTTTTTCTACTTAATTTAAGAAGGTTGCAAGAATACTTGAAACTGCCTTGCCAACAAGAATCTATAGCATTGAAGAGCGGACTAAAAAGTCGCCATAGTGCAGATTACTTTTTTCATGACAAAATTGAGGTCAAGCAGATTAGGCACCCTAAATATTAGGCCACATTAATTCAGATTTAATTGAGCAACTGTTGTGAGAAATATGTCAAGGCCATAATAAATACTTAACTTAAATCAATGTATTAATAATAATGAATATTCTGCATTGTTTCTGTTCTCGAATATTAACTTTTAAATTTCCTGAATTAATGAATACTTTTTCTATATATTATTTGATTTATATTCGTTACGTAACAACTAATGTTACGTACTATTGTTACTTTGACGTTCGTTTCAAAACTTTTAATGTCATATTTCTTGTTACTCATAACAATTTTATTAATTTTGAATTTTATGAATAAATTATCAATTAATATAGAAAAAACTGTAAATATATAAATTGTCTATTAACATTTTATTAATTTATTGGCTGTAGTACTTTGTGTTAAGCCTAATTTCATATTTTAAAAATGGAAAACATTGTCTATGGACATTAGATATCAAACCAAAGTTGCGGTATCGTAACATGGGCATACGTGGTGCGTGCTCATCAACCATAATGCAAAATAAAAAATAAAACGACATCACTTTCGCTTTCAAAGAAAAGAAATGAAGTAGCTTGCTTTCATTCTCTGATAAACTGTGTGAATGTTCGTATTAGACATTCGCCGCGGCTTTAAACATTTTACCATGAATACTTAATTATGAATAATAAAATAATGCTCAAATATACCCATTTTAAGAATTAGGTACGTAAACCTGCTTAACACCTGATGTTTATGAGTTTCTAATATCCTTTTTAAACCTGATAGTAAGAGCACTGCCGCCTGTGGACATCAGCAACCAACTCCATACTAGATCTGCTCTACCTTAGGTTGCCTACAGATGAGTTGCTACGCCAGAGGTCTCAATGGAACTGTCTCCCATAGCCACTTGCGTCTCTTACGTCACCCTTTAGAAAAGAAAACTTACGCGTTTAACATTTATTATATTGCAGAAATAGGTGTAATGATGGTGTTATTAGAATAGATAGCTCTAAAATTTCAACGCTCTAAAAGCCCATTGTAAAATGCGAAAAGTTCACAAGGTAATTTCACGAGCAATTCTGCCCTTCATAGAACGCTAAGCAATCAACTGAATCAACTGTGCCCTTAGTAAGAGTTTATTATGTTTGTACAAACCAATGGTGTTAACGATTACGCCCATTGCAAAGTACATTGCGTGATATATATAAGCGAAAACATAAACATACAATGTACAATGCAATGTATTGGTGAAAACGTAAACAGTTACCTTGTTGAAGAAACGCAGTGTTGCCAAGTTAAGGTTTTTTCCCCTAAATTTGGGGGAAAAAAGTAGAATGAGGTTTTTTAGTGGTGTTCTGTTTTTAGGGGTTTTTATAACTTCAACTTTGGTGCTTTTAAAGGGAAATCTCCCTCCAGGGTACATGATTATGCCTTTCTTTTTTGTTCTCGAGGGGGAAACCTTCAAAAGGTACCCGACACCGCGTGTGCGACGCAGGGTTATGTGGGATTTTTACCGCACTAAAATACCCCCGGTGGCGTGAACGTCGCTCCAGCAGGAAAGTAGAACGTAGAGTAATATGAGTGGGACGTATAATTAGTGCCCAATCTGCTGTAAATGTGCGCCAAATAAAAAATTTGTGCGTGTTGTAGTTTTTGAAATAAACGGAAAAAACGATTCCTGCTGGGGTAACGTTGTTCCAGCAGGAAAATTCTAAACGAAAGATCGGAGAGTTAAAAATTGCATATGAGCAGAGAGCTTATATTTGTGCAAATTTGTGCGCTAAAAATATAATTTGTGCGTCTTCAGGTTCTCGAGATATTGCGTTTCCTGCTGCGGTAACGTTTTGCAAAATCGCGTATCTAAAAGACTATTGTATGTGCGCCTGTAGAATAAACATGTACAAATAGCTCTTAATTTGTGCGTATTTGTGACAAAATTAGATTTTAAAAAATACTTATAGTTTTCGAGTAATCACGGTTTTTTCAAAAATCCAAACAGTGTCATAGCTCCTAAATAAGAAAACATATAAGGTCACTGAAAACTGCATTCGGTCCGTCTTGGCGTGGTTAATTAGCACAAAAAAAAACAAAAGTGCACATACGTGCGTTTTTGGATAATATGAATTAAAGTCAAAAAACGACATCCTACCTTTGACGTCACCGTTCAAGAAACTGGCTCAACCTAAGATGTTTGGGCATTAACCAAAAATTAGTGCGTTTAGTCAAATAATATGTAAGATAAATATCCAGTGAGAAATACTTCGCATTAAGTAAATATAAACAAAAAAACAAAACAGACACAAACGCTGGTTATACGACCAAATTCGAATGACTATAAAAAAGCGGGGATTTTATACATGCTAATGACCTTCTTAACTTTACTTACTAACCGATTAAAACTTAGTATACTCGAGTACACTGAAGTAGAAAATAGAAAATAAACTTTATATTTGTGCGGTAGATTTGTACACGATGAAGTACATAATAAAAAAGGAGCTTAATTGCTACTTGGAATATTATTAGTTATCTTCATTCCAAATTTAATTAAAATACATTCAGCACTGCAATTCAGCATACATTAGGAAATTTACATTAATAATATGATAATAGTCTTAATTTTTTAATTGGAAACTGATCTGTGATTTTAAATTATACAAGATACAAAAATATAAAGTGTGTGTGTGTTTATGTACACGCGTTCGAAGTTATACTTCTTTGGCTTAGTATAATATAAAAATCTTTTTAAAAGTTTTATCTTTCGCATAATTCTACGCTTGGAGAAAAAACGACATTAACAGTAGAAAAAACTAAAATGTTCACTATAGTTAACTTCAGGGTGTCGGATTTACTTGTCGGTGTGCGCGCGCATCGTAAGACTCTATTTACTCTCATCATTTTTACCTAACGCGCCAAAAGAAGTATAACTTTAATAACCTTAAGGAACTTTTTTCGTTCGAATATTTTACTTAAGATTTTTCTGTGATCTTATTTAAGAATCAAAATTAAAGAAAATATAAATAAGAATTTTCACACATACTAGGTCTTTCATTTGATAATTACACGATCCATTTATTATATTTTGTAATTATTTCCCTAAAGGTCGTATAATTAATCACCAATAAACGTTTGAGAGTGACAGTACCTGCAATAATACGTTCAAGAAAGAAAGGTCATTAGTATATATGAAACCCCCGCTTTTTTGTAGTCATTCGAATTTGGTCGTATAACCAGCGTTTGTGTTACTGTTTTGTTTTTTGTTTATATTTACTTAATGCGAAATATTTCACACTGGAATTTTATCTTACATATTATTTGACTAAACGCACTAATTTTTGGTTAATACCCAAGCAGCTTAGGTTGAGCCAGTTTCTTGAACGGTGACATCAAAGGTAGGACGTCGTTTTTTGACTTTAATTCATATTATCCAAAAACGCACGTATGTGCACTTTTGATTTTTTTTGTGCTAATTAACCACGTCAAGACGGACCGAATGCAGTTTTCAGTGACCTTATATGTTTTCTTATTTAGGAGCTATGACACTGTTTGGATTTTTGAAAAAACCGTGATTACTCGAAAACTATGAGTATTTTTTTAAATCTAATTTTGTCACAAATACGCACAAATTAAGAGCTATTTGTACATGTTTATTCTACAGGCGCACATATAATAGTCTTTTAGATACGCGATTTTGCAAAACGTTACCGCAGCAGGAAACGCAATATCTCGAGAACCTGAAGACGCACAAATTAAATTTTTAGCGCACAAATTTGCACAAATATAAGCTCTCTGCTCATATGCAATTTTTAACTCTCCGAACTTTCGTTTAGAATTTTCCTGCTGGAACAACGTTACCCCAGCAGGAATCGTTTTTTCCGTTTATTTCAAAAACTACAACACGCACAAATTTTTTATTTGGCGCACATTTACAGCAGATTGGGCACTAATTATACGTCCCACTCATATCACTCTACGTGCTACTTTCCTGCTGGAGCGACGTTCACCCGTTGGCCGTCCTCGGCGCTAAAAGGGAGGACTTCGTGATCTCGAAACTTGAACCGGAATCCTCCAAGCGCGTTGCCCCATCGGGCTTCTCCCAGATGGGCGGCTGGGCCCACCGCTCCGTCTAGTCTTTACCACACATACCACCGTCCTTCCCGGGATTGCCTGACCGACGGTTCGAGGTCCCGCTCTAGCCGTCTGCAACCCCGGAAGCCCCTTTTAGTCGCCTCTTACGACAGACTGGGGATGCCGTAGCCCTATTCTGATCCCGGAACTACAGGGACGACATGATCATGCCTAGGGAGTTTCAGAGTAGAAGTATATATCTTCCGCCAAGTGTAAGACCAAACAGAAAAGGTCATGCCCATATAACCTTTCCTGAATACACTAGGAATTAGGAATTTCAATTAATTGTGGGGATTGAGTTGGTAACCCTGAAGAAACGTATTAAACTAATACTAAGAACAATGGTGTGGTATATTTTACATTAGCTTTCAAGAAAGTGACTTAACATTTTAGTAACAACAACCATGCTCTGCAGGATAGCAATGCTCCTGATAAAAGAGTTACTTCCATAATCATAAATTAGCATGAGAAAACGTAAGTTCCCAGATCTGGCAACGAGTACATGTACAATAACAAGTGTTCTGTTCATGTTGAGTCCAAATTAATTTTATCCGCGCGTCGTAAAATTGAACGGCATTCGAGATTCGTTTAGAAACTTGGTTTTATAATTGCGTCTGCGGCGAGGCGTTCGGCTTCGGACACGCGCTTACGTGTTGACCTTACATGGCGGCCGCGGCATAACGTGCATGTTTGTATGTATGTACGTATTTACTTCGTTTAAAATTTACGTGACCGTACAAGTGTTTCTTAAATATATGCCTTCGTTTAGTAAACTCGCCAAATGTTTACACCCGTCAATCCCCGTTTAATCTATCACAGCTTAATTTAAAATAAAATACTAACTCGATTTACCGAGTCGGCTACAATCAACCTCACGTGTGAACCGTAATGGCTCATGTTAATTAAACAATAGTAAGGTCATGGATTGTTTCATTGTTTTTTTAATGTGTAATCGTAGCCGAATGCACTGTTTGCTGGGTTCCGGCCCGTGAAGCTAACACGCGGCGAGGCCATCCATCGATAACCCTCACGATATTCATCGACCAAAACCATCATGAACCGTGTCCTTACCGACGTTTGTACGCAGCGTAATTTATTTTTGAAACAATTGCCTTCACTGCGCCTCGAAACATCCGTTACGCGGCTAAGTGCCGTCGAATAGTAGGTACCCACACGATCACATGTGAGCACTGACTAATTTAACATTAACCATCGAAGGTCAGAATATGTCAGGCGTCAACTATTTCAGTTGGTTGTTCGGTAGATGCCTTAAACTTTTAAAAAAATACAGTAGTTAAAGCGGGAATGTCAAAAATGGAAAGTGGTGCACAAGATGGCGTCACATCAGTGCGATGGGTCGGTGTTGCGCAAGGTGCGAGTGAGTTTTGCTCGGTGTATTATTTATTGATTGTTGAAAAACAATGGCGGGCGCGCGGCTGGCAGTGAGTCAGTGGGTCAAGGGTGCGCTGGCCTAGTTAAGTCGCGCCGAAATTCGCGGGCTCGCAGTTGCTAACCTCATTGGGTAGGGAGGGGCCACGTGGGTAGGCACGTACGCACGATACGATGTTACGTTTTTTGGTACATTTATTTTTATTAAAGATCGTACGTATTATGCAATAGAAGATTATTGATAAACGTTATATTAAATGCTTTTTATTTTACTTTTTCTATTCTTAAATTTAAACTTATTGTAATAAATATATCGTTGTAACATTATATGGCCACCAAGGTCTGCTACATCATTCTGGAGAATTACATTTTACACATGTGAGAATTATATTTATAACTACATGCTCTATTTTAAATTAACATTTCCAGTTTCAATTTTAGTTTATTAGTTAGTATAGTTTATAGAACGGCCAGACGAGCATGCAGCTAGATGGTAGACGATCATTGCAATTCACGGCAACTATTAATACATCCTACAATCTTACAAAGTAGCAATGATCACGTATTATGTGAAGTGGAGCAATACGAAGCTATTTAAACTTTATGTGCTACTGTGTTCGTAACAAATATGAAAATCCTTAAGAATATGGCGTCGATGGCACGTTACAGATAAATTTTACGGTAGTTATACATATTAACTATTAGCAATCTACAGAAATTATTCCCCTCTTATTATGCAACGGATTTTACACAATCTTCATGTTTCATTAAACTTTTTCTTATTGTAACCAATTTGATCCTGTGGGTGAGATCTTAAAACTGTTATAATTAAAATTGTTTTAATCTATCCTAAGGTAGTCTCGTTACGTAAATAAGCTGTATAGTAATTTAATAAACCTATTCCTAATAGACCTATTCCTGCCTTCATTTACATGGTATATGTAAATTTAGTTACATATTACGAACGAATGTCCTAAGAAATTCCTGTCCTACCGCACTCATTTGAATGTTGGCTTGCTCGCCCACATCTCCTACACTGAGAGAAGGTTGTTTAGACTTAAATTTTTGGCCACATTATGGGGTATCCAGACTATCTAAATTGTCAAGCCGATTAAATTGTCATCGACCAAGAACCCGTGCTGATAAATGTCTTAAAGTAATAGAAACTCTCAAATAATTTCCCAATGCCGATAATATGAAGATTGGTCTGTTAACTGATTAGATGTTTCTTGATCCCCATATTTAAATACCTATACGAGTTAGATACATAAACAAGCTTCTATAGTAAAAAACTTAAATATGTGATGTACAGAGTTTGTGAATAAGGAGTATGTTCTCAAAAAATGTGAGAATGCAATCTCTTAACTGAACGAAACTACAGTAGTTTGCTTGGTCATTAAGTATAGCAGGTGTAGGATTGTCTAGTAGTATGGATTGAGTGAAAATATTCCACAAACAGAATACCCATTTCTTGCCCACCTTGAATATTACTCGCGGTAAAACATTTCATCGGATAGGTATTTCACTGCTATTGCATCTATGTGAATGATTCGATAAAAGTCTAGAAAAAATAGGATTATTCTTATTTTGATTTTATTGCTGTAAGTTTCAAATGATAAATTCATATTTATGTATTTTATCAGCGTAGGTATATTACTTAACATTTGGTTAGTTATGTAAATAGGATTAGAATATTTCTTGTATCCATAGCTGAACCTGAGAAGATAACTAAATAGGAATGGGTACCTCGTTATTGTTACTCTTCCACTGTATGGTGAATTGTGTAGTTTAATGTTAGTTTATGTACCAAATTTGATTTCTATTTCTTTCTCCTTTTATAATACGAGGGTCAAACAGAGTTCGTAGAAAATCAAAAACTAAGCAAACTAACAAGTTATTTGTTTTGTTATAACTTTTCAAAATAGTCTCCGTTCACACTAATACATCGCTGCATCCGATCCATTGAGAAAAACTGTGCCGATTCGGCCTTGGGGGTCTCTTTGACGGCCATTTGACACGCAGCCACTCCTTGGCGACCGTAAAATGTTTTCTCCGAAGATTTTCTTTTATTTTCGGGAATAAATAAAAATCGCAGGGTGCGAGGTCGAGGCTATACGGCGGGTGACTCAGTAATTCCACGTCTGTCTGGGTGCTTTTTAAGATATTATCGAAATGATAATCACTCTACTCATATCTGTCAATAAAATATTTATAACCATTGACACCATGCACCCCAGGTTTTTTTTTTTAAATTAAATAATTTCATTTATTCACACTATTATTAATTTATATTCATTGAAATTATTACCCAATTTCCTTATTTAAATTCATTTAAATTTATTTTCTATTATTTAGTTCGATTTTCTATAAAAAGCGCGTGCGTGAGGTCGCTAAATAGTTAATCGTTTTCCTGGCGATGTGCGACGAGCAACGACAACACAGGCTGTGTTGTCGTTGGCGACGAGGCATTGTCGCGGTGAACGAGGATCCTGCTGCGAGATCGTCTTTCCAACACTTCGAACTCTCTTCACTTATGTTGGCAATTCTTCGGAAGGAAACGCCCACTGAGCAGACTGCATTTTGGTTTCTGGTTCATAGCAATAAATCCAGGTTTCGTCACCCGTTACTTTAATACAACATTTGTGTTTTCTCGGTTATTTTTTTTAATCGTTCTCGGCACCAACACGGCGGAGTTATTGCGCCTCGGTTAAATTATGAGGTATCTTTTTTTTTTTTTTGTTTTCGAGGGGGAAACCTTCCAAAGGTACCCGACGCCGTGGGAGCGACGCAGGGTTATGTGGGATTTTTACCGCACTAAAACCCCCCCGGTGGCCGTCCTCGGCGCTGAAAAGGAGGACTCCGGGATCTCGAAACGACTTCAAACGGAATCCTCCGAGCGCGCTGCCCCATCGGGCTCCTCCCAGATGAGCGGCTGGGCCCACCGCTCCGTCTAGTCTTTACGACGGTATGCGACCACACATACCGCCGTCCTTCCCGGGATTGCCTGACCGAACGGTTCGAGCTCCCACTCTAGCCGTCTGCAACCCCGGAAGCCCCTTTTAGTCGCCTCTTTCGACAGGCAGAGGATGCCGTAGCCCTATTCTGATCCCGGAACTACAGGGCGTAAATTATGAGGTATCTAGCGGGCACAAAGCTTCCTGACCGCTAAATGTTCATGGAGGATTTTGTTCACTTGACTCATACCAATGCTTGTCTGAATCTGCTGATAGGTCACTTTTTTTGTCAATCTTACGCCGCACAACACTGATGTCATCTTCAGTCGTCGCTGTAGAAGGGCGTCCCTCACGCATAGCATCGGTGAGATTTGTGCGACCACGCTTAAATTCATCAAACCAGTTGTACCTAAACTGTGGCATGAGATGGGGCTTCATCGCGAAAGGCCGATCGAAGTCTATCATAACTTTCTTTTTGATTTAATGACGTCGAAAGTCATAAAAAATCATTGCACGAAAATTTTCTTGGTATATATTCATGCTGTGTGCACAAACAATTTTCAATTTGCCGCCAAATCGTAAATCAATTATCAAATGAATGAAATAATATTGGTAAAGACTTCTATTTTCAAAATTTAAACTTATTTTTTAATTTATTGTTTATAAGTGGCCAGTTCTAAAAACTTTCAGTTTGGCCCTCGTATGGATTGCTGAACACATGAACATTTTTTTTTGCTTGCTCTTTTTTAGAAAAGAAAAAAAAGACCCGGAAGAGCGAAATACGCAATATCTCGCAAAATACGAATTCAAATTACACCCGTAGGCACAGAAAAAGGAATTACACTAACATTAGAATACTTTCATAAATTGTATATATTACTTAGTTTGTTTTTTCGTTTAAAATCCAATCGAAGTTAGATTAAAAATTTATGAATTTTTGAAATATAATTTCTTCGGCTTTAGTGTAAAATTGCATTGTTTACAGCAAAATTGCTTTACGGAGTTGAAATATTTTAATAATCTTCTTGAAACAGAACAAGAAATTATTAATAAACATTAATATACAAACAACTTAAATTTCATAAGTTAAAATGAATTTAAAATAGACAATTAAATAATTTCTATATAATATTAGGGGTTATAGTGCCATCTATCGGCAAGTAGCAGAACTTGGTATCATGGCCGTTGCAGTCTTTCACAGGCGTGTATTGATAAAACAAATAGTCAAGGCTTCAAGAATATTTTCTTCGGTAACTCTACGTCATTACTTACTTAATAATAATTTCTTTTACATCTATGTGAATAATAAATAATACTTTTAAAACTATGGACGACCCGGAAAAGAAAATTACTGTTCTCTGCCTAGGTCCTACTGGATCAGGAAAAACAACTTTATTGAAGAAGTTACAAGAAGCAGAAGGCATAGATTATACATACAGTCCTGTGCCAACGATTGGAACCAACCTTTATGACATTATGTATACTAATAAAAATGGTAAAAAACAAACTATCACCGTAAGGGAGGTGGGTGGCGAAATGGTTTCTTTTTGGAAGAACTATTTGGACGGTGTCGAGAAAGTAAGTGATTTTTTTCTATTGCTAACAGATGTGACAAATTGCGTCGATTACATATTATGGTATTTCACGCCATCTAGCGACTACAAACTGAATAACCTTACAATAATTATGCCGTTTTCAGGTAATATTTGTAGTGGACACGTCGAACTTATGCCAGATATCTGCAGCAGCTGTTTCTCTTTACACTTTGTTAGCAGAACCAAAACTAAGAAATTCAAAGGTAACAATCACAGTTCTTATAGCCTAAATTTATAAATAATGCCTTCTTACATGCAGAAAGTACATAGGTACTGCCGAAGATACGTAATAAATTGTCTCAGTGAAAAAATTGTACAGGATTGTGTCCTCAATGTTCACAAGTGGTTTGGCGGGTTATTAGAATTATTGTTAACTGTATAACTTGTGAATGAATGCGTAAAACAAAAATACAACTTATGAATCTTTGATACACGCAGTTCATGAATAATTAGTGGTCACTGCGGCCCAAACACATTAACCGTATAAAAGAAAACGTGAATAGCCAGCTGTGCTCTAAGAAAACTGTTGTACAAACAGATTGAGCCATTTTTTTTTACTTGTACCGATTACATCCACGTTTAATACCTATGAAAAATTGGCCGTTAATTTAAGATAAGGTTTGTTTTGTGCACTTTCTTCATAGACACTTCTCTTAGTTCATTTTAGTGCTCAGCAAGATGGACGCAGCCTACAGACAGATGCGTAACGAGGCTCTCCTGATGCTGCAGCACGCGCGGCTGAAGACGGAGCTCCCGAACGCTCCCACCCTTCTAGAAGCTTCCCCCCTCACTGGGGAAGGGCTGGACGAACTGCGCACTTTCCTTGCTGAAACTAAACGCACTTTACCTTTCTCTAATATTGCTAAATAGGCTATTTCGCTCCTCTGAATGAATGATAATTCAACATTTATCAATTGTAAATTAAACATAGTTACTTTATCATAATGTTGTAGATTTCAGAACTTGGTGCTTACTCCACTGTAATTAATTGTCTTATATTTTTTATTATTAATTTCATTCGGTTTACAGATAAAAAAACAAAAAGCATTGTTTAAATTCTACTTTTAGGTCTCCTGTAAAATGAGCTATTTTGTGTTATATCTATTGTTATTTAATCCAGCGATATGTTTGCATGATGAAATGTGATACATAGGTACTTGCAATTAATAAATATCTATTTAAAAATCTTAAATTAATAAAACATATGACCGTGAGCCTGTACGGAACTTGTAGTAGGTATTCATATTATGTAATTGTGTTGTATATTAAAGAACGTGTAGTATAAGTTTTAGTAAACGAAAAAATGCTCAAATAAAGTAGGTAATTGGAATTTTCTTGGAACCCTTTTTCTGAGAATGCTAAGACTTTCAGGTCTATCAATAGTATTTAATGTGAATGTAATAATATTAATAATGATGTAAACCAAGGTTTTAACACATTATTATTAGCTATAGACGCCTTTATTACTGGAAAAAATATCTAACATTTTATATGGTTCTTGATATGAAATTTATATAGATACTATTATAAGGCTACTATCTTTTTATGTAAAGTTTAAAAAATAGGTAATTATTTAATTAAGTAATTTCACCGAAAATTAACCTTAAACTCAGTTAAACATCAACGGCTATCAACCTTCACCCACTTACCATAATTGCATACAGCAAGGTAAATTATAAAATCTAACTGATAACATTAACATCCTGCGAAAAATTATATTATAAATTCTCATAAAACAACAGGATTATTCTTATCTTGATGGGCAGAGGAAACAACAATACGGCCGCACGAGGCCAGCCTCGAGAAATCAAAGAGCGTTTAGTATCTCACATATCTAATTAAAATACAAAACACAAAATATTTTAATTAGTAGGTAGTAGATGTGTGCTATTGATAAAGCCTTACATCAACACGTAATACATGGAAAGATTTATGACTTTTACGTGATAAAAATCACAAATACAAGATTTTATTCAGTATGCCCACAGCTATTACCAATTTCTAGACATTCTGATTTGTACCAGAATCTATCTTTAATGAATCATATGCGTTTCTTTTTTTGATTTATCATAAATTCACTAGTATGGTACTGGTAATAAAGGTACAAATATAAAGCCGCTAATAACTATTGGATATTTTATAATAAATCGTAAAGAAATATCAAGACCAATAAAGTGATGGTTCTGTGTCACCTTTACCAGCAAGCTCACTTGGCTCATTGGCTGGACCCATGTTATTTTACTCTTTGGAGCCAAGGGCCTTAGATTTATGGGGCAGTAATACACAATGCCATATTTTCGCAAATTAGTCTAGACCTTTTTTCGCTACCTTTCACAGATTATTATTAACACCTTGATGCCTTTTTGCAAATAAATATTTGAATAGTTCAACCTAGTGGCGGCAAAGATTCCGTCACTGCAAGTAAACATGGTTTGTTAAGTAATAGCAAAAATAATATTTTTTATTATAAATATTTCAACCGAATCGATGTCGAAAAATCTATGAATTTCACTAAACATTTTATAATCGGTTCTGTTTGTAAAAACTGAAAAACAGTGATATTTTTAAGGGCGCGTTCCAGAACGCGATCACAACGCCCCAAACGCCCAAAACGTTCCATTATACGACCGCGGTCGTTGTGTTGTGGTCGTGGCGAGTACGTCACTCATGACATCATGACTTACGCCCACGTGACGCTCACGACGACCCATCTAACAAGGTGGGTCGAAGTGATCATTCCAGTAGAGAATACGTCAGTAAAGCTGACAAACTAATGGAACGGGAAAAACTGCGGTCGTGAGCGTGCGCTTTGTGATCGTGTAATGGAACGCACCTTAGATGGTCACATCCGATATTATCTACATGACATCTGAGTCTGACAGTTCATGTGAGCTTGTCACTTTGTCAAATAGATTGGTTTGATTTTGAGTCTAATTTGTAAACAAAGATATTGTAGTTTATTTAGCATTTAGCATTAATGGATTTATCAAAATTATGTCGCAGCTGTATGAAGGAAGTAGCGTCTTGGGAAAGGGAGAACTTCAGTAACAGAGCTGTGGAAATGTTTTGTTTTTGTACAAATATAAAGGTAAAATTCACAATATTCTTATTTTGAGTGCTGTTTAAATATCTGTTTCTTATTTTGAGTACTGTTTAAATATTTTATGTTCTGTATTTGGCTTTCGTGTTAAATTACATATAATGTAAATTTGTGTGTCAGTAGTTAACATATGTCCTGTTACAAGAAGTAGGAAACCTGGTGTTTTATTAATATACATAATACTCCTTTTATACAGATAAACGATGAAGAACAACTCCCGAAACAATTTTGCTACGATTGCATAATAAAAATAGAGTCCGCATTCATGTTTATCAAAGAAGCACAAAATGTCAATATCACGTTAAAAAATATTGTTTCGAGAAGTGAAACCAGAGTTATCATAGAGCCAGAGAGTTTCAAGAAAATAGATTTGCCTGAGAAACCACACAGTAACCTTAAATTAACGTTGCCTGATTATAAACTATGTAGTACTATAATTAGCAGCACAGAACATAAGATCACACGCAATGTTAATGTTAAAGAAAATTCCAATCTAATACATGAAACGAATGATCATTGTGATAGCTTAGCTCAAGATGATATAACAGAGGACTTACCATCTAATATTGATGAATCAAAACCAGAGACACAAAGTCATAAAAATGTGGAAGTAACTGTAAGTGTGGAAAAGAAAAATATATGCCCAGTTTGCAGAAAGAGTTTCTCATCCAAGGTTTGGTTTGCTAAGCACATGGAAAAGGAACATTCTGGTCGCAAGTACACCTGTGCACATTGCCCAAAAAGTAAGTTACCTTGATATTGTTTAATATAGTCATATCCTCATAATGTTTTTCTTCCCTATTTTGGTTACTGGTACTAAAAACCTAATTATCCAAAATATGAAAAAGGATGTGTACCCAATTCTCAAGGGTAGAAATGTGTCTGTGGTCAACCTTGAGATGACTAATCTTATCTTGAATTCATCACTCATGACCACAAGTAACAGTGGCACCATAAGTTAAACTGCTTGTAGCAAATAACTTTATATAAATAAAACCTCTTAAAAATAAATGTCAGTTTATGTTAATGATCCATTTATTCACTGACAGGTAAAACAAAGGACTCATTACAGCATGTACTCTTTCTGATGGTAACTGGGCACTGCTACCAATGGACATCTGTAATCAAATTCATACAGAACAGGGGTTCTATATAAAATCAATCACAGATGTATTGCTACTCCTGACGCAAATAGTCACCACATATGGTGTAAATTTAACTGATCTGCTAAAATATTAGTAATAAAAATAAATGTTGCGCTTGATACAATAGCTTCCTAGTTCTAGTTGTAAATATGTTAAGGACAAGACATTTTAAATGCATGTTTATCCAGTAACTTATAAATTTTTCTACATGGTTCTTTTTCATTCATCACATATAAAAATAAAAAATATATATTTTCGATTCTCAGCTTTCTCTAAGCCATCGCAAGTGGCCTACCACTCAGCATCTCATTCAGATGAGCGTAAATTTGTTTGCAATGTATGTGGCAAAAGATTCAAGCTGCGGAAACAGCTCATGACACATGCAAAAGGACACAGTGATGTGAGACCATATGCCTGTGATAAGTGTACTATGCGGTGAGTATAATTGATTGTATAATTTGCACAGTAATCATTTTTCAACTACACAAAAAAGAACACATTTTGTCACACGGATAGGCATTGAACTCCTCTATAAATGAGAAGGCTTTATGCCAAAGTTTACTGCACTGGCCAACCAATTTGTGATTGACATCACATTTCCTTAAAAACTGTATTTTATTGTAGTCTCAGTCTTTTATTTATACACTAAAGAAAGTGATGATACATCTATAATACACCCATAACCATGGCAAAATCAAACCTTCAAATCTCATAGCCGATAGGCCAAGTTTCTAACCACTAAATTATCACGGGAATTTAAAATACAATTAGTAGGTACAGTCAGCAGCAAATAGTTAGTGGCGTTTAAAGTGTCCATATTGTTAGATACAATCAAAGTGTTCAATAATATCGGCACAACCTACGTGTTCTAATTGTTGACAACATCTTAAACTCCCATATGTCAGGACGTTCATAAACTCATAATGTTAATACCACCCAAATTGTCACAAATGTTCCGGCGTCAGTGGTAACCTAGCAACGAGACTGTTTGTAAATATAGGTACATTTTCTAATATTAAACTTTATGTTGCGAATATGTTGTAAGGATCACTTACTCTGCGAGCAATGATAATATTGACATATGTTTATCTCATTTAGGGTTTTAAAATTTAATGAAGATACTTTTCATCAGTTTAAAAATGAGAAAACCATAGAGGTTACAGAAAAACTATTATATTTTAGCTAAAATATATTGTTTGTAAAAAATATACATCGGTCTTTAATTTTTGAAGTGAAACTTCTTTAGGCGCTTGAGGGTAAAATTTTTACAGATGAAACGTCACGCCGGTATGCAACGGAAGTGTCGGAAAAGAGAGAGAGAGTGATCGAGACCGATTGAGAGAGAGTAAGACAGGGCGAACGTAGCATGAGCAACTAGCCGTGGAGTGAGAGTAGGGAGCAAGCGAGTGAGAAAGATTGAGAGAAAAAGTGAGACAGAGCGAACGTCGTATCACGCCTTTTTCCCTTCCTCTTAATCTTGGAAATTTAAAGTTTTAGATTTGTATAAATATTAAACAAGATTTATAAATTAGTTCGCCAAAGAAGTTTCACTTCTGACATGTGTACTTTGTACGCACGCATGTTTTTTTTTTAATATACTTCCTTGGAAACCCTTTGAACATCCTTGCTAGTAACGATCGAATAACTTTAAGCTCGTATGTGAAAACGAATTTCTGAGGAACTTCTTTTTTGCACATCAAATAATTGTGAACAATGTTGTTGTGGTGAATCAGCATCAGATAGTGTCACTGGCAAACGTTGATTTCCGGAGAGAACGGGAAGAAGAATCAATCGATTGAACTTGTTCTTTTTCAAGTGTGTTATGACCCCACTTCGGCCTTCTTTTTCTTGACGAGGGTAGGTTTGTAGAACTTGACGTGGTAAGTATTTCAGGTGCAATATATGGGTATGTTTCCATATACAGAACATTAACAACACTTGACGCAATTGAGCCCGGATGAGATACTAACTCTGTCGATGGAATTATTAGAATGCAATATAATGGTGTATCCCATTATGCCCCGTGACATTTACGCATCTTGCCCCAATTACTATGGTAAAAGAAAATATAAAATAACGGTAAGACTAAAGCAGTGTTAAAATTGCCCATCAACTTCAAGGAAAACGTAAAATAAAGGAGAACATAATCATCAATTCAATACTATTTCTTACTTGTTTCTGTAGTTATTAAGGATAAAAAAATATTACATCAATTATGCACTTAAACTAAATTTGATTGTATATCAACTGTCATGGTCCATTGAGTATTGTTTGAAAGCAGCTTCTGATGGCCTGCAGAAGCGTTTAGTTTTCGGTATGTGGACATGACCCGTCTTACTCGTCCGTCCTCTCGTCTTGTCTTATCATGCCTCTTGTTCCCCTAGACCGATTCTATGACAATGACAGCCAATGACGTCATTGCAAGATATGAAAAGGATAGTTGTTAATATAAAAAAGAGAGAAGAGAAGAGTCATTTTTACCATGTCTTATACCATAAGTGATCAGGAACCTTATATTCGCAACATAAGGTATAATATTATAAAATGTACCTATATTTACGAACAGTCTCGCTGCTAGGTTACCGCTGGTGTCGTAACAGATGCTAAATTTGTGACAATTTGAGTGGTTCATTATGAATTTATGAATGTTCTGTCATTTGGAAGTTTATGATGTTGTGAACAATTAGAACACGTAGGTTGTGCCGATATTATTGAGCACTTTGGTTGTATCTAACAATGTGGACAGTTTGAATGCCACTAACTATTTGCTGCTGACTGTACCTATTACACCACATAATTAAACACCATGTTTGTAATTTAATTTGGTTAAAATATAAGTGTATATAATATAGATTTTTCATTTTCAGATTCAAAATGAAAAGTATATTAAAATGTCACATGAAAGTGCATGAAGACAAAAAGGAACATCTATGTTCTTTCTGTGGATGGAGCTTTGCTCAAGGTAACATATTCTACTACTACTTAGAATGCAATTGTTACTTTTGTGTCAGTCTTGAACTACATAATAAATAGCTTCATAACATTTTCAGCAAGCAACTTAGAAGTGCACATCCGTAAGCACACAGGCGACAAGCCGTACACGTGCTCGGTGTGCGTGTTCCGCGCGGCGTCCGCGTCGAGCCTGCGTCGCCACGAGCGTCGCCACCAGGACGCGAGGGTGTACGTGTGCAAACACTGCCGGAAGGGGTTCTTTGATGCTAGTGCTTTGGTAGGTACTCTTGGTGTTTTTGTTACAGAAATAAATAGGAAATAATAATGTATATGTTCAGGGCCTGATTAACCCTTAGGCTAATTAGGCTGCAATCTAGATGGGGGCGCGTACTTATAATTAGCCTAGAGCGGTCAGAATTTTTGATCATGATTGATAACATGTTATTTCTTTTTAAATAATGTATTATACCAAGTTCATTTACAATTTCAATTCCATAAGAAACTAGCATTTTGGAACTGGCCCCTCATTTAAACATAATCAATTTCGATTGCAGTTATGCCTTAGATTGACCACAGATGTGTTCTTGCTATGTAGAACACGAATGTGTGTAATACTGCATCTTAAAATGAAAATAGTAATAGTTACTACAAATTTATGTAAAAAATATTATTCAATAAAATACATCACAATATATTTCATTGTATGACATTTTAAGGACTTACTTGATAGTAAGATTTATAAATACGAATATGCTCTTTCTGATGAAAGAGCCTCTTATGCTTCTTCTATAATAAAAAACTGTTTTGTTTTGGTACATTCCCAGCATAAAATAGTTGCTATTATATTATATTCACTTAGTAAACCCAAGAAGAAATCAATCAGTGAAAATTCGTACATTAATTAGATTTTCTTAAAGAATCTACTTGCTGTTGTGCGCTACTGTGTATCGTATGTGTTCAGGCCCGGCACACGCGCACGCACACGGGCGAGCTGCCGTACCAGTGCCCCGGCTGCGCGCGCGCCTTCGCCGACAGCTGGAAGCGCAAGACGCACCTCATGCGCGCGCACCGCCTCGCGCTGCACGACATCCCGCCGCTCACCAGGGACGGACGGCCCGCTGACTGACACGCTTCAACCAATGTCGCTATAATTATTATATTTGCCAAGTAGAAGAACCAGTACCCCTGTAGCCGGGAGTAGAATACGGCTACGGTAGTCCTTGTGTGTCATAAGAGGCGACTAAAGGGGGGTGTTTGTGGTTTCGGACGACTAGAGTGGGAGCTCGAACCGCCCAGACAATTACCCCGGGAAGAACTGCAGTATGTCCACACATCCTCGTGTTTACGACAGCATGCGACCACGGTATAGCATACACGGTAAGCGCAAATGCACGCCGGGGAAGAGCCCGAAAGGGGCATCGCGCTAGGCGGGCTCCGATTGTTCCGTTGGAGATCCCGGGGTCCTCCACGTAGCGCTGAGGACGGCCACCGGGGGAGGTTTAGGGCGATTAAAATCCCACATAACCCGACGTTGCTCCCACTGCGTCGGGTACCTTTTGAAGGTTTCGATAACAAAAAAAGGCGAAAGAACCAGCATAGTTCAAACGGGAGGTGCCACAGCAAATCTATTTCTATCGTGAAGCTATGCTCGCGTTTCGGTGCAAGGGTGTGGTTGCCGGTTCACAGGAAACGGTATAAGCTTTTACTGCACAGTAATTCATCACGTTGTCTTCCAGTGGACAAGAACGATTAAGGCTCCAGTACCCTTACTACTTATTTATTGTTTTCTAAATTCAATAATATTGTTTATGCTTTCATACTTTGCAATGTACATTGAACGCTTGTTTGTGTTTTCGACAATAACTGTTTTTTTTTTTTTTATTTGACTAAAGTAGCAAACGAGCATGCAGTCCACCTGGTGGTAAGTGGTCACTGCCGCTCATGGACATCTGTAATCAACTTCATACAGAACGTGGGTTCCATCTGAAGTCAATCACAGATGCGTTGCCACTCCCGAGGACTATGATGGTCGCCTCATGTAAAAGTGTGCCGGCAACCACACCCTTCTATGGAAACGCAAGAAATGCTTCACGCTAGAAATTGGTGTGGCGGTGGTACTTCCCCGGTCGAACTACACTGGTTCTACCACCTTCAAATATTAACACGTATAAGTCGCAAATGAGCATGCAGTCCACCTGGTGGTAAGTAGCCACTGCCTCCCATAGACAGCTGCAAATACCTTATTTCAGAACAGAATTCTATTTCATGTCAATCGCAAATGCGTTGCTATTCCGAGGACTAAGATGGTCACCTCATATAAAAGTGAGCCGGCAACCACATCCTTCCATGGAAACACAAGAAATGCTTCACGCTAGAAATAGGTGTGGCGGTGGTACCTCCCCAGTTGAACTACACTGGTACTACCTCAAAGTTGGTGCGGGTCAATCCATGGCTTTGCGAGTTGAAAGCCAGCATAAAGCCCATTACAAAGTTGCATAAGTTTTATGTTCTGGGTACCTTGGGGGTAGATTTTTCGCAAAGCCAAAAATCTCTTCAGTCATTTTTTATATTTATCTAACTGAATAAATTATATTGTCAGTTAACGTTGACATTAATTTGCCCTTAAAGCATCAACGGTATAAGAAATTTGTAAAAACTGTTAAATACTAGTCAATTTAAATACTCAAATTGTAAATATTTAAAGCGTATATGATGGAATCAAAATACTCAATAAAAATATACTCAAATAGTAATAAAAACACTAAAATATTATAACAATTTTTATTTCATCATACTCTCAAACCTAACAGTCAACATTAAGAAACATCTGAATAGAAACTTATCCCATATAGAACATCTATTGACAACTATTTTTACTAATTGAAATTTTGTTTGATAAAAGCTAAATTATATAAATGTTCTTGGATTTTAATCTATTGGAAATATAAAATATAAGCACCAACTGTCTCGCTAATACACATTTTCAGAGATAATGTCGAATACTATCAACAATTAAACATTTTTATTTGTAAATAAACTATTATCCAGAGTATCAAATGTCAAAAACAAACTTGTTGCTCTCTTTAGGCTTATATTCATTTAAATGGGAAGATGGGCTAAGGAATGACGCTACAAGGAAACTATAAAGGTTAAGTATTTCTACTTATATGTAAAATCTGAAAATACTGCGACATTTTAAACATTACGAAGGTAATAAAATTATTTAATAAAAAGTTATATTTTTGTAAGATTACAAATCATTATCGACTATAGTCAATGTTATCTTTCAGCAACCGTTTGCTCTGGTTTAGCAGACCAATATTGGTTTTATACCATAAGAATAGAAGTTATTCTAACATGATTGTGTCTACCCTTTGATATATATGTCGTAACATACCCAAACCCCGTAACCTTCTTTTGACAAGTTTTGACCCCTCCCTCCCCTAGGTTACCATCCGTAGTATATAAGTAGACCCTCCCTCCCCCTACAGATATCACGTAGTTAATAAATAGTTATCAATCATTTTTCAAACAGAAAGTTGAAACATAATTTAGCGCATAATTAGCACCTAGCTTGCGGCGTTGTGCCAAAAGTAAATGTATTAATAATACATTTGTATATAGGTTGAAAAAGCGCGAAATTTCATTTACGGGATATTGACTACGTTACGAAAACCTAAAGCCCACCCTTCTCCCTGTAAACAAGCATCGTATTTGAATACTCCTCTCCCCTCCTTGAAATGGTCACGTGGTTTGGGTATGTTCCCTAATAACTTCGACTACGTTATTCAGAAATACAAGTAGCGCCATCTCTTGACGTGTTACAAAAAATGGTTACGAATCATTGTAAGGATTCACTTACATTGATCATTTCATATTTAGCGTATCACAAATATTTTTGAGTATATGGCAAAATCTCTTTATTATTTACCGTTTACAATGTTATATTATTTATAAATAAATAACATCTTAACACAAAAATCTACAACACATAACTTTCTACAATTTTATAAGTATGGGTAACGTGTCATGAAATGTAATTGCGGAATTAAACAGTGACTTGAACATTTTGTACTATGTTGGACCATTCCACTTTAGAGGGGACTAGGTAAAACGCCGGGGCCACCTTCTGACCGCATGGACATTTGCAGCCTGGAAGAAAATTAATAGAATTAATCACAAATTGCATTGTTGGTACGTCTATTAGTAGTAAGTATCCATTTCTTTTTTTCCTATCAAGAGCAAATTAGCGTTGAAGCATCTATCTCCTTCTCTGACAACTTTTTTTATAAGAATGAAGAAACAAGCGAGCATACAGTCACTTGATGATAAGTGGTCACTGCCACCTATCGCCACCTGTAAGCAACTTCAAATAGAACATTAGTTTCACCTGAAGTCAATCATAGAACTAAGATGGGCGTTTCATAAAAAAAAGTATGACGACAACCACACCCTTCCATCGAAACCCAAGAACCTCTTCACGCTAGAACTACATTGGTTCTCCCACTTGGCAAATTCACTTGGCCTCGTTAGCAACGTATGTGTAATTGATTCAGATAGAATAATTCTTCTGTATTAAGTTGCTTACGGATGTCAATTGACGACCGTTGCCACTTACCATCAGGTGGACTTTATACTCGCTTGCTACTTCACTCTTATAAAAAAAATCGGCTAAGAGCGTGTCGGACTTGTTCATGAAATGTTCCGATATTTTTCAAAAGAACGGTTAAAAAAAGAAAGTGTGTGTCCTTATGTACACGCGTTCGAAGTTACACTTTTTTGGCGTAACAAGATAAAAATCTTCAAAAAAAAATTCCTTTCGCCTTATTCTCATCTTTTTTCATAACGCGCCTAAAGAAGTATAACATCAAAAAAAACAAACGTGCGGCACTCGGGGACTGCCGCGGTAAAGCTATTGCATAGCATTTTCAGATTCATTTTCATTTGAACTTCAAACTGTGGCTTTTGTGTGATGAAGCTTAAAATTTCACTCATAATTTTTCCATAACGCGTTTAAAGAAATCGTCGGCAACCCATTGTTGTCCCACTGCTAGGCACGGGTCTTCTTTCGGAATGAGAGTTATAGGCCATAGTCCACCGCGCTGGCTAAGTACTAATTGGTGGACTTCACGATGAACGAGAACTGTTTTTTTTTAACAAACTCTCGGGTGTGTAGGTTTCCTCACGATGTTTTCCTTCGCCGAAAAGCAGTGATAATTAATTTCTAATACGCACATAAATCAGTGGTGCGTGCCTGGGTTTGAACCTCGGACCGATCGAGACGGCAAGTTTGAACCACTGCTCTTTCTAAAGAAATATGACTTCAAAAAGTCACGTTTGTCGTATAGGTATATACGTTCGTACCCATAACCCAGCTGAAGCTGCCGATCTTGTTGTTGCACTTGGGGCAGTGCAGCTTGCCGTGCGGCGCCGCGGCCACGCCGCGCATCCAGCCCATCGGCTCCACGAACCACATGAGCCGGCACGCCGCCTCCGCGCGCGCCGTCACGCTCGCGTCCACCAGGTTCGTCTCGCTGTACCCGTCCAACACCTAAGTACAAACAAATATTGTGTTATTAAGCATTAATGATTCAAGTACCCAGAATGGGTATACCCATATTTTCCTACGTCCTAATTTTTTTTTTTATACCTAAACCTAACGATAAGGGCAACCTGATGGAAAGTAGTAACCGACGCCTATGGACATTTGCAACACCAGAGAAGTCGCCAATGCATCGCCGGCTTTTTTGAAGGAGAGCTCTTTTTGCACCTTTTTTGAAGAGCCCCATGTCATAACGCTCCGGGAATACCTAAGGAGGAAGCTAGTAAGTAAGTATTTTCCCCAATGGAAACGAAAAAAATCACTTAGACTCAAACGAAAGGAAGTTAAAAATTACTAAAATTCATGGAATGATCTCTTAAAACCAACTAAAAGAATTACACAAAAAAAACCTTATTGCTTACAATGCTTCTTCTACATACTCATCCTCTCCATGGTAATTGATACTTTACATTTAAAATATTCAATTACAAATAAATTTAAACTTTATCAAAAAATCAAATTAATCTCCATTAAAGAATTTCCTGGACTTAAATGTAGATATTTAATATTGATGTAAAATTTAATTGAACTCAGAAAAGCTAAATTCCAACACCCATACTTCCTGACTACCCCCCTCCTCATTGTCAGCCTGGCTGTAGCCAGCATTGCTGTCACTGGAGTCCTCCGCCTCGATCTTGACTCCGGTGTCCATGATCTGGCAGGCCAGGCTCTTCAGCTTCTCGATAAGCAACTGGCCATTCTCAGCACAGTTCAACCCTGTCAGCTTGCTGGGCGGCGGACGGATGCCTTTCTTGGCCAACTCTATTTTGACCTGTAAATTATGAAAATGATTTCTATTTTAATGAAACTAATATAAAAATATTACTTGTTGTCTCTCTGATTGTAAGTAGTCACGCCGCCCTTGGACACTTATGATCAACCCCACATGAAAATCCTGCCTGACATCACCCAAACATGCACTGCTACCTAGAAAAACTAATTTGGCAATCTCCCGCCAGGCTAAGTGATCATGCTTAAGGAGCGGCCGTGCTCCGACAGTCGTTGTCTTGTATATATGTGGGGTATTGGGAATACTTCGATAGCATGTTTCAGAATACTAGTAGCGCTATCTCTTGATGAGTTGCAGGAGGTCGCCACACTAATTTAAAAAATACCTAAGATAACTATTTTTCTTCCTTCACTCACTCCCAAATCAAAATAGTAGCACTAAGCTCTGTTATCAGGGGGCTGTGGTGCCGCTGAACTCCATTAAAAGCCTGTTAAAGTTATAAGATATGATATCCATACTAATACATACCTGCTTAGGTAAATGTGGTATAATATTGCTCTGGCTAGCAACAATCCGGCGGCACTTCTTACAACGATATACGATGGGGTCTGGTCGCTCACGAATCAAACCTGGGTCTGGTTTTACCAAGTCTGCAAACAACTGAGGCAGGATTTTGACTGAAAACAAGAAAAAATCATAAGAATTTTACCAACAATTTTTCGAATAGTCATTACATATTAAATATGTATACTGCCAAATATGCTTCTTGTTTAGCCAAATATAAGGCAAGATACTATAGCTAACTTTTATAACAAATGCATAAACAAGATGGCAAAAACATAAAGATATGCAAAGAAAAAAGACAAACCCACTGAGCTTTTTGCCAGATCTTCTCAGTTGAGGTTGTGTTCTGATCTAATGGTAGTGTAAAAAAAAATATAATAACTGACAATTTGAAGTGCCTCCGTAGGCCTATGCAAATAAAGATATATCATTTCATTTCAATAAAGCAATTTGATGTCTACCTTTAAAAACAACACCTTTGTATTTGGAATACTGTAATTCTGCATTGAATATCAAATATTTTTTTCTGTGATATATTGGGCCATGTTTAAAAAAAAATGACCCAATACATCACAGGTAATAAAATATATAATTTAACTTTTTTCTATTAGTCCCATGTAGATAAATTGTATCATTTTTGAGAATAAATACCCATAAACTGAGTTTTATTCATTTGGTTGAAAAATGAAAATGTTTTTGTAACAAAGAAATCTATTTGTGTTGCATATTATGTTAACTATATTATTTTTATACCAAAAAAAACCATTGTATAAACACAGCAAAAAATTGCTGGAAACCTGATACCTTGCTTTAGTTTCTGGCCAGCCATCTTTAGTCTAAATTGCTTGAATCTTGGATCATCTTTGTTGAGACGATAGCCCATATGCCCAAACAGCTTGAGCTGGGCAACAAAGCCCACATTTGGCCCGATAAATCGCCGCTTGGTCTTCACCAGCAAGAAAGCATCTTCATAGCACAGTCCATATTTTTCCATTATGTAGCCGATAACCACAGCAGCTGACCGAGATACTCCAAAGTAACTGTAAATCAAAGTATTTTACTGTTTTTTATTAATAACTTGAATATCTATAAGAAACTTTATTAAATTCATATATCTGAACTCAATCACGGATGTGTTGCTACTTTCAGAAGGCTGAGATGGTTGTCTCATATAAAATGCCTTAGCATTTCTGTAGTTAATTTATGAACATTGCATTTACCCACAACTACACTACGCTAATCAATGAATATTGTTATAATATTTTTATTGTAATTTCTCTGTAAGTGATTTTGTGTAAAATCTTTTGAGAAATAAATGTCTTTAAATGTAAAAGGGAGCCAGCACACACACAATACCACTAAAACTGCTACACACTAGAAATAGGTGTGTCAGTATGTATGTATAGGTATGGTAGGCACCATGAAATTTTAATCATACTTAAGTTTAACCAATATTCATATGTAATAAATCAACATCACAGAACAAAAAGCCATAATTACCAATGTACAAGCACAGTGCCTCCATCACTAATGGCTTGTTTGATAAACTCATTGCATTCCGGTAAATGACTGATAAGGTCCTCCTTAGGTACATCTGCCACTGAAAAGTACAAAAATAATAATGTAGATAGCACATCCATGCAAGATTGAAAAAATAAGGATAACACATATTGACACAGTGGCAACAGCAGATATCATAATAGAATGCATTTTCCAAACCATCCCTTCTCACATAAGGCGAAAAGAAATATCTTTAAACAGAACCTTTGTTGGTTGTCAAAAAAAAATTGTTTATTTATTGCGAATACCCTCCACACACCCCTTAACATAGAATTAGAAAAAAAATCTGTCAGTGAGCTAGCGTCTGATTATTTTTACATAAAAATGTACACAGAATTACAACAGTATTTTTCATACAGTTATTTATACAGGTGGACTTACCTTTTATGTACTTAAAATGTAGATTTGTCCTCTCCAGTATAGACCTAGGCAGTGGAACCAAATCTATAGTGAGTATGTGTGTGATTTTCAGTTTCTCCAGAGTCTTAGAATCCCGGGCACAGGCCAAATTTCCTAGAATTCATATTACATTAGCATTACATAAAAATATGTTAGAAATTATACATGTTTCACAATTCTTAACTTAATACATACTTGGTTATTCAAGCGGCATCACCTACTTTGGTCATGTCTACTAAGGTAATGACTATCTTACTGATAATCTAGTTTATAAACTGAGTGTACCAAATCTCAGTGAGATATAACTAGTACTTTCTCCTTGAAAGAGTCAAATACATTCCTATAAGCATTGCATTTATAATACTCCACAATTTTGTCAAACAGTTTCAATTTGACAAAAAGCTAACTCATTCCCATATTCACTAGGAGCACAGTATTGTTATCAATTCCAAAATATGGCTCAAGTACATGCAGTTGATCACAATACTTTCTGTTTCTTTTATATGAGTATTAAATCATAACAAATTGTAGAATTTCATTTACAGAATATTTTCATTGTTTCTTTGATGAGGTGGTAGTGATTTCAGCATCAGTTGGAACAAACAACATGATAGTGTACAACAATTTCATGACCAACTTCTGCATAATGCTTCCAAATAAATCTGTCATAATTTGTGATAGTTCATATCACATGACGCACAAGATTATCAGAACATTTCTGAAATTCCTATTCAATTATTCAGTTATATTCGCAACAAGGGCGCTGAGGACTAAGTTACATATAGTACATACCCAAGTACAGTCCATCGTCAATGAGGTCCACACTGATGTCAAGGTCATCGTCTTCCTCCGGGGGCTGCTCCGCGTGGATCTGCACATCAGCTATTTGCTTAGCCATTTAGATTCACACTTTTAACACAACAAAAATAATTTAATAAAAGTATTCAGGTTTTTGTCTTGCAATCTTATATCTTAATATTTTTTGTTTCGGTTGTGAAAAGATTCGAAATGCGTAAGACCTGTTATTTGCTTACTGTAATTATTTTACAAGTTTTTCACTGTTTTTCAAACCACACTATCCATAATATGGTTAATTTACCATGATATCACTTCCATTCAAATAATTACTAACTGTATATTACTTTATTCTTTAATTACTAAGGATACACGTTTAATTTAACGACAACGTCTATTTGAGAATAATCAAATCGTCCAGATGTAATGTTTTGAATATTTAGTTATCAAAACGTACGTCGCCGAGGCTGTAGAAAAATCAATACTTTGGTTCCATCATATATTCCGTTTTTTCCTGAATTAAACAGTTTTACATTTTAATATAATGGATTCGTAGCTTTTACATGATAATGTTATTGGTACACGCTATGTAAAATTATTAATGTTTATTAAAATAATTTAACGATACGACGACAGCAACCGGATACAATTTACGCGCGAAACTGTCATTTTGTTGTTTTAAATTTGACGTGACGATATAAAAAGATTTGGACTAAGGATATTGAGTTGGCACGGCCAACAGTATCTTAAACTAATTATTTTAATTTCAAGATGTAGATTCATCATATAGCTCGCAACTTTATCGTTTGTTACTTTAATGAGTTTAATGACACACATAGCCATATAATCTATATTCTATACACACAACTGGCTATACAGACAACTGGCATTACGATGTAAGATGATCACTAGCGCATATATATAGATACTTGAGATATCTCTTGTCTTTACATAACTTTAATCTGGAATCCAGTTATGGATCCCAATTTAATCATATCACCTAATAATTGTTAGTTTGCTACTATATTAACATCTCCCTTAGTGTACAACAAGCAAAGTTAAGCGCCTTTTAAAATAAGTATGGCAAAAAGTATTTTAATTATTATTCATGTGCCCAGCATCTCACTATTTACAGGCACTTTTGTTGTAATATAATGAACCTATAAACACATTATTTTTTTGTTACGGACTGTTTACTATATTAAAAAGTAACCGAAAATTTCTATGAGTCTCCGTAGACCTATGCAACATAAAGACAAACCATATTATTAGATAATTACGTCAAGCGCGTGCGCCATGGGCATATATCAGGTAGGGAGGGGTATATTTGGGTGCCCTAACCCCCTTAACATAATAAGCGAAATTGCAACACTAGCCGATATTTTGCATATTGAATTGAGATTTTTTTAAATTATTTTAAGTGTTATTGTGTTAAGAAAATTTCTATGAGTCTCCGTAGACCTATGCAACATAAAGACAAACCATATTATTAGATAATTACGTCAAGCGCGTGCGCCATGGGCATATATCAGGTAGGGAGGGGTATATTTGGGTGCCCTAACCCCCTTAACATAATAAGCGAAATTGCAACACTAGCCGATATTTTGCATATTGAATTGAGATTTTTTTAAATTATTTTAAGTGTTATTGTGTTAAGTGGCCATTGCCACCCTGTTATAGACGTCTGTTCAAGTCCAGATAGAATTTATCTAACAGAGGCTGGTTACAGGTACATTGCTAGCTCTGAGGTCTAATTCGAAACGCCTCGGTTATGAATGTCGCCCTTTATCAAATATTTCAAACCAGAAAACTGGAGCGCTGCTATTATCAGGTAAAACAGATGTAGTGGTGGTAGGTACATGAAGTTAAATTTCTAAGTATTCTATCACCCACTTTTAACCTATGGGTGATTTAATGAATGCCTTTTATTTATTTTTGTCAATGAAATGCGAAATAATAATTAATATGTGCCAAAATACTTAATTTATGTAGTCTTATCCTCTGATTCTTGAATTGTTAATAGTTTTGAAGATAATAAGATTAACTTTCTACATCCACGAATATATCGTTAACCTTAGTACATGGTATTGTATAACCGCAGTGACTCGGCGGTTCCTGCCACTTTCGTAAGTGCTTCTTCTAGGGTTGTCGATGATCTAAAATATGCTTATTGGATTACACTATTACACTATTATTATTACATTATTATTACATTTTTTTATTTTCAAGGTGGTAGAACCAGTGTAGCTCGACCGGGGAAGTACCACCGCCACACCTATTTCTATCGTGAAGCATTTCTTGCGTTTCAATAGAAGGGTGTGGTTGCCGGCACACTTTCACATGTGGCGACCATCATAGTCCTCGGGAGTAGCAACGTCTATGATTGACTTCAGATGGAACCCATGTTCTGTATGAAGTTGATTACAGATGTCCATGGGCGGCAGTAACCACTTACTGGAAACTGAAAAATACATAAACCTATAAAAAAACTTTGTATGTGAGTATATTAGACGTTCGTATAATGGGATGTAGAGAGTAAGATTTAAGAGTCGTGAAATCTTTTAGTATTATCCCTTTTTGTATCAACGTCTAACTTAGGTAGACAATTGTTGACCTATTTGCTGACCTATTCAACAGCTTAAACTTGAGTCACGGAAAACTTAAATCCTCGTTACGTTAAAGTTCTCTCCCTAAAGAGTTTACAGGTATTACCTACATAATAAAAGTACTGCAACTAAAATTGTGAAATTTCTAATAAAGAAGATGATTTTTTAATGAATTTTGCACTTAATGTTACCTCAAAACATGCACTATAAATATATTCAATTCAGTAGTTGTGGTTTGACGCAATTTCTAACACACAGATAGACAAAAGTATTAAAGAAGCGTGTGAAAAATAAAATAAGTTTTGACGACTCTCGTGGCGGAGCGGTTACCATACCGGTCTGACGCGCAATGAGTCCCGGGTTCGATTCCCGGTCAGACAGGTATCTGAATGATGAGTTTAGATTCATGTTCTGGGTCTGGGTGTTTGTGTATTCGTCTTGTGAGTCGTCGTTGTCGTCCATGGTACAAAATCCTAGTGTGGGGCTATGAGTGTAGAAAGCGTGTTCTAAATCCTTTAAACTATTTTCTATAGATATATAAGTAGTAAAGATATGAGAAACTATCATTTTTATTACAAGAATATATAACACACTATTATATTGAAATTACACAGATGAGGCCGAAAATCTAGAGATTATTTTATGCGAACGTCTTAGGTTTTTGCTTTATCCATTTGTCACGTCCGAAGACATTCATCGGGCAGTGGCTGGTGTTTCATCACGTTCGACCATTCTATTGCGTCTTGAGAAATATGATGAATCAGAACTAGGTTTCTGGGGATTTTATTAAATTGCTGAAAGTGCTAAAAGTTTGCAACATATTTTTATAATTGGAAATGGTAATATAATAATTTAACTCAATTACAACAACAAAGTGATGTGCTCATTCTAAAGACGTCAATGAAAAGACAATGCCAATATTACTGGAATAATGCGTTTTGAATTCCAAATATATTTATAAGTTTTTTTTTTAATTACGTACATGTTACCTACATTAGGTTGTGCCATTTGTCACTAGAATAAAATGTTAGCTTAAATCATCGTGAGAAAGCCATATACCTGAGAACTTTTAAAAATAATGAGTATACGAGTAAATAAATATAAAACTGTAATTTGGTGACAAATCTTAAAATATAACAGTGTAAATAACAATTTAAATAAAACTACCCTCCAAACGCAATCGTGTAAAAGTAGGTACACACCATGAGATATAACTCCAGCGTCATGATTGTTATCAAGAATATTTTAACGTTTTAAAAGTTGGAATTAATTAGGTACTCATTTGAAGATTTTTGTGCCGCTTACTCTTCGTAGCGATTTGAAAAACGTTTTAGAAACATTAGTAGATTTTTGATGTTCAAAAGGAGTTGTGACGTACAGTTAGGTAAATGAATAAATAAAACTTAATTTTAATATTATGTCTTTAAACATATGTTTAGTGAACCAATCTATACTTGACCAGTGTAATAGATTTTATTTTGTTATCGAGGGGGAAACCTTCAAAAGGTTCCCGACGTCGTGGGAGCGACGCAGGGTTATGTGGGATTTTTACTGCACTAAAATCCCTGCTCCTTGGCGCTACAAAGAGGACTCCGGGTTTTCCAAAGAGGTATGTCTACTGCCCATCTTTCCTTAGGTAACGTATGCTGCCCTCGTGTTGTGTTAAAGGTTTGGTGATAATGTTCAAGGTGGTAGAACAATAGTCAACCGGGGAGGTACCACCGCCACACTTATTTCTAGCGTGACGTTGTCGGGAGTTGCAACGCTTACCATCAGGTGGACTGCATGTTCGTTTGCTACCTCAATCTTATAAAATAAAATGATAATGAGATACTAAATGAGAAACTATTGCAATATACTTTTATTAATGTTGCGTTATCATTAATTTATAGAATCGAAAATACTAATACAGATTTGATTGCAGCTTAAAGTTTAAATAACCAACTTGTGCGAAAGTGCGGAAAAAACTTTACCAACCCAATTTGTAAAAACATTCTCCAGCAGTATTACACCATGTGTATCCGATATAATACGAAATGCAGGTTAACTTTAATTTCTGATGAAATAAGGAAAATCATGCGACTTTATATTACTAGTTTGTATGTTTCTTCATTTCTCAATATTTTAATGTTATGGGGAAGGAAGCAATGTTAAAATGAAATGTCTTTATTTTGTATAGGCTTACGGGGACACTTACAAATTGTGAGTTACACATTTTTTTTACACTGCCACCGGATCGGAACACGACCTCAACTGAGAAGGTCCGGCAAGAAACTCAGCGGGTTTGTCTTTTTTGTTATGTTGTATTTTTTTTCAATCATGTTTTTTTTACATTGTAATGAAAGTTGGCTCCAGCCTTACAGTTACTAAAGTTGGACTGCGTTGGATGTGTAATGGTCAGCGTGCAGCTGGAGAATATGATAAAATATTGCCATTGCCCTGTGTGTATATATAAGAAATCTGTAATTTTGTTCATACGCACCAACATCTATTTATAAAAAAGGGTGACGTAAACTATAATTATAGAGGAAGATTTCACAACCAATTAGTATTGCCTCTAGCTAAAACCACAAAGTTTAGTAACAATGCCTTCTCTATGGCCATAAAAAATTATAACAAGCTACCCACAGACATAAAAGCCAAGTCTAAGACATCTTTTAAAAGAACGTTGAGGATGTGGCTTCTGGAAAAATGCTTTTATTCGGTGGCTGAGTACTTTCATCCAATGAAATAATTAAATATGTAAAATGAATTTATTAATTTATTTGTATTGTATTAATTTATTTATTAATTTGTATTGACCAATGAAAATAATAATAATAGTAATATTGACATAAAATGTATACTGAAATGGACATTGTATAATATAAAATGAGTATATGTATATAGCATTGAATACCCACTAAAATTGTGATGATAAGTGATACATTTGGGATAAAATATGTAATGCAATGTGTTAATTATTTTTATTAGCTTATTTAGATATTATATCAAATTAATTGACTATGGAATGAATCAATATTTTGCATGCTTTATTAAAGCTAAATGTGAGAAAATTGTTACAACATATGCCAACCTAATTGTACCACATTTAAAGCAAATAAATGAATATGAATATGAATATCATACAACATTGATAAAAATGGTTTAATACCATTGTACACATTTCATTTCATTGTGTTCAATACCGTATTTTACTTATAGTAGGTACGAACGAATGTTGTTATTTCGACGACAAAACCTAACCTACTTCTTGACGTAAGTGTTCAATGTTTGTATGTCCACAAAACTTCTAAGCTTCATACTTTAATTGGTATTTTTTCCTATAAGATTTTGTTCTATGGGCCCGTCGATTTATATCAAGTAAATCTTCATACGGTTGTGCGCTTATATGCTGTGCAATGAAGGTCTGTAGAAGGATTTTTTTATAAGATTGATTAAGCAAACTAGCATGCGGTCCTCCAGGTGGTAAGGGAGCGTTCAAGTATTACGTAACTTAATTTGACTTAATCGCAACGTTTGACAAGACCCCCTGTCTTGTCAAACGTTGCGATTTAATACAGGAGAGGAAGCAGGGGGATTTTATAGACGCATTATGTAACGTGTTTGTTTTTACAGTATAAAACCTTATTTAAGTAAAATACGGCCATACAGGCCATACCGACTTGCTGCTAAGGTTCAGGGAAGGAGAAAGAGGTAGAGCAAAACATTACCTTGCGTTACATGGAGGGGGAGGGGGGGTCTTAAATCTTCAAAAATTGCATTAGGTACCTAATACTTGAACGCTGCCTATGTAGTCACTGCCGCCCATGGACATCTGTAAGCAACTTAACGTAGAATATGAGTTCAAGCTAAAGTTAATCACAGATGCGTTGCTAATCTCGAACACGGAGATGGTCGCCTCGTATAAATGATTGCCAACAACCACACCCTTCCATCGAAACGCAAAAACTGCTTCACGGTTGAAATAATTATGTATTCTATTTAAATAGGTACATAGTATTTAGTCCACATATACATACATTCTCCACAATTTTAGTAAGTTTCATAAAACTACATAAAAACTATGTGGTGCTCGCGACATCGTACGCGCAGACTATACCTACCTAATACAAAGATATAACCACTAACCGTCTTAGTGGTGGCATATTCAAAATATATCTTAGTAAAATTCTACGCCATAAAATGAAACAATTGTCAGAATCTCTTTATTCTAGATGTAGTAGCTTGACTCTGCGATAGTTAACCAATGGTGGATATCATTTTTACTTTTACATAAATACTTACGTGTATAGAGAATACACAATATTTGATTTATGCGATTAATTGGTATTACGTTACTCGGTAAAATCGTGTGATCATTTACGCGAATTACATGATTACGCATAATACAATTTGCAAAATTGTGCCAAACCAAGTTGCAACGATCTTTCTTAATCACGGCTCAAATTGAGAACAGAGTTACGTCAAGCGCGGCTCAACATACGAGTTTCGCCGAATAAGTTACTATCACACAAATTATCTTGGGTTTTTTTAATGATATGGAAGTGGTAAACGAGTATGCAATCCACCTGATCTGACGTGGCCACTGCTGCTCGTGGGCATCTGTAATCATGCACAGAGGAGATCGGTCTAATCTGAGATTGGTTACAGTTGCGTGGCTACTATGTGGATGTTGCAGTTGCAACGCCTCGGATAAGTAGGTATGTCTCTTGTAAGAAACATCCCTACCGAATCAAGAAAGTCCGTAACGAAAAAAAATAACACCCACCCACTCCGCCTACGATGTAGCGCGGCCAAGCGTTCAATTAACGTGTATATGGTACGGCACCAGTATGAAGCTCGCACGGATCGAGACGAGCTGCTCGGCACGAATATGTAAGCTATTGTTTATAAGAAAGTATATAGAATCAATGAAAAAAATTGAAATAATATCAAAGAAAAAAAATACAGCATAAATAAATATAATTGCATAAGTTGATAAAAAATGCTAAGCAATAGCTTTACCGCGGCAGTCCCCGAGTGCTGCACGTTTTTTTTACTAAATCGAGAGTTGGGAACTTTTTGGGTGAAAAAAAGCGGGACTTTATAGTCAAAAGCGGGACAGCAGTCATGGCACTACAAAGGGCCCTGCGCCTCTTCTTGGTGTAGAAGGACCGAATGATTTGGTGACCTTTTGTTTTGGTCGACAAAGTTAGTTCCACTTATCTTTGCAATTGGCGACCTTTTTTTTGCAAAAAGTCCGGACTGAGCCTGTCCCGCGCGGGACATTTAATTTAGATGAAAAAATCGGGACGTCTGGCAACCCTGGTCCTTTACCACATCTTAGAACAGAACACGGCAGCGCATTACACCGCTGTTATTGGACAGAACTAGGAGTGGCGGAGGTATCTCCGTGGTCGAACCACAAAGAGTTCCAGAGGTAGTATCCTTTTAGTTGAATGTAACATTTTTACAATGAACTTCACTCGAGATCAAAGTAGATATAGTGTGAGTATATCCATCCGCCATTTGAAATGTTATGTATATTTTATTTATCAAACGGTTGAACTTTGAATACTCTCAGTATAATAACAAGAAAGGTTGTAGTCCATCACGCTGGCTAAAATCAAATCAGCAGACTCCACAAAATCTGTGAAATTTGTTTTATATAATCTTTTTTCTATGTTAGACTCGTATTTAAACAATTATTTCTTATTTTCAATCTACATAGCACCGTGCATGAGTACCTACGTGGAGTTTTCCTTAGAGCTTACTTAATTTCCTTCCTAACTAATTAACTTTATTGCTTTGAAGACAATCCTACCACGTACGCAAAAAGTCCTATATTCTTAACCTCAACCTTTATATACGACGTACCTTACTACCCTTATATGGATAAATAGGTACATATATAAGTAATGCATTACTTACATTTTTAAATGTTTCGCATGAGTATTCCCCACTGGGTAATTGGGATTCTAGATGCGCATAAATATTAGCTACTTGTTTAGGTATTGTTATTGAATTATCTTGTGTATAGATGAAAATAATGGCGTAATTAATAGCGAGCAAATTAAAAACAAGGTCACTATCTACTAAAAATGACCACATTTTTTTTATTTAAGTCCACTAAGTGCACAAGTACCTCTTTCAAGTATTTTTTAAAAAATAAATGCAATATCAAATAGGAGTACCAATTTCTCGAGTACCTGTCTTATGGCGCATCTAATAAAAGTACTTACCTGTACCTGCATTTTTTTCATAGACATTTATGCCAAACGGGTACTTTTAATAAAAAAGATAAATTAATGATTAAAAGAATATATAATTTTATGTACATACTACTTATCTACTTAGAAGCAAATTTGCGTCATCATACAGCGTACCTACCAGAGAATGTCATATGATATGAAGTGGAACCTGTATCCCTTCCTTACTTTAAGATTTTCAAATAACAAATAAATAATTAAGTTAAATATTGGAAAACATAATCGTTTTATGTCTATTTAATAATAGCTTTGCGTGTAAATTGTCAGATACATGAACAATAAATATAAATCAAAATTAACAAGTAGATATCGTTACGTATCGTAAACGCATGAATATTCAGATATAATTCACCTACTTATCGAAGGTTGCCGATCAACTGTCTTATTTGTTATAATTTATTTGTTATATTTAATTAAATAGGCAAATTTTATTTAATTCCGTTATGATTATCCTTAATTAAATATACGTCGAAACAATAATACAATAAAATCGCTAACATTTACATAATGTTCTAGTCATTTAACCCATTGTGTCATTGTTGCAAGGCATATACAAATCTTAGAATTACATTGCCTAATAGAAAAAATATACTGAAAAGTATACTTCTCTCTGCCGTTCCCATAATTGCCTATGGTTTTTCTAGTCGCTATCGACTTTTGCCGTAACTGCCTTTGTTTTTTGCTCAGTTGCAGTTTTATCAACCTGAAAAAATATCGGAGAAATGGTTTTTCTTTTCTATTACAAAATTCATCACCCAACAGTAGATGACGCGTATGCACCAGGAAATATATTCATAAGTTACATCGAAATCGGAGCTCAATTACGATGTGACACCAAGGCGAACGTGAAAGCGTATCGTCAATCGCAGTGAGGCCTCGCCCTATCGGGACACCCGGCAGTTTACCCTCCAATCTTCTCCGGTACACTGAGCACACGACAATGACGCTAGGGTGAGGTTCTAATAAGCTTCATCGGGACTTACGATGTTCGGAATATTGAAAGACACCACCTACATAAATTTTATTATGTAACGGGTAATCACATAGAAATCATAATGTGATTTTTTAATTTCTTTTTTCTAATATTTCAATCCAGTTGCATGGATCATAGTCACGGCTACACTGTTAGCCGTTTCTACATTGGCTGTATCACAAGAAATCGACACCTAAGAGTGTACAATAGAGGTTAAAAGTTTTTTCGCCAATTCACAAACTAAACACTAAGTTTCATAACTAAACACTATCTTTGTGGCTATTGTAAAGTATACTGTAATAGGGGAGAGGCTTAATCCAGCAATGGATATCAAATGTATAATGGTGGATCATAATTAGGCTATGTATATAATTTGCCTACTGAAGACACAGCCTTATGGTTTGTGCGAAGGAATTCGCGGGTTCTGCTAGTTTATTATAAACGTCACATACTGAGTGATGATCTCATAATAAAGGAACAATTTTTTTTTGCACATCACAAATACATATCCATATTTTTATTGTAGAGTAGGTCATGAGAGTGATGATTGAGCAACTATGCACACTCGTATGCAACGCTATGCAATATCTTCCCGGCGATCGGGCGCGACCAAATGATACGCCACACTTCCTGGTTTTGCTCCATGGATTGCTCACGAGAACGTTACCGTTGCTTCGTATCATTATATTTCGAAAACAGGTTAGAAGTTTCCCTCCTGCGTATATATAAAGTTGTTGATATACATATATATTTGAGAAATGTACGATGCCTAAGAAAAAATATTCACGTTAATGAAAAACTACTACTAGACTTTACATACTAGTAAATAAGTAAATTATGTAAATTAAAACTGATATTTATTTTAATCCCGTTAATAAAATCGTTTCATGTAAGTATTATGCCTCTTCGTGACACGGTGTACCTATGCTTATTAAAATTTTCACTAAAAAATTAAATTTGAAAAATAAAATTACATACATTTTTTTACATGAAGATGTAAAAACAGACATAATAAATGTTATGTTACATTATTAGGCTGCTATTGTTATACACGACAAGATAAGTACCTAACTACCGAACCTTACAAATGAACCATTTGAGCACCTACAATTGCTTAAAGCAGCTGTAGGCAACAGTGCGGTGAGACACAAGTGGCCCGATATGTGGGTCTTCCTAAAATACCTCATTACGGTCCGCGGACCTTCCTAATGCTTTTGTTTATTCTTAACCTATTTTCCGTCAAATTTCGTTGAATAATGTTAATCGCCTTTTTTGTCAGTGACATTCAGACACCATTTTTAAATACTCTGTTATTCAGGAGCTGATATAATATTTGAAAATGACCTCTGAAATTCAGTGACAAAATACATTATTTTGCATACAAAATATGGCTCGTATCTTTGAAAAGGTTGTCGACAGCTGCCCTAAAGAAATGTAAGCAAGCTACGGAACAAAGCCCTAGAATTTGTTACAGCGTAATTTGACGTAACAATGGTATCAAATGATATAGCAAGAAGGAGCGTACTGTAATCAAAATTGCTGTACAAGTGTGGCATGGGTGCAACGGAGTGCAGTGACTGCACCTCGGCGCTAGGGATGGCAATCCGAAAAATATAAACCAAACATCGATTTTTTTATCATAATGAAGTAGCAAACGAGCATGCAGCCCACCTGATGGTAAGTGGTCACTGCCGCCCATGGACATCTGTAATCAACTTCATGCAGAACCTAAGTTTTATCTGAAGTCAATCCCAGATGCATTGCTACTCCCGAGGACTAGGATGGTCGCTTCATATAAAGTGTGCCGGCAACCACTCCCTTCCATCGAAACGCAAGGAATGCTTCACGTTAAAAATAGGTGGCGCAGTGGTACCTCCCCAGGCGAACTACACTCGTTCTACCACCTTTAAAAACTATTTCTAAATAGAACGATATTTGGAATATCGAGCAAGTTGTAGATTACTATACAATAATGCTGCCTTAGAAGAAAGTATAGCATGTGATCTGATTTAATGTTTAAATAAGACGTTTCGATTTACGCCGTCGTAGTAAGTGTACTGAATTTTTGTAGGTCACCGGCATTTTCATTTGAACAAAAAAATATTTGGTTATTTTTTAAAACACGTGTACCTAATATATCATTAGTTTGAAATGCATAAAGAGGATATTTATAAAATTACAAAAATATACTATACAAAATCATATCACAAGTGATAGTTAAAGTAAGCAAAAAAAAACAAATACGTGACGAATAGATAATCACTTTATTTTGGGCAGTCGATTAAAATTTAAACAGTCACTTGTGTCCAACATAAAACAGTATGGTATACACACCATTTTTAAGTCACACATTATGTAAACGCATTGATTATGTATTTATTGATTTATGTACCCTGAAGACATGTGATACGAAGTTGTTCGCACATTCGCATGTGATATATCAGCATTCAGGAAAGTTGTGAGAACTCTTAAACAATACGAGTACGTTGTTATGTAATGTAACATAATTAAACGCAATAGCAAGCTGGTGTCACGTTTATGTAATACTAGCCTTTGCCCGCGGCTTCGCTCGCGTGGAATTTAGTCTGCCACATAAAGTTTCCAAGGTGGTAGAGCAATAGTTGAACCAGGGAGGCATCACCGCCGCACCTATTTCTACCGTGAAGCAATTCTTGTGTTTCATTAGAAGGGTGTGTCTGCCGGCTCACTTTTATATGAGGCGATCATCATAGTCCTCGGGAGTAGCAACGCATCTGTGATTGACTTCAGATTGAACCCTTGCCCTACTTCCTAAGGCGATTAACATACGGTACCGCCCACTGCCGCGGTAGGCGGTGAAGCGGATCTCATGTTGTATTGGGGTCTAATAAATCCGTTGATGCCTCACACACGTACACCGACCGACCGCGCGGTCCAGCGGTGTTCTCATCACCACCATGTCTCCGCGCGAACGACAGTGCGGAGGGTCGGCACCTTACACACGGGCCGGCGCCTAACCGCGCGGATCATCGTTGATGCAGGCCGTGTTGCAGTTTAATAAAATGAATTTCGATGTCGAAAAGTTTATTTTGATGATCGGTCCATCTGCGCGTACAGGTGCGTAAACCGCCTTACCGCGCGGGGCACCGCTATTTGCGGCGGTGCGCGGTGCCGTGTGTTAATCGCCTAAATCAGAGTGTTCAAATTTCAAATCACAGGCACGTATATTAATTTGAATTAGTTTTGTCGGCAACAGATATTAATGCTTACTCTGAAATTAAAAGTTTTAAGAAAGGGTCTCAAAACGCGTGACGGTTACTAACGCGCAGTTGGCTAGCGTGGTCAACTACGACCTAAACTACTGCTAATCTGACATATGTGCCGAGTTCTGCAACATTAAAAGGTGGATGACGATTGAATAACATATTTAACCTTTCCACTGTTTCATCCTCATTGACCTTTTTTCTCTTTTTTGTCGAGGGAGAAACCTTCAAAAGGTACCATACGCCGTGGGAGCGACGCAGGGTTATTTGGGATTCTTATAGCACCAGGACTCCGGGATCTTCAAAGGAACACAACTGGAGTCCTCTGAGTGCATTGCCCCATCGGGCTCCTCCCATGTGAGCGGCTGGGCGCACCACTCCATCTGGTCTTTACCACGATATGCGACCACACGTGTACCACCGTCCTTCCCGGGATTGCCTGGCTGGACGGTTCAAGCTCCGTCCATCCTGGCTTTCACGATAGCATGCAACCACACATGCTGACATCTTTCCCGAAGTTGCTGACTGGGTGTTTGGACCTCCCAGTCTAGCCGCCCGCAACCCCGAAAGCCCCCTTTTAGTTGCCTCTTACCACAGACAGGGGATACCATAGCCTTATTCCCGGAACTACAGGACCGTCATTTACCTTTCACATTTTGCTCCGTGTTTTATAACCATTCAAATATTAATATCATACAACTCCATTGTATACGGCGGCGGCGCACGGCGCGTACTGCCGGTCAATCAATTGACTACGCAATATGTTATACTCGTAATATCTTCTAAACTACTTATCCAATTTACATGGTGTAAAAGGCAGATTCAATCTTTATTAGATGCTTGATTTTTTGAAATCATTTATTTTGATAAAGATTTATATTTAGTTTGTATAAAACCCATGGAAACATCAACTTCATATTTTTAAAATTTTCAAAGTATAAAAAGAGTTATTGTGGGTTATACATAAAATATAGACATATGCTGTCGCGGACTTTTATTTAGATCTATGTGAGCCAAACATTTCCACGGTACATTATATTTGGATATCTCCAACGGTTTAGGCAGCGTACGCGAAGATAGCTCTCAGAGGACAACTTTTTTTGCGACTAACCTGGTATTTCTCGTTATATTATAACCTAATTACAAAAAAATCGGTATAAATTATAGTCCATGTGTTATTCTGATGTATAACCTATACTACTGTAAAGTTTCAACCAAATCCGTTGAGTAGTTTTTGCGTGAAAGAATAACAAATACACATACATCCTCACAAACGTTCGCATTTATAATATTAGTAGGACGTATGTTGCCTAAATACATTAGAAAAACTCGCATTCTATATTAAAGCTTTAAGATGAGCTGAAAAGGGTGATTTAGGTGGTACAACCAGTATAGTTCGACCTGGGAAGTATTACCGCCACTACTTAAAGTATACTATCGTAAAGCATTTCTTGCGTTTCGATCGAAGGGTGAGATTGACAGCACACTTTTATATGAGGCGACCATCCTAGTCCTCGGGAGCAGCATCGCATCTGTGATTGACTTCAGATAGAACTCATGTTCCATTTGAAGTTGCTTACAGATATCTGATGGTATTTGCAACTTTAATCAGATGAAAAAAAATAAAGATTAGCTGATTAGAACTATAGTAGGGCTCGTTAAAAGATTAAATGTAGTAGGACTTATTGTGGTTCGACTCCGGATGCATCACCGCCACACCTATTTCTGTCTAACTAGTCACCCGTCGTAACGGTCGAAGTTCGACCGTAATTTAACTTAAAAAACTAAACTTCATATTGTGCAATTAATAAATTGTATTGATTTCATTGATTAAATCACCCATTATAGGTAAAAAGAGGTTTTAATTAACTAAGCTAAACTTAAAAGCAATAGCGGGTATTTTGACAAAGACATCTGACATTTTTGACGTTTTGTATTTCATAGTAAGACATTGAATGTTTTATTTGGTTTATTATTTATGTGTTTGTGTCAAATGCAAGGGAGTGTGTGTAATGCGTTTTTAGTTGATTTTAGGTATGTTTTAGGCATTATTTGAAAAAAAATATTAGCATTTGGTAATCTTTCTACATTAACTGTAACCGTGCATAAACTAATCACAAGTTTTTGCTTCACGTATTAATATATAGATAAGTAGAAATAATATTCAGTGTTAATATTGTTGTGCCCTGATTTCTAGGGTATCTTAAGGGAGAAATACGTATCCGAGATGTTGAAACAGTCCTCAGGGTACATATCTGTAGTATATATCAGGATAAAATTCAGGTAAAATTTTATCCTAACTCGGTTTGATTACAGATGTGCATGAGCGGTAGTGGCCATTCACTATCGGTCAGACTTCGAGCTTACTTGCCACTTTAAAATTATAAAAAAATTCGTTAATGATAGACTAGGACGATCCATCCATCCAGCAGCCTTATGAGATCCGCAGCTGATCCTTCATTAATGAGGATATAAACCAAAAACCACCACACCTGTCACAGATATTTGTGACCGTAATAGATCTTAATAATGTCACACCAACACAGAAAGTCAAAAAAAATCAAGTCAGAAATTCGAAGTATCGGAGGCTGAGCCTCATTTTGGGTCGTTGCGCCATCTCAGTAAGTAATACAGAAAGTCGCTGTTTCCCATCGTCTTTTGTGTCTCAGTTGCTTTTAACGACATTCGTAGGAGTGGTGTTATTCAAGACCACACAGCACCAAAACCAACACCACACCAGAGACTAAATATTACTCGTTTCCGTGCGGAGGTCACGTAAAGCTGTTAGTCGGAGCAATATTTATATAGCAATCGTTATACCTTGCCGGAAGATTAATGGGCGGTTTCAAAAAACCCGGCACGCAATATGTTTCTTCACTAATCCTCATTTGTTTCTTACATTTTTACTAATAGATCATTTAGATATATTTGCCTCTTAATATAGTCAAATTATTTGTGTAATTGTTGGATTTTGAACGTCTTGTCCCATGTCTAGATTCCTTATCATAGCTTTTTTTAATCTTACCGGAATAATAAGATCTAACAATGGCGCGATCTTTCTGAAATATTTTTCATTTACACACTGTTCCTGCTAGGCTACTATCCCACAGCTGGGTTCGAATATATTTACAACAAACAATACAATTCCATCTCCGACCTATATTCTTCTCGAAACATGGCATATTAACAATACAAAAACTTATTTTGTCATTGAACACTTTTGCGAGTATCCTAATACTGTACATTGTATACAAAAGTGTGTACAATATGAAACCAGATGCATACATTAAGTAAGTACTATTTCTTCCACCATAATATTTTTTTCTTCGTGTAACAAATACAACGGTAAATGGTATATGTATTCTTTCCCATGCCTCAACAGTAATACCCGTGTGAATGAATCTACAGCCGCGCGACATAAAAGGTTTTTACCTAATTAATTAAAAAGATACGTAATCTGCCGCTCAATTGTACAAAAGAAAACTTCGAGATCAAATTATTTTTTAAGCTAATTTGATGAATTTTACGTCAATGGTCAACCGAGCACTCAGCCTTGTTCCCTCGGCGTAAGATTCGGTTAGGCGGAAACTCACTATCGGTCGACCTTATTTAATTATGCGTATTAATATCGGTGTGACGGGCGTTGCCTAACATTACGAGAGAAGTGGATCGCGGCACGCATCGGCGCCCTACAAGGATGCAGTTCACCTGCCGACCGCCAGTGAAAGTGCCGCTGCCTCGTCGTAATAGCGTTATGTCACCGGCGCGCAAGCCGCCAGTCGTGCGCAGACTATGCCGCCGCGCGCGCACCTCTGACACCCGCTAACACCGAAACCCTCGACCCGCGTTCGAACAAAGCATGTGCGTGTGATACAAAAAATACGAAAATGTCTCCCCTTGTGCTAGTTATACTTTTGAGTGCGAGTTGCGTTTTCAGTGTGGAACTGAACCCTGAAAACAAGGAAAACGCGCGCGAGGAGAAGCTCCGGAGCGCGCTGATTGATGCCTTCCAGAGCATCAAGAAGGCGTCCGCGAAGGGCGGGATAGACGATGAGAGCACCTCGGACTTGATCGGCTCCATGATCCCGTCACCGAACTCCAGCAGAAATACGAAATCGACCACGGAGGACAGCTTCAACCTGTTCGCCGATGACGATGGCCTGACTTTTGCAGAAGCCTTCGGCAACGTGGAGCCGGAAAGACGGGCCTCGAGTACAGAGAAGGCCCACAACGTACAACACATCGTGAAGACTACGAAACAGATGGAGAAAACGACGTCGAAACCGAATAGAGACGTGCTGGCTAAACTGTCAGACTCTATAAGGACCACGGTGAACGAATCACGGATGCAAATGAAGCTAGTTTCCAATGAAACTGATTTGCTAGGACTCGAAAGCATGCTGAGAGTACTAGACGCAGAAATTTTGGTGCATCAATGGAGTAGCCTGCAGAAGGCTCTCTCCGGACAGTGTAAGGAGGATATGGAAGAGTATGTCAACGGATTAAAGGACAGGAGTTTATGGGCAATGAAAAGTAAGTATTTTATTTTACTACCTTTTTAACTCTTATCTTGACATGGTTCCCCGAAATTTATGTATTCATCGAACAACTCGTGAAAGGACCATAAAATAAATTTACAGATAATCATTACGAATTCACAAATATTTGGCATCAGTTATAAGCGCTCTCAGAACCCGCGTTCCACTTAAAAGAAAAAGTTAGACGTTCGAACATTAAAGTATACGATATGCAAATAAAACTGTTAAGTGGACTTCACGAATTGCACAATGTTCTTGTAGAGGCGTGTAAGTTTATGTTTTTATGTCATAATTGTTCCAATCTCTCCCTTTCACGCTGCGCTCTCAGAACGAGCTGAATACATGTGACTTATGTAATGCTTAAGAGCTTATCTTTCATGGCATTGAGCTTTCTAGCCCGCGGCGAAGATTTGGACAGAGCTTAAACCCGTCAGAATCCAATATTTACTTGAATTTGACATCAACACATAATTTCCTTCTGCAACTGTTTAGTAAATATGAGTTACGCCATAATTACTACAATTATATTGTGTAATTGGATATCTTAGCAATAAATTCGTGTCTAAACATTATCCGGCCAAGCGCGTTTTTCATTATAATTTGGTTAAGCAAAATTTCACTGTTGCGTAATGTTAAGCAGAATTCTATAATGTAGGTCGCGCTCAGAGGCGAATATTCACCAGCTTGAAAGCGATCATTAAAATCGTTTTATGTAACGTCAAAACACTTAACTTTTGGATAAAAGATTATCAACAATTATGTTTTCATAATTCGACTTAACTTCAGGAAGCACAATATTCGTAATTATAATACATGGGTACTAAAATATAATATTTTACAAATTCTAACTTGAACTATATACAAAAGATACCCACATGCATACGAGTTTCGGTGATTGTTTAAAATATAAGATTATATTCATTTTATATTTATCATGATTAATACTAAAAGGAGATAAAAATGGCTCTCAAATTCACATTTAGCATCAAGAACAACTATCTCCTAGTTGAAGATAAATCAGTGGGGACTAAAGAAGCAGCTCAGATAGATCTGACCAGCTGAGGAAAAATCTTGAAAAGGTATCCGACGCCGCGGAAGCACCGCCGGGTTATTTGGGAATTTTACTTCGCTACCACCCCTGTGATCGTCCTCAGCGCTGCGTTATTCAGCCGTTATTCAGACTCCGGGGTTATTTAATGGAACACAAAAAGAATCCTCCGAGCGCGATGCGTCTCCGCGCTCTCCGTGCCTCCCGGTGCTTACGACCACATGTAGTTACACATGCCGTCGTCCTACCCGGGATCGCTTGGCTGGACAGTTTGAGCTCCCACTCTTACCGCCCAAAATCCCGGAAGCCCGTTTTAGTCGCCTCTTACGACAGGCAGGGGGTACCGTAGCCCTATTCTGGTCCCGAAACTACAGGACATCATGAACCTACTTAAAGAGATAAATAAGAAATGAAATCTTATAAAAACAAACTTCTTATATTTAATTAATTATATCACGTATAATGACTGAAACAGCAGTGAAATAACACTTATAATGATGAACCATTATACCTTACAGAGATATTATTATACACGGAAAGTGTCTATTATATGAATTTAGTCATGTTCCGACGACAAAGGAAAATCGTAAAGAAACATGCCTTTTATTCTCAAAAATATTGATAAGAATCCACATTAAGCTTCTTATCATCGTTTAAACCCTAAACCCTTCTCGTACTGAGAAGATTCTTTCCCAGCTATGCCTTTATAATACTTCATCATAAAATGAGTTTTATAGAATTAATTCAAATCCACTACACAAAATAAAAACTAACGCAACAATATTTTTCAAAAATTACGAGACGAAATACGATTACATTACGATTATATTACCAGATTCCTATAACAAGCATTTCCTCTATATTCCTCCTCATACATGTACATTATTTGTACATGACATTCTAATCGATGTTTGTCGAGCACTAAATATCGTCGTTTCGTCATGGCGAGCTTCAATATTTGTCCATCGTGAACGCCATCAATTATTTACTACTTGAGAAATAATTATACCTCTGCTCTTGCATTTTTTTTCATCACGCGTTGTGCGTAAATAGGAAACAAATTTATCGTATATTTTAAGTAAAATTTTATGGTTATTATAGTCATTATTATCGAGTCATGATCTATGAAAGGAGTATACTGTTGATACCTTTAAACTTAAAAGATAACTTATCATATGAATTGAGCAGTAATCGTTGAAGCTAGCCCTCTCAATCGGGAGGTCCGAGGTTCAAACCCAGGCACGCACCACTGATTTATGTGCGTATTACAAATTAATTATCACTGATTTTCAGTGAAGGAAAACATCGTGAGGAAACCTACACACCCGAGAGTTCTTTAAAACAAAAAAGTTCTCGGAGGCGTGTGAAGTCCACCAATTCGCAGTTGGCCAGCGCGGTGGACTATGGCCCAAAAGTCTCTCATTCTGAGAGAATACCCGTGCCCAGTAGTAGGATAATAATGGGTTGTACCCACTCCCATCTATCATATGAATGAATCAATTATAAATGCACGTCGTAATCATTTTTTGTGCCGATAAAATATAAAAAAATATATAAAATTTATCCTTAATTGTTAGAAAGCAGTATTTACATAAACATTTGCAACCAATGACATCCAGTTTCGTAATACTTCAGTGACCATATTTTATCAACTACAAATGATCTAGTAGGTACATATTGCGACATATTTTGTGGCCGTGGAAGCAGTGTTATATTTTTCTGAATCTACTTGCACTTTCAATAATGGTCACGTTTACTTTTAATCTGTACGTTTTAAAATTCAATTATGCAACATTAATCTCTGATCGCTTAGAGGCTTTCGTTTTATATTTTATTTCGAAATAAATATATTTTAATGAGATTTATTAAAAGAGTTTCTACAGTTACGTCCTTGTCCTCAATATTATATTCAGACGATTGTTAGAGCAGACGATATTGCGTTTACGAGCCTTAAGTATAACAATGCGATTGATAAAAAACTCAATAACAATAATAACAGTTTAAAGGCAATTATTTTTGAAGTTAAAAGATTTTTTTACCATTTATATATGTCGGCGCGACACCGCGTATTTATGAAAAACACATCGCCGTAAATAATTATTTTAGTTAGTTTAAAGATCGAAAAATGTTAGTTTTTATAATTTTAATTTAGTTTACCCTCCATAAATTTGTTATTGTCACCTCACCAAACATTGTTATAAAAAGGCGAGCGCCTGCCGGTAGAAAAAGATTTTATCTAACAGCATGATAATTTAAAAGTAACCAAAAATAGTTCGTATATTTGGTATTCTAATTCAATCTGGGGTAGCAATTCAGCCTTGATTTACATGAAGTGGGAATCTTATTTACCGTTAGTTATATATGGTTATATAGTGACCACAAAACAACAAGTATGCTGCAAGTGACATTCCTGTTTGAATTACAAAAGTAATCAATAAAGTTAGGAATGTGGTAGAAAATATAGTTTAACCATTATGGCACCACAACTGCCCTTATTTCAGACGTGAATTTTGCGTTTCATTGAAAAGGTGTAGGTTCCAGCTAACTTTCATTTCAATTAACCACCTTAGTCCTCACTTAGAACTTATTCTTTATGGAGTTGATGACAGATCTTTACAGGCAGCAATGGCCACTTACCATCACATTCTGCATTCTTATTTATTTCTACATCCATCCATCCATCCATCGCCTTTGAAAGTCCACTGGTGGACATAGGCCTCCCCTAATCTGCGCCACTTCGACCGGTCCCGAGCCATCTGAATCCAGCTATAATATTTCTACATGTTTATTGAAAACTCAAAAAATTACGACATCCACTTAAGCTTCGTGATGACTAATTTGATCTGCACATAGTTTGTTTCAATATTTGGGGTGTAATAAGGCAATTAGTTCTCGAAGACACGAACAAATCGATAATTTAATGTCTGAGTCAGTACTCGAAATATTTCAAATAAAATTTCAACTTTACATCGAGTGAAAATATAAATTCTTTTGGAATAAAAAATGGTCCATTGGTTTAATTAAATCCCACATTAACGTTTAAAAATACTCTACTTTCTTCTAAAACCTGCTCGAAATTAAAATTACCTTCACGTATTTATTTCAAAGATATTTACCGGCTTCTTGAAATTTCACCAAAATTTCGTTCGTGACTTTGCAACTGTATTATGTTATTTAAACGTTTGCTCCAGTTTTATCAATAGCAGATAGTCTTTTGTAGTAACATACAGTTTTTTCCATGTTTTTTCAAAGGGTACCCAAAATTTTATATCGAATTATAGACATAAATAATGTGATATAAAAAGTATTCAAAATAATTCAAAAGACTGCGTATTTTATGGACAACCATTTCATAGTACGCGCAGTCATTCACCTGTATATGAAACGCTGGATTATTTTCAAGTGTCTTTAAAAAATTGTATACCTCGGAGGTTAGTGCGGGAGAGGATGGGCACTCTCTCGGTCAAGAAACAAGATTATTCCAATTTTAATAGTTTATAATACTAAACCACTACAACTGAAGAGAATAATAATTTTAAAAGGTTTTTTTAACTTATATTTAAGAATAAATCTTTGTCAATATTTTTTTTACCTTAAGTTACCTTAAGTTCAATCAATCATTGGCCAACGAATGTTTCCTCGTAGAAATAAACATGTGTCATACTAATAATCACAAAGACCCAACTAAGATCAATCCAACTTAATTAACACTTGCCTATTGCCTAAAAACCAGTGGTAATATAATTGCCAATGCGCAAAAATTAAAGGTTCCCGTTATTTTTGACTTAAACTTAATTGCTCAATCCCACACATAACCGACCCGGTTCCAATAACCGTGAGTCATTAAAAGTTTAAATATTTACTAACACGGCTACCCCACTTGCCCCACGCGACCTTCAGACTAAATTTCTACCGACAGTTTCTTCACTATCTTCATTTCCTAATAACTCGAGTTATGTAACAACATTCACGCTAAAAGTTTATTAAGCTCAATGACAAAAGATGTATTTTTAACAAAACTAAGCTAGCAGTACGTCATGTTACCTAAAGAATGGTAAATCGTTATGGTTTGTGTCGCTTCCGAATGTTTTCAACACCAGAATGAGAAATACCTTCCTGTAACTGAAGTTCAAATAATTACGTACACGTACTTCCATACTTGTAACTTCATGTACTCCATGTAACTTCATAATTTCATTCAACAAATGGTTATGAGAGATACCTACTCTTGATCACACAAAAATATTAGGAGTGTTTTGATAATTTCATTGAAAATAGCGCAAAGCATTTAATTTACTTGCTAATAATTAAATCCTAAATGGAACTAAGACTGTTTTTTTCTTCTTTTATCACTCCAAATTATCGGACACGAAATTTATAAAGATCTTACTTTTTTAAACATTTTTATGATATACAGTATTGCATCATGTTTACATACGTATCAGGGTATAGGTACATTATATATTTATTTTGATTAAGTACCAATACGAAGGTTATGGTACTGTATTAATAAATAATACAATGACTTCTTGCTTAGTGGGCAGATCTGTAAGGTCGCGAAATCACTTCCCCTTACGTTGCATGTTCCCATTTCCGAACGTGAAGCCAAATTAAAAATTCATTAGCTTGCATATTTTAGTCTCGTTTCAAAAGATTTTTAAATAGGCCGTCTATTCATCCGCTCTGCTGAACTTTGTCATTCAATAGATGACCCCATTTTTTTGACCCATAACTCAAGTTCTGTTCTAAAGCTCAATGAGTACACTGTATTACATACCCTGTAGATGGGTACCAGATTTATGTTTGTTTTGGTATAAAACTGAAAGTAAATGATATTCTTGAATTGGAAAACCTTCTTCTCTAGTCGTTAGAACGTAAGATTCTATAATTTTATTTTTCTTGTTTCAGTAGTTAAGGGTCTGAAAATAAGTCAAAAATAAGTATCTTTTCCCTTTAATACATATGAACATTGTGATTGCCGTATTCTAACTCAGGCAGTTTTTTATCTTATCTTGAAAATGCCTGATATAATATTGAAGAACAATACATAAGAGCCTGTGATGCCTATTAAAATAAGACAATCATATTACTTGAAGCATGGTTTTATCACACCACGATGGTTTTGATAATATTCCTTATCCTCTAAATACGTTATTTATTACAATTTTACCAGAGTGACAAAATGCTTGACCTCTTACCAGTTTATTAACTAATATTTATATTTGTTGTGCCAAGTTTATATTAATAATACAAAAACGGAAATTGCATATTATTTGAACGGCGTCGCTCTTATGATGTTTTAAATTTACCAACAGTATTTAAACAAAAACTTGTATACATTGTATGTACATACAAATTTGTTCAAATACTTTTGATAGAATATTTTGTAATAAGGTTTCAAAGCCAAACCTACTCGAAAACTTTGTGTTGCGACATTACCTCGTGTAACCTTCACGATATCATTTATCAATAACTTACGATATCTATACTAATATATAAAAATGTTATGGCGTGTGTTTGTTACTCAACCACCCAATAACCACTGGTCCGATTTACATGAAATTTGGCTTGTATAAGTATTTACTTATAAGTATGTACCTATTTGACTGGTGAGTCTACAGGCTACTTTTGATTTCAATATTTTCCACTTTTTAAATATAGATACTATTTTTATGACATTTATGTACGTAGGGAAACACGGGTAATTGAGCTTGTCATATATAAATGTGTAGTTTATAATTGACAAAAAAACATGCGTATTATGTAAACTCCTCTTGTGTTCAGGCGATTTTTGTGCATCCGAATTGACACTTAGTACAATTTTATGACGTTTTCTCGAAAAATCATTGTTAACTTTTCGACATACTTACATTGCAGTGTATATTAAACACACAACAGCCACATCGACTCTAACGAACGATGTACGCATCCATAATTCGCATGCACACCAATTTTTAAGTAAGTTACTATTGTAAATGTCTCTGTGTAATGCTGTCGATGTGTCAAAATAAATAAATAAACATTTCTATTTTCGTTTTAGTCCATACCTTGCAATGTACTTAACAATGATAGGAGAAAATGTAAAAAATGATTGTTCTGAGAAAATATAATAAACTTATGCTAAACGCCTTATCACTAAAACGTTTGAATTCCGTTTTATTCAGAAAAAATGTGTGCGTGTACTAGCGTACACTCGTAAGAAGTGAAACTTGTTTATGACGTTATTTTTCAAAAAATAATTTACTATATGCAACTTTACAGAAATTGGTTATATAAAGTTAAATTAGATCAAGTTTAATAAAAGGCTTTTATTAAACTTTATCTAATAATCTAATCTATAATAATCTATCTAATATCACGCGTGGTAGGGATAAGAAAAAGATGGCACGTAACGGAAAAAAAAGATGGCGCGTAACAGAAAAAGATGGCGCGTAACGAAAAAATGTTACACAAAATTTTTTTCCAACCCCGATAAAGAAGTTTCACTTCAACCAACCCCGATAAAGAAGTTTCACTTCAAAAACATTTCTTGACAATAAACTACGCTACAATGTCATTTATGCACATATTTATGCACAAAATTCCACTTTAATAAGCTCAATAGACTCAATATTAAATTTCTACAATACAGGAAGACTAAAATACATTAACCGTTTTAAACGTTTGACCCTACTTAGTACTAATTGAATTTGAATTTTAGATAATGCCACTTACTTTAAGATTACCGACAGAATCATTGACACGATAACCAATTTTCTTATATAGTGTATACATAGTAGTATAGTTCTATAAATTAATACGATAGAATAAATGAAGATATTATTTATTTCATTTTTACAATAAAAAATAAAACAAAAGGGAGGTTTGAATTTATACCTTACTCTTTTATAAATTAAATATGGACATAATGAACAAACCATTAGCTATATAAATATGGTGGTTCTAAACAAACAAATGATACATCCTGCCTACATTGACTGATATTATTTACTTAAATAAATAAATTGAAGAGGTTCACATTGTTGAGAAATGCGGAAGATATAAGCAGCATTTTACATACGTATGGACCTAGTCATAAAATATACGGTCTAATCATTATTGTTATTTTAAAAATTATATATAACGAAGTGAATGCGTGAAGTGTGACGTCAGGAAGGCCAGGAGTCTTCATTAGTGTCTGTTCTTAAAGATTTCAAGTAAAACACAGGAGTAAACTTCTTCGATTTATTCACACTTGAGGAGGTCCGATCGCTTCGACGGTTAAACGAGAATCTCTTTCTACCGGCAGGCGCTCGCCTTTTCATAACAATGTTTGGTGAGGTGACAATAACAAATTTATGGAGGGTAAACTAAATTACAATTCTTAAAATCACTAAATATTGCTAATTTAATAAACAAACAATTTTCGATCTTTAAACTAACTAAAATAGTTATTTTCAACGACGTGTTTTTCATAAACACGCGGTGTCGCGCCGACATATAATTTAGTTATAATGTCACAGCCATCACGGGTTTTTTTTTTTTTAGATAAATAAAGCTATTTTACCCTAAGTCCAGCGGAGTCAGGAGTCAAATCAATGAAAGTTAGTGATAAATTTCGCATAGGTCATAATTAAAATAAAATATTATTCCGATATAAGCCGATTCTTAAAATTTAGCCTTCCGATCCGGACATTCATTGCTTTTTGGAAATATTGTGAAATTTATATATCAATATGTTATTTATGGGATGTTTAATGGGAATATGGGACGGGACTTATAATACATCAAATACGACCACTTTGTCATTGTCTCCACTTTATAGAACCACCTTCAGATAAATTGGGATATTCGATAAATGTGCTCTTTCAGAGAATTAACGTAGCTAGTCATACCATACTAAAAAACAAAATTTCTTAATACTAAAAGTCGCCATAAAAATGTACGAACAAGAAACACATCCAACGTAATAATCTTGCTAAGATTAAGGATATTCCGAAATATTCATTGGGGCATTACGCCGCGCTCGCTAGGTTATGTAACGGCATAGATTGCACGGTATCTCTACCTTTCTACAGCACTAAAATTACAACTACTATTACTTCAAACGTTTGAGTTAGAAATAAATCGATCGTATATTTAGGTATAGGGCTAAATGATAAGTGTTGCATGTTCTGTGTATACGTAGAAATAACTGTGATTAAGACACCGTAATAGACTTCGACTTCGATTTTGACTTGCCGCACGTACTTTTGCCAAATAAAACCAGTGGCAAGTGCTTTAGTGTTCTAGTTAGAGGGTTTCTATTCTGTTATTAGTCCACTGTAGTACGAGAACATACACTAATATGAGAGTTTTCCACTCAGCGTCCATGTGCCGAAACGGATCCAGATCAAGTGCGGAATTGCCATAATATATAAAAACAAAAAAGCATGCAGTCTACCTCGAGTACCCAACAATCAATAATATCGCTGGTAGAACCAGTGTAGTTCACCCGAGGAAGTACCACCGCCACACCTATTTTGTAGCGTGAAGCAGTTCTTGCGTTTCGATGGAAGTGTGTGGTTGCCGGCACACTTTTATATGAGGCGATCATCTTACTCCTCGGGAGTAGCAACGAATCTGTAATTGACTTTAGATCGAACTTCATGTTCTATTTGAAGTTTCTTACATGTCCATGGACGGCAGTGACCACTTAACATCAGGTGGACTGCATGCTCGTTTGCTACTTCAAACTTATAAAAAAAATATATATAAATTCCCAGAATCATTCCCAGATAAGATATGCAGATAAGTTTGGTCACAGATTCATTGCTGCTCCTCAGATCAGTATATATTCTTACCACTTAAATAATTGCTACTTTTAATTCATGAGAAATATTGAGCAGTGACATATTTCACATAACATTCATATGCACTTTTTGCTGTCGCTTCCTCTCTAAAGCTATAATCAAAAGATAATTTACTTCATATTCACCGAGAACTAGATCTCATAGTAGGCTTTTAATATAACGCAAAGTAGGTTACCATCACATGAAAAAATAGATAATTTACAGGGTTATCATATAAAGCCAAATATTAAAACCGATATTCAAGTGCAGTATTTATAGAAATAATTAATATGAAATCTAATGATTTATATTCAAATCAATACATTAAAAGGTAGAATCGGTTACTTCAATCCATTTCGAATAAATTATTAAGTAGGTATAGTGCGCAGCGCTTAGTAAGATTTGTCAGTCTATAATAAATTGGTAAGTTATAGTCAGATTTCATTTGGTATAATTAAGAAAAGAATGTAATTAACAATTAAAAATATTCCGTAGTATATTATGTACATAAATATATAAAATTCTCGTGTCACAGTTTTTGTTGCCATACTCCTCCGAAACGGCTTGACCGATTTTATATGCTTAATAAGTAGGTCTGAGAATCGGCCAACATCTATTTTTCATACCCCTTAAGGGTTAACGCTTAACCCCTAAAGGGTCCACCCTTAACATATTTTTTTTAATTTTTTATATGGCAAAACAACTTTTGTTGGGACAGCTAGTTTGTCATATAACTCTTATCGTAATGAAAACTATGGTCAGAGATATCTGTCTTAAGTTAGATTTTTTTGGAATACGAAATAAAAATATTATAGGAGGCATAAAATATGTTAATGGCTTATGCCAAAAATATTTCATTGTATTTACTGAATATATTTGATACAAAATAAGCTATTTAAAGCAATCACAAACAACTCTACCTAGCAATAAGATATACGATGTAATTTTCAAATAAAATAATAGGTTTCAATATCCCAGCAACTAAACAGTATCGAACGACATAAAATGTTGTTATGTTGTTATGTTAGATTTAGATGTAACAACATAAAATAACAATCTATACTAGTCTACAAACAAGCCAACCCTACGACCGTCGTAATAATTACGTTGCAACACAACACGCGGAGTGAATTAACTTTGAGCGGTGACATTCTTGCGAGCGATCTTAGCACATCGCCTCCATTACCCAGTGGTACCGTTGCCTAATTACATGCCACTAGCATATAAACTCAGAATCGTAAGTGACGTCTAAGTGATATAGAAAGTATTGTTATGACTGAAGGTTGAATCGGGTAATCTAATGCTTTAAACGTTGGCAAGTCGCCTAATTTATAATACTGGGTGCAACCCATTGTTATCCCACTGCTGGGCACAGGTCTTATCTCAAAACGAGAGATTTTTAGGCCATAGTCTACTGCGCTGGCCAAGTGTCAATTCGTGGACTTTACACACCTCCGAAAACTTTTTTTTAAAGAACTCTGGGGTGTGTAGGTTTCCTCCCGATGTTTTCCTTCACCGAAAAGCAATGATTGTTAATTTTAAATATGCATTTAAATCAGTGGTGCGTGACTGGATTTGAACTTCGGACCTCCCGATTGAGAGGGCAAGTTTCAACTTAGGCTATCACTGCTCAAATATTATGTATTGTAATATGTACGCTAGGTGATTGTGCTACCATGAATGTTTTAAGCATTTCTGCTATTATGTTTTTTTATACGATCCGTGTGGCAAACGAGCAAGCAGTTCACCCAATGGTTAATGTTCACTGCCGTCGTCGTCAGTAAGGCGTTATCTTTATTTTTTTTAATACATAGGTAACACGCGATATACAATGCACATACTCAACTGGTCCGCAGTGCGTCACACAGGACGTGCCGAGAAACCCGCTTCATTTCACTTTCCATATACGATCTCCGCCGTTTCATTACATTTTTAATTAAAGTTCAGATACCAATAATTTCTTGAAAGCGTAGCAGTTGAAATATTTTAAAGATTCAATTATGTGGTCTGAACGGCTTTTTATTACCAATTTTTACGCATTTCTCTGGACATGTAATGAATTCTTTGCGTTTTTGTAAAATATGAAGCCTTAGACGACGTAGACGTATTAAATCAAACTTTGTCGCAACTGCCTTCCAGAAGTACTAGTACATCAAAAACCAATAATTTTCGTTACCAAATACAAGAAATCCCGCAAATGACAAAACGCACGGTAATTACGATAATTCGCGAACAGAAACCGGTTAGGTAATTATTCGCACAATTAGTTCTTCCGGCCGTGCGTAGCAGCCTTAACCCTCGGACTAACATAAAGCTGGCTATACAAGCGAAATATACATATCGTCGCTTATCATGTAAATTAAATGAGCAAAAAAACAAGTCTCTTTCAAAAACCCTATAGAATAAAGGAAAGATTAAAATACCTGTTTTAATGAAAACCCCTTTTGATTAATGGATTACGATAGTATCAACGATATCTATAATGTTTATACCAAGCAGAAAAAAAGTTTAATGATTATTCATTAAACTTTTTTCTGCTTTTCCAGAGTACTGAAACAACTGGACCGATTTGTACGAGATTTTCACTGGCAGCTAGCTAATGTTTAAGGATAAGCTAGACATACTTTAGAAAAAGAGTTACGGTCCTTTCCAAGAAAATTATAAACTTTGAAATATTCTAAGTACTACTACGCTCTCCTCACATGCACGCTGTCACCTCTTCCCATGTCCTTCGCTATTTGTCCTTTTTAAAGTTTTTTTTCTCTAAATATTCGAAACTATTCATCTCCGGTTAAACTCGTTCATACGTGCACGTTACACGTTTTTAAAATGCAGGTGAAACCGCGAAGAATGACTAGTGTAAAATAAGTAAATGTGGGAACCGAAAATTTAAAGACTAAGTAAAATACATATACCCTATTATACCATATACAATAACGATAAAGATTTTATGAATATCTTTAAAATACAAGCTTAATATGCGGTTATATTTTTATATGCATTTTTAAATAAATGCAATGTAATAAGACTATTTCAGAAATATGTAATTTTCACTTCATGTGCATTGTTTTTAATGAGTAAGTATCGTACAATCGTAAGTGTGTAGACAGCCTCTTTATAGTATGAATAATGCACGTGGGAAAATGCATACAATACATTAAATATACGGTCGATGTAGGCTCGCATGGAAACCATAATGTTAGCTACGCTTTCTGTGCCACCGCAAAAAGGCTTCTTGTGGTAACTTTTTGTTAACTTTTACAAGAATTTACCGATAACAAAAATATACAATAAAACAGTGATAACATAATGATTCAAACTCTGCTTCTAAATCGAAGGTCAGATGCGCATAGATTTTTTCTAAAAAAATACGTTTTAGAAATGATTTTATCATAAGTTTATGGTGAAGGAATACATGTACTTACAGACTTTATACATCTTTGAGATGTTTTTTTCAAATTAAACTTACTATGCGCGTTGAGTGATTTTCGATAGTGATAAAACTTGTGAGTTCGCGATTTTCGCGTCAGTAAAATGCACATTTCCGTTTATTACCCTCATAAGAGCATTATAAAGAGTATAAGTGAAAATGTGAATGTTGCTGTATGTAATAAGAGTACAAAATACTTATATACTTACTACACTCTTATAGCAATTAACATACTTCATAATTTACTAAAGTTAAAAAAGTGTGAAAGGATGTACCTACGTTTGTTACTTAATCACGCCAGAGTGATGGTCATGGTGGAAGTAGCGGCGTTTTTTGGTAATGGTGGTAATGAGCGCTGTATTCATGACTGCGTCCGGTTTTTTTTAATTTCAGGAATGTAAGTTTCCACACGTTGTTTTTCATCGCCGTTATACCTATTGATAATCAATTTATACTAAGCATAGCTAATGTAGGAAAAACTGCAGTCGATAGTTGGAAATCAAATGACGAATTATAGTGTAAATATCCCCTGCAAATAACGCGTTTACAGTCGAAGCCGTGTGAACCCAGCCTTATATACACTTTATCAACATACATCTTTTGTCCCTTTAATAACTACGCGTTTTAGGAAACTCTGCAAAACACAATTTAGTATCCAATCAAATCAAATCGTTTATTTGCTTGAATATATGTAGGTAGGTGCATACAGTTCTTACAATTAATTTATCCACCTCTAGGGAATGCAAACTAATTTAAAGATTATTCCTAGTATTTTAAATTGCAATTGATAAAATCAAATTATAAAAAAAATATCATTATTATTTAACTGAGTGTCGAGTAGGTAATGTACAATATAATGATTCACGTGTATCGGTAATTTACAATATTATCTTCACAAAATGCAAATTTTGGGTTAGGTCCCTCTTACCGTGCGATATCCACCATACAAAAGACATCGACGCGCGCTCCGGGCGCTCGCCTTCCACACCACGGATACCTATTATGACTATAGAGTGAAACTTATCGTACTTCATACTAAGATGTAGCTTTTACTAATACTTTATTCAGATGCACTGTGTAGATGTGAATTAATGTTAACCTTACCATCATTATCTAGGGTTGGCACTTATTTTCTAATTATGATTTTCGAAACAAGGAGTTTTTGGGGTATTTATATATCATAACATCATCTTATAAAAACAATTCGGGTCATAAAAACAATTTAGCATTGATGCATATATACATAATGTATACAAAAGTCGTAGCCAGAGAGAGTTTTTGGAGTGTGAATTCACAATAACCGTCTTTTATCACTTAATACCGCGATTTGGACTGTGATAAGCTCGTTACGATTTCAGTAAACTAAAGTTGTATTACCCGTAAGATAAAGCAAAAGATAATTACGCAACTGATTTACAAGCGGCTGGTATTTAATGGTATCGTCACATCAAATTATTAAAACTAGCAAAAAAAATAACATATAAAGTGACCAACCAATAAAACATATAGTGACCAACAGAAACACATTCATTGTACCAAAAAATAATAATCGTGGTTTATCCAAAAAAAAATTTTTAACTTTGCTTAGATTAAGCTTGCCTTTAAATTTAATCCCCTTTATTTATGTATGTGGCATAGTTATGTTATTATGTTCCTGTCAAGTCATTAAAAATTAATAATGATTAATGATTCATTTATCATTAACCATTAATAATTTTTAAATTTGTATAGGTTAATGCTTAAGTTAAGCCTACTCTAGCCTCAGTTCGGATCCGGTTTAATATTAAAATGCATTTTGTAATGAATAAGATCTAGGAATACTTTACTACTTTACTTCGTCTTATACTTAATTTATGTATTTCTGTAGGTGTAGTTTTTAAATAAGGTTATTGTGCAAAAAGAGTTGTTTGTCAGTAAGTTTATTTATATTATGCCTGTTTCTTATGAGACAAGTAGTTAAATATGGTGACAGCTGGAAACGCTTACGTAAAACGAAATTGACCAAAACAGCACCGCTTGGGCAACCTCATACTTACCTGCGCTTTTGTTTAAGAACTCAAATGTATAGGTTTTACCTTTCCGGAATGATCCTATGACACACCACTAAATAAGGACTTTAGAAAGCGAGCTTGACGGATATGTATTTTACACACAATGGAGGGTTCAGAGGGAAAATATTTCTTCATTTTTTAAGAAAATGCATAATTAACATTAAGAAATCGTTTAACCTTAAATAAATAAGATTGTTATGTAATTAAGTTTAGAGAAATATATTAAACCTGCTACTTATTCCTAGGAAATAAACGCTTGTATTCAAATTACTTTACAATATATGCAACTTTGTTCCCTCTAAGATATTTTACATGTATATAACATATAAAATATCTTAGAGGGAACAAAGTGAATTCATTTATACCTACAAACTTTTAATATGCCGAAATATACAATATCATATTTTAATCGACTTTTTTAAGTACAGAAGTTATCTATATAATCGATAAAATATTTTGAAAGGTACGCTCTGTTTCTGTGCAATAGTTTTTCGGTAAAAATAAAGACTTTAAAACATTGTACATATAAAGATATAAATAATGTATTTCTTACTTTCCGTGTCCGTAGGTATAAGAAGGTTAAACGATAGATTTATGGACTTGTGTTCCGTTTCAGCCGGCGACAAATATAATTTATGTAATCCAACAACATAGTCGTTTAGACCTATTCTACTTAATACGTTACCAATATTTTAGCTGCCATAGCGCTTTATTCCTGAATTTTACATACCATAAGTATAGGTATCAGTCCCACAATCTGCCCAAACGTATTCTTATAAAGAATGAAATGAAATATAAATAAAGAAATTAAGGCAATAACATTAATTTAAGGCAATTGGCCAATACTCACAGAAGTAAATAACCATTTGTGCAATTATAAACACAATTTTGATACAACTTGCGAAATCTAGATTCATTTAATTTAAGTCACTGTGTCCTCCTTTTAAACTCCAAAATAAGATATTGTGAAGAGAGGTTACGAAACTACATTTCAATGATACCATATTTGTAACTTTATTACAAAAAGTTGAAAATAAATATAAAACACTGAATTTGTTGACAGATTTTAGACATTAAACGTATAATACAAATCAAAATCAACTCATCATACTGCCATCGTTGTGAATAGTTTCTTTGAGAATAAGGAGACAATAAATAAAGATCGTATTTTATTACCCTTTAAAATTTCTATCGATAAACTTTATACAATTAGTATCTTTGAGAACATTAAAGCTAACTATCACGTAAATTATACGAATTACGTTGATTCCTTCTTGGTTACAAGACCTCTACGAGTTCCGACAGTCTGAGTACGATGTCCTAACAAGTAGATCTTCAAAATACATATGTACTCTGAAAGGCAGTTTAAAAAATTAAATAATGCCATAAAATACAAGTTCACATTTTGCATCCAAAGATATTTTGTTTTAAAACAATGAAAAGATATTTCACTCCTCCTTTTTATTCAAAACACAGTGTAGACCCCTCGTGGACTTGGAGTGGACTTACTACTTTCTAGAATAAGTGCGCCCCCAAAAAAAGTGAGAAAAAAGGCTTACATATATCAATATTTATTTAAAAGCTCGATTCTGATTTCAGCTCATATTCTAAGGGCAACAAAAGTCGCAGTGAAAGTAAGGCTGTTTACCTGCGGATTATGTAAGTCATTAAACTTACACGCTAACTTGGAATGCACTTCGATTTAATGCATCTTGTATTTTGATATTAAGAAGTTCAAAATTAATTTGTAATAACTGCAATATGGGTTTTAATAGCCATCCATATGTGTTCCTATGTTAAGGATTGAGTTGGTTATTATAAGGCTATGTACGTAAGGCGTTATGTGTCTCTTTTAACACCACAACCTTACATTAGAACACTGCAGCGCTCAAAATAGTAATTATTACCCAAAAAAAGGTGATGCCTCTGAAGCTCAACCATGGAGGGTTTTCCTACCTTTAATTAAAAAATTTATTTGATAACGTTACATATTACCAAAGATTCAACCACAACAGATCGTAGATTTTGGATCGCATTACGCTGTAATACGTAACATTAGAAAGTGGAGTAAGTACATAAATAATAGCGTTTGTCGGACGCAGTCATCTTAAATAACTCGATTTATTCTGATTTCTATTGCGTAAAGAAAAGTTTTAAATGTTAAAAGCAGCTTACACGTGAATCTTTATCATTTCTTTTGGGAATAAGAAGGAAACAATGAACAAAGAAGATCACATTTTACTACTCTTCAAAATTTCTATTGATAAACTTTATATATCTATGAAAACTTTAAAGATAACTATCACGTAAATTATACGAGTTACGTTGAATTATTCTTGGTTACAAGGCCTTTGTGAGGTCCGAAGGTCCGAGTACGATTATCTTTATGATGTATTTACGTTATGAGGTGTAAAATAAACCTTAAATGGGTTATTTTCTGTTTATCTATCTACATATCGACATTTTGAATTCCACCGCTAGATATAGTCTTCTCCTGTTTGGGACGATTCCAACCGATCCTATACTTTCTAAATCTAACGGTTTCCCTCTGTTTTGTTGTCGTTGATGGTCAGAGGGCGACTTGTGAGCCATATCCGTGGTCGTCACTCAACGATCTTCTCACATTTGTGATGTAGTAGTATTATAGTAGTAGTGTGTGTCGTCAACCCATTATTGTCCCACTGCTGGGCACGGGTCTTCCCTCAGAATGACAGAGTTTAGGCCATAGTCCACCGCGCTGGCCAAGTGCGAATTGGTGGACTTCACACACCTCCGAGAACTTTTTTTTTTAAAGAATCTCGGGTGTGTAGTTTTCCTCACGATGTTTTCCTTCACCGAAAAGCAGTGATAATTAATGTATAATACGCACATAAATCAGTGGTGCGTGCCTGGGTTTGAACCTCGGACCTCCCGATTGAGAGGGCAAGTTTCAACCATTAGGCTATCATAGTAGTAGTAGTAGTCCCACTAAATTATTATCAAAAGTACCACCCCCATTAGTACTTTAAGCCATACATTCAACCTTTGATTTTAAAACTTAATCACTTCTAAATTCAAAAACATTGTGATAAAAGAGACCGAAAAGGTTTTGCAGGTTTTGCAACTATTTGTAATCTTTTAGTGTTCAATGTGCATTAATCAATGTTTACAACATTAATACAGCAATTAGTCACTAGATGTCACTTGTAACATTGTTATCACCACGACGCAATAGATGGCGCTCACTCGTATGCTGAAACGCGGTGGTGAAGTATCGATGTAGCATTATATAAGGTTACAGTATAATAAAATTTTGAGCTCTTCGATGTTGTAGTTGTTTTATTTGGATGCAAGAGTGCATAGTTCCCTGAGTGACGGCGGGTAATCAAGTGGTAATTAGAGAGGTCTCTGTGGATCCGGTTGTGGCGTACGTTCATTGGTCCTTCGAGCCGGATCTATTTGAAGTTTTGGAGCAGACTCTGATTTTTGCGCACTTCGGCGGACCACCAGTGGTGAAATACTGCTGGGCTGGAGTGCTACCCCGGGGCACGGAGGAGGGAAGTTTGACTGGTTTGGCGATACCAGAACAGAAGCAGTTCCAGTGGACTCAGGAAATTCATGCAAACAGGCGTTACCGACAGGGGGCGCCACTTGCAGTAAGGAAAGAGGTTTGGCAGTGAATTGTGAGTACATTTAATTGTGATTTATTCAGTGCAAAATTAGACCTTATTTGTTAGCAGCTTTGAACTTAGAAAATCCCAGTGTTAATTTATTTGAAGTGCAATATTGAACTTTATTAGTTGGCAGTTTTAAACTTGTAACATTTCAGTGGTAATTTAAGAACTTAGAATAATTTCGTAAAAAGTGTTCTGACGGGGAATCCATGCCCGATTTTTAATTTTTTTGTAACACTAAAACACTTGTAAAATTTTCAACTTAAAAACAGTATAATTTGGTCTTAATCATAGTTACATCAATAAAGTCAACAATGGAATCATTAATCAGAGTACAATTAGAATGCAAAAATAACATAGAAAAATCTCAAATTAATTTTAGGAAATCACCAAAAGAGCGAATTACAGAGGCTTATGTACAAACAAGGGCAGAAACTTTAGAACAAAAATGGAAAGATTTTATAGAAACACATAAAGGCATAATAGAAAATTCATCAAAAATAGATTTAGATAAAAATACTTATTTTACAACAGATATATATGAAAAAACAGAAGAAATTTACATAGAATATAAAACAGAATTAAAACAACTTATGATTAACTTTGAGACTCACAATAATCCAGTAGAAATAAAACAATCAACCTTAAAAACTAATAATTTAAATGTAAAATTACCTAAAATAAGTTTGCCTAATTTCTCGGGGCAATACACCGAGTGGACTTCCTTTCGTGATTTGTTTTTATCGTTGATCGATAAGAATGAAGCTCTTGATGATGTCCAGAAGCTTCACTATTTAAAGGGACATCTATCGGGGGAAGCTGAACAGTTGCTCAGACATACACCTGTTACAGCGGCTAATTATAGGGAATGTTGGGTTACTTTAACGAAGCGCTATAACAACAAAAGGTTTTTGTCTAACAACATGTTAAGGCGATTGATAAATCAACCTGTCCTTACTAAGGAGTCCTCTGCGGCAATTAAGGGGTTACTAGACAACACAGTAGATTGTTTGCAGGGTTTACGTACTTTAGGAATAGATGTAAATTCATGGGATGTAATTGTTATTTTTATTATTAGCTCCAAATTGGATTTTGATTCTCGGAAGTTATGGGAATCACAAATCAGCGCATGTGATAACTTACCAACTTTTAACGAATTTAAAATATTTTTAGAGTCAAGGTTTCGTTCTTTAGAGTATTTAGATCCCAAATTAATTAAGCCAATCGTTAATAAGAATAATGTCAAAACGTTTCATATTGCCTCTGAATCTTGTGTTTTGTGCTCTGGAGATCACAGATTGTATAATTGTAAAGAATTTGCAAAGCAAGACACAGACTCTCGTCGCGAGTTTGCCCGCACTAATAAAATTTGTTTTAACTGCCTAGGAAAGAATCACACTGTTTACAATTGCCGCCAGTTTACAAGATGTCGTTTATGTAAGAAGCGACATCATTCACTTTTGCATCCGAAAAACCTTTCTAAATCAACTGACTGTGAGAAGTCAGTCGCCGATGTTGCTGTGGCAACGTCTAGTTCACCTGTTGAGTCCACTAATGTTGTATCTTGTTTTTCTGATTTTCCCAGCCAGTCTTTATTGGCCACAGCATTAGTGGAGGTCGAGTCGAAGAGCGGAACCACCGTAGCTTTGAGGGCACTGATTGACCAAGGCTCTCAGGCTTCGTTCATTACAGAATCAGCCGTTCAGCTTCTTGGTTTGAAGAAGATTCCTACCAAAGCCCACATATCCAGGCTAGGCGATGAGGAGAGCGGTACTTTACCCTCTCGAGCGATGGTTAATTTTAAATTTCACTCACGTCTAGACCCTTCTTTTGTTTTGAGTACGAAGGCGTATGTCCTTAGTAAGCTTACGGCATTGCTTCCCGAAAGGAAGATAGTTTCGGTTCTATCAACACTCTCTACCATGGATTTGGCAGATCCGTCATATGGTGTGCCATCTAAGATAGATTTGATTTTAGGAGCAGGCGTGTATGGCCAGATTTTGTTGGAAGGTGTAATCAAAGGGCCACCGGGAACTCCAGTCGCTCAAAAGACGACACTCGGTTGGATTCTTTCTGGTAACATACGCGATCCCGATCACCATGGTACTGAGAAGTCTTACAATGTAGTTGTAGGTTTGCATACTCAAATTAATGACGATGACCTTTTGAAAAGGTTTTGGGAGTTGGAGTCAGACCAAGAATCGTCATGTAAGAAACATCTGACTGCTGATGAACAAAGGTGCGAACAAATATTTTCTGAAACAACCATCAGAGACGAATCCGGACGATACGTGGTCAAGTTACCTTTTAGACACGAAGACCCGTCGTGTAAATATGGCAACACAGAAAATATTGCTCGCAAACGTTTTTATGCTTTAGAAAAGAAGTTCCATTATAACCCAGAATTCAGAAATCAGTACTCAAAGGTAATTGAGGAGTACATAAATTTGGGTCACATGGAACGAGTTCCAGATTCAGAAATTAGAAAATCTGGTGTCGTGTATTTGCCACACCATGCTGTAGTGAGAAATGACAAAAGTACTTCCAAATTGAGGGTCGTTTTCGATGCCTCTTGTCTCGATAGCAATGGTGTATCACTTAACAATCAATTGTTAGTAGGTCCGACACTTCAACCTGAGTTGAGACATATTATTATGCGATGGCGTCGCCATCCTATCGCTCTAGTAGCCGACATTGTGAAGATGTACAGACAGGTTAAAGTATTTCAAGAAGATGCTGACTATCAACGTCTTCTATGGCGTGAGAGACCAGACTTCGATTTGTTGCATCTACGCTTGCTACGCGTCACATTCGGCACATCTTCGGCGCCTTATCTTGCTGTGAGAGCGCTACAGCAGCTAGCATATGACGAGGGTCGAGATTTTCCGACGGTCGCCGAGCGTGTGCTGAAAGACTTTTATGTTGATGACCTCATGACGGGTTGTGAGTCTGTAGCTGAAGGCGTACAAATTTATAAGAATATTAATCAGATGCTAAATCGGGGTGGTTTTCAACTGCAGAAATGGTCAAGCAATAATGAAGAACTTTTGAAGGAAATAAAAGAAGAATCGGGTATAAAAGATAGTTTAGAAATTAAAACAGATGAAGTACTTAAAATTTTAGGCTTAACGTGGAACAGAACTACAGATGAATTTCAATACACTGTACAAATTCCCGAATTAGAAACTCCTGTTGTAAAGCGAAAGGTAATATCTGATATTGCGAAGCTATACGATCCTTTGGGTTGGCTTGCACCGGTCATAGTAACAGCCAAAATATTTATTCAAAAGATTTGGCTGACCGGTATAGATTGGGACGATGAACTTCCTTCTCATTTGTTGCAAGAGTGGTTAGCATTCCGTAATACTCTTGTTCATCTAACCCATTTTCGTATGCATCGGTGGCTAGGAACGCACGATAATGCGTCACTGGAACTTCAAGGATTTTGTGATGCATCCAATGCCGCATATGCAGCCGTTGTTTATGCCAGAGTAGTCGATTATGATGGAGTCGTTCATGTAATTTTGTTATCTTCCAAGACCAAAGTGGCCCCAATAAAGCAAGTGAGCATTCCAAGGTTGGAACTCTGTGGTGCGGTCTTGCTTGCTCGGTTACTTCATGAGATCTCAAAAACCTTAGGACTTGCGAAAGAAAACATCCACGCCTGGACGGATTCATCAGTTGTACTGGCGTGGCTCAGGAGTCATCCTAGTAGGTGGAAGACTTTCGTGGCCAATAGGGTATCAGAGATACTCACTACTATGGATGCTCATCAGTGGTCACACGTCCGATCCATCGACAACCCTGCAGATTATGCGTCACGTGGCGTTTTACCATCAGCGTTTGCAAATTTAGAGTTGTGGAAGTCTGGTCCTAAATGGTTGAAAAATAAACAAATACATTACAACAAAGGAGAAATAAAACAAACAGAATTAGAAATAAAGACAAAAATATTTACAAATACACTTACCTGTAGTTCTGAAGATATAATTTCCAAATTTTCATCGTTAAATAGACTTACCCGAGTAATCGCGTACTGTAGAAGATTCCTGAAACTTAAAACTACAACTAATTTTAAACCTAATCTAATATTTACAGAAATTAATGAAGCTTTATTATCATGCATAAAAATATGTCAATTACAACATTTTAGAGAAGAAATAGATAGTTTAAACAAAACAAGGAAAATAGATAAAAGGGGAAATCTTACCTCACTGAATCCTTATCTTGATCAGGATGGGGTTTTGAGAGTTGGTGGAAGGTTACAAAAGGCTAATATTGAACAGGATATGAAGCATCCTGTAATTATCCCTCACAAATCACATCTTACTACCCTTTTAATAGCTGATGCCCACGAGCGTACTTTACACGGTGGACCTCAGTTGGTGCTCAATTATTTAAGATCCAAATATTGGATCATTAATGCAAAGGGGGTTGTTAGGCAATATATTCATAAGTGTGTGATTTGTATCCGCCATTCTGCTCGACCCAAGCATCCTTTAATGGGACAGTTGCCTTCATCTAGAGTGAACGCTAGCCGACCTTTTCTCCATAGTGGCGTGGACTATGCCGGTCCAATTGGCGTTAGACCTACAAAGGGTCGTGGTTATCACTCTACAAAGGGATATATATGTTTATTTGTGTGCATGGCCACTCGAGCGATTCATTTGGAAGTCGTGAGCGATATGACTTCTCAAACTTTTATATCCGCTTTCAAACGCTTTACAGCTAGACGTGGCCATTGTAATGAACTTTGGAGTGATAACGGCACTACCTTTGTAGGAGCCAACAAGGAGCTAAAGGTCTTGTTTAAAAAGGAAAGGTTCGGTGTAGCTTCTGATATCGCGGATTGGCTTGCAACAAACGGTACCAACTGGCATTTCATTCCACCCCACTCTCCGAATTTCGGAGGGCTCTGGGAAGCTGGAGTGAAATCCACTAAACACCATTTAAAGCGGATAATCGGCACTAGCACTCTTACTTTTGAAGAATTGACCACAGTGCTAGCCCAAATCGAGGCATGCCTGAATTCAAGACCGCTCTCCTCAATTAGTTGTAGTCCGGATGATCCTTGCCCATTGACACCAGGGCACTTCCTTGTAGGAGAACCTTTGGTACTTGTTCCCGAATCTGATTTTCAGAAGTCCAATATCAGTACTCTCAACAGGTGGCACTATACTCAACGACTTGTCCAAGATTTTTGGCGTAGATGGTCGCATGAATACCTCACACAGTTCCATCATAGACACAAATGGTCACGCTGTATTCCTGAACCAAAAGTGGGTGATGTCGTACTGGTCGTTGAAGATGATTTACCTCCAGCCAGGTGGCTCTATGGGCTGATTGTTGATAAACATCCTGGTCCGGACCAGGTGACGAGAGTTGTATCTTTGCGTTGCAAAGACTCAATTATTAAACGACCTGTGTCTAAATTAATTATATTGCCTGTCACAAATTGAATTGTTATGTTATTTTTGGTTAGTCGTTGGCATAACGATTAATATAGTTTAAAAGTTTTATTTGTAATAGCTTTTCTTATAGTTACACTGAAGGTTGTAGTGTCATCTAGCATATTGTTAATTTGTTTTGGTATTGTGTTTTCTTGTAGTCAACGGAATATTGCTCACCAAAATTGTATTTGTCGTTGATAGCAGTTGAGTATAACTTTTACATAGTTGCTTTAGTCCAACTATTATTATTGTAAAAAATGTATACAGTCCTCTGGTATTGAAACCCCCTTGAATTTTGTGTGAATTACTTCATGGTGGGCGGTAGGATTAAAGCAATGTAAGATTATGTAGCATTTTGTATTAAGGAGATGGACGTTCTGTCCATGGTGGGCGGTATGTTCAATGTGCATTAATCAATGTTTACAACATTAATACAGCAATTAGTCACTAGATGTCACTTGTAACATTGTTATCACCACGACGCAATAGATGGCGCTCACTCGTATGCTGAAACGCGGTGGTGAAGTATCGATGTAGCATTATATAAGGTTACAGTATAATAAAATTTTGAGCTCTTCGATATTGTAGTTGTTTTATTTGGATGCAAGAGTGCATAGTTCCCTGAGTGACGGCGGGTAATCAAGTGGTAATCAGAGAGGTCTCTGTGGATCCGGTTGTGGCGTTCGTCCATTTAGTGAAAAACAACTTTTACTTAACAAAATGAATGTCTTAAGTAACAATAATTACAAATACATATTAATTGGGCTATTTATTTACTTTGTTTCATGACCTGGAAATTCTGAAAGTTGTATTATACTTTATTACCCCGTTTACTAAAAGAGAATGTAATGTAATAAAAAGTAAATAAGGGATAAGACGAGGATTGTAAACTGAATACACATTTACACCAATCCATTTGGGAGCATCTTGTGTACTACACGTCATTTCTCACTGAGTTGTAAGAAAAGAGGATTGCAAAATATAAAAAGATTCCGAAACGAATCCTTTTCAAATCATAATTATGTTAGCAACTTTTGAAGAAGTAGTATTGTCGCGTTAGAAAAGTGTTCATATTAATATTAATATTAAAGAATTTGGCATAAGAGTACGACTATCAGCTCTAGTGCAAAGTCACATCCTGAAGTTCTTCGGCCACGTCACTAGGAGAGGAAACGACTCCATCGAACGTCTGGCAAGGCAGAGTGGAAGGCACCAGACCACGATAGACCACTTATTCGATGGACCGACCAAATCAAGTCCGTCATGGGCGGCCCATTGTATGAATACCAGAATGACCTCGAACGGAGCGAAATGGCGTGAGATTGTGGGGAGGATTACATCTGCCAATAATGCGACTGCATGATGATCGCGACCGCTCAGTCAAGTGCGAAACGGAAATGGACTTAATCTTATCATGTTAATATTATAATGTTTGTTACTCTTTCAAGCAAAAACAAGCGGTCGAATTTTGTCCCAATTTTGTGGCTTACGTAGTATTCGACACACGATGCCATGGGGGACGTAACGAAACATTCGAGGACGCGGGAATAATGTAATAAATAAGAATCATTTAATATAAATACGACTTATATACTTAAGCTTGTTTTGATCAAGACGTTAGGTTTGGCCTCGGCTTAACTTTCATTCATTTACTATTCTCTCCTATATATTCACAACTATTGTGCACATAACGTAGATGATTACCTCATGGTTTAACTGTGAAAGATACGGCCTCACTGGGCCAGCGTGATGTAATTTTCCTATTCGAAAATATACCAGTCCAGAAACCGACAGTTACAGTAATGAAAGATAATGTAACTGTAGTAGTTAGGATAGCAATATGTTTTAAACATAACGCAATTATTATTCCTGTTTAATACCAGTAGTGGTATGCGCTGCTGTGTTCTGGTGTGAAGGGACTCGTAAGGAACACATATATAGTAGATATGTGTCCCTTACCAGTCCCTTAATTAATATATGTACCCGTACGTATATATTATATACGTACGAGTACATATATTCGAGAGGTTTGATGTTAGCCCTCAGGAGGAGCAACGTATCTGTGGCTACACTTACATAATATATCGTCAACCCAATGTTGTCCCACTCCCAGCAGTGGTTTTCTCTTGAAATGAGAGAGTTTTTAAGCCATAATCCATCGCGCTGGCCAAGCGCGAATTGATGGACTTCAAACACCTCCGAGAACTTTTTTTTTAAGAACTCTCGGGTGTGCAGGTTTTCTTACGATGATTTCCTTCGCTGAAAAGCAGTGATAATTAATTTCTAATACACACATAAATCAGTGGTGCGTGTTTGGATTTGAACCTCGATGGAGAGGGCAAGTTTCAACTATTAGACTATCACTGCACACTCCGATAATATTCTGTTCTAATCTGGAGTTGATTACAGATATCCATGAGCGGCATTGGCCACTCACCAGCTTGTTTGTTTCAATTATTCACAATAGATAAATTAAATAGTATTACAATAAAATTATAATAAGTAGCTGTACCAATACAAAGTGTGTACAAGCCTTGCAAGTATATACACAGTAAGCGAACACTGTTTACAAAGAACCATATAAACATGTATATGTGTATCTATGGTCAACGTACATTACTTCCTCAAAACAACATGACCACATGACGAAGTGACAATTGTGACTGCCGCTATTGCAGCCACCATCCGGAATCTGGCATCAATAAAGTATTTGTTCACGACTCAATAAAAAGTTTATAGCTGCAAGTGGCATTTCACAGCGCTTTTGTAAGATTGCCCTATGCTTGGTTCAGCGCTTTTTGTTAACTTTATTTATGAAGGAGATTTTTATTTTTTTATGGTTCATCTGAGGTCATTGTTAGTGGAATAGCCGAATTATGTGCCGCTTCACGTTCAAATGAGGCAACCATCTTAGTCCTCGGGAGTATCAACGCATCTGTGATTGACTTCAGATGGTACCCTTGTTCTATATGTAGTTATTTAAATATATTACTTGTTCATGAGCGGTAGTGACCACTTCCCGTAAGGTGGAGGTGGAGGGCATGCTCATAAGCTACTACTCAAATTACTCAAATTGGATTTAAAAAAATGATTTTCTGTTTTGTACCAGTAGGAAATGTTTAGTTCTGCCTTTTTTATTATAATCCTAGAGCGATATACTTCTTAATTAGAACTGATTTGAAAAGATTATATTTGATTAATTTACACTCTTGAAATTAAAACAATGAAAAAAACATGTAATATAGAGCAATAGATCAGTGAGTGCTCACGCAAAGTATATTTGTATAGTCTTTGAATGATTTTAAGTGGCTGATATCAATCTGAATAACAATGTAGATCCTTGTGTCCTAGAAAAGATACATAAATACCTACTTTTATCGTGCAATCACTTGGCAACCGGTCAGCTTCAGGCAGTTAGCACTTCAGCAACGGTCCCGGGGGTCCTATAACTACTACAAAATATATATAATGTAATATATATTCATACGCGCAGATATTTCAGTTATGATATTACAAAAAAATATGGATAAACGTCAAAATACATTCAGTTATTTTATTTACTAATTTTTTGAATTATTTATTTAATTACGTTGAGTTTTAACCTAAAAGTTGTTATAATCATTTCTTACACCAACATCTCCTTCTGTTCTATTTTATTCTATATATTTTCGCTTTTGAAAACTATCTATCTTTGTAAATATTCCTTCTTCAATAAAAACTCTAGTCTTTTGAAGTACTCTACCTAAATAACTTTTTAAATAAAGAACCTAAAGAACCTACATTTTTATAACCTTTTTAACCTTAAGAACTACCTTTGAAGTGCTTTTCTAAAGGCATTTATTATCATTTATCTACACTACAACTAACCGTCATATAATTAGCCCACGTACAATTTTGTAACAACCGTAACTCGTAACTAATACCCGGTTGGCGTGCTCTGTATTTATTTTTCACGTTTACTGCGACCTTTGGACCGCTTACCGTAAGCGGCTTTCAACACAAACTATTTCCAAAGATAATACAAGTGTTATGCTGGGATAGATTGGATTTGCAGCCTATGTGAAGTTCGTGGGAATCATGCAAATAACCTATACAGTATATCCATCTGTTCACTGCTGGGCTAGGGAAATTAAATGAAATATCTTCATTTTTATCGGGCAAGCCCTGTTTCCAGCAGTGGACCTTCAAACTGATTAGACGTAGTCTACAATATGATGTATATAGGATAAAATAGGCTATATAAATATGAGATCAAAAGTGACATAATAAATTTTACGTAGGTATATACAAATTTGTAGTTAATAAATTCATTTGCAGTTGATAAAAATAATAACTTTAAATTAATTGTTTAATACTTAGAAATCTTGGTCTATTTAAATAAATGAAGTAAGGAAAGATCGTATTACCATAACTAACTATAGAAATACAAGTTACATTTTTATTTTATGTATTTGAAATGATACGATTTATTTCCATTTGGAAATTTCAAACTAGAAAGCGATGTCTAATAAATGCTAAAAACGACGTTAATAAGGTGCGAAACAAACCGTTTTATTAGTTTCGACTCTATTTCATTGTAATAGGGATGATGTCGCGGGGATATATATTAAACAAATAATAAAAGCTGGTTCAAAGACCCCATAGCTGTCACTTTCTCTGGAAGTTATAGAAACTACAATAGGCTTTGCTTAATGAATCGAAGCGTTGAATATGCGGCCTAGTCGTTAGGAGCTCTACCCATTAGAACTAAGTAACTAAGTAACCGATTAAATACTATCTTAAAGATCTGCATGGCCTGTGTACCGGTATAAAATAAAATTATAACATTGTGAATAAATTACAATGGTGCTAGAACACGCCCGGTAGCACTAAGGTCCGGTGAAGGTGGTAGAACCAGTGTAGTTCGACCGGGGAAGTGCCACCGCCACACCTATTTCTAGCATGAAGCATTCTTGCGATTTGATGGAAGGGTGTGGTAGCCTGCACACTTTCGTATGAGGCGACCAATCATAGCTCTCGGGAGCAGCAACGCATTTGTGATGGATTTCAGATAGAACCCATGTTTTGTATGAAGTTGATTACAGATGTCCATGAGCGGCAGTGACCACTTACTATCAGATGGACTGCAAGCTCCTTTGCCACTTCAGTCATTCGAAAAAGAAAAAAAAACTTTTACCAACCCTTAATAAGTTATTATAAGATGGTAGAACGAAGCACATGATTTTTCGTTATAAGTGTTATATGCTGCTGTATTCTGATTTTAAGGATGCGGCGAAGCGGACATATTTATCTATATATAATTATATACATATGTTCCAACTCAGTCCTCAGGATAACAACAACTATATCTATGATCGCCTTCTACATTTATATAGACACACAAAACTCATATAGAACAGGGGTTCCATTCACAGGCGTTTTGCTTCTCCTGAAGACTAAGATGATCGCCTCATCATAAATGGGACGCATGGTTAACAAGGACAATTTACAATTATATTGATTATTAGTTGACCCGGCGAATTTCTTTCGCCTAAAAGTCCAATATCTAAAGTTATCAGTGTTTCTCCACTATATAATACATGTATTATACATAAAAACATCCTCTTGAATCACTCTATCCATTAAAAAAACTGCACTGAAATTCCTATTGTAGTCTTAAAGATCTAACTAAGCATACATGGGGACAGAAAGCGAGAAGCGACTTTGTTTTATCCTATGTATTGATTCAACATACATATTCTCTATAATTATATAATTATATAAACATTTGGATGACCCGCGTGGCGCAGCGGTTACCGTACCGGTCTGACACGCAGTGGGTCCCGGGTTCGATTCCCGGCCAGACAGGTATCTGAATGATGAGTTTAGATTCTTGTTCTGGGTCTGGGTGTTTGTGTATACGTCTTGTGTGTGTCCATGGCACCCACGACACAGGAGAAAATCCTACTGTGGGGCTATGAGTGTAGAAAGCGTTTTAAAGCGTTTTTTAAACATCATTTTACAAATACTTAATATACCAAAGCTTACTTTAAAGTTCATAACGTTGCCACAGTGTCCAATCAAATCATGACTCAGTAATTTTATCACCTATCTCTTACGATCGTCTATTATACGGCCGGGTTATAAAAAAGGATAGTCAAAGGAGAATACCAACTCATTAAAAGTAATTTCGTAGAAATCTTCACCCGTCGAGTTTTTATCCCCGAGTCCCGGAGATCCAGCGCTGACCCACATACCGGGACCCGTTCCACTGCTTTTTTATTCTTAGTTGTCCAGTATTAAGTGTCATTTGGACAGAGATACGTGGTTGTAATTTAATATAAATAATTCGTCTCGTTATGTGTAATGTAACACGTCTACTTTGTTTATCAAAGGCGTTATTTATTCTCAAACTGCTGTAATTGTGGTATTTTTAATTGGAGCCTCGTCGCCCGTTAATGGTTCAGTCTATATTTTTACATGGCACCTGTACCCATAAATAAAGCAATGTTCCGCTCCTACACTATTAAACCTTCGACACATTCATTTAAGATAATAAACGAACAAGTATTCATATCTCAAGCCTAAATTAAGCGAGATGCATACCTCATAACCCCAACCACATAAGTTGGAATGCATTGTGTATGTCAATCCGTATCAATAAGCCCTTTAAAGTCGAACACAGCCAAACATATGTTTTTTTGGCAAAAAAATATACAGCTTAAGATAAAAAGTGATATTCTTTTAAAGAGTCCGATACATTTACACGCACTTTTACATTTCAGGTTCCTTTGAACAAAAACTTTGTGATAATTCTTTACTCATTAGCGGTCGAGCGTTCCACTGGCGAAGCCACGAATCAGTGAAAGTGAAGGCGCGTGGCGCAAGTCACCGGCAGGGGCGATGGGTCAAGTTCATTTGCCAGTAAAGCTTTGCGTGACCGCTGCGGCTTGCGTGCGTCATGTTATCCAAATTAGCTAATCTTGCTGAGCGATGCGTTGTGTAATATGTTTTTTTGTGTTATATAAGCATATAATAAATTGCAAAAACAGTGTTTGACAGAGTAGCCATAACACAATCCCATAAAATGTAAATTGCTCTTAGAACCATGAAAATAATTGCTTAGTAAGGTTAAATTAATTACGTCGCAATTAAAATATCTGCGACATGATCGAAAATGGTAACAATTTTATGTAGCGATTTCCTAAATAATTATCTTAATTGCAATTATATTATTATTTATCTGATCTATGTACTAATATTTATAATTACATAGTAATTAGCACACATTCGGTGTGCGGAGTGGCAATTACCACAATATTGATTTATTATCATCCATTTAGCACATGCAACATATTTCGACAATAAAAATTACTAAAGGGAACTGCATAAAATACAACATACATTTTGAATTACTTTCATGAAGTTTAAGATAAATTACATTTGTGATATCACACACAGTAGCTTTTTACGTAGAGCTTTAAAAGTGGTATATTTATAACAGATTTAATCGTATCCCTACTAATATAAATGTGAATCTATGTTTGTACGGTTTCACGCAAATAGTACCGATCGGATTTAGCCGACATTTGGCACAAACATATTTTATAACAAGGCATTTTTTTCTGAGGGAAACCTTCAAAAGGTACCCGACGGCGTAGAAGCGACGCAGGGTTATGTGGGATTTTTATCACATGAAAACCCTCCGGTGGCCGTCCTCGGCACTACAAAAAGGTCTCTAGTATCTAAAGGAACGCAACCGGCGTTCTCTGAGTGCGTTGCCCTATCGGGCTCGTCATAAATGGGCGGCTGGGCCCACGGCTCCGTCTGATCTGTACGATGGTATGCGACCACACATACCGCCGTTCTTCACGGGGTCTCCTGATCGAACGGTTCCAGCTCCCTCTCCCTCCCAACTCTAGCCGCCCGCAACCTCGGTAGCCCCTTTTAGTCGCCACTTATGACAGGCAGGAGATACCATAGCCCTATTCTAATCCAGAAACTATAGGGACAATGGCATACCTTTGCCATTCTTAACTCTAAACATCATCTATTTTATCAACTATAAATAAATCAGTATGAATCGCTTATGACTCACGCCACATTCCATCTTCCGTTGTATAGCCACTACGTGACCACAACGCGGAGTGGTGAAATTTAACGCCTTACCATACTCACGTCACGTTATGTCATTACTCTTACGTCGTTCTGTTCCACTCTTGTTGTTATAATAATTATTAATTATTGTGATAATTTTAAAGGTGCCAGACCTATTTCACCTTTATAACAGCAATAAAATGAAATGAAATGTTGTCAGTTGTCAAATTGTCAGTTACATTTTTTTTGAAGTTAAGCATTACCTTGTTAGCTTTCAATGTTAAGCATTACCTCTTACTGTATTAAAGGGGTGGTAGATTTACTTGTCCAGGGCGTTCCAACTAAGTCCACAGATTTAGAGTGGCTGACTTTAAATAGGTCTTAAATTTTATCAGACGTTGATTATTGATATCCATAGGCGACAGTCACCGTCCATTAAGAGCTCTGAAAGCTCGTTTGCTATTTCAAAGTTGTAAAAATAGCGTATAAAATATGAAAGGTTTATGAGAAAGAAATACCCATAGGTTATCGCGTAGGTGGTCTATCTACGTTTTATCTCCTCAATTTAGAATGCAAAGAGCATTTCATATTAGCCTATGTATGTCATGTGCTTAAGAATAGAGTAACACTTTGTTTTGCAGTTAAGCCACAGGTCAGGGATACCTTTATAATTTTTTCGGTGATAAGTAAAATATGTCAAAAGCTTTTCGAAAATATTTGAAGGTTAGCAACATAAGTCGCATGATATTTTTTATTGACGACTATTAAAGCCACAACTGAGTTAATAGGAGGAAGAACCAGTGTGGTTTGACAAGTTCTATCGTGAAGCATTTCTTGCGTTTCGATGAAAGGGTGTGGGTGCCGGCAAAATCTTATATGAAGCGACCATTTTAGTCCTCGGGAGTAGCAACGCATTTGTTATTGACTTCAGATAGAACCCATGTTCTGTACGAGGTTGCTTACAGATATTTACGAGCGGCAGTGATCATTTACTGTCAAGTGGACTACATGCTCGTTTGCTACTTCAAAAAGCCATGTCTATATCGCGAATAACTTGGGAGCATGCTATAGCTCTTTGAAGAGGTGGGAAGAGGTTCAAAAAAGATAACATAATCGATGTCGTCAGAAAAAAAAAATGTCTCCATTTGGCACTATCCTAAGTCCGAAATAAATAGCCTGGCGAAAAACAGCAGAGATCAACCTGTTTAAAAAAAATCGCTTATGCTAAGGAGAGATTAAAAGGTGCGGCCTTCTATCTCTTATATATGCTCATGTCTCTATGACTAGACACCTTTAGGTGTATAATGTAACCACAGCCAAACTACGAAGAGGTGGTAGGTGTGTCCATACATGTTACGTATGTAGCCTTGTATGTTATTGTTTTTATTATGTCATTATGGCCTTAATCGGTGTTACGCGGCCATAGATGCAAAGCCAACGTCGCTCTTGCGCAATTAGTGGTTGGGTAATCTTTGAATGGCTTTCCCCAAATACATATTACTTGACCTACGCGAATAACTTGCGAAGAATCTTAGCAACTTATCGAATGAATCTTGTTATAAAAATTTTGTTGTAATTCGATACAATCCTTAACATTTATCTACTTCTATGTCTGTATTATATTAACCAATATATAATCGACTCATATAATAAAAATACTTATAATATGCGCGTGTCTGCACATCGTGTAAGAATAATTTCGAGAGCTGTAAATAAGTAAAAGAAAATAGTTGTCTAAATTAAAACAATTTTTTCTACTTGTCTGTCTATTTGAAACGCATTAAAGTAAAACTACTACATTTAATTTAATTAAAAGGTTTGAAATATATGTATAGCTCTCATGTTGGAGTACGTAGCATTTCGCCTTTATTTTATTAAAATAAATTAAAAATTATTACAAGTTACAGTAAGATGCATCACTTTTTTTAAATAGATATAAAATTGCGAGGCGCAGCTATCAAAATAAAAAAAAAAAGCTATCATTAGGGTACATTATTCCGCTAAAGCACAAGTGACTGTGTCACGACTATTACATCCATATAAAGTATGGAAAATGCACATAAAAACGCACAAATACGATTCCGATAGATCTGCATTTTTCTAACAATTTTGTTAACAAAGTCAAATTGGCAATTAGACTTATATCGTTCTCACTAGGGGTACATATGTCCTTAATAATATTTATAAAAATTTTTGACAAAAAAATATCCACCGACTTCCATGCCACAAAAAAGTTAAAAATAATTTAAATATATTTTAGTTTAAAACATACTCAGTACTTAGGACATAGTCCTGAAGTCGGTGCTCGACATATTTCGCTGGACGACGGTAACTATGTCCTATATGAGCACCGACTTCAGAACTATGTCCTAAGTACTGAGTATGTTTTAAACTAAAATATATTTAAATTATTTTTAACTTTTTTGTGGCATGGAAGTCGGTGGATATTTTTTTGTCAAAAATTTTTTATTTCATGCTTTTTAGTGACGATATTCATCTATTTGTATTAAAATAAAATCGCTAAGTTTGCTTTGTGCATACATATATGCAAACATTAAATAAACATCAACATAAAATAACAAATTAAACATAAGCTTAGACACAACATACAACACTATCAATTCATACGAACTGAACGTTATATTAAATTTTTATTATCATTAATTTTTTTGTCAAAAATTTTTTATTTCATTTGAAGGTCAAAACTTTCATCTTGTGTCTTTGCTTAGTAATTTTAATACATACCCGTAAGCACCAAATAGCCAACTCCTATGGTTTAGGCTTGCAGTATTCTGCATCATCAGAATTGAGGAGTTGAAGGTCAAATTTTTCATCTTATATTTCTGCTCAGTAATCTTATAACATATACGTAAGCACCAAATGGCTTACTCTTGTGGTTTTGGCTTGAAGTACCCCTGCATCATCAGGGTTGAGGAGTTGAAGGTCAAATTTTTGTCCCATGAATTTGCTTATCAATTCCATTATATATTCGTAAACATCAAATGACCAACTTTTATAGTTCAGGCTAGCAGTACCCCTGCATCATCAGGATTGAAGAGTTGAAGGTCAAATTTTTCATAGTAAATACCTACTTAGTAATTTTATTCTATATTTTACTCAATTGGACTTCTGCAGCTAAGGTTCGGCAGACTATCACTAATTTTATTATTTTGCTCCAAAAAGTTTAAGATCCTATGATTAGAACCTTATCAAACTCTTATCAGACTACCCCTGAAGTACATCCTTTCTAATAAAAAAAGAATCATCAAAATCGGTTGGCGGGATATTGAGTTATTCATACATTTATCGGGCACATTGAAAATGCAAATTTAAGACTTATGCGTTTTTCTTATAGATGCCCTTGTCAAAAAAATACTAAAAAAAAATGGGACCCTATGACACGCACTACCTTTCAAATAAAAAAAAAATCATCTAAATCGGTTCACCCAGTCCGGAGAAATCAGGTAACAAATATAAAAAAAAAAAAAAAAAATACAGACGAATTGATAACCTCCTCCTTTTTGGAAGTCGGTTAAAAATATTTTACAAACAAGACATTATTTTAACACAACTCAGTTGTGCCTACAGCTATAAAGATAATAACGTTTCCACAGTTAGTTAGGAAACACTTAAATTACCTACACTAGGTTTCTCAATAGGTCCAAATCACTAGGGTGTCTAGCAAGCTGTATTAGATTGCATTAGGATGCTACGACGGGCGTTGCCACAGATCTGGCCCTAGATAGAAATGACGTATAGGCGTGGCACTCGTTCAAATTACCTTTTGTAAAAGCTTTGTTCACATCGGTAAACCATATTAGACGACCCGCGTGGCATAGCGGTTACCATACCGGTCTGACAAGCAATGGGTCCCGGGTTCGATTCCCGGCCAGACAGGTATCTGAAGGATGAGTTTAGATTCCTGTTCTGGGTCTGGGTGTTTGTGTATTCCTCTTGTGTGAGAAAATCCTACTGTGGGGCTATGAGTGTAGAAAGCCTGTTTTTAATATTGTACCATTTCTAGATTTTACTCATATATCTTCAGTGTGTAATTAAACGTCATATACTTTTAAAAGTTTTTCTTTAGGCTTTTTATACTTCTATAGGTACTACTAACTGTACTGTAGACGTACTGGACAAACTGCCTTATTGTAACTCCAGAAATGATAAAACGACATGACATTTCTTAAGGATGGTTTAATTCGCCATATGTTTTAAGAGAAATGTCGTATGAATTGCTGTCGAAGGAGATGTACACACACACGCCACACCTATTTCTAGCGTGAAGCACTTCTTGCGTTTCGATGGAAGGGTGTGGTTGCCGTGACACTTTTATATGAGGCGACCATCATAGTCCTCGGGAGTATCAACGCATCTGATTGACTTCAGATAGAACCCATTTTCTAAGTTGCTTACAGTGACCATCAGGTGGACTGCATGCTCGTTTACAACTACAATGAGATAAAAAAAAATATCTATAAATTACATCAACGTGTCACAAAGTTTTCCCGCGCACATCTCGACACCGTGGGAATTCTATGATAAAAAGTAGTTACATTAAAATCGGTTTGGCCGCTCAAGGATTATCTGGTCAAACACAGAGTGAAAAAACGAATTTAAAGAGTGTATTTGTGGGTAGGAACGTATTGTTATGTAATTTTTTTTTAAATTAGACAAATTCTAATGTTGTAAACCGCTTTTTTGAACCAATTTACATTCTTAGTGGTCTGATTCACAATATCGGGATACTTTTTTTCAATCAACTCCTCCACATTTAACGTATCGATTATAAAGATACAACCAAAACGTATCGATTATAAAGATTGATTTGAACTTTTCCGAATTGGAAAATACTATTTGAAGTAATTTTGGCGGATTCAAATTTCTAAGTAAGATTATAGGTAAACCTACTTTTATTATTAATTTGTGTTCAGGAGTTCCGGAAGGCATTAAGGAATTCAAAAATTCTGTTGGATAATGTACTGCTTCCTCCATCTCAATGACTGTGTCTACCGAATAGTAGATCTGTGACGCTGCTTTAAATTTAGAAAAAAAATAAATTATTTATTTTATCGACACGTTCCTTTGGTGGGTGGGTATATAGCCGTCTTTTGGAACCAATTTATAGTGTTATTGGTTGTATTAACAATATTGGGATATACTTTTTCAACCAACTCCTCCACATTTAAACGAAGACGTATCGATATAAAGATTGATTTTAACTTTTCCGGGTAATAGTGCTTTGTAGCACTATTATCTACTTGAAGTAAATCATTAGAAAATTGGAATATCACTGAACAGCGACATATATTCTAAGTTCATATTTTATTTCATGTGGCCAGAGATAAGATCTTTTAAGAGGTGTATCGGGCTATTTGTGTGCGTAAATCCCGCATTGTTCTTTGTAAAGCAGAAGACATAATCAAAACACTTTTACAATTCATACGAACAGGGCGCACCCGCTCGCAGGGCGCTGCAGCACCCTGCTCGCTTATTTTTTATGTTTTCTTTTATGTTCCAACCTAACCTAACCCATCCTGTTTAAAAACCTACAGCTAAATCCAACTCTTAACAATAACATGACAATACTCCTGCATTTTTAGGATTCAAAGTGACACTTTTCATCATAATGGTCTCTCAGGAACGGGTTATAATGTATTGTAATCAAGAAGTACCAAACTCATACGGCTTAAGTTGGTTGTGTACTTAGATTATCAGGGTTGATGAATTGAAGTTTAATTTATTAATCACATTTCAGTTTAATGAGCTGTCATTAAACTTATAATATATACTAAAAACAACCATAAGCATTATGTGACTACCTTTTATAATTTAGGCTTGCACTATCCCGCATCATCAGGGCGGAGTTGAAGGTAAAAAAAAATATCCCGTGTCTTTGCTTAGTATTCTTATTAGTATTCTTATTACTTATACGTAAGCACTTGCGAACCAACTTCTATAGCTTGGGCTTGCAGTACCCTGCATCATCAGGGCTGAGGAGTTTAAGATCGAAATTTTCATCATGTGTCTTTGCTGAGTAAATATATTACATACTCGAAAGCATTAAATGGCCAACTCCTATGGCTTAGGCTTGCAGTACCCTGCATCATCAGGCTTGAGGAGTTGAAGATCGAAATTTTCATCTTGTGTCTTTACTTAGTAATTATATTACATACCCGAAAGCACTAAATAGCTAACTTCAATGGCTTAGGCTTGAAGCACCCCTGTATCATCAGGGTTGAGGAGATGATGGTCAAAATTTTCATCTTGTGTCTTTGCTTAGTAATTATAGTACATACCCGAAAGCATTAAATGACCAACTCCTATGGCATAAGCTTGCAGTACCCTGCATCATCAGGCTTGAGGAGTTGAAGATCGAAATTTTCATCTTGTGTCTTTGCTTAGTAATTATATTACATACCCGAAAGCACTAAATAGCTAACTTCAATGGCTTAGGCTTGAAGCACCCCTGCATCATCAGGGTTGAGGAGTTAAAAGTCAAAATTTTCATCATGTGTCTTTGCTTAGTAATTATATTACATACCTGAAAGCACTAAATAGCTAACTTCTATGGTTTAGGCTTGAAGTACCCCTGCATCATCAGGGTTGAGGAGTTAAAGGTCAAAATTTTCATCATGTGTCTTTGCTTAGTAATTATATTAAATACCTGAAAGCACCAAATGCCCATCTCGTATAGTTTAGGCTAGCAGCATCCTGCATCATCAGGGGTGAGGAGTTGAAGGTCGAAATTTTCATTTTGTGTCTTTGCTTAATAATCATATTACATACCCGAAAGCACCAAATGGCCATCTCCTATGGCTTAGGCTTGAAGTAACCCTGCATCATCAGGGTTGAGGAGTTGAAGGTCAACATTTTTACCGTGTATCTTTGCTTGGTATTTTTATTACATAACCGTAAGTACCAAATAGCCAACTCTTACGGTTTAGTCTTGAAATACCCTTACATCATCAGGGTTGAGGAGTTGAAGATCAAATTTTTGTCCCATGAATTTGTTTAACAATCTTATTATATATCCATAAAAACAAATTGACTTACTTCTACGGTTCAGGCTAGCATTACTCCTGCATCATCAGGATTGAAGAGTTGAAGGTCAATTTTTTTAGGAAATATCTGCTTAGTAATCTCATTCTACATTCAACCCAATTGGACTCCTACAGCTTAGGTTTGGCCGAGTATCGCTAATTTCGATAATTTGCTTCAAAGAAATGGATCCTATGATCAGAACCGTATCAAACTTATTAGAGTACCCTTGAAGTACATTCTTTCAAATAAAAGAAAAATCATCAAAATCGGTTGGCGGGAAATTGAGTTATTCATCTATTTATCGCGCACATCGTTAATGCAAATATCAGACTTATGCGCTTTTCTTATGGATGCCACTGTCAAAAGTGAACTAAAAGTTAATGGGACCCCATGACACGCACTACCTTTCAAATGAAAAAAAAAATCATCCAAATCCGTTCACCCAGTGCAGAGAAATCGAGTAACAAATATAAAATTTAAAAAAAAAATACAGACGAATTGATAACCTTCTCCTTTTTGAAAGTCAGTTTAAAACTATGTTTTAACATAAAAATCAAAGCGAAATACTAAATTTTATTGAGGTGGCCTCAAAATTGACTGACTTTCATACAAACTTACATCTCCTATTTGTGTTAAATTGGGGGGGGGGATAGAAAATTCATTCATAATTGACGTCTACGTCATAAAAAGAACCCCTAGTAAAAATCATATTCGTATTTAGCAGTTTAGGCTCTACGATGTTTATTCAATAGATGAGTGAGAGAGCATCCTTTCGTTTTTATATTAAGTATATATAGAAATAGAGATATAGATGTGTATAGTATCAAACAACATAGGTACATACATAACCAATAAAAATACATAACAAAGGAATACATTTTACAGACCATAACATGTTTAGTTTCAACCAATTCAACTATGCAGTTACTTATCTTATTAACACTTATCGAACACAGAATAAATACTGCGTAGTTTAAAATTGACATAACTTTTTTATTTATAAACCGATTTACATAAAATAAACACTAAATATTAAGTGAAGTTTCCCACAACACAGCGGTGAAAATTATTTTCAAATTGGATAAGCCGTTTCTGAGATTAGCGTTTTCAAACACACAGACAAACAGACAAACAGACAAACAGACAAACAGACAAGATTTCTAAAAACCATTATTTTGGGTTCTATATCGTATTATAGACCTCTAGAAATGGTTTTCACCTAAATTTATTCCATGTACAGACAGCGACCTCTTACAGATTTATTATAGTATAGAAGATAGATCTGGGTATTTTCTTGCGCCACCACCCACAGCACCCACTTATATACAGATTAAATGACCATGTCGTGTGGAGCCTTACGAATGGAGTGTAATAGAGGTCGTAGGCCCGTTTACCGTACGAAGGACTCTGGGAGCCGCGTTTATAAACATAACGACATACAATCATAATATTTAGGTAGTTTTTTTTTATTGTGTGAATTTAATCACAGTTAATTTTTACATATATTTTTTTTGTTTCTCTGCGTTGTTGTGTTGATTTAAACGTGGGATTTACTACAGCATTGTAGCACCGCTATTTAATAAGGTACTCAAAACTTTTCGACAAATCTATGAATTTACGCTTGTAATTAGGGTTGCTACCTTTTTTTTCAACGATTAAAGTACATTGGCTACAAAAGGTATTAAGAAAAAAGTACGTAGCTTCAAAATAAAGTACTATTTATATTATTACTTAATTTTTGGCTCTGGGATACATTTAGAACTGTGTGGGTGATAGTAGGCAAAAAAAATGTAGATAGTAACTTGGCGCCCATATTTTTAAAAAAAGGTTACCAAATGTGAATGTTCTACTACTTTCTAAAAATCTACTTTTAGCAATTTGTTTTTTCTTTACCTTTTAAGTTATTCTTTTATATATACATATAGTTATAAAATAAGTTATTTAATATATTCATATTGTTATTTGAAAATTAATAAAATTATATAAAACTTTCTAAATAAGGTAGCTACGGAAACCTTGTGATTAAAGGAATTTTAGTTTACTGATTATAATCAAACTTTTAAATCCCAGATATACAAAACAAAGTATTTTCGCGTACTTTATTTTCCTTATAAAGTATAAAGTACAATTGCCCCGAATAAAGTACAATACTTTATAATAAAGTACGGGTGGCAACCCTACTTGTAATCCTGCACATCACGGGACATACAAGATACAAGAAAATTCTGGTATTCATGCTTAACCGCTTAATGATCAATATACAAGCCTGTGTGACGTCTTACATAGATTATGTAAAGCATTAATAACTTAGCAAAACTATCTCTGTAAGAAGTATATCGTTAGAAATGTTACTTTATGTTATACACAAAAAGTAGGTATATTGCTATGCGAAAGCTCACGCATACATTAGTATTAAAGTAATCACGCAGAGCTTTGGATGCAAAACGTCGTTTGTATATTGGAATGTCTTACCTTCCGATTCTCTCTCCGGAAAGGAAATTCGGGCCTCGACGAATGACCTCTTTACCCGGGCAATTCTTAAGGAGGTAGAACACCCTACGATCTATAACATTATTACAAATGTAAAAGGTATATATTAACCTCACTGTTTAATGAGTGGTTCGGTAGATAAAGCGATAATCTACAAATTATTAAGTGACAACATAAACGTTAATGAAGGACGACATAATTAAATTAATTACCAATCAAGAAACAATCTTTGTTTTCCAGTCAAGGTTATGTTCAGCACAAATGTATTACAAGGTAAAGGCTACGTCAAACGTTATCAGAACTATCAACTGTCAAATTATTTTTTTACAATCTTGTTACAAGTCAATCAGAATAAATTGTCGTATTTTTTGTAGTTTATTATATTATACGAAATTATGTAACGAAATTTAATATATCGAAAATTTCGATTAACCAATTAGGGGCCAATTCACACTTGGCCAGCGCGGTGGGCTATGGCCTAAAACTCTCTCATTCCGAGAGAAGACCCGTGACCAGCAATTGGACAACAATAGGTTGACGATAATTAGAAATCACCGTCACACCTATTTCTAACATGAAGCAGTTTTTGCGTTTCGATGCAAAAGTGTGATCGCCTGGTCACTTTCATATAAGATGACCATCTTAGCCCTTGGGAGTAACACATTAATTGCTGTCAGATAGAATCCTTGTTCTTTATGCTATTGCTTATACATATCTTTCTGCGGCAATGGCCAACATCCACCAGGAGAATGCATGCACGTTTCCGCTTCAACCTTTAAAAAATCATCACCAAATTTTCTTGATAATAGCAGTGTTTACCACCATTCTTCTTGTGTAAGGATGTGGTAATTGAAATACACTAATCCGAGTAATCATCTCAGTCCTCAGAAGTAGCAACGCTTCTGAGGGCAACCCTAAATAAATACCGACAGTTAATGACGTCAGCGTACAGGATGTCCAGACGTAGTAGAATATTTAGACACTAATTACAGGTTTTTTTGCGTAATCAATCAGTAACCTAATTAATTCAAAAGTAGTACACGGAAATAACACTTAGGTAAATATTAATTTGATCGCTATAGGCCGATAATTATTCTAAGATATTTTTTGGTTAATTATTGTTTGGAAATATGTTCAACATTTAAAATCTGTAAATTTTTGCAGTGACATATATTTCCTTGTTTCAAACATCGTACATTTTTTAATTTGATTCAAAAGATAACCTGCGTAATGCAGCAGTATCTCTACCTTTCTGAATCGGAAACTTAGGGTCAATTCTCTTTTAAAGCATTTATTAAAATAAATAATGAAACTACTACAAAAGTAAAATTGGCGTGATTCTCTGTGATTTAAAAATTACTCCAAAATGGTAATAGTCTTCTTATGGAATATCAATTCCCAAGATCACATTCTTAGATTTTTTATAGAGCGTTTTGTAATATCAATTCACTTGAACAAAATTTCCGGATATGGATCGACAAAAATCACCCCCTAAACTGATTTATGATATAAATCTCCAGCTCCCAGAAAGTGATGGTATCACCCACTTTGCGAGTACTGATATAAGGAGGGTAAATTAACTGCCTGAAGATAAAACCTGTAACTTTAACTATATGGACGTTTATCTGTCGAAATTTCCAAACTTAATTCGTTTATTGCCCACTTTAAAAATCATTTACTTTTAGAGCCCCTCATTTTCTTCACCCTATAAACTTTAATAACATATCGGTCTCGATTGAAATTTAGTTAAACCTATCAGCATTGCTAGACATCCCGAGTTTAAAATCAAAATTTAAGCTCAGTCCCACTTTTTGGGAAGGACTGAAGAATAGTTTGTTGACCAATAAAAAGGTCGCGAAATCAATACAAATGTAAATCGATTTGCAGTTTGTAAACCAAAAAAAAAGATCGCCAAATCTTGGATAACCCATCGCCACCTTTTGTCACTTCAGTGCCCCCCAATTTTTTTTAAGCTCCTTACCCCTTTAGGCCTCCAGCGCCCACAAAGGGGCGTTATCGTCCACTTTGGAAAAGACTGATCTAGAGATTGGTTGCCGATTTCAAGCCGAAAGTTAAACAATGCTACAATCGTTTTGCTATGTTATACTTTAAAAGAAACACAGACTTATGTGTGGGTCTTTTAAAGTCGGTTTAAAGCGGTCCAATTTTATCCTTCGAAGTTGAATCGAATTGAATCAATATCTGATACTATGGAATTAACACCAGTATTATAATAACAACATCGAGTATCACTGCTACCCTTTAAACAGGATACCAAGTAGTATACTTGTATGCCTCGATAACTTGTATTGTGAATCAAGAAAAGTAAAAGTTCTATAATTTATCATTGTGTGGAACATAAAACAGGGAACACAACTTGTTTTCAAGCTAACTCAGGCATAATATGAAAAGCCTCATCAGTGTTAAGGCCAAAGGTTACAAAACGCCAGCTAAACCAACTTTCTGGGCCTGACCCTGAATTCGCCCGGAGTCATGAACCTCGCGACCTTCCCTTGAGTTTTCTCTCAATTGAGTCAGCTCGATAACGGTGGTCCGCTAATAAATTGCTAAGTGCCAACAACATCCTATTAAGGGCAACCTCGACTTTACAAAGTTGTCGTCCGGATTTATAGCGTGGCTGTAACGGATGCACGATTAACCTTCAAAACCAAAATTAATTTGGTTTGATTAACCATGGTATTTAAAGACATTGGTGCACATTTTTTTTCACTTTTATTTTATCATCATCAATATACTAGTGACTTACTTTGCTAGGTAGTAGAACAGGTATGGCTCAACTGGAGAGGTACCACCGCAACACCTAATTTACAGAAAAGCAGTTCTTGCATTTCGTTAAAAGGATGTGGTTAGCGGCATACTTTGTTATGAGGTTGACCGTCTTAGCCCTCAAGGGCAGCACTTATAATTGACATAAGGTAGAATCCCTATTCTATGTATATGAAGTTACTTACAGATGCCCATAGTCGGCATTCCCAAAGGAATATAAGGGGACCAAGGTAGGGCAGCCGCGTCTCTTTTCTAAAGATTTAAAAAATATCTAACTGCTAGAAATGTCGGTATACAATACTCCTACATATATAAACTCCTTCCTCCCTCATCCCACGTACTCAGCATAAGACGCCCTTGTAACTACTCACTATTGATTAATAGAGTATAAACACCTTAGAGAATGTTGCTACTGACTTTTTGGTACTAGGTCTCTACGCCAGGATTGTCATCACCATATCAGTAACTAATTCTTGATTGTAAATTAAATCTAATCAGAAATGCGGCGATTTGAATCTCGAAACTCAAGCTTGACATAGGTAGTGCTGTGCTACCGAGTTGCGTTTATACTTAGCCGTGTAAGATAAATAAGAAATGTTTTAGCATAGCATTATAATACTACCTAATGCCTCAGGTTACTCTCTAACAAATAAGATAAGCCGGTATCTTGACAGGGAAAGCGTATAGCATATACCCCACCGCCATGACACAAACTGTTAACAAAGTTACTGTCGTACATTATCATGGACCCTCATAGCGAACCAATAATTCGCAATTTGTTTCGCAATCATAACACCTGTCACGCGGCAGTCGCCGCTCGCGCATCGCTCGCAATTACGGGCCGGAAGCAATTTCTCCGAGCATCAGAAAGCCGTCATCAGCTCGCTTCCTGGTTGCCGCGGAAGGAAGCGATACCTGTATGAACTGTATGAACCACCTTGAACTTTACAGTATTTTGGTAAAATATTGGGCGTCTTTGACGAAAAATACCTGTGGACACATTCATCATCAATACAATTTTAATTTAACGAACCGTCTCCTTTAGACCAAACTAAAAGTACACTATTATATATATGAACATACAAGTACAGTCTACTTGTATGTTCATATATATAAAGAACTTCTTTGTCAACTACGTTATATAAAAGTTAACACATCATGTCAACTTTTATAAAACGTCATCATACTATTTCAATGTGTGTGTTCATCAATGATAATAAATAACCAACAACATTCGTCAAGAAAAAGATCCTGTGTCTAATTGCAAACCTCCGCAATTATTAGTTTCCGTGTAACTTCACAATTCTTGGATTGCACAATATTATGGAAAAAAATAGATAGACATTCATCTCAAATAAAAATAATAATTTACAAGGTTATTAACATTGGAAACTCATAAAATTTGTTGGATCAAGAAGAAAGCATTTTTTTAAATTATTTCCTCTAAACAGGCAGTGCCTGAAAATATTGGGACCTCTGATCTACACTAACTTTGAGATTAATAATAGGTAATAGCCCCAGAATTATAAGTTATTTTTCTTTATTTTCAGTGGAAGACGCCAGCGGACGCTACACTTCGATGTTCTACTGGGGAAACAACTACTGGACAGGCTCAGCTGAACTCTGCGAAGTCCTCAACGATCAGCAGACAGCGCCGCGGCATAATAACAGTATGTACCTTATATTATCTTTCGTTGTATCCATACCTTGTATGAAATTAAATCGGGAGATCCCAATAGTATAACTCTAAAATCGAAACGTCAACAATAATTGTTACTGAAATTTAATACCTAGTACAGAAGGCTACATATTACTCAGAGCAGTTAACATATATTTTTTGAATAAAATAGAAAGTTGTTGCTTAGAGAACATAATAATTACTAACTAATTTTCTACCAACAACAAATTAAATCAATTTATGATTTAACGGTGCACCTGAATTATAAAGACTTAATTGTTTCTATTTGTGTCAGGTGTTTTCTATGGATTATAGATTAACCATCGTCAATTTATTGTACTAACCCAATTACCAATGTTGCCAGTCACTTCTCAAGGTTTGTCAGCCGGGTGTTGCCACAGGCTTTGTCTTTTGAATCATGATTACACGTAGGCTGACCCTTGATAACTATGCAGCGCTATTACGGTTTTTATTAAACTGTAGACGATATGAATGATAAATTGTCGTGAACTCATTAGTATCTCACTAATTCATAGTCTACAAGACTGTCCAATGAGGATTGATTAAATTCACTTATATCTTTTCACGATTTACACATCAACTTTTTACCATGTTTCAAGCTAAAGAAAAAGATACTTGTTTTTGGTTCGCAATTCACTACATAAACAAATTACAAATGCGTGTCTAGTTTGTGCCTCGAACCATCCGAATGTAAAGCGAAATTATAACATAGAGATAATTATCGACATGAATAATTCAAACATAGAATTTCATTGGTTGTGCAAACTAATATAAAACAGTATAAAATGATAACACCATTGAATTCCCTAATAATTAAATTGGCCTTATATTTTTCACGCAATTCTTTTCGTGGTTTCCAAAGTGAGCCATGTGATTGTGTATCTTACATATCATCACATGTAAGGTTATAAACGTGATAAGTATGTGACTGAGTCCATAGCACGAGTTTATTAGATGAAGTCAAAACAATCATAGCTCACGTTTTCGCCCGTATATTGAACGTTTCCATTTTTCATTTTCAAACATACCTTGCATCGTATTTTTCAATGATGGGTAAAATATTTAACAGTGATTGTGATGTGGAAAAAGCAATAAACTCGAACTCGTTTGTATGCTGTGAAACTTCAGTGGCAACAATGTAAAATTATTTGTTTTAGTTCTAGAATTTATTTTTGGATTTATCTTTAAGTAGGTACAGTGTGTTTTGAAGACCTCTAAGACAAATAGCTTACCAGTTTTCTAAAAAACATAACCTACCATTAACCGCGCGTATTCAATCTGTTACACAACACTGGAATTCCATGTTTTTCTGGGTTTCTAGGTTAAATACAGCTAACAAAATAATATTTCTATATCTATTAATGTAAACAACACTTATATAAATCCTAAATAATTCATTAGGTCGCAGCGTGCCAGTCATTTCAGGTCGCAGTTAAAATTTACATGGATTCAATGTAGAGCATGGCTACGCGGCTTATACAGCGCGAAAGTTTAAGCAAATGACAGGCTCATTATAATTTATGCTGACAGGTAATTAAATTAAAAAATAAAATTAATAAATAGTGGTGGACCATAATGGTTATTGTACCTATTGCTGCACTTATTTTTTTGCCTAAATGAAAAGCATGGCAGTGCTTGGCCAAGTTCACTCTGGCAACACTAGTTATGAACGATTTTCATTCCTACAGGATACTTAATTTACAATAATATAATTGGTTTATCAGTTAATTTATTCTCGGGTATAAAAATGTATAATAGAACATAAAAGTATATAATGTAACTGACATGTGCATCAAAATTCCTTCGATATTATCTATCAAATTATATCTACCACACGCATGTATGTAGGGAAAGAGACTTAGGAGGTTCGTTCACCCTATGCTGACGAGTATCCTCTTCAGCAAAGTGTGTAAAGAAATCGAAGCAGCCAACCTATTTTAGTGCTGCACCTGCTGCACTGGCACAACCCTTTAGCAAAGTTTTAACTTTTTTTTTTCGAGGGGGAAACTTCAAAAGGTACCCGACGCCGTGGGAGCGACGCAGGGTTATGTGGGATTTTTACCGCACTAAAATCCCCCCGGTGACCGTCCTCGGCGCTATAAAGAGGACTCCGGGACCTCCAAAGGACTGCAGCCGGAATCCTCTGAGCGCGTTGCCCCATCGGGCTCCTCTCAGATGGGCGGCTGGGCCCACCGCTCCGTCTAGTCTTTACGACGATATGATATACCACACATACCGCCGTCCTTCCCGGGATCACTTGGTTGGACGGTTCAAGCTCCCAGTCTAGCCGCCTGCAACCCCGGAAGCCCCTTTTAGTCGCCACTTACGACAGGCAGGGGATGCCGTAGCCCTATTCTGATCCCGAAACTACAGGGACAGCAAAGTTTTAACTACGCCCACAACATCGCTTAATAAAGTAAGCTTTATTTCCACAGCTCATGTCGTAATAATGTCTATTTCTTTATCACTATCTATCGCTCCATGATCAATAACTTGCGGTCCGCCAGCATTCCTGTTATTTGGTGTTGCAAGTTGCACCAATAATAACAAATGTTTTGTAATGTTCGAGAAAGGTATAGAAAGACTTCAGACTTGACTTTATGCCAAATTATTTTACGGAATGTCGCGGATCAAGTGTAGTGTACGACAGAATTAAATTTGATGCCAATATCAACAGAGTATTATGTCATACCAAAATTAATATCCCATTGTCCTCTGTGATTTTATATTGATATTTTTACTGATTTCTATTAATTCATTTTGTACATCAAATTCATAATTTCAAATCAAATCAAATCAAATCAATTTATTTGTGAATAAGGTAACCTAATTATGTACAGTTGGTATTCAAACATTTTTGTTCGCTTATTCTGCCACTGAGTGGCTTACAAATATAATATAAATTAAAGTAAATCTTTCAAGTATAAATTAATGAAAAAAGTAATTTTAATGGATTATCAGTAATAGTAATAATAAATGTCACTAGATATTGTGTCCACAGATTATTAAACAGCACTTAAACTTATACACAAGTTCACAAATTTAACCGATCACTGTTATCACTTAAAAAAGAGTTTACACTATAGTAACATTTATCTAATAAATATGTTTTTAATTTATTTTTGAATATATTGATGTTCTTGTGGCATCGTATGGACTCTGGTATTCTGTTATATATAATTGGCGCTCTTCCGTAAAAGCTTTGGTTTAATTGATGTGTCCGAGTTGGAATCAGTGCTAGTTTATTTTTAAGACGTGGTCCTTGTCGAAACTGAAACTTATTAATATTTGTTTTGACAAAAACAGCGCATTCAAATATGTAAAGAGATGGCAGGGTAAGAATTTGTAGTCGTTTAAAATGAGGTCTGCATGACTCTCTTTGACTTAAGTTGCATATTGCTCTTATACATCTTTTTTGGGATTTGAACGCAAACTCTCTGTTAGTAGAATTACCCCAGAATATTAATCCGTATCTTAGTGTTGTAGCAACGAAACCATGATATGCAGTTAACATCGTTGCTTCATGAACTACATTTCGTAATTTCCGTAACATATATGAAAATTTACTTAATTTCTTACATACAGCGTCAATGTGAGATTTCCAATTTACTTTATTATCAATGTATAATCCTAAGAATTTTATTCCTTCTGTGTCTTCAATTACACTTCCGTTATAATTTATATTTAACTTGTTTTTAGTCTTAAATTTCATAGTTTTAGTCTTTTTCAAATTAATTGTTAGATTATTTTGTTCAAACCATTGTATTACTTGGACTAGTGAGCTGTTTATTTCATTTTCCAGTTCATTTTCATCATTATTGGTAAATAGAACTGTGCTATCATCGGCAAATAAAGTCATTTCCTGATTAATTGCATTTGGCAAATCATTAATATAAATCAGAAATAATAAAGGACCTAGAATACTACCTTGGGGTACCCCATGTGTTACCGTTCTGCAATCTGATTCATAATACTGTATACTTTTAGTCTTAATACATAAATTCGATATAGTTGTAGTCTGTTCTCTTTCCGTTAGGTAAGATTTCATGAGATCATATACTTGTCCCCTTAAACCGTAACTATACATTTTGTTTAATAATATTGTATGATTTACATGATCAAAGGCCTTGGTGATATCCATAAAGAGAGCAACTGTTGATCGCTTCTTATCAATGTTTGTCATTATTGATAGCAGGAAATTGTAAATTGCCATGTTAATGCATTTGTTTTTTCTGAAACCATATTGTTGATGGCACAAAATGGCATTATTTTCAAGAAAATTATAAATGTTATTATAAATATATTTTTCAAAGATTTTCGAGAACGACAATAGTAATGCCACAGGTCTATAATTATTGATGTTCGACGGGTCTTCTCTCTTTAACAAAGGTTTTATTATCGCTTTTTTAAGTTTATTTGGGAAGGTACCCTTTTCGATGCATATATTAATAATATAGCATAACACTGGTGCTATAGGTTCCGATACTTTTTTAATAATTTTTGTGAGGATACCATCATAACCTGAGCTCTTTGTATTTCTTAAGGAGTTAATTATTGATAGAATGTCTTTATGATGTGCTGGAGGCATAAACATTGATTTAACATTAGTATACCCAATTGAAGATGCCTTATCTATATTATGTCTTGGATTTTGAATAACATCAATGAAGTGATTATTAAAAACTGTAGCTATTTCTTTACCATCAGTAATTGTTTTTCCATTTACATGTAATTTTGTTATTTCGTTTTTTGGGTATTTTATTTTGGCACTATTGATAACTTCCCACGTCGCTTTTGACGTATTGCATGCGGAATTGATGTAAAAATTGTTTTGTGATTTTTGGGTTTGTTTAATGATAGATTTAAAACGTTTTGCATATGTTTTTTAAGTTTTGGTTAATTTATTTGTGAAAGGAAACATACAGAACAATTTTAAAAAAGAGTAGTAGTTATTTTTGTCTTTATATATATATCCATAAAACTAATTTTACATTTTGATATTAGTCTGAATTTATGTACGAGACTTTAGTTTTTCAAAGAAAATGTCAAAAAGCTATAATTACATTTAAAAATCGTAGCACGCAAAGAACTAAACATGTACAAGCACATAATATGTTTTCGCTACATTAAGGAGATAAAACGACTATTACTAACACTCAGCGCTGAGAAGTAAAAATAATCTACTTAGAGTAAACTTAAAGTCTAGGTCTCGTTCTAAGGCGTTGAGTAATATTGCTTTGCTTTCATAACTTCTGTGCTGGTGACATTTACAAAACGACCTGTACTCCTTGGAATACTTAATATAGTAAAAGTTACCTCACAGAGAAAGAATAGAAATTATTAGATATAATCATAATAAATCTACTCGAGAATTTTGAGTAAATTCACTGTACCGACTTAACTTCTAGCATTCATAAAACAAAGTAAATAAATTATTGTTCTGCATCTAATCGTATTTAACAATGAAATAATTTTAATGGTAACTTAATGAAACCTTTTATTATTTATGGAACACAAAATATGTTTATCTTAATAGGCTTACATCTAACTTGTTACTGAAATAATTTCAAATCCTATCTTATTGAAAAACTAACATAACTAGCTAAGCTATTATATAAATAAGTACTGGTATTGTTTCGTATTCTTGCGCCGGCGCTCGCGGTAAACAACTAGAGCGTAAAGAACGGATTGTCTTAAAGTATCATTTGTGTTAATTCTTACTTAACGAAACAGTATGTAACATACATAATTGTAATTTTTTTAGAAGGTGGAAGTAGTAAACGAGCATACATCAAAATGACGGTAAATGGTCACTACCGATCATGGACATTGTAAGCAACTTCGTACAGAATACCGGGCTGGCTAAAGTTAATCACATATCCGTTGCTCCTCCCAAGGACTAAGATAGTCTCCTCGTATAATCGTGAGCCGACAACCGCGTCCATACGCTTCCGCAACGCATGCTTCAAGCTAGAAATATGTGTATGGGGTACAAGTACTTTTCCTGTCATACAATAACCACACATCCTGATTCTGTGCCAAGTTATTGTGATTTTTTTTTATTTTACCTACTTACAAGTCAACTTACTTCTGCACACATCTTTGTCAACTCATTATTGTCCCACTGCTGGGCACGGGTCTTCTCTCAGAATGAGAGAGTTATAGTCAGGCCAAGTGCGAATCGGTAGACTTCACACAACTCTGAGAACTTTTTTTAAAGAATTCTCGGTTGGGTAGATTTCCTCGCGATGTTTTCCCTGGCCGTAAAGCAGTGGTAATTAATTTCTATAATCACCAGCCATGGAAATACACCCATTTCAATGGTTTGAGCCTTTAAGCTCACACTATTACCGCACGCAACCTCGGAAGAAACGGAAAAAAAGGGAAATTAAAAGGGGGCTTCCATTTTAATTTCCACTTACAAAAGGCAGGGGGTACCGTAGCACTATTCTACTCCCGGAACTAGAGGAAGAGTGATATACTGTATTAGTTTTGCTAATTATATTGTTTTGCAGGAAGCGGCGGTTCGCAGATCTTCAGCGAGTGGCGGCAGGATGTGTCCATGACGGGGCTGGGCCCGCCCTTCGACACCGGCTTCTACGTCGCGCGCCTCACCGTCACCACCGACGTAGCGGACATCGTCAAGACTGTGAGTTCCCAGGGTTTTATCCTAACTTATGTAGATATCAGAAATGCAAGTAGATACATTAGTCAGATTATGCAAATTTCATTACTTAAAAAAATGTAAGTAGGTACTTGATAGGTATATGTAGGTACTCGACTTCTCAACTCGATTTATTGCGTAGCATTTATGTAAGTATCAGGTTTTTTTCCCTCCTTCGCTCTTTATGTAGAGATTACTTTCATACAATGTTCTCTATCAAGGTATTAAATATTAATAGTACGATAGATACTTACGAAGGAATAAAAATATTCTAAAGAAATAGAATCAAACCTATATTTTAATTCAAGCTTAACACATTAATATAAAGTTATATTTAATAAGTGTTATAAACATATTATGCGAATTACCTTGGAAGGCTGGACCGATGGTGTTAGTATTGGTGGCCGCAAAATTGCCAATTTGCGGTATGCAGACGATACCACCTTGTTTGCAACCAGCATTTGTCATATGGAAGAGCTGCTTCTCAAAATGGAGCGCGTGAGCCTCGAGTTTGGATTAAAGATCAACCGCAGTAAAACCAAGATGATGGTCGTAGATCGGGCTAATAATAACTCGCCAGAAATTACTGAAATTGCGAATTGTAATGTCACGCAATCATATATATACCTTGGTGCTTTAATCTCAAACAGTGGCGGTTGCGTAGATGAAGTAAAGCGACGTATGGCAATGAGTAGATCAGCAATGGAGAAGCTAAGGAAAATATGGCGGAAAAGAAGTATTACCAAAGCCACTAAGACCCGGCTCGTTCGCACACTTGTATTTCCCATATTTTTATATGCTGCGGAGACATGGACCTTACGGCAAGTCGAACGTAAGAAAATAGATGCCCTAGAAATGTGGTGCTGGAGAAGAATGCTTGGAGTCTCGTGGACAGAGTTTCGCACAAACGGCTCTATACTCCAAGAGCTTGGCATTAAACAACGTCTGTCGAATCTAGTGCAAAGTCGAATCCTTAAGTTCTTCGGCCACGTCTCCCGGCGAAACGATGACGCCATCGAACGTTTGGTCGTGCAAGGAAGCATAGAGGGAACTAGAGCACGTGGCAGGTCACCCACGCGATGGACCGACCAAATCAAATCTGCTGTGGGCGGCCCATTGAATGAGTGTACCAGGTTGACTGCTAACCGTGAAAAATGGCGAGACATCGTGAGGCATGCTACATCAGCCAACCAAAAAAAAAAAAAGGACTACTTGATGACCACGACCGCTCTGTCAAGAGCGTAACGACTCAGAAGAATAAACATATAAATAAAAATTATCATACCTAATTCAACCTTATTTTGCAGGAGTAATTGATAAACAGATACTTTATACATTAGTTTAAATAGAAACACATATGTGTGTGTACCTATAACACATTAAGTTATTTTTCTCCTATTCCTAAAGGCACAAAAATTTGGTATACATTTTTACTTATGGTGCACATTATTACATCAATTCCATTAATGTAACTCTTACTTTCCCCAAGGTAGCATCAGTTTCAATTTAATGATAAGTAATACATATAATTTTCCGCAGCGCCGCACGCTCCACCTCGGCCTGTGTTTGCCGCGCGCGTGCACGCGGCAGCAGGTGTCGGCGTTGATCGCGGCGGTGCGCGCGCCCACGCTGCGCCACGTGGTCACCGCCGTGCGCTCGCCAGACCACGGGGAGTACACGTACCTCGGAGACCCCACCTTCCAGATACTTTTGTAAGTTGCTATAGAACTAATGATTTTCGTGCTGTTACGAGCCTCAGGGAAAAAGGGTTTTAAAAAAAGATTTAATTTGGGGGCGACACGACCGGATGATTAGGAAGTTGAAATGAGACTAACTATGGGGAATGGTTGTCTGGACTGGACGCTAAGAAATGCTGAGTCTGCCGGAGTATTGATGTAATGAGCAGAAAGGACTAGATGGACTAGATGTACTGAGATCAGAATAAGGCTACGGTATCCCCTGCCTGTTTTAAAAGATGACTAAAAGGAGCTTCCAAGATTGCGGGCGGGTAGAATAGGAACTCGTAACGTCCAGTCAAGTGACCCGACAGTGACAGTCAAGTGAAGGACGGCAGTATCTGTGGTGGTCGCATACCATTGTAAAGACCAGATAGAGCGGTGGACCCAGCCGCTCACGCGCTCTAAGGACTCCGGTCCCATTCTTTTGGAGATTCCGGAGTCCTCTGTGTAGCGCTGAAGACGCCCCCCCGGAGGTTTCAGTGTGGTAAGAATCCCACATAACCTTGCGTCGCTCTCTTGTCGTCGGTCGACCTTTTGAAGGTCCTCCCAGGAAAATAATAATAATAAAAAAAACTTGATGTTAAGTAGGTCAGAAAACTCAAGGAGTACGTACCTGCTTAATCACTTTTTTAATAGTGTGTTAGAAAACACAATATCAAAATTCAGATAAATTAAACTGAATGTTTTAATGTAGTAACCCATAAACATATCTAAAATATAAAGGGTTTTTCATTTGGCGCGGGTAGATTTTAGTGTCCCGTGGCGGCCATTTTGTTTTGGTGACACCTGTTAAATCTTTTGTTTATTATTTAGTTGTTTATGCCAAATCATCATGGCAAGTTACACGATTGAACAGCACGTTCAATTGATAAAAAAAATATCATCAAAATGAGTGTTCGTAACGCAATCGTTGCGCGCATTGCGCCGATTTCACGGAAGACGTGTTGGTCCTTCGCAGTCGACTCTTCAACGTTTGGTGGCCAAATTTGAGACGACCGTTTCAGTAAACAATCAGCCAACACCTGCACGTTCAAGGAACGCAAGATCAGCCTAGAACATCGCCGCGGTCCATGAAAGTGTACAGCAGAACCCGAGGCAGTGTATTCCTCGCCGTGCACAAGAACTCGGTTTTTCGCAGACTTCAACGTGGCGAATTTTGCGTCGGGACTTGAGCCTACACCCGTACAAGATCCACCTGACCCAGGAACTCAAAGTTAATGACCATAGACAACGCCGTTTGTTCGCTGACTGGGCTTCGAATCGTTTAAGAGAGGACCCCAATTTTGGCCGAAAAATCATCTTTAGTGACGAGGCGCATTTTTGGATGAATGGCTGTGTTAACAAGCAAAATTGCCATTCATGGGAAGACACCGACCCACGCGAGGTTCACCAGGTGATAATGCATCCTCAAAAAGTTACCGTTTGGTGTTGATTTTGGGCCGGGGGCCTAATTGGTCCGTCCTTTTTTGAAAACGACGTTAGTGAGGCGGTCACCGTCGACAGCGAGCTACAGAACGGCTACAGAACAGCTACAGAACGATTATAACTAATTTCTTATGGCCCAAATTGAACCATATGGACCTAGACGACATGTAGTTCCAGCTGGACGGCCCTACGTGCCAAACACAGCAAACGCCACGATTAACATTTTGCATGAACGATTTGAGGCTAAGGTTATCTCTCGCAGTGGTGATGTGAATTGGCCACCAAGGTCATACGATTTGACCTCGCTAGACTTTTTCCCGTGGTGTTTCTTGAAGTCGCAGGTCTATGCGAATAAACCACAATCGACCGATGCCCTCAAGGTGAACATAACACAGGCCATCGCTCAAATTCAGCCGGATCTATGCGGAAGAGTCATTGAAAATTGGACCACTCGGATCCTTACCACTGTAAGAAGCCGAGGCAGGCATTTGAATGATATCATATTCCACACTTAATGGCATACATAGGCCTTTCAAATAAAAAAATAATTTTGTGAATACCTCACACACAGCTTGTTTTATTTCGTTTCAACATCTACCCGCCCTTATTGAAAAACCCCTTATTAATGAAATACCTACTTAACATACAGCTTTTTGTTCAGGTTTAACTTCAATGCAATTTCTTGGTGAACGTTTGTAAATAGGTCCGCTGCGTGTTATCATTGCAAATAGAATTTCTATGAGATCGCATGATAAATGCTCGATTTAATTATCTATTTTATCAAATTGTAATCTTGGTCCATAACTTTAATCAAATGACAAGGTAAATAATAAACTTTCATCATCCACCATTTAACTACACTGTAGGCTCCATTTCAAGTAGGTACTGTTTTTAAATTATTCCTAACACTTCGGTTAACTTCGGTTTTAAGGAGTCAAAATGATTGGTTCATAAATATTCCAATCTACACAACATTCTCTCAATGAGGTCTATCATATCACATCTATTGTTAGTTATATCATATTATTTATACATTAAGTACCTACATATAATATGATAATTGTAAGTGTAAGAAGTAATCTGATGGCAAGTTCTAAATGTATCCAACTTACTTTGTATAGCGACAACTTTATATTAACAGGAATCAACTTTAAATTCAGCTCTTTAGGGGTTGCGTCGGTAGTGATTAAGAAACAGTGACGCCTGACCTTATGCCCCGAGCCGTCAATCTGTATGCAGCATGTATCTCCATTGCAACTGCATCTGAGATAGAGCCGAGGCCGTGCTTACGACAGTGTTGAATATTTAGGCCAAATTTAGACGCTGAAATTAGCATATCAACTGCACTTATTGCTCGACATCGCCAATTACGCGTATAAACAAAGTTGCATGTGTTATCGGGCAACATACTCGAATGCACGAACATTAACTTCAATTTTCTTGTCTGATTAATTACTTCAATTCTACGTTCACGAAAATAATAATAATTAAACATATCCAAAACAATGCTTAAATTACAACCTAATAGTTTAACTATAAGGTCTTTGAACTTACGTTGTACTATTCTTGATACCAAAGGCACTGTCGCATACACCTAAAGCAGCGGCTTGCGTTAACACCTTGTTTTGATTAGCAAGGTTTCGTAAGAAAAAGACGCTACGAAGATTTCTTATGTCAGCCAACATTTGTGATCGAACTCAGATGATATACACATCTTATTTAGAGTTATTCCAGTTACCGTTTCGAAGGTGATAGTACCATCGTCACACCTATTTCTAGCGTGAAGTATTTCTTGCGTTTCGATGGAAGGGTGTGGTTGCCGGCACACTTTTATATAAGGCGACCACCAAAGTCCTCGGGAGTAGCAATGCATCTGTGATTGACTTCATATAAAACCCATATTCTGTATGAAGTTTATTAAAGATGTCCATGAGCGGCAGTGACCACTTACCATCAGTTGGACTGCATGCTCGTTTGCTACTTCAGTCAGATAAAAAAGAACATTTACTATCAGCTGGACTTTACCGACATAAAAATATAAATGTGGCCAGTGTTATAATATCGCCTTGAAAGTGTGTACTAGTTGCGCAATATCCATAGGTTGGGTTTTCTAACTTTCTTTCCGTCTCGGCTGCGACAGTTCCCACGTGGTGGTGCTTATGTCATGGCATTGTGGTCCTGGGACCTTCCTGCCTGCTGAGAATGTCTCAAGGGAATACCACAATAAAGTAATTGTTGTTGGACATAAGTATGATTTTAATACTTGTAATCTCAGATACCATTGTTATATTTTCTCGTAAACTTTCTTTCAAATCTCGCAAAAGGTAAATCTAATAAACGATTTGCATTTGTTTATTTTAACTTAATACACATTTTGCATACGTATGTACGTTTAATAAACAATTTACAATTGTAAGGGTAACTCAGGGTTACCAACTCTCAAAAATGTATCCCTCTAAATCCTCCATAAAATACCCCTATAATCCCTCACAATGAATTATGAATTGGAATTCTTCGTGGCAGCCTCCAGTATTTCTGAATCGGGTTTTGCCCTGACGACGAAAAAAAAGGTCATCGGGTGAAGTGCATGATTTTTTGTCGTCATGAGGCATGATATGCCTGGCGAGAGATTTCCCTTTAAAAACACCTAAATATTGAAGTTATCCCATCCTACTTTTATCCCCTAAATTTAGGGGGAAAACCCCTAACTTGGCAACCCTATAACTATAATATTTAGCCACCTTAATTGATGACGAGTAACTACTTCAGGGACTATTTATGTTTTCTTTCTTAACCATGTTACGATAAATTAAACGTTTTTACAGTAAACCAAATATAATTTGTAAAAAGAATCAAAAAAACTGACAAGATATTTAATTAATGTTGGTAACTAGAGTAGAGTAGACAAGAGTAGAGTAAGCAATCAGAGAAAAATTTATCCACACGTCGCTTTTGGAATGAACATGATTTATCTTCAAATGTATTTCCAGGGGAGTATGCACTACACTAGCGGTGGTGTTGGCCACAGCGACGGCGTACGACATGAAGCTGGCGCGGGACGTGCGCGCGCGTCGTCGTCGCGCCGCCAACATGGCCGCGGACGGCGCCAACGACACCAAGCTCGATCTGCACGGGCTCGATGCTATTACTGTCTCCAAAGGTTGGTAAAGCTTCATTTTATCTCTCACTCAAAGAGGAATTGACGAAACATTTTTTTTACCAGCTGGTAATAATTCATAAAAAATCTTTAAATTAAGTCTAACGTCTTGGACGGCAATATAAATAATAAACGAAGCAATAACTATGTTAAACTTAATGATAATTGCAAGCTGTATACACTTAGTGTATTCAGAAAAGCAATGCCATATGACAAAATTATATTTATTTATCACTTTTCGATGGCTGTTGGCGCCAGTTTCTTGAAAAAAAATGTAAATAATGTCATCAACTATTTAATTTAGATGTTTGGTTTTTCGTATTAATAATAAATAATAATAATAATAAACCTATGTTAAACTTAATGATAATTGTAAGCTGTATAATCAGAAAAGCAATGCCATATGACAAAATTATATTTATTTATCGCTTTTCGATGGCTGATGCGCCAGTTTCTTGAAAAAAATGTTAATATTTACAACATTTTAATTTAAATGTTTGGTTTTTCGTGGCATGTTTACAGGCAAATCGATGTACAACGTGAACAACAACATCGCAATCACCACCAGCAACACCTCCGAGGAGCGGCTCACCGCTGAAACTGCCTCCGCCGACGAGGAACTTAAACTTTGTAAATTATTCTATGCTATTGAAGTAGTAAATATCGAAGTAATTGTTTTCTGTTACGTGCTGCAAAGATTCAACTTATTTCTAACGTGAAACAGTTCTTGTGCTTCACTAGAAGAGTGTGGTTGCCGGCTCACTTTCAAATGCGGTCTTAGTCCTCAGGAAAAGAAATGCACTTCTGATTGATTTATTTGCAGTTAATAAACTCAGTTATATTTGCAGTTGCTTACGTATGTTCGTGGAAAGCAGTGACCACTTACTACTAGGTGGAATGCATGTTCCTTTCCTACTTCAGTTTAATACAAAAAAATGGTGCTTACTGTCGGCACTTATGTACCTCTATTCTAAGATACAGTTATCTATGCTTTATGGTGAATTAGGAGATTAAGTCTAGTCACTTGTATCCTCATATACATCTAAAAACAATACCGTTGTTATATATAGTGAACTTTATAATCCTTGCAGAAACGTTTATATTTTCAAATTCGGTAAACATCTCAATATATAACTTTAAGATTGACCCTTTTATTTACTTTGCAGCGATCTGGAAGGAGCTTCTTTTATCGTTCTCGATGAAGGCAAACATCCTGCAGATCTTCGACCAGTCCGTGGGCGCGGACACCGTCGCGGTGGTGCACGGCCTTCGCACCTTCTCCATGGTCTGGGTCATATTTGGCCACACCTGTATCGTTGTCTTCAAGGTTTGTAGCAAGCTTTAAGTCCTGTTAACTTTATGATTTCATATGGGCACATCCACTTATTAGAGTTGTTTGAGTGAGGGTCACAGTATATTGTCACGTATTTTTAAAAATTTCGAGCAAAGCAGGTAAAAGTAAGTAAAGTACGGTTTACTCCTAATTTTGAACAACCTCACGTCAGAGGTGAGATGTAGTTAGATTTGTCTCGTCACTTATTCTCTGACGGATCGAAATATCAATGGACACCTCCTATAAAGTTAAAGCCATAGAAATATCTATATTTTATAAAACACTTTTTCATTTATTTTCAGTACGCAGACAACACTGCTCTAAGGGCTATCCTAGAGAAGAGTTTCTTGTTCCAGCTCATTATAAGTGCGGTCTACAGCGTTGACACATTCTTCTGTCTTGGGTCTGTACACAAGTTATATAAAATGACTTCTTATTACAGTGTATCGAAATTGAGTATTGAGTTATTTCATTATGTAGGAAAGTAAAATATCAACAATTTTTAAGAGCAATTCTAATATCGCTTTGGTAATTCAATTAAATTAAAATTTTATTGTCATGTTGTTTCTTCTTTCCAAGTTTAAAAGTAGTATTTTTACTACTTACATATCAGTTTATTTCTTCTGTATAAAGTTTCCTTTTACTATATTCAAAAGATTGAAAAAAAATTTCATACATATTTGACGCGTTTAATGATTATTTTATTTTTAGGGGTATGCTGGTAACTTTCCTGTACTTCCGGAATGCCGCGAAAGGAAAACTCGACAGGCTGACTAAAGGCCACAGAAAAATGATATCTGGCATTTTACAGTTCCTGGGATTGATGGCGTACAGATTTGCTAGGTAAGAATTCCAATTCCAAAAATAAATTATCTCTCAAAATGATGTGTAATTGTAAATACATTACTTAACCGTCAATATCATGGTTGATGAACTAAGTTTCAAACGTTCTTGTAGAAAAACGTGCCCAGTGCTTACACAAAATGGGTTGATGGTGACAATAAAATACTAAGTTAATAAAACGGCGATAATGAGATACTAGAAATAATTTATTAATTCATAAAATCAAAACATAAAACTCTAAGCAATGTTTCTCGATAGACTTACAGCGCCGTACCTGTTCATGCTGGGCGTGGTGGAGGTGACGATGAAGTGGTTCGCGCACAACGCCGTGTTCGAGCCGCCCGCCATGGACCACGAGACCTGCCCCAAGTACTGGTGGCGAAACCTGCTCTACATTAACACGCTCTTCCCCGTCGACCAGATGGTAACTAATATGCAACGAACTTGCGCTGTCGAAAACAGATGGCGCTACACGTACCATTGAATCACGATATCGAAGTTTTTTAATGTACACACATTACACTCCTTACAAGTGAAAATACAAGTCTGTACTCAAATAAGCTTAAATTGTGGATGAATTTTAATAAAGTATGAAATTTACTAAAATTATTAAATTTCTATTCCAGTGCATGCTGTGGAGTTGGTACTTATCAGACGATACACAGTTCTATGCCGTCAGCTCAGTTCTACTTATTCTAGCTACGAGGTAAATCTTACTATGAGATATTAAGCATTTCAAATTTGAATTTGAGACTTGGTATCAACCATAATTAAAAGATTTATGCTTTTTTATTTAAGACCTTTGTTTTACTTAACATTTTTTTTAATTTTCCTATTTTTAAATGACTCCGAATCAGCTAGAATTACATAATCAATACGCGTTAAATATAATTAAAAATCGTACTGTTTGGTAATCGAAGCAATGTTCCAACAGCCATTTTAGGATGTCAGCAATATTGACGGGCGTGTTCTTCGTCTCTTCCCTCCTGACGACTGGCTATGTATCATGGAGCAGTGAACACATCCCCAATAGCGAAGACCCTTTCACACAATTCGACAAAATCTATGATAAGCCCTGGACCCGCCTGGGGCCTTACCTCGTCGGAATGGTCACTGGCTGGATATTGTTTAAGACAAACTTGAAGATACGGATGGGCAGGGTAAGTTTCTAAATCTTTTGATTTATTTAGACGTTGCTTTAACTTGTAAATTAAGTAGGTATATATGAGAGTATTTAAATGCTAAGAAAGATTTTAAATTAGATTACGTTTAACCTTGTATTTTGTAACTATAAACTCGTTTTGTGAGCTCTTTGTACTTTCTGTACATGTTTCACTAGCCTTTTCTCGAGATTCCGGCCGCATTCATCACGTATACTATGGTAATGACTCATTACAATGGCAAACGATATCAAAGCGGGTGTTAATGAGTTAATCCAGGTCATAAGCTACCTGTGTGAGATACGAGTGAAATGCGATCTGTAGTTTTTAAAAGAAAGAGAACAAATTCACATACATCCTTAAAAACTGTCACATTATATGTATCATCAAAAACGAATATTATAATAATAAGTAAAACGACCATAAACTACTATTACATTATCATTAACTATAATTTACAAGACATGATTAGAAATTAATTATCACAGCTTTACGGTGAAGATAACATCGTGAAGATACCTACACACCCGAGAGTTCTTTAAAAAAAGTTCACAGTGATATGTAAAGTCTACCAATTCGCACTTAGATAGCGCAAACTATGGCCGGTGTGGTATGGTGGACTATGGCCTAATTCAGAGAGTATTAGGTCATAGTCCATTCTGTGAGAAGACCTATGCCGAACAGTAGGACAATAGTGTGTTGACAACTTACCAGATATGGGCGTGTGTGGGTTTGCCGAACAGTGGGACAATAATGGGTTACCTTACCAGATATGGGCGTGTGTGGGCTGGGCGGTGTGCACGGGCACGCTGCTGTTCCTCATCTTCGGGCTGTACCGCACGGAGCTGGGCGTGGCGAGCGCCGCCGTGCACAGCGCGCTCTCGCACTCGCTGTGGGCCGCCTGCATCGGCTGGATCATCATCGCCTGCTCCACTGGATACGGAGGTTCGTTGCTTTTCTTGTTATTTGGTTCTTTTGCTTTTAGATTCATCTTTTATTGTTTTATTTCTTTCCTTTTTATTTATTTGATCCATTCGTCTCATTTCTTTTCCCTACGTTTAGGTCTCTTGTAAATTTTATTTCTTTATAAATAATACCTTTATTGTGATTTATTGCTTTAATGGGTAAATTTGTATTTTTATTACTTTCATAAATTGCTGTACCGTACTTTATCACATTTTTTTATGTGTAAATCCGATAGCTGATTTTTTTTTGTATTTTTTATGTAGCATTAGAGCAATTTATGTGCTTCAGGGTACAATAAAGTAACATTAGACTTAATACAAAATAATCAATTTACGTTTTATGTCGTGGTCCTTTAGAATTAAATCACTGTCTATAACTTTTTGCACAAAGATGAAGATAAAAGAGGGTCTTTCTATCCGTCTATATTTCTAGAGACAATTACATTGGTACCATTTGCAGGGTGGGTGCGTCCGCTGCTGTCCGCGCCGGTGCTGTACCCGTTCTCGCGCGTGACGTACTGCGCGTACCTGGTGCACCCCGTGGTGCTGCGCTACGTCGCCATGCACCTCACGCACCCCATACACTTGGGGGAGCTGCTCGTTGTGAGTATCGCCATCAAAAATATCTTTCTTCTAATTCAACATTGGCAACATGCAAACCAACAAACCTAGTAACAAACTTTCCTTCGATGTCCTTCTTTGAAGAATTCTATTTTTAATTAAACTGTAGATGTTTAAAACTTACAAAAAATCGAGGTGAGAATTTAATAACCGTTTTATATCGAATAAATTTTAAGTAGATTTTTTCTTCATTTCACTTCTTAGCCATATGGTTACTATTGTATCATCTACACAATCACAATAGCATCTGCCGTAACTTTACTCTTATACTCGTATGTACTTAAAAGCAAAGATGTAAAAAAATCTTAAGTCCTCAGAATTGACGTTAATTTCTATACAAAATTTAGCTTTATAAACATTTAATTTTCAAACAATAGTTTACCTCAATAATAATAGCACTTATAAACTTCAATGCATGATTAACGGAGTCTCTATATATACGTAATAACGTAAATATATTTATTTACAGTTTGTACTATTCCTGGGACTGACTGTAATATCGTACGCCCTCGCATTCATCATCTCGGTGGCGTTTGAAGCGCCCATCGTCACGATGCTCAAGATAGTCTCTCCACAAAAGAAGCCACATCGAGTATGAAGAAGAACCAATAGAATTAGTTTATTTAATCAACAAAGACTTACAATTTTAACACTTCGCCACAGATCTATAAGCGGCTTTTGACTCGATACATTTACATGTCCAACGATATTTTGTAACTTTTTTAAATATAGTCAAATATAAATAACAGTTATATCGACAAACATACAAAACAGTTAAATTTTCGTGATTTTTAATTACATAAAAATACAAAAGTATTATTTATTCAAAAGGGGTTTCACTAGGGAGCATTACTTGGGCCGTTTTTCTTCACAGTGATAATATATTAACAAAATATAAGCACCACAATAACGTACAAACGAAAATTGTTAACTAAAATTTAAGTCAGAGTATAAATTATAGTACAAAGAATTATTTATCATTAACATTTGGTGTCTTAACATTTTGTAACTGACATTAATTTTAATTGATCTCCAAATTATTGAGAAATTCTACTAGAATTTATGAATGAAATAAATACATCTGTACAATAATTTGTGTGCCACAGAGGCTTTGTTATTTAAATTCGCTACAGAACGTTCAACGAGTCTCAAGCACATTACCGGTTAAAATTAGTATTGTTACCAAAAACTCAATATTTAAGCAATTGGTGAATACAAAGCGTTAATATGGAAATAGTTTAAAATATATCAAAATGAAGGATGTGATGGACCTAACTAGTTTATAGTAGCTAGGCGAGTAGGTAGTGCGGATCGCCGAGAGGCATGTCTAACTTAAATAGTGATGTAAGATAAGTGTTTGTGTATATAAACATTTTGTTGTATTTACTGCGCGTAAACTGTGTAAATAGGCTGTAAATATTATTTACTTTTAAGTTTTTACCGAATATTTTTATAATAAACATAACAAATGGTAAACGTGTTTTATTGCACTTTTCAATCATTTATTTAAATAAAATAAACACAAAAATAATTTATTATAACTTGTACATAACATAGAAACACGATTAATACATGGAAAGGCTGTTAAAAGTCGGAATAAGTATTGTTCTCTGTTGTAAAATCAATAGCATTCAGTTAAATAATACGGTATTTGGTATTATTCTGTATACTTATAGTATAAAATTATTAAATAATAATTATCTCATCATGTTTCCTCATGTGTATGCGCAGTCGGAAATCCTTCTCAGCAGACAACAGCAAGGCATCTCCACGAGCAGAGAGAGGCATAGAGCCGCCAATATTGTCAGTACAGTTGTCCCCGCAAAGTAACCGAACTGGAAATACATTAAAAATTAATAAAGAAATAGGTATGTTACAAAATGTTTAAAGGTCTATAATAAATAAAATCTAAAGTAATAGGTATGTTACGAAATGTTTAAACATTATTTGAATTGAAAATTTTTGAGTATTTGGGCTGTAAACGTAACTACACCGTCACGTTCGTATTGGTGGCGATTAATAGGGTATCCTCGGCATCATTCGGCATTAGCAAACAAATCCTTAAGTGTAAGCTTTCGGTATTTACTGTTTTATTTGATGGTTATAAATGTATTTCAAGTTAAATACAAAGCGTGTATGAAGTTCCATCCACACCAACTGGACTCGTGGCGGTCCTCCACGGTTCGGTTTGCACGCTCGTTTTTGCCTCGGACGTGCAAGTTGTGGAATGAGCTTCCTCCGGAGGTATTCCCGGAGCGCTATGACACGGGGTTCTTCAAGAAAGGTGCGAAAAGAGCTCTCCTTCAAAGCTGGCGATGCATTAACGACTCCTCTGTTGTCCGTAGGCGACGGTGACTACTTTCCATCAGGTAGTCCGTCTGCCTTATCGTTAGGTTAAAGTATAAAGAAAAAAAAAACACTGTATATGTTAACAATAACGGACATAGGGGCGAAGCCTAGCAGTGCGTCATCGTGACGACACATTGAACCTCGCCGGATGAGTGGAGGGGGAACTGTGCACTTGCGGTGCGGTCTACTCGGAGCGAGGCACTTCGGCTCTGGCATGTGAAACGGACGGACGTGCTTACTGTTAAATATTAAAATCAGATTATTTTTAATTTTTTCTGGTTTAGTAATTTGGAATATGTTTTTATCTGCTTTTGATTCAAAAAAGTAGGAGATTTATAATTTTTTCTCTTCTAACTTGTGTTATATGCATGCATAGGTACCTTATTTTTTATGTGTGGTTAACGACAATTGCAATTAAACCTATCAGGTTTTTCTTATGATAACCTTATTGTTATTTCTAAAGATACTTAAAGGGTATACATGTACAAATATCCAGGTCTCGAGAAGCAAGTAAATTGCTTCATTATAAATGAGTTTCCATAAACATAAAAATGTATTGTGGAGGTTCACAAAGCCCAGTCGAGCTAGTTATTGTATTGCTTTGTTTAGAATTTTTCCTTTCTTTTTTGACGCCTTACGTGGCAGAGCATTCCCCATACTGGTCTGATACGCAGCCGGTTAGTTTCCGGTCAAACAGTTATTTAACAACGCGAATGGAATCAACATCAGAGTATAGCGAGACAGCTGTGTCCTTATATGTACTAAGGGCACGTTTCCTGAAAACAACCATAGCATATAATAAAGCGAGTGTACGACAGCGCGCAGCACGCCAGCCGGCCCGCGACGCCGGCCGTGTACAGTAACATAGCGACTCACGATGCACGCGGAGTGCGCGCAGAGCGGCGCGTCGGCGGCGAGCAGCAGCGCGCGCGCGGCGGCGCCGTGCAGCAGCAGCGCGCAGCACGCCAGCCGGCTCGCGACACCGGCCGCCGCCTACAGTAACATAGCGACTCACGATGCACGCGGAGTGCGCGCAGAGCGGCGCGTCGGCGGCGAGCAGCAGCGCGCAGCACGCCAGCCGGCCCGCGACGCCGGCCGTGTACAGTAACATAGCGACTCACGATGCACGCGGAGTGCGCGCAGAGCGGCGCGTCGGCGGCGAGCAGCAGCGCGCGCGCGGCGGCGCCGTGCAGCAGCAGCGCGCGCGCGGCGGCGCCGTGCAGCAGCAGCGCGCAGCACGCCAGCCGGCTCGCGACACCGGCCGCCGCCTACAGTAACATAGCGACTCACGATGCACGCGGAGTGCGCGCAGAGCGGCGCGTCGGCGGCGAGCAGCAGCGCGCAGTACGCCAGCCGGCCCGCGACGCCGGCCGTGTACAGTAACATAGCGACTCACGATGCACGCGGAGTGCGCGCAGAGCGGCGCGTCGGCGGCGAGCAGCAGCGCGCGCGCGGCGGCGCCGTGCAGCAGCAGCGCGCAGCACGCCAGCCGGCTCGCGACACCGGCCGCCGCCTACAGTAACATAGCGACTCACGATGCACGCGGAGTGCGCGCAGAGCGGCGCGTCGGCGGCGAGCAGCAGCGCGCAGTACGCCAGCCGGCCCGCGACGCCGGCCGTGTACAGTAACATAGCGACTCACGATGCACGCGGAGTGCGCGCAGAGCGGCGCGTCGGCGGCGAGCAGCAGCGCGCGCGCGGCGGCGCCGTGCAGCAGCAGCGCGCAGCACGCCAGCCGGCTCGCGACACCGGCCGCCGCCTACAGTAACATAGCGACTCACGATGCACGCGGAGTGCGCGCAGAGCGGCGCGTCGGCGGCGAGCAGCAGCGCGCGCGCGGCGGCGCCGTGCAGCAGCAGCGCGCAGTACGCCAGCCGGCCCGCGACGCCGGCCGTGTACAGTAACATAGCGACTCACGATGCACGCGGAGTGCGCGCAGAGCGGCGCGTCGGCGGCGAGCAGCAGCGCGCGCGCGGCGGCGCCGTGCAGCAGCAGCGCGCAGCACGCCAGCCGGCTCGCGACACCGGCCGCCGCCTACAGTAACATAGCGACTCACGATGCACGCGGAGTGCGCGCAGAGCGGCGCGTCGGCGGCGAGCAGCAGCGCGCAGCACGCCAGCCGGCTCGCGACACCGGCCGCCGCCTACAGTAACATAGCGACTCACGATGCACGCGGAGTGCGCGCAGAGCGGCGCGTCGGCGGCGAGCAGCAGCGCGCAGTACGCCAGCCGGCCCGCGACGCCGGCCGTGTACAGTAACATAGCGACTCACGATGCACGCGGAGTGCGCGCAGAGCGGCGCGTCGGCGGCGAGCAGCAGCGCGCGCGCGGCGGCGCCGTGCAGCAGCAGCGCGCAGCACGCCAGCCGGCTCGCGACACCGGCCGCCGCCTACAGTAACATAGCGACTCACGATGCACGCGGAGTGCGCGCAGAGCGGCGCGTCGGCGGCGAGCAGCAGCGCGCGCGCGGCGGCGCCGTGCAGCAGCAGCGCGCAGCACGCCAGCCGGCTCGCGACACCGGCCGCCGCCTACAGTAACATAGCGACTCACGATGCACGCGGAGTGCGCGCAGAGCGGCGCGTCGGCGGCGAGCAGCAGCGCGCAGCACGCCAGCCGGCTCGCGACACCGGCCGCCGCCTACAGTAACATAGCGACTCACGATGCACGCGGAGTGCGCGCAGAGCGGCGCGTCGGCGGCGAGCAGCAGCGCGCAGTACGCCAGCCGGCCCGCGACGCCGGCCGTGTACAGTAACATAGCGACTCACGATGCACGCGGAGTGCGCGCAGAGCGGCGCGTCGGCGGCGAGCAGCAGCGCGCGCGCGGCGGCGCCGTGCAGCAGCAGCGCGCAGCACGCCAGCCGGCTCGCGACACCGGCCGCCGCCTACAGTAACATAGCGACTCACGATGCACGCGGAGTGCGCGCAGAGCGGCGCGTCGGCGGCGAGCAGCAGCGCGCGCGCGGCGGCGCCGTGCAGCAGCAGCGCGCAGCACGCCAGCCGGCTCGCGACACCGGCCGCCGCCTACAGTAACATAGCGACTCACGATGCACGCGGAGTGCGCGCAGAGCGGCGCGTCGGCGGCGAGCAGCAGCGCGCAGCACGCCAGCCGGCTCGCGACACCGGCCGCCGCCTACAGTAACATAGCGACTCACGATGCACGCCGAGTGCGCGCAGAGCGGCGCGTCGGCGGCGAGCAGCAGTGCGCGCGCGGCGGCGCCGTGCAGCAGCAGCGCGCAGTACGCCAGCCGGCTCAGCGCCGCCGCGGGCCGCGACACCAGACGACGACAGCTCTCTGTGGATATTAACATACATACTGCAGCTGCTGCTAAGTTATATCGTATTTAAACATGGTTTTATAGTCTACGACAGCGGTCAGTAACCCACTGTCCGTGAACCTCTACTTAAGGTCCGCGGGTTTTCCTAGAACTTATGCTAACGACTTTAACTTTTCCTGTATAAAAGCGTTTGTCAATTTTTTGGAAATATTTTTTCTAAGCTCAATAGACTAGATAAAGAAACTATATCAAAGTGCGACGAGCCTTAGTTAGATAGTTACATCACAGCCGTGTCATTGCCTAAAAGGTCACCGACCGTTGCCATACTCATCACTAGCATCACTACTACTATGATATCCGCATCTCACGTGAGTAGTGCGTGCAGAGCAGCACGGCGGGCCACAGCAGCGCGAGCGGCGCGGCGGGCAGCGCGCGCAGCGCCGCGCCCGCGCCGCCGCGCAGCCAGGGCGCCGCGCACGCCGCCGCCGACATCGCCACGCACGCGCTCCAGATGCTCGCGCTGCACGTCTGGCGACAGAAACGGGACCAGTGTATAGCGATTAGCTACATGCACACGCTTTACATCTATCGACACAAACTGGGCCCGGAATTAGTGCTATGCACATGCTGCATATTGATGTCGCTGCAAACCTGCATTGGGTAAAGCAAGGAAATTGGGAGCGATGATAGCCAAGTAGTTGAAAACCATCATTATTATTCTTGTACAAAATTTACAACGTTTTCAGATATTCAGAATTGGTATATAATCAAGACTAAATATAGTTATAAAAGTTTTACTTCTATAGAAATCAATATACCTTAGACAATTTCAATCTTTTGCCTTCAAATCTATGTATCAGCCAGCCTGCGATCACGCCGATGAAGTACGCCGGGATTTTCGACAGCGGCCGGTTGATTATCGTCGCGTAAGCATCAAACACACCGAGTAATCTAAAAAAGGACACTTAATTACAACATACCGCACAGAGAAAAAAAAATGGAGCGATTTCAAAGTTTTGGCAAATTGAGTAAAATATTTAAAACTGCTCTTAATAACATTGCATAGCGAATTAAAAGTGATGATTTCGTGCTAGAACAGAACTGGGTTAGTTAATTATAAAGTAATTTAAAAATGTATTACCCGATACGTTATGCGGTACCCGAATATCCGTTACATATTAAAATTGAAATTTCCGTGATAATAAAAGAATAAAATTAAGATTTAGACTAGGAAAAATCATTAAATCAAAATCGTGCTATATAATCAAGTAACAAATATAAAAAAAAATACAGACGAATTGATAACATCCTCCTTTTTTAAAGGAGGTTAATAATTGGTCTAAAATTTTAATTCCACGTAAGTACATCTCTCACTGTTGGTTATAGGTAATCAGTGAAGGCGCTAGTGATCGCGCAATAAAATTGATCTTAAATATTGATTTCACCTAAAACCATCTCTCACCGTTGATTATAATCAGTGAAGGCGCTAGTGATCGCGTAATAAAATTGATCTTAAATATTGATTTCACCTATAACCATCTCTCACCGTTGATTATAATCAGTGAAGGCGCTAGTGATCGCGCGATAAAATTGATCTTAAATATTGATTTCACCTAAAACCATCTCTCACCGTTGATTATAATCAGTGAAGGCGCTAGTGATCGCGCGATAAAAGTGATCTTAAATATTGATTTCACCTAAAACCATCTTTCACCGTTGGTTATAATCAGTGAAGGCGCTAGTGATCGCGCGATAAAATTGATCTTAAATCTTGACTTTTAAAACCATCTCTCACCGTTGGTTATATTCAGTGAAGGCGCTAGTAAGGTCGAGCGCGGTGGCGGCGAGCAGCAGAGCCGCCAGCAGCGCGAGCGCGGCGCGGCGGCGCGCCGTCGCCAGCAGCAGGCTCAGCGCCGCGCCCGCCGCGTGCAGCTGCGTCTCCGTCGACAGGTACCACGACACTTGGATGCACTGAAACACCTCATGTGCTACGTGCGTGCATAGAATTTTTTATATCTAACTGAAGTAGTGAAAGAGCATTCAGGAAACACCTCATGCTCTCTACGTGCGTTTTTTTTTGGCATAGACATTTTTTTTATCTAACTGAAGAAAACGAGCATGCAGTGACTAACCTCATGGTTAGTCACTGCCGGCCATGGACATCTGTAACCAACTTCATACAGAACATGGGTTCCATCTGAAGCCAATCACAGATGCGTTGCTACTCCTGGTCACTGCCGCTCATGGACATCTGTAATCAACTACATACAGAACATGGGTTCATCTGAAGTCAATCACAGATGCGTTGCTACTACCGACGACTATGATGGTCGCCTCATGTGAAAGTGTGCCGGCAACCACGCCCTTCTATCGAAACGCAAGAAATGCTCTATCGAACTACACTAGTTCTACCACCTTGATGACATGAGAGTAAACGCGTATTATCTGGTTAAGAACGATGTATGAAAACCAACTAAAATATAATTCCGTTTGAATGTCCTAACGACGATCACTAAGACAAAATTATTAAATTTAAATTGGGTTACTTATTTAACTTCTATTTGCAGAATTGATTCGTTTTTAAAAAGAAGGCCCATCAGTATGATAAAATTAACAAACACGCTACCGTCGTAATAAAAAACTCATAACTTGCGCTAGATTAAGTAATCATTTTTACGTGAATAAGTAATCGTTGTTAACTTAAATGCAGTAAATCCCATTAAATGCAATAAATTCCATTTATTAAAATAAATTGCAGCATTTATCTCATGTACAAAAAACATCTGGTTATCAAATACAGAATATCAATTAAGTGAACTAGACATTTAATAAAAATACTTCAACAAGGTAACTTAAGATCTAATAACTTGCAAATACAATATTATGACGACGAAAAGTAATGACTTATTAGGTTAATTAAAGGGAGATGTGAAATGAAATGAAATGGAATTTACAAAAAATGTGTCCCGTTATCAAATACAGAATATCAATGAAGTGAACTAGACATTTGAAAAAAAATACTTCAACAAGTTAACTTAAGATCTATTAGCTTGCAAATATGATGATGAAAAGAAATAACTTATCAGGGTAATTAAAGGGAGATGTTAATCTTACTTCCTGGTCCTTAGGATAGAGGTTGGTGATGTAGAGCACGTTCCGCCACCAGTGCGCGTCGCAGGCGCTGTAGTCGCGCTCGGGCAGCGCCAGCGCCGCCGTGTCGCGCCACACGCGCGCCAGCACCGCCGACACGAAGATCGTGTACACGTACGGCGGGAGCAGTCTGGGGTACGGAACTTTCTTTTTTATATGACTTAAGTAGCAAACGAGCCAGTCCACCTGATGGAAAGTGGTCACTGTCCATGGACATCTGTAATCAACTCCATACAGAACAAGGGTTCCATCTGAAGTCAATCACAGATGCGTTGCTACTCCCGAGGACCATGATGGTCGCCTCATGTGAAAGTGTGCCGGCAACCACACCCTTCTAAAACGCAAGAAATGCTTCACGCTAGAAATAGGTGTGGCGGTGGTACTTCCCCGGTCGAAGTACACTACCTTGAAAGGGAACGGAAAGGAACTTTATTCTTCTACCAAAACCAAAGTAGTGTACACGTAAACAGAGCAACCCGGTATTGGGAACTTTATTCATCTATTATCCCCAAAACGATCGTCGAGTACACGTTTAGCGGGAGCAACCTGGTATTGAAAACTTTATTCCCCTACTTTCCCTAACTACGCAAGTCATGAAACATAAAAGAAGCAACCTGGGATTGGAAACTTTATTCCCGTATTTTCCCCAATCACGACCGTCGTGTACATATACGAAGAGCCTGGCATTGGAAACTTTATTCTTCCATCTTTCTTAACTATCCATATCGTGGAAACGAACATCGTATACTCTACTTTCTCTTTTTTTTTTTTTTTTTGTTTTCGAGGGGGAAACCTTCAAAAGGTACCCGACGCCGTGGGAGCGACGAAGGGTTATGTGGGATTTTTACCGCACTAAAACCCCCCCGGTGGCCATCCTCGGCGCTAAAAAGAGGACTCCGGGATCTCCAACAAACACCACCGGAATCCTCTAAGCGTGTTGCCTCATCGGGCTCCTCCCAGATGGGCGGCTGGGCCCACCGCTCCGTCTAGTCTATACGACGATATGCGACCACACATACCGCCGTCCTTCCCGGGATCGCCTGGCTGGACGGTTCAAGCTCCCACTCTAGCCGCCCGCAACCCCGGAAGCCCCTTTTAGTCGCCTCTTACGACAGGCAGAGGATACCGTAGCCCTATTCTGATCCCGGAACTACAGGGACGCGCCGCCATTGCCGGCGGCCGCGGCCGTTTCTTCTCCGAGCGGGTTCAGCGCGCTCCCTGGCCCTTTCGGCGTCTTCCTTTGCCGACATGACGTCCTCGCAAAAGGTGATCATGCCGTTCCAGGCCTCTCGCCGCTGAACCATCGCCGCAACGACGGCCGCCGGAGAAAGGTCCGCTCCAACCTTTTGGACGAGGATCCGCCGCTGAGACTCCCAAGCTGGGCAGTACTCGAGCGTGTGCTGTGCGGAATCCTCGTCGTGCCCGCAATGGTGACAGAGGGCCGTCTCCTGTCTCCCTATCCTGTTCAGATACTGACCGAAACAGCCATGTCCGGTGAGTATCTGAGTCAGGCGGTAGGTCACTCGACCGTTGCTTCGCATCCATGCGCGAAAGTTCGGCAAGATAGCGTCGACCACCCGTTGGCGTATGCTGTGTGGCTCTTCGAGTCGCTCACGCCAGCACCTCAGAGCGCGCCATTTGGCTCTCCTCCGAAAAGCTTCGATCGTCTCTGCGTCGAAGGGTTCAGTCCCCTGACGGAGGACGCGGATCTTAAAGAAGACCCGTGCATCCATATCCGCCAGGATGTCCAGAGGCGGAAGCCGCCCCAGGACAAACGCCGCCTCGTACGAAATGGTACGATAACCGCGGGCGACCCGAATTGCGATCATACGTTGCGCGGAGTTTAACTTCCGCGCGCGGCGCCGGCTGCCAGATAGCTTGTCCGACCACACCGGCGCCCCGTAGAGCGCAATCGAGCGCACCACCCCCGCATAGAGGCGGCGGACTTCTTCCCTTGGTCCCCCTAGATTCGGCAACAGACGGTGCATTGCACCCGCCACCTTTAGAATCCGGGGGACGAGACGGTCGAAGTGCTCTTCGAAGCACCAGCGGGCGTCCAGTGTTAGGCCGAGGTACTTCATGTACTTGCCTATCCGGACGCCCGCTCCACAAACGCGCACTGAGGTCTCAGCTGGCTCGACTCTCGGCCTTCGGCCGTAGAACCACATCGCCTCGGTCTTCTGGGACGCTATCTCGAGGCCCAACCTGCGGATCTCCGCCACGACGCGCGCCACTCCGAGTTCTGCTAGCCGAACCGTCCTCTCGAAGCACTCCCCTTCCGTAAGGACGAGGGTGTCGTCGGCATAGCAGACGATGCTCACTCCCTCCGGGAGCACCGTTCTCAACACCGCGTCGTAAGCGATATTCCACAGTAGTGGACCAAGCACCGAACCCTGCGGCACTCCGCGCACGACGTTCCTCCCGCGAACGCTCCCATAGCGACCAGGGAAGCGGATGTGTCTGTCCGACAGGTACGCCTTCAGCACCTCCTGTAAATAGGAAGGCACCTGATGGACAGACAAGCCCTCCATGATCGCACTCCAGGACAGAGAGTTAAAAGCGTTGACAATGTCAATGCTGACTGCCAAGACTACTCTGCCCTGGGAGATGGCCTGCTCTGAGAGCGTCCGGACACGGAGGATGGCATCCACGGTTGATCTCCGCTGCCGGAAGCCAAACTGGTTTTCGGACAGGTCCGGGCCGGAGCACTCTAGGTGCCTGCTGATTCGAGAGGCGATGATCCTCTCGAACAGCTTGCCCGCCTCGTCCAACAGGCAGATGGGTCTGTACGCCGACGGGGAGTCTTTGGGTTTACCCGCCTTGTGCAGGAGCACCAACCTCGCCTGTCTCCACATTGACGGAAATCGTCCGTGGCGGAAACAGGCGGACTCTACTTTCTCTTACGATAAATATTGTGCACTCATACCTATACGACGGGACCAACTTACCATTGAGATCTTTATTCTTCTATTTTCCCTAGCCACGAGTCCATACATCGTTAAGTTAAGTAACGAGTTTTAATTCATAGTCCACCGCGCTGATAAAAATCGAATTAGTAGACTTTACACACTTTTGAAAAAAAAATTTAATTTGTGTTTCAGGTGTGTAGGTTTCCTCGCAAGGTTATCCTTTCTTAGAACATAATTTCAAAAAAAAATCAAAGATGCGTGCTTGGGATATGAACTTCGAAAGCTCGATTGAGAGGCTGAGTTTCAACCCTTTAGGCCATCAATGCTCTGATCCCTATACCTTCCCAACCCACGAATGGATAAATGAATAAATGAATGAACCATCATATCAAGAAACATTATAATTATATTGTATGTCCACCAATTCGCACTTGGCCAGCGCGGTGGACTATGGCCTAAACTCTCTCATGTCCACCAATTCGCACTTGGCCAGCGCGGTGGACTATGGCCTAAACTCTCTCATTCTGAGAGAAGACCCATGCCCAGCAGTGGGACAATAATGGGTTGACGAGACGAGATATTGTATGTGAAATGTGTACTGAAGAAATACTCGATCAAATAATAATAGACATATTAAAGAAAGAAAACAAAAACAAAACTTACCTGATAGCTCTGTTAGTGATGAAACAAATAAGCTGCAAAACCTGACCACATATACCACCACAGTTGACAAGTTCTTCTACGGTGTAATGACTCTTTAAGTAGAAAAAGTGATGTGCGCTGAACAAACCACTGAAATTAAAGATTTTAGAAAATTAATACTTAACTTTCATAATGATATGAAAGTACAATATTTATTTCATAAATGTCCACCTTCTCTACTTACCTGACAAAGAATAAGATATCAAATGCAATAGTTCCAGTAGATATTATGTAGTATACATTGTTGTATTCACTTACTTTGCCGCCATTTTCTAAAAGTTAAGTAAAATAAAAAAAAATTAAAAAAAAAATAAAATCCTGGTATAATTAAATAAGCAAATTGTTGAAAAAGAAATTACGCACCTGAAAGGTAATTAGTTAACACGGCAACATGAACAAAAATTATCCACAAGGTGGCAAAAATCCTTAACATGTGGATCACAGATAAATCCCTATTAGCCATCGTCGTATTGAAAATCCTTCTCCAACTGTGCCTCAAGGAGAAACTCAAGAGTAAGTTCTTGAACAGATTGTTCCTAAATTTGTACTCAGTGGTCAAGCTTGCGCAGGAGTTGTATTTCACTCTCGGGCAGGGTCCCAGATGGTCCGATCGCTTAGGATTCGAGCATTGCTTCTTGTACTTGCCACAGCGCGTGCAACTCCCCAGCGCTCCCTCCGTATTCACTACGTCCAACGTAATCGAGGGAGGCACCACGTCAGTTTTCTTGACGTGTACACTACACGAGTTGTTCAAATTATTCATTGGTAGTGCGTCAAGTTCGAATCCCTTCTTGCCGAATCCTTTGGACTCATTCAGAACATCGGACACTTCCTGCCTCTTGAATTCATCTATGAATTTCTTATCGCCTTGCATAATTGTATTGTTATATTTTTGTAAGTCAAAAGTTATGGACTTAACGGGATATGGTCTAAATTTTATCCAATCCATATCTACTATTGTTGCAATGACAGCTAATACCACCAGCAGTATGGTAATGAGGATGGTCAGGGCCGCGCCCAAATCATTTTTCAAGTCATAATGAGCTTCAACTTGTCTCAAAGACCTTATTCTAATTGTTCTTGCTGTAGTTTTATTAGATTTTAAATTATCGTTGAGCATTATGGAGAAATTAACGACTGATATTACATCCTCAGGGGAACAAGATCTTGGTAGACATGTGCCGAGAGTTACATCGAAAGACTGTAAAAACAAAGAAACAATGCTTCCTGAAACGTTATTCTTTTAAAGAATCTCTGAATACCTACATAAACATAAAATTTTAAATGCTATATACATAGTACCTATAGAGAGAGTAGAAGGTATGGGATTTTAATGATAAAGAGCATATTTCAAATACCTCAGACAGTGTGAGCTTGGTAATATTAAGCTCTATCTGCAGGACCGTGTAGGACACGTGGAAGGGCGGCGCGTTGTCGGCCGCCACCATGTGCTGCAGCAGGTCGTCACGTTCAACTAGCGACTGCCATTCCTGCATTCCTGGTAACATATCAAAAAAATAGACATCGGGTAACTTATTTTGATCGTTCGTTTTGTATGCTTATTTTATAGATATGTTTAGGAAATTAAAAAAATGTAATTAGTCTAATTTTTCTTAATACATTTTCCGTGCCTGATACTTGTCATAATAAAATTTAAAATTACTATTAAATGTATTGTTTTTCTGAGCATATGTGTTTGGCAAAGGGAGATCTCCCGCCAGGCTAGGTGATCATGCCTAGGGAGCGGCAGTGCTCCGACAGTCCTTGTTCGGAACTTGTATATATGCAGGGTATTCAGAATACTACAATAGCGTGTTTCAGAAATACTAGTGGCGCCATCTCTTGATGAGTTGCGGGAAGTTGTCACCATAGCGCCATCTCCTGGTGAGTTGCGGGAGGTCGCCACATGTGATAATATTAGGAACTTCCTCTAACTAGATTTATAAATAAGTTTCTGGTTGTGAATACAACTATAAGGAAAAGAAATGTAGTAAAAAATACCATCATTTAAACTTATTTTCCAAAATAACTTACTTTCATCAAGGTTACTTTCCCTTTGAAGAACTGTACCAAGATAATCTCTACTGTAGAATCCCACCCCCCACGTGTCATTAGCCATTGTAGTCAAAAACTGGTTGTCCTGCGAAATATGAAGAAAAAATATACTGTAGTGTGCTTAGTGGCATCACTTGTACTTATGAAAATCGTTAGAAACGTCTAAGCCGACATAATATACAGGGGATCGAGATTAGGAATAGATAAGTACATGGCAACTTCATGCAAAATTATTTCTGATCTACAATTTAGATTATGACATTCGTCTAAGTAGAGATCTAGTGAATAAAAATACATATCTGGTGTCTTAGTTATTAGTATGTAGATAGATAAAATCAATTTGAATAATAAAATATTCCTCAAATTGTTGTTCCTAATTGTTAGAAAAGTAACTTACCAATGTAAGGCATTGATCTTTAGAGCCGAGCCAAAAGTGGTTACCACCGAACAGCGCAGATGGGTACCGCCCCGATGCATCAGCGGCTGAAATTATTACGCTATATTTTTATCTCCTAAAATCAAAGTGTATCATGGTTGCGTAACATTAAGCTAAAAGATAAAAAGCACAAGATTAGGAGATTAGGTTTTAAAGATGAACTGTTTTTTACGTTAGATCCCAATGGCTCTACTTTCGATATACCTACGCATATTAACCTTCCACTTTATAGCAGCTGAGTTTTCTTTCTTTTTAACTTAATGTTCGATAGTTTTAGGATGTCAATAATGTTTCTGTGTTGTAATTTAGATAAATGTCTTGCCCTAATTGATTGCGTGACTGTTTTCTTGATTAAGAAAGACAGCTACAACGTCAATTAGGTAAAATAAGTTTTCTCCTTCGTTTTTCATGAAAAGTGAAACGATTTCATGACATCTATAGCCAACTGCAAGCATTGAGATGATGATAAGCGCACGCGACGCGTCCAGTCAATGTCATCGATTAATTTTATTGATGCAGTAAATTAGGATAATCGAAGCATTCGAATTAAAACAGAGAGACGTCATACCGTACCGTAAATAACACAGGAACTTATAATGTCCAGATACCCCCTTCACATAAACGAAAATATAGTTAAACTCTTTAAACGGGACAAAGTCGACAAACTTCGGAGTCTTTTTAGGACCTTTCCCATCCTCCTTTACATACATAGCTTAAGAAAACATTTAATACACTAGCCGACTTGTTTCTTTTTGTCGACTGTCAGTGTGAACCCACTCTTAACTAATCTATAGATAGGTACTAAACCCATGCGTACCTAATACTACCTACTTATTTAAATTATCGGAACATTTTAATCGACCAGACAATGACGTAGGTACTTTCTGTGGTTTTAACATGAATTCCAAACTCAAATTGTAAGTTTTGTTTCAACGACCACAATCAAACAATTCGCTCATAAAAATTGCAACTCGAATTATCTTTAACTGACCATCCAATTACAACAATTGCATCACGACGATATGTTTTCACTGACTTTTTGCTCGGTGATCTATCACGAGATGCTCTCACTCTATGCTAATTACATAATATTTAAGCCACGTGCTGCTGAAAAACAGTCTCTAACACTGTACTGTAAATTCCATTCGTTTTTACGAAGTCATTGACAGTGAAGTGCACTTAATTGGGTTTGAACACGAAACTCTTGCTTTCGGTCCTCTACGCGTTCTGCTCTATGCATATAAGGTGTTGGCAATTAAATTAATCACAATGATTTATTTTAACATTTGCTTCCTTGAAAACTGCAAAGAAATTTGCCTGACGCCATTGAGGGGTTATGTGGGATTTTCCCGCGCTAACCTCTCTGGTGACCATATAAAGAGGACTCCGGGACCTCCACAGGACCGCTGCCGGAATCCTCTGAGCGCGTTACCGCATCGGACTCTTCCCAGATGGACGGGTGGCTATACCGACGTCCTTCTCGGGATCGCCTGACTGAACGGTTCGAGCTCCCACTCTAGCCGCCCGCAACCCCGGAAGCCCCTTTTCGTCGCCTCTTAAGACAGGCAGGGGATGCCGTAAGCCTAATCTGGTCCCGGAACATCACTTAGTAATTTCAAAAGATCTAACACTCTATAGACTTGTAGCTATAGATCTCACCCTTCGCCAATCCAGACTAAATAAATGACAAAATTTGTCAACAAAAAATAAAGATTTATGAATACCTTTCGAAGGTTTTCCCTTCGATAAATAAACGGGTTAAAGTCTCGTCGATCGCTTTACAGGCCTCATTATAGGCTGATCAAATCCAGGGTAACTTAAAACCATGCTACTTCATAAGCTTTTTCTTTCCAAGGCCAACGAAAATTGTGCAAAATACTTTATATTGATATCTATTAACTATTGACGAAAACACATGATTTCGTCAGTAGATAGACAATACAATACAAAATTGCTTAGTGACGATATAAGATTATGCTTAGTTAAATGCTTTCATAACAATAGTTCTATTGTTCTGTACCTATAATATTTTCATCTATAACTAACAAGTGTGGCCGTTGATAATGGTATTGTACCTATATTCCGATTGTGAACTTATCACAATTGCCACAATAACATGTAAACCAAGCCCAACGAACCTAAATAACAACGATCGTTTAACTACTTATACTCATATCTCCAAGACAATTGTCTATTAAGTCTGCTTATGCAGGGATCAAGTATGGAACTAGGCATTGCAGTTCATTATAACACAGAAGTAGTGGAAGCAGCAGTCCCACTATCAGGGCCCTCTTAGACTAATTCTAGGGCTCTTGGGTACACTAGATTTCGAGGCCCTTTTTGAATGTAAAGAAAGTATAATTATCCGGGGATTCCTCCAACCATAGACAAAGTCGACATTTAATTATGGCGGTATGACGTTAGGTACAACTTATTTTGTAAACTTTCAAATTACCGAATAGAAGTAACTTGACAATAGAGGATAAGATATGTACTTAAATGGTAAGTTATAATTATGATCGAATCATTCAAATTATTCATATATAAAAGAATAAGTACTTCAATCAAATTATTCATATATATATGAATAATTTGAATGATTTGAATTTGAATAAATCTGAAATTGATCGACGTTCGTGCAACGAGGAAAGTGTATTTTTTTTATTTATTTATTAGATAACCAGCATCCATTAGTTAATAACAACACTTATTCCTATTGTTAGTAGGAATTGCCACATATTTATTTAATTATTTAACAAATTAATTAGATCAATAAATTCAATAGTCATAAATTCCATATATTGTAATGCGCCCGACCATAATATTTTGATATTAATGTAAGAAAAATTGTCGGTCCTTCGGGGCCCTCTGAGGATGGGGCCTTGGGCATTGGTCCCGAATGCCCTTATGGTAAAGCCGGCATTGCCCGCTATCACGTGTAATCATCATGGACATCGGTAAACAATTCTAAATATGATTAGAGCCCTAACTTAACGTGGCAAGTGTTTTGGCATCCCCGAGAGCAACGTTGCAACACCTTTGAAGATGTAGAAACCTTTGTGGTTGTGTTACACAGTGTGGTCTAGAGTTATATAATTTCACCAGGCGTTCCAACTCCTTTTGCGGGTCCCTTAACCCATCTTTAGGGGAAATCTACTACCTAGGACGCAAATCCTATCAGATGTCGATTACTGATGTTCATGGACGGCAGTCATCATTGACTATCAGGTAGACTTCATACTCGTTTATATTAATAAAAAAACATGCGTGCGTACAAAGTACACATGTCAGAAGTGAAACTTCTTCGGCGAACTAATTTATAAATCTTGTTTATATTTATACAAATCTAAAACTTTAAATTTCCAAGATTAAGAGGAAAAAGGCGTAATACGACGTTCGCTCTGTCTCACTTTTTCTCTCAATCTTTCTCACTCGCTTGCTCCCTACTTTCACTCCACGGCTAGTTGCTCATGCTACGTTCGCCCTGTCTTACTCTCTCTCAATCGGTCTCGATCACTCTCTCTCTCTCTTTTCCGACACTTCCGTTGCATACCGGCGTGACGTTTCATCTGTAAAATTTTTACCCTCATGCGCCTAAAGAAGTTTCACTTCAAAAAAACTATCTTACTACACCCTTCAAACCTGAGTACTGCAGCGCTTAAAACTGCAGTATTCAGGTTAAAGGTGGTTTTAAGATGATTATAGGTTTTAAAGTGGAAATAGGTGTGGCGGCGATGTTGTCAGAATCATAGTCGGACCGCGCAAGGTTCTAAAATAGTCTTATATGTGGTAGTCTTAATACTGAGATAATAATTGATTGTCGTGTCACTGATTCCCATAAACACACAAACTGTGTACTCGTTGTAAATTCGTGTGCTGTAAAGTCAGATTCAGAATAGATATATCTTTTTTCTGCTTGGCTGGGAATCCAACCCTATTATAGTTCATAATTAACTGTTGAATCGACTCTACTTTATCACAATTTACAGACGTTAAGCACAGCAATTCTTCTCAATGCTATTTTAAAAACTTAAGTTATAACATAACGAAACATTTAATTACTTACTACGATAGGCCCAAGCATGTCCCTCCGTTAAATCCCTCAGGAACACACTCATGTCGTCCCAGCAACGGTTATCGATACTCAAATGCACTCCGTTCATAATTTTTGGCCAAACAATTGCCAAAAAAGATGGATCGTATATAACAAACAAATTATCCATAATTTCCCCCCGAGAACGAAGACCCTTTGTAATCTTCATATTTGATTCCTTTATTTCCTTTTTCAAATTTCGGCGCGCAGATTCAACCGAAATTAAAAATAATAAGAGCACGAAACACAGTCTTTTAAACATCTTGTAAATAAATAAATGAAACTATATTTTAGTTGTTTATAAACAAATCAAAATGCGTGTGAACGCGTAGCAATCACAAACATCAATAAGCGTAATGAGCAAACCACACGCAAACCGTAGCATCTCGGAATCTAACATTAGTTCGTTACGGGTAAAGTAAAGGAGAGTGCAATATCTCAATGCCAAGAACCGCTTAATTGGGATCGATTTGCGTAATTAAGTTACGAAACGGGCTGCATGCGAAGAATTTGTTAAGTTTATCAAGATATGTACCTAAGCACTCCCTCTTGATTCTGCTTGTGATAGTCCTTTACAACTAACGATAAATTATACGATGACTATTTATCGCCTGTAAATAATATAATCATCTATGTACCCATTTTTACCTACCCAGGATTAAAAATGTCGATTTTAATTTCGAACTTAAGAGATGCAATTTACTAAACACTTTGACCTCTCAACGCCAAAATTTGATAGATTGGTTTGTTAATAACAGATGTATAAACGGTAACCAGCCATATATATTTATATAGCTATATAGCGACTTCACATTGAAATCAAACACACATACATTGCTTCACATGAGGACTAAAACGATCGCCTTAAATTGAGCCGGCAACCACACCCTTTCACCAAAACGCAGCAATTCCTTCACGCTAGAAATAGGTGTAGCGGTGATACCTGAACTAGGTATATTCATTGGATTTGATAGATGTTATTCCCAGAGTTCCGATAAATATCTCTCTCTTGATGAAAGCAACTCATTATTGGCCCACTGCTGGGCACGGGTAAATAGTAAATAGTATAAAATTGTAAAAAGCAACACCAGCAACTGAGAATTTATTTCATTGTTATGAATGGTATGATTTTTAAGCATTACTTCTTTCCTGTCCTTCCTTTATTTGTATATGTATTTAAAACTAATTTAACAGGATCAAAATAAACAACAATTGTTAGTAATTATTTATTACCTGTCAAAAGACAATAGTTTACAATTATTTAATCATGTACTTAGTAAATACAATTAGCTAGATTTATCTGATACTGTAACGTGTCACTGTTGTAGTCTCTGTCAGGACGCTCTGCACACTCACACACACGAACATAAGGACGACGACTCACGATATTAATTCTTATGTCTTTACAATAAAATTACATTTGCCTGATTCGCTTGGTCGGCCGCTGTCCGTCGTTCATGAACCCACCCTGTATAAAAGAACAAAATATTAAGAGAAATGATACACGCTTTTTGTTTAAAAACACTGAAGACATTAATGGGATAAAATAAAGACATGATGTAGATTTTAATGCATCTTTTAAAAAAATGTTATTTGCAATGTAGACGAGTATAAACTAAAATAACTACAAGTTTATATTTGTTTTCTAGTGAAAACGGCTGTAAGTAAAACTTTTGAAAAATTGTTTTTTACTAAAATAAGAAGCAACAAGAATTACGCAAAAACCAGGCTTTATCAGTTTTTATTAGACCCCCAGATATATGATAAAAGATGGATTCTAGCTTAAAACAGTCATAAGAGTAGGTTATAAGGCCGAACCTTTTACGTAGTTAGGAAAATGTACACTCATTGGCGTGAAATTTATAAACGGCGTGTAAAACTAGTCACAAATGTACTTAATGATTGCACGGTCATTATTCGCTGATTGCTAAGAAAGCATAGAAAATATTTTTTATGGTAATTATTCGACATTGTACTTAATCAAATTTAGATAAAACTGGTTAATATGTTCTACTTTGTGCAATAGGTTTGCAACTTGCAACATATTTGTTTTTTTATTATGCAGTAGACATCTACGATAGGCGGCTTTTCAACACGTTCTTTTTTCTAAATTGCTAATATTAGGAACCAGGTGCAAGCATGTAGCCATCATATGGTTTATTCTTACACTAAATAGGATAACCTGTTTTAAAGATTACAACACTTTGTTCAACATAAAATATACCTGTTAAAAAAATACCTACTTGACACTGTCCAATAGTTAAGCAATTTATTGATCATGATAGGTACACAAAAATATAATATTATCGTTAATTGCCGAGTTACCTTCAATTCTCTCGACTGTACACTAGTTTCTACAGGTAGCTCTGAAAAGAATGCACAGAATATATTAATGGCAAAGAGACGTGCAGCCCTAGTAATGTGTTACTGTTCTGTTTAAGATCATAGTGTTGGTCCACTGCATTTCTTTGCACATTTTTCTATGCACTCATTTCTAGTTTAAATGAACATGCAGTGAAAATAAAAAGAAAATAATAATAAGCATATACAAAATCATTGCAAAAAAATACAGGTAATATGTATAGTAAACATAAATGTGTAAATCTAATATAAACTTTGCATCGTAAAACAAAACCAGTAACCTTAGAACGAAATTACTATCTATGGGTGCGTTCCAGAAGACGCTCACAAAGCCCCAAACGCCCAAAACGTCGTTCCACAAACGACCGCGGTCGTTGTGGTCGTAGCGAATATGTCACTCATGACGTCATGACTTACACTCACGCGACGCTCACGGCGACCCAATAAGATGGGTCGAAGTGATCGTTCCACTAGAAATTATGTCAGTAACGCTCACAAGCTAGTAGGACGGGAAAAACTGCGGTCGTGAGCATGAACTCTGTGAACGTCTAATGGAACACACCCTATGTGTCATCAAAACAAGCATTGTTCTTGTATTTGCTCATAATTACAGAGTAAATTGTACGTCAATTGCTGAAAAATTAAGCGTGCAATGTATGAGCAAGAACAAGAACAAGAACGTGGCTTGTTTGAGGAAACGTAATAAATTCGTACTCAGGTTCCATTAAGCCATAATAAAAAAAGCCAAGGACCGAAACCAATGTACTTGTACTATTTAAACAATTGCTTTTTTTAAACAATAGTAACGAATTGTTATGTGTACTAATAGTGCAATTTTAAGATTGTGCATTTGACTTGTATGATTAGTGGAATAAAAAGAATAGTGAAACTATAACTAGATGTAATAATTAAATACATTTTAAATCAACAATGATGAAGGTTATCCCATAAACCTTTAATTTTTCTATCGGTATAATAGAATCCTTTTAATGCAAATATGTAATAAGGATCAAGTACGCATCATGGGCGTCGCCAAAGATGGCAAGGACGGTATGTTGCCCTACCTTGGAAATAAAAAAATCTCTTGCTTATATCCCTTCACATTCGGGACTGCTTAAGGAGCAACTGTTATGCATTGACTTCCTTAGCTATTTATTGACGATGCCCTTGATAAGCCTGGAACCTAACTAATGTCTTAGAAATTTAAATAAATTGACATCGATTCAAACCAAAGTGACAATCTTTAACAATTAATGTCGTATGAGTTTATATGATGCAACAACATGACAAAACATAAGCGTCCACGGCACAATGTATTGCCTAAAGAGTATGATAAATCATGCAAGTCTCACCGGGCGGCCCATGAACCCTTGCGGCGGCATGTAGTTGTTGACGGGCGCGTAGCCGCCGCGCGGGAAGGCGCCGCCGCCGCGCGCCACGAACCCGCGCCCGCGGGACCCTGGTGCAGCAAAATGGGTTTTGATAATATTATACAGTTTACTCAAGTATTACTACGTGTTATCAAGCCGTCCACAAAGTTTCGCCGTAACAACGATTCCTGCAACTGTAAAAGGCGAAGTAAATATTGCCAAATTTTTTTTTCATCAAAAAAGCACATTGTGACTATCTGTTACATATTAAAATATAATAATTTTGACATAATACTGGTAATTGGTCACATTTGTGAGACCCCCTCGCTAGTGTGATGTCACATATTTTGCTATCTTATACATTTAAATTTAAAAACAGTAGTTCCAAAATTACATGTGACAAAGAAAATTTTTGTATTCTTTTCCACTCTTTGTCATTCAATGTCACATTTTATCGACCCCCTCCCCCTCCCCCTAACGTGACGTAATTTATGGATGGCCCCTTATTATTTATGAGTTACTTCATCGCTATTCTATCTTTTCAAACTTTTTCAGACTGAAAAGAAAGTTGACTTCACACCCTGCAAATCAACATTAAAAGTAAACGACACATCACCCTTAAAACTTTGAAAAACAAAAAATACCTCGTAAATTAAATAATTTATGAACAAATAAGGTTGAGAATTGTTTTACTTGATCTCTAGGCTTAAGTGTTCTATTATTGCATAGTGCAAATTACACATGAAGCATAGTACACTTGTACAGTACCTTTAGTATGAGTTGTTTCCTCAAAACAACTGTTGTTCTTGTTTTCGCTCATCTTTTAAAAGTACATTGCAAATTATTGCCGAACACGAAAATTTAACCGTGCAATGTACATTGCAATGCATATATAAGCGATAACAAAAACAACGGCTATTTTGAGTAAATAACATAATAAACTCATGTCAATCACGGGTAGTGCGTACCTCTGAAGTTGCCGCGCGCGTTGAAGGCGCCGCCGCGCGGGCGGAAGTTGTTGGAGCGCGCGGCGGGGCTGCTGTTGTTGGCGCCGCCCGCCGCGTTGTTGCGGTTCTGCTGCTGCCCGTGCTGCCGCTTGTTCTGGGGGGAAACGCCAATTTTATGGATTGTTTGTACATTATTTACGATCAATCACTCTTTTGAAGATTAAAGTATTGAGATTATGTATTTATGAACCTATTGTTACGTAACCATATCGTCGGATGACAAGAAAAACTCACTAACTACAGAATATGCAACATGAAGTTATCTCAAAATTTAATTTATATGAAACGTCCTGAAGTTATATCATTAAATAAAAATATCGTACAGGTTATTGTACCCATATATTTTTTTCGTAATAATTATGTATTGTTAAAGAAAAGTGTATTAAGTGAAAAAATCGGGGTTATACAATTTTGTAGTTAGTGAGTTTTTCTTGTCGTCCCACGATATGTAACCATATGTATTTTTTTTCTTTAATGAAGTGGAAATATTCGCCGTCAAAGAGCGAGCAATTATGGAGACATACAAGTGATGATTGATTATCTATTCTGCAATACTAGCAAAAAAATGCATATAAATATCATATTACACATTTCGTGTAAAATCGCAAAAGAAGTATACGTTGACTTATTATTTACATTAATTTTGTTGTAGGTTTCTAATTTTCCTATTATAGTAAAAACTAAAAAACGTAACTCATAAGCATAAACATAGCTGTAACAAATACAGTCAACTCAGTGGCTTGACAAACCATTGATCTCGAATCTATTGTGAATACGATGGGAGCATGCGTGAGTGGCCGCGTGGGTACTGCCCGCACATGCGCAACAAGCGCTCGGACTCACCCCTCGGCCCAACAAGTGACTTGTGGCATTTAGATACAATAGGGTTGTAATCTTGTAATGCAGGTTCAATTGACGCGAGTACAATAAAGTATCACAATAGAATTATGTGAATGCGAAAGAAATACGAATGACACCGTTACATTAAACGGATTATTTATACGGAATTCGAAAAAAAAACAACATACCTACCAACTAAATAACCCTACGACAACCTACTAAACCAGTTTCCCTTTATTAAAATACACTAAATAGCGTAATTTCCTTGTATTTTGAGCAAATCTTGACCCAATGTAAAATATAATGACGTTCAAGACATAAATTACTTGTCTAAATATAATAAGTTTTTTTTATTTAATATTCGCAAAGTGACGCTTCATTCATTCCGTAAAGTCATAACCCTAAAATAGATTAACGACCACGCGCATGCGCCAACATCTCGTCCGGCGTTTTTTAGAAAACACCCCTCGTGTTCCCAACTATATTTGCATACGTGAAATATTTAGGGACGAGGGTATTTTAGGAGATACTTTATCTCGGTTCACATGAAAAATTTACTCTATAAAATAATAAATTCAAATATTCGTACTATCTTCGTTGCGTATTCAGAGGTAAAAATCTCTACATACAATCCTTTTAGAACAAGGGTTTTCCGATGGAAACGTATCTAGATCACGTTTCCATACCCTAGATTAACGCACTGCTCGTGAGATTAATGGGACAGGTACAATACAACTTGAAACTACATTAGCAAATAAAGTCGCAACTTACTAGTAATTTTCGAAATGAGCTTATATAATGTCAAACATATATCAAAGTACTTTGGTACGAGTCTTGAATGACATTAAATCTACACTACTGAGTATTTTTTGTGCGCAAAGCGACGTAAGCAGCTAAATTTCTAAAAAGCTAAAATTGCGCTGCACGTTCAAATTGATGAAAGGAATTTAAAATATTTAACTTAAAGTAAATTATCATAATTCATTTTCAACGTCAGTTACCCCTACCACAGCATCGCTGAGTTTTACGAGTTATGTGAATAGAATTATTTATAACAATAAACTCGATTTGGGTAACTTTGAACATTTTTTACAATATTTGTGATATTATAATCTGTTTTATATTTATTGCACCTTGTTTTTATTAAATGAATAGTGTCCTTTTTAGCTGGTTTATTAATCTAACACAATAAATTTACGGAGAAAACAATTAAACTATCCACAATTACCCCTAAAACTCAAATTCAAAGTTATCCTTAGTTTTGGGTAACTTTGAATATAATTTTTTGAGGATATAAAATCCGTCATTAATCGAATATTTTAAGGTCTGAGTAAAATTAATTAACATATTTTTGTTAATTAAAACCAAATCTATAAAAAATACATTTATTTTGATATATAAATACAATAGACAACTTGGTCTTGCCATATGAATCAAGGTCGATCAATTTGGTGGTAAACTAAGATACTAGTTTTTTTTTGATTATTTATTCCATCCATCCATAGGATGGACGGAACATCGGGTACCTTTGGAAGGTTTCCCCCTCGAAAACAAAAAAAAAAAAGGATGGACGGAACATGGACATAACATAGGCCTCCCCTAAATGGCGCCACTCCAACCGGTCCTGTGTCCTCTGAATCCAACGGTTTCCCGCTGTCTTCTTCAGGTCACCGGTCCATCTGGTAGGGGGTCGACCGGTACTCCTTTTGCCTAAACATGGTCGCCACTCGAGGACCTTTCTTCCCCATCGGTTATCGGTCCTACGAGCGATGTGGCGGCCCATTGCCACTTCAGCTTGCTAATTTTGAGAGCTATGTCGGTAAGCTTCGTTCGTCTACGGATTTCATCGTTGCGAATCATGTCTCGTAGCGAAATTCCGAGCATAACCCTCTCCATAGCACGCTGAGCGACCCTGAGCCTCCGAAAAAAAAATATTTTTATAAGATACAGGTAACTTTGAACCGTTCAAAGTTACCCATATAACATCCAATTTCGACGTCGTCAAAAGTTTAACAGTTTTACGCAATATTCAACATGGGATACGGATAGTACAGTTTCAAAATAACAATAAACAATATACATTTTAAAGATAAACACCAAAACACACCTGTTTACGGTAAGTTTTATATTATAATTGCTATTTCAAAATGAAGCATTAAACACTTGCAACAACTTCACTACGGAAAAGGCGGTATTTTTTTAAATTAGGACATTGACAGGTACCTTTTTTTACTTTCATTGCTATTACAACATTTTGGCAAACCATTTTACGCAGGTACGATATTGAAACAACAAGAAGTTTCCATGTAATAAATTAATATATTTTTTTCACAACTTTGTTCAAAGTTACACCGCTGTTCAATGTTACCCAAATTGATTGTACCTCAATCCATTTTTATTTTACAGCCGAAAGTTCGTGAGAATGTTATGTATTTTTCTGTTACCTTTTCCCGCGAAGTCTACCGGACGAATCGCTTATGACCTAATGTGAAAGCGCTCTAAGAGTTAATTACCTTGTTGACGTTAGCGGAGTGCGCCTTCTGCTCGTCCTCGTCGCGGTACTTGGAGACGGTGACGAGGAAACCGTTGATGCGCAGCTCGCGGTCCAGCTTCAGGGCCTTCTCCACCGCCTCCTTCGCGTGGAACGTTACCCGCACTGCACACAAACGAACACTTCAACATGTGCGACTAAGCTCTACATGTTATGAAAAAGCCACTTTGTTATACATCAACTATAACTTTGCAGAATTTCATAGTAATCTGTCTGCGGCAAGTATCTTAAAAACTGATCATAAATTTTTGCTTCACGTATTAATATATAGATGAAATTGTAGCATCAAACGACCATGGAGTCCATTCATCCATCCATCAGCCTTTTGATGTCCACTGCTGAACATAGGCCTCCCTTAAATGGCGCCACTCCAACTGATCCTGTGCCCTCTGAATCCAACGGTTTCCCGCCGTCTTCTTGAGGTCATCGATCCACCTGGTAGGGGGTGCGACCTAAATTAGCAAGCTGAAGTGGTAATGGGCCGGCCACATCGCTCGTAGAACCGATAACCGATGAGTACGTTTATTAATATTCATTAATGATAAGGGGTAATTTATTACAATAGTCCAACATTGCATTAAATATTTCAATAATCGAACAATATGCATTTCTTTAGAATTCTCTAATCACTGTAATTTAAAACCACGTGGCCATTGGAAAATGTTCTGAACGCTCTTTAACAAAAAAAAATCATGTTCCAGAAACATAATTTCTGCCTAGGCTTATCTTTTGTTTTCGGTTTTGTACAAATCGTTCGTACGACGTAGAAATATCTTACAGTAACAAATTTTTATTACACAATGAAGAACTGGCCTTTAAAGCGCAAAAGAAATGTATAAGAGCCATGTGTAACTTAAAACAAAGAGACTCATGTAAACCACTTTTTAAAGAACTTAAAGTGCTTACTTTGCCAAGCCTTTACATATTAGAATGTAGTCTATTTGTAAAAAATAACGCTGTATTATTTAAATTTTGTGAGAGAGCTCGAAGAGAAAATAAATTAAACGTAGTAGCATGCAAAACTCACCTCTGTAGACAAAGTGTAGTTGGTAAAGCACCCATCATTTTTAATAACCTTCCTAAATTGATACGTTCCACTAGTGATGTAGGATTATTTAAAAAGAAACTAAATCAATTCCTGATTGACAAATGTTATTATAATATTAATGATTATTTAATTGATAAATTTGACTGATGTAATGCAATATAATTCAATTTGTTATTAATAATAATTATACATTTATTTTAATTTTGACATCACATTATTCCGTATTTTTTATTATTATTAAATGTTTGTAATTGTATGCCCATATGCGGCGGGAATATGGAGAAACTGTATTTTAAGATAAGAACTTATTGTACCTGTATTCCACAATAAATATGATTTGATTTGAAAAAAAAAAAAAAAAAAAATGACTGTTCTCTACATTTTCCCTGCTGGGGCTATTTGTTCTATGCGCTATTTTAATAACTTTTCACTACATAGTATAAAACAAAGTCGCTTCTCGCTGTCTGTCCCTATGCATGCTTAGATCTTTAAAACTCCGCTACGAATTTTAATTCCGTTTTTTTAATAGATAGAGTGATTCAAGAGGGAGGTTTTAATGTATAATACATGTATAATTTTAGTTTTTTTACTTTAAGGCGGAACGAAGTTCGCCGGGTCAACTAATCTTTTATAAATATCATTATTGCAAAATAAAATATCTACCACAACAACAATAATTCGCGTAATAGCGAGTTAGATTGCAACTTGTACATTTAACCTAATATAGTTACAGTTATCTAAACAAAAAACAGGGTAAGCTACTGCTTCGAACTAAATTGTAACGCCTAACGGTACTCGGACCTGATAGCCTTGGACCAACTATCTTAGACTAACTATAGAATGCAGGCGAATGTTTTCCATTTACATTGCCTACCGATTACAAGGTATGCCTATAGAAACGTCAGCTGTTATAAATGAAGACATATCTGATGCAGATAAGTGGTAATTCAGAACAGGGATGTTATTAAGCTTCGTAACCGTAACTGATATTATCGGATAACTGAAAAAAAATCGTAACCGAAATGCCTATAGAAATGATTGTACATAATTTATGATAAGCGCGGCACCCAAAGGATATTGTATATACTTAAGTTTGTTATGTCGCTATAATAACTGATATGACTGACTATAGTACGAAATGATAACATAGAAATATAACAAATTATCTATTTAGATTTACTCTTAGAATTCCTTAAAAATCTGATGTTTCAATCTAAACTGTCGGAAACTAAAAGATAATCTGAAATAATTACATATACGTTACCGTATCTGAAATCGATTCAATATTATTCCTACATATCTGTAATCCAGATTTAAAATATCATATTTCATATATTTGGAGTTGTCGTATGTTATTTCAAATTAGATACGAAACCTCGAAAATGTCAACATTAAAACAAATTACAAAAGTCATCGACCATCCACACATCAACACAAAACGTATAAAATCACCACTCACATATCTTGTACTTGGTCTTGCTGAACTCGTGTATGTGCGCGACGTCGCCGCACTGCGCGAACAGCAGGCGCACGTAGTCGGTGCTCGCCTCGTACGGCACGCCCACCAGCACGGCCGTCTCCGCGCGCGACTCCACCGCCACCGAGATGCGGCTGCCGTCCAGCACCGTGCCCTCCTCGCCCAGCGCCTGCGGACGGGTACAGTTAACGAACGGCTACAGCTACCAAGCGATACCGAATTCTTACGTTCCTATCAGCTTCCCCCCCCCCCCCCCCTTTTCCTCACTCGTCTCCGAGTAAGGTCGGAGTTTGAATGGACCCGGACCGAACTAATGAACATTTACTCGCGTTTCCCTCACAATCAATCTCCGAGCAAGAGATCGGAATGTAAATAGGTCGCACGAAGAACCCTTACTCTATCCTATAAATTCCAGTGCTCGTCATATTAAAGTAACAGGAGCCAGGGCCAATATTTTTTATCGATTTCCGCTCTTTTACCTCCCCGGTAATCGGCTATGATCAAAAAAATACCCCACGGATCTAATGTCTATCAATCACCTTTAGACCTAATAAGGAATAAAATTATTTTAAACTTTGCAAAAAGTGGCCTTTATTAAGCGTCCGGTTGAAAACGCCTATTTCATAGTTCGACATTGCATTAACACCGGCCCGTCTATTTTTAGGAGCAACATAGAATAAGGTCAAAGTATTTGCCACTGACATGCAAACTTATGTGCTATTTCTTTATTTTCAAGAGACCTTTCGCTAATAACATTCTCGTTAAATATAGTTGAAGAAATATACATCAAAGTCGAGCCTGTAAAACACTGATTTAAATAAGTTGAAGTTTTAATATATTTCTTAATAAGTTGCGATTATATCGCTATTTAATCATTTCCATTCGTCTCGTTGCAATACGTTCCTCTTAATCTAACATCCGATTCCTGCCATATATACATACAGATATAAACATTATATTGCCAATAATGAACTTTAATGTAAATTCTAATTCAGTTAGTAAGTGTGGGATAGCAGTAGCTAATGACTGAAGCACCTATGTGAAGTAGTTAATAAATTTACCTCAACCCATTTCGGTTACCGCGGACCGGACTCGCGATGAGAACACGCGTATACACAAACAGATAAAATCAAGTGTGAGTCATACCTGGTCCACCTGACAGTTAATATGCAAAATAATTTTTCGTAAAGATTGCCAGTAGTCGTACATATAAATTAGCTACAGGCCATATATACGCCATAGTAAATTTCCATGTTAATCAAAGCTATTGATTTATTTTGACCATGTTAATCAAAGCTATTGATATATTATGTATAGAAATGACAATTTTTACATCATTTTCGAGGCAAATTATTTTAAATACGCCCGAAAATATCATAGTAACCTTCACCATTTTTTTCCCCGCGACTATAATTTCTATATAAATTAAATTAGGTAAAATTCCCTAATTTGACCAATTTGAATTTTTTATATCTTTATTATATTATTTTAATTTTAATATAATTTAATTACTTACCTCTATATAAGGACAGTATCACAATAATTAACTCGGAATACATACAATATTTTTAGAAGATAAGAATGAAATTGTAAGGGTTTGGTACACAAAATAATTCACACAAAGATGTTAATGTCAATTGTGTTTGAATTATTGTGTGAACAAACCTTACATTGAGGAAAAGTTAGGAACACAGTAGTGATAACTAAAATTTTGTGAACGTAAGCTATTGCATAATGTTATGTACATATTTTATTGCTTGTTTAAAAGATTTTTTTTTTATTGTTATGTTAATGATCATTTATTACATTCTCAAAAGATTTGTTACCATTACCATACATAACTGCATATGCGACACAAAACAGCACAAAAACCAAGAAGATTAGCCGATCTACTACCCGTTAGCGTAACTCATGTAAATTTGGATTATTTACACAGCAAAAAAGGCACAATTCCCAAAAACTTTCAACTGTAGTAGAAGACCAGCCATTTGAAACATTCAAATAGTCATTCATACTGTACTCAAGGGTTTCATAATTTGGAAAATTTCTAGCCTTAACAGTAATACTGTCTCCTCGGGCCACCCAATGAAGACAATTTATTCTAAATTAGCTAACTAATAACTTTTTAAATTATAAAAGAATGTTAATAAACATTTCATTACCTTATCCAACGAGTCTTTGTTTTTGAATTCGACTATTGCCGATAATGTCGGAGTTGTGGTCAGTTCAGTAACAATGATTGGACCACGTCTAAAAAGAAAGAAAATTTCTCTTGTTAATACTCCGTTCCACATTCACATTCCGAGTGCATCTCACACTACGGAACTTTTCACACGTCATGTTATAATTTGAATAAATTCCAAATCAAAAATCAAAATCAACTCTACTAACAATCGACTGAAGATATTTGAATGTTAGCAAATACATGTGAGATAAACGGGTACATAACGGTGGGGAGCTTACTTGACGCAGGTGACTTCTCCATGCTTGGAGAACAACTCCTTGAGCTTCTCCTGGTAGTCGAAGAGGTAGCTCGACGGGAGGTTCTCCACGAGGAGTTTACCAGATTCCACTTTCTCCTCCTTCTGGTCGTCGGGCTTGGGGTCGGCGGAGTCGTCCTGCGCGTCGCCCTCCTGCGCGTCGCCGGCCTCCTCGCCGGCCGCCGCGTCCTCCGCCTGCTCGTTCTGCGCGTCTCCGTTGTCCTCCGCCTGCATCGCCTCGGCCGCTTCCGCCTCCACTACTTCCTCGGGCTGGTTCGCGGCGGCTTGCTTAGCCTTTCCCGCCGCCTGGTTTTTAGCTCCGCGTCCTTTTTTCTGCGCCACCATTTTCTTGTGTTACTGCAAAAATTACCATTCTGAAGAACGGAACTGGAAAACGCTCCGCTTCGGCACGTTTCCCGCCTAACGTATAAGTACTTATAAGAGTATATGACACATAAGTACGTACAGCGAGTAGATTTGGCGCCTATCACGCCTCAAGGACAAAGTTTGTAACCCGCGCAAACATAGTTATACGATCAAAAATACTCGTTTCTTAGCAATTATCGCAGTTTTTATACCGGTGTGAACATAACGGTATATACATCAATAGGGACCAAACGCGCCATGAAGCATGGCGTTAGAATGGAAAATTCACGAAACCTTACACCTTCTTGTTTGACTTACACAACTACTATTTCAATTATAAACTATATAAAAACAAATATAAATGAAATATCCACTTACCGATCGAGAGTATTATTGGTAAAACGAATTGAAGCACAAATTCACACTAAAAGACGCCAAATTACAAGTAATAATAACACGCACCCGGCATCACGCAAGCGCATCCGCCATTATAAAAAGTTTGCTTCTGGTAAATGTTGCCTTATCATAATAATCCAAATCATCGATCGGCGTCGTGTGTATGTGTAGCCATAATCGTGACTTTATGCTTTGGGAATTATAAAAATGGGATTATTTCAACCGTTTTTTTAATAAACTTTGAAGAAAAAACATTCAATCTTCTGTATTTTTAAATGATTTAGTGGTCAGGTTCGTTTTAACGATATTTTATTTATTCCATGTTGTTTGGATTTTATTATACTGTTCTTAACTTTGAAAGCGTAAATTCTTATGGATTTTTTTACTATTGATATCTAAGAATAATGAGATTGTTTTCTCAAAAGCAGGACAATAAAAACAATATATGCGTATGCGTAGCTTACTTAAATTATGATGCATTAGGCAAATACAAATACAAAATATCCCTTTTAGTTACAAGCATACTAGTTAAAATAGTCATGTTAACCATATGCCGCGTGCTATTTGATAATTGTTACCTATACGGCGTTATGAGAAAGTTACACTATCACACTATTCAAAGTTATTAAAGTTTACATATTTACCTATGTGTAAAAATTATTACATGTTCAAAATATTTGATTGATGCAGCACACAAAAATATTTAGCATCTATTAAGTTTATGATTTTATAGTGATATAATTGAAATCTACGCAACCATTTCCCAATAGGCGAAAATCGGCGAAATAGACATTTAGACAATGACAATTAATGACATTGACATATAAATAATATAACCTCAATGAAATAAAAATTATAGAAACGCATGTTATGTTTTATGTGTTTTTCTTTATAATAGTCGGATGTAAGGCTATTCGAGCTAACCGTTTATTATGAAATCAAAATCGTTTGATACTAAACAACCCGGGCACGATCATGCAAAGGAGAATAGATCCTTTGATTTTGTTAAACTATATAAAAGTGCCGCCGAAAGTAAATCACATTTGGAATCCAACGAGGTTGCAAAGATGGCCAAAAAAGTCAAAGTGCCTGATACAGAACAAGATAATCTGTCGAAACGGTCTCGATCGCCAAATAAACATAAAAAGAAGAAGTCAAATGAGACGTTAGACTCCTCGCATATTGTAGCCGCGCCCGGTCTCGTTACCGCCGGATCAGTCACCACAACACCTATAATAAAACCCAATTTAACTTCCACACTTAAAACTAAAACCGACAAATCTGAGAGTAATGTAAAATCGATCATGAAAATCAAATCAAATGTGGAGATTTCCTTCAATGTAGCGAAGGTTAGCGGCTCGAGTGGCAAGCCAAAAAAGAGAAACAAATCCGTAAGCTTCATGCTTGAGGAAGGAGATGAAGTGATTGTAAAAAAAAGTAAGTCAAATGACTCTGCTAAGGATCTCAAAAACAAGGAAAAATCGAGTAAAAAACTCCAAAAGGAAAAGAAAAACTTGCAGTCCAAACAAGAAACTGAAGTCGGTGATAATCAAAGTGCTGAATCCACAATTGGTCCATTGGCACAAAGTTTATCAGACGAAAAGGTTATGGAAGTGAGGAAAAAAGTTAAGAAATCTAGAAAATTCAAGCCACCAACGGACCAAATTGATGATGCAGGTGATCAGAGCACTGACAGTAAATTAAAGAAGTCTAAAAAGAAGAAACGTAAAGCTAAAGCTTTGCAGGACACCAATGCAGAACCGGAGGACGAACCTGCAGTTAAATCTCGCAAGAAGGAGTTGAAGACAGAAACCATTGCAAAAGGCCTCGAAAACTTGAACATAGGTGACAATGCATATACTCTAAGTCACCTATTAGATGAAATGACCGTTGTGGACAAAAATAAGAAGAAAAAGGAAAAACAGCACAAGGATAGTCAAAAGAACACAAAATCAGCAAAGACTAAACTAGATGAGCCACAAGACTCTACTGAGGCAGAGAAGGTCAAATGGAGCCATCGCAAATGGAACAAGGATACAAAGGGGGAAGCCAATAAACCAAAGCTACAAAACTCTGTAGTGGTTGAGAACTTGCCACTGAGTATAATGTGCAGCTACAAGACAGCCCTGTCTGAACACTTTGCCAAGTTTGGAACTATTGCGGGCATAGGGTAGGTTCACATTTAATCTGTCCTACTACCTCATGCCTTATTTATTAATAAGCAGTGAACCAGTTTTTGCGGTTCGATGGAAGGGTGTGGTTGCCGACACACTTTTATATGGAGCATCTTAGTCCTCAGGAATAGCAATGCATCTGTGATTGACTTCAGATAGAACCCCATATTTAGATGAAGTTGCTTACAGGTGTCCATAGGCGGCAGTGACCACTTACCATCAGGTGGATTGCATGGTCTTTTGCTACTTCAATCTTATAAAAAGACATATATACCAAACATTATGCACATTTACTACATAATAGTCATCTAGATATAAAAAAGACCAAATATTACCCCCCCACGTTTCCTTTCCATTTTTAAAAGTGGTAAAATGGTTTTGACATAAAATGTTTGATTATGAAGTAAAATGGAAATATGTCTTTATTTCAGGGTTGCAGAAACATATCCCAATGAAGATCCTAAACCAGTGTTTACAACAACAATCTTCTTCCAAGATGAAGAATCTGCTACTAAGGTAATCCATATATTTAAAATGTAAATTTAAAAATCGGAACACAAATATCTAGAAAAATATAATCAAAACATTTTAATGAAGTCTTTAGTCATTATGGAAATACTTTAACCAAATATCAAAATAATTAATGTTAGTGTAATATATAAAGATCCAAAACAGATTCACCTCTTTTCTTATTCCATTGTTAAATTTTGGTCTTGATGCTGAGGAAGATACCGACAGCCCCCTAGAACAAATTTGTATAGGAAAAATTACCAATTTACCGAATGAAGCTTAGAAGTTTTGTAGACATACAAAACATTCATTACTTATGTCAAGAAAGACGATCTACAGAAAATTATTAAAATAGCAATCAACAAAGCTTCATTCTGTAAATTATTTTTCATATTTCGTTCTAGGGGCCCGTCGATTACGCACAATAAAATTTATAACCACTTCATTACCAGGCCTTAGAAGACGACAACACAATACTACCAGGGAACGGCGCGAAGAGTCGTATCCGGGTGCGGCGGCCGCTGCCGCCCACGCAGACCACGCTGGTGGTGCGCGCGTACGCCGACCTCAGCCAGCAGTCGCTCAGCTCGCTGTTCGCCAGCGCGGGCCGCATACGAAGTATACGCCATTTGGTCAAAGGGAAAAAAACCATAGGTATGCTTAATTATGATTACTAGACATTAGTGCTGCAACGAATAATCGCATTCGCGAATATTCTTAGACGCGAATGTTCTTAGATATTCTTAGGCATTCACATTCGGAAGAATTAGTGCGGATGTTTTGCGAATATTGAATTACAATTTTTGGCAAAAAAGGTCGCCTAATCAATACAAATTGAAATCAGACTGCAGTTTGCCGAACTAAAAAAAAGGTCGTCCAATCTAGATCTAATCTCCAGCTCCCTAAATACTGAAAAAAAAAACAACATTCGCCGTCGATTTCCGCGGATGTTGGTAAAGGATATTCACATACGCGAATGTGCAAATAATGACATACTTTACCTCACTGCTAGACTTCCTGTACATTTAAGGAACTGAATATTTAATCATTAGAAGATGAAATTCTGGAAAATAACGATAGACGCGACGCTAAAGTAAGAGCCTCTTTTTAAGAAATTAAATTATGTCGTCAACCCATTATTGTCCCACTGCTGGGCACGGGTGTTCTCTCAGAATGAGAGAGTTTAGGCCATAGTCCACCGCACAGGCCAAGTGCGAGTTGGTGGACGATTAAATTATATAACTATATAATTCAGAAATTTTATTTTATTTATTTAGATTTTACATCAGACTGGTGTCCAGAATATATGTATTTCTTTTTGTAAATTTTCAGCTACTGCATTTGTTGAATTCGACGGACCAGATGCTGTCGAACGAGCGATTAAGTTGGCTCAGGACTCCAAAATTGGCGGGAAAAAGATGTATGTGGCAAAATATGAACATCGCGATCATCGTAAGAGAGAGAGCGACAGAGACAATGCTATTTCCACTAATTAAGATAAAAGACTTTCTTCAAACGCATGATAAGAAAAAACTATGTGATTCAGCTGTTGATACCGTGGCATCATTTATATCTATAAAAGCCGTGATTGTGCGACTCGGTTTCTGACTGTAGAATACACAAGACTTTCTTAGATCTAAAAATACTACATACATAATTAACTTTGAATTCCTGTTTTACTAAGATACATGTGTCATTAGATGGAAGCGACCATTTATCATTAGGTTGTCTTCATCGCTGTTTGTTATTTCCAATAAAAAAAAATGTTAAACGGAAATGTTGACGCTGTATAGTGACCCAAATTGTAATGTTTTTTATATGATGTACTAAGGATATCAAATAAATTAATTTAACTTTTTTCATGACTTTCCACTGTTATAAATAAAACACATTTTAATTTAGTAATTAATAACCAATAAGTACAAGATAATGAAACATATATTTTTATGTAGCAGTTTAAGATTTGATGTGAAGTTTTATAATTTTCAGCAATTTATTCCTAAGCTTATGATATCATAAATAATAAGGTAAATTTCTGTTTAGAAATACATTAAATGTATTGATGTCAATGTATCTCTTGTCTATTGAATATATTACATAGATAAAGTAGATTAGGACTATTTCATGGATGAAGTATCCAAATAGACGCCTAATGGACACAATGAGTTTTATGTAGTCGCAATAGTAGTCTGAATTAGAAATGCACACTAAATGAATCCGACAAGCATGCAACTTGAATCCATGATATTAATAGTCGTAGTAATGACCTGATTTTTATGTTATAAAATGTGTTTTATACATTCGGGGTCTATTTGATAAAATTTCTATGTATACAATAGGTGTCTTTGAGATTCAGAGAATGAAGTATTCCAAGGATGGATAAGTGGAATTGATGTGTATATCGTATGACTACTGATAATATTATCTTTATTATGTAGTTCTTTAGGCTTCTCGCCCGAAGGTCACCAAACATTCGCTTCAAGCGTCATTCGTTTGGTAAATGTTAAAAAGAAATGTCTAGCTGCTTGGATTGAATAATAACATAACTTGTCCTCATCCCTTTATTGTCTCAATGCTTGGCACGGGTCTTCTCTCCGAATGAGAGAGTTATAGGACATAGTCCACCGCGCTGGCCAAGTGCGAATTGGTGGGCATAACAAAACTTAATATCGCAAAATTTACAGACAAACTAGGGTAAAAATTAAACAATGCTTTTTGTTTTAATGAACATTGTAAAAATAAGATAAAAATTAGGAAGCCATGATCTACGCTGTAATTAGAACGCCATTTTTTTTCTAATCTAGGTCTTTTTTGAATAAAGAATTTACCTTTAACATACAATTAATGGAATTTTAATTGTGAGGTTATTTATACAAAGTAGCAATGTTTGATCTTAAAAGACCACGAAAGTTCGCTGCGAATTGTAACGAATTTTGCTGACACTGAATTGACGCTCGAAGCAAATGTTTCATTGTACTCGGGTCAGCGACTTCGCGCTACGCGTTATATTCCCAAGTTGCCAATATATAATAGTACTTTATATGTCTTTACGTCTATATTTATATGTCTTAACTTTATAGGAAATTATGGGAAAAGATAATATAATTTTACAATATTAAATACCACCAAATAAGTTTAATTTACAACGCAATAGTTACTTAAATGCATTTAGGACCTTTGAATTACCATTATTTAAGAGCATTTACCAATTATATTGTGTAATACCGACATATGTATATACTTTTATATAAATATTGATTCATTTTTAAATATTTAGAATAATGTTTGTTATACGAGTTAGTTTTTTTTTGTTTTAGATAAAATATGTTACTGGGGTAAATTAAAATAAAATTACTTAAGTGAAAAAGTAATAAAAATGAAAATAAATGTGCGTTTACTTGATTTATTTCCAAATATCCCATAAAAAATATGTTTCCGCCCGGGATCGAACCGGGGGCCTTCTGCGTGTTAGGCAGATGTGATAACCGCTACACCACGGAAACGATACATGTTGTTGTGAAACTTAAGCTTAGGTGATAGTGACATATAATTATAGTATAATAATTATTTATGTAAAGTAGCAGTGGTCAAATGTAGTGACAAAGTAATCACACGATAGTTTACATTTGACGGAGCCATCATTATGGGAAATATAATTATGTAGTATGTAGTTAAGTGTTTTTCTATACTCTTATTTATATCTGTATATAATTCATTGTTTGGTATATATAATTCAGTCTGGTATACAATATTAAGGTACTTTATGTAGTGTACTGAATGTAGTAAAATTGCGAGTTAGTCGATTTTTTTTACTGAGAGAATTCACTCGTTAAATAGTCTATTACTTATGTATCTTCTGTGTTTGGACTAGTACCTAATAACAAGGGGCACGCATTTAATAACGTACAGATAGTGTTTTTTATTTTAATGTTTGTAGCTATACTTTGTTAGGGTGTATTATTTTGAATATTTTCTTTAATAACTCAATAGAAGAAGAAAACAAGGATTAAATTGAAACAATAATTTATTGTATCCTTAAAATTAATAATTACGCATTAATACTAATTATACTGTATACACAAGTTCCTTATCAAGTTATTTACATAATCAATAAATTATCCTGGTGCAAATACCACGAACGGACCAGTTCGTCAGAAAATTCAACGCACACTGTGTTCCTGACATTCCAACAATTATTTATATTGACACAAATAATTGTAAAGAACTAATCGATCGCGAGACACAGTATGCGTTCAACTTTATTTACACAAATAATACTTTCAACAGGTTATAATGTCGTATTGATTGAATCAGATATACAAAAATAGTTCCAAGAAAAATAATCTTTATTTTTATTGGTGTAATGTTCCTATTGAGTATACGCATTTATTAAGGCGGCGATGTGCAATTTTAATATACAAAAACATAACAATACCCTTAATTTTATACAACGTTGTTTCTGACTTGAAAGTTACTTAAACATCAAGAAGAGGTACTTATCAATCACAGAAAAGCCTAAGCAGTCCGGATTTTAGATAACTCCTAAGAATAAGACAATCGACTGATACAATTAATCCATTTAGAATATGAAGTTATTGCTTATCAAACCTTTTCAAGACATTAAGTTATTTCTTCAGGAATAGCCCCTGGGGGCCGACAATGAGGTGATCGCGAAGCTATGTAGTAATACAATTCCATACGACCACACATATAAGTCTTGTTTTTAAAAGTTGGTACATAATAGTCTCCTAAGGACTGAGATGAAAAATATAATAATGACTAGTACCCGGTACTTTATATTGGAACCACCATTAAACTATAAGCCTACATTCCATTATATGCATAGGACTTTTCGCTATGCAGGCTGAAAGCTAGACAGCAAAGATAGCATGCTATTTTCGCATAGCGTACAGTGAGATAGCTTGTCAACTTAAAATTATCGTCTATACAGGTCATATATAACTGGGCGTGGGTGGTCAGATTCAAAAGTAGAGACTAGCAAAAATGCTTTGAGTCCCCATGACCACTTTGACGAGAACTGAACCAAATAATTCTAAACCAATTCTTTCCTAAAAAGGCTTTGAATGAAATGTATTCATTTCATTATGAAAAAAGTTCAACATATTCAGACTAAATATAATAAATAACTTTACATAGGAACAAGATACTTTATTACATGATTTTAGACTAATATTACAGCCACCGCAGTTTCGCCGTGACCACAAAAATAATTCGAAAAGGATTCAAAAACCGCATATCGTGAGTACTCGTTAAGTATTAAAATACTTTATTACGTTTATCATTTAATATAATTTGACACAATAATATAGGAAACTTGTATTCGATATTAATGTCATTAAATACTCCGCTACATAAACAAATTAAAAAGAACCGTCATTATACAGTATATGGTTCATTACTACTTAATCGGTCGGTCACTTAGAAACAAGTTTTTAGCTTATGTTTTGGCTTTACAATTTTATACTATTGTTAACCACGCCCAGTTAAAGTTCACGCACTGTATACAGATCTTTTTGTAAATTAGCAACATATTTTATAATATAAAATACATAAACATTAATTTAAATCACAATAAGAAGCCCAACGCCACTATTTTGAATATCCAGAAATAAATATTATGGTGTTACAGCAGTTAAAGAGTCCATGGGCAGTAAAAAATACAAGTATACCTATACATATCAAAGCGAAAAGATCTTATGTTGCAATTATGTTTGATAAACACTTGTGATAAATAACATTTAACATTTTTTGACAAGATTTAAAACCAAAATCACAGTGTCGTTGCAAAGAGAACACAGAATACAAACAATATATTTTTGACTTTTGTCCTTTTTCGAACAATCTTCTTATCATATCAGATTGCTTACAAAACAAATTTACTATTGGAAAAACAATGTCAATTAAATAAGGGTTTGGTAGTAAATAGGGTTTGTAGGCTTGCACCTGAGGCATCCTCAGGTAAATGTCACATTGTTGTTTATGATTGTTATATAAATACAAAATATATAACATGACATCCAGCCACATGGTTTCCAATTCTTTAACAGAATGTGGTTTAAGATACGACGAAAATCAAATTTGTTATTCCCAAAATTTGTTATACCCGTGGTTTCGCCTATTTTAGCCATGTCTACTACGGTAATGAGTATTATCTGTTTTAATCTAGATCATAAACTATATGGGTGCCAAATTGCAGAGAAATCTGACCAGTAGATTTTGCGTGAAAGAGTAACAGACATACAAACATCCTGACAAACTTTCGAATTTAAAATATTATAGAAATAAAATGTCTACTCCCTTCTCCTCAACATGATATTTCAAAGATCCGAATGGAAGGTTAATTATTACAGTGATATAATAATAATTACAATTTCGTCTTAAACCACATTAAAATAAACCAAATTATAAGTAAATCATGCGACCGGACCTCAGTTTAACAATATTTCTTGTGTAACTCTTAGCAAAGTTGTGGTTGTCTTTGTGTTCTATACACCAACTACTTACCAATGTTACCTTCACGATGCAGTGTCGCCCTCTAGCGGTTAGACCGACGAGTACGGAAACATTTTTTTATTATATCTACGCGCACTGCGTCCACCTGATGGAAAGTCCCGCATACTGCGGCCATCTGCAATCATCATTAAATAAAGTTCGAAAAGGATTATTTAAGGATTGCCACAGATACGTTGCCGCGTGGGGACTAAGTTGGAATGCCTCTTGTGCCCTGTGCCGAGTATATTTGAAACAAAACCTTTGAACTACCAAAAGAAATACTGAACTCAATATATTTTTGAGATTATTTTATTGCATTATTTCGTATTATATTTAGCATCCAGCACGCGTGGGCACATGAGACGTGCCAGCTACATCCAAGCGGCGACGTGCCCGCGGCGACCCGTCAGCAGGTGGACCGCGCGCCACGTTACTTTGCCTCGCCCGTCGGTGTACGAACTAAATCCGTTACGAGCTATTTGCTTCCTTGCATGAACCTCACTATGACGTCATTCGGTTACTACATTGCTCGGTCGCGGCATTACCGAGAGCCCGACGATAATTCGAGAGCGCGCAATGTACTCTCAATTATACTCTAAAAGGGTACTGTAAGCCGAACAGAAACTGTTTCCATCGATAGTTTAACAACAAACGCAATCCTACATTGATGCTATTGTTAACCCTGTTTTTGTTTAATTTTGCCCCATTAGTGCTGGAGATATTTATTTCTTGCAGCGGGCCGTAATGTCTACTGATCCCAGCCACATTGATATCGCGAAATCAGTGTCTTATACATTAAATACTCAGTCAATTCTTAGTTACATTAATCAGAATTCGTGAATCAGAATTTGAAGCTGCGCACACCATGCGGCAGACGAAATGATTTTCGAAAAAGGTTTCAAAGTCAAAATAAACTATTTTTAAAATTTATTTTGTTACATTCCTAATAGAAAAAAGTCTTCCAAGGCATACTTTGTTAGCTAATGACTTCTTCTAAATAAAATCCAAATCTATTACATTATGGACGTCGCGTCCAGTCTACCTTTTTTATCTTTTGAATAAATTTATCGCAAACTAACTGCAACCCCGCGATTCTACTCGCCCTAGTATAATGAGTAAAGTTTAGGCTATTACTGTTGAATAATGTTTACTTCCAATAAGTATATTAAAATCAGTTCAGTAGTTTCCGCGCACAAATTACGACAACAACCAAACATTTCTGCTTTTAATTATTGATAACTAAAACCAGAAATCTAAACGCGTCATACTGATATCTGTCTGGCTGGGAATCGAACCCTGAACTTCCGCATGCGAACCGGTATGATGACCGCTTCGCCACGCGTCAAATCCCGTCGTTAGGATTAATTTGAAGATTCTTCGTCTACCTTTATTTCTCAAAATCTATCTACCCCCTCAGACCGACAATACCCTTTCAGAGACATAATTGACACACGTCACGTCGTGTGATGCTTCTCAGCGATCTTCTATAACACTAAACATGTCGTTGGTTTGGTACTGGCAGTCTGAAATAAACATCAATACGGTTCTTTAAAATAAACTGTTTGACTTTAATCATTTTCACCAAGCTCCGTAATCTTAAATGTTTCATATAAGCTGGTATATTCGGTATATTAACTGGATAATGTTCTTCAATTCGATTGTGGCTTATGTCAATTAAGCTTTATTTTGAGTATGTTAAAATCTTCTGATCGACCTGGTGGTAGTGGAAGACAAAAATATTATGTAACTGACCATTTGTAAGTGTCTCCATAGGCCTATGCAAAGACATTTTATTTGTATATGTTATTATTATTTTTCTTAAAATATTGAATTATATTCCTCAGAAGTTTTATGAAATGGTTTTCAAAGTTTTGGTTAATAGTAATTTTCCAAAAACTCTTTAAACTTTTTTAAATACAGTTTTACAAATACCCCTCATAAAATGTTTTTTTTTTTCGTGATACTTTATTATTTTTTTAATGATATTATGAAAAAAACGGCCTTTGTATCGCTATTGTTAATACGTTAATTAATACTTATAGTCTTTCAAAATAAAAGCTTGAATGACAAAAAAAAGAAGAACCATTTAAAACATTTAACATACGGAGTTTAGCACTACTTATCGCTAGGTGAGTAAAAGTGATTAGTTAACTAGAAATGAAAAATTAATTCTAATTAAATGTAATGCCTCGTACGAAAATTGAGATCTTATATTTTTTATGATAAATTAATGCACTCGATCATATAATTTTACATATGTTTTCGTACGCATCGTCATTTTACTTATTCGTCATTGTTTGGCGAATTGTTCGGCGCATTGGTTGCGTGTATCTATATGTTTTTTTCGCAAAAAATAAATAATAGAACTCAAAATTCGTTCAAGGCACAATAGGTTAGTAATATCTAATACATTTAATGTAAATATTGCGACACATGTCCGACAGTGTTAATTTGCAAAAAAAAAATCGCGAGACATGACATTCTACGCAAAATTGACCAAACTAAATGTATTCGGAGAGGCAACGATACAAGTGCATTGAATGAAAACGTGCAAAGGGATACAGGCATTTTTTATTCGATACAAAGAACTTTTTTTCTGATACAATTTGGTCGTCATTATATTTGAAGTTCATGTATTTTGTATCAATTTTATCGAAAATTGAGGAAATGAGAAATAAATATTTTTTAAGATAAAAATAGCGAAGAAATTATTTTGTGTCTATTGCCACTTTTGGTCCAATATTTTTTTTCTTCATTAAAATGCAATAGGACTGCTTCTCTTACTTTAAAGTACGTAAGTAGTAACTTGTAAATAAAAAAATATGACCATTTCTTTGTATTCGACTGTTGTTTGCGCCTGACCTTTGAGTACTGCTAGTCATTTGCGCTTTCTGTATTCGCAGAATATGTTCGAGACATAACTTTGCGATTAAGGCACCTTTACTGTATATTTAGTATAGTATACTTTTACTGTTATAAGGCTTAACATAATTTTATTATTTTCATTACCATTTTTGCTTTAAGTATTACCATTAATTTTTTAAATTTATATAAACATGCCGATATTCCTTAGATGAAATTTTGAGAAACGTTCTATTAGTTTATGTGAAATAGAAAAAGTACATTAAAATAAAATAAAAAATCAATGCACTCGCACGCCCTCGCCTCCAACCGTTAAAATGCAATGTTACCAAGAGTCAGAAAGTGTGAGCAAGAGAGGGAGATATTAAAAAAAAGGTTAAAAAAAATAAACAAAACCAATAATTACCCGTAGAACGCCGGGAAGCTAGTATCCGAGCCGAATTGAAAATTGACTGGCGTTTTCGGCGACGCGCAGTTATAAGTCAAGTAATCGTCGGACGCGTGTAACTGACCATTTAGGTGTGGTTCGGACGCACTTCGTGTGATCTTGGGGATGGCGCGCAACATGGCCTCGAGCGCCGCCAGGATCTGCCGGAACAGCGGGCGGCGCTCGCGCTCGAACTGCACGCAGTCCTCGAACAGCCGCTTCAGCGCCGTCGGCGCGTCGCCGCGCACGCGCCGCGCGTCCGGACGGATCAGCCCGCGACCCACCATCCACAGGATCTGGGGGACGGAACAACTTTGTTTTGAATGTGATACGTATGGTTCGCTTGAGAACGTACCGTTCCAAACCGGTTGTATCGTGAAGTACGTTAGAGTGTGGTGGTACCACGTATACGATTGGACTGGGAAGGTATCACCGCCACACCGCCTAGCGTAGCGGATGAGTGTGGTCCCCGGCTTATTTATATTTTAGGTGACCATCTTAGTCCTCGGGAGCAATGCATCTGAGATTAATTTCGAATAGAACCTCTATTCTGTATAAAGTTATTTACAAATATCTGAACATACGCGTCATCCCTAGGGACGACAATGACAAATTACCATTAGGTAGGCTACATATCAATTTGGTGCACTAGTTAGCACACTTAATTTACTACAGACGCACCACTGCTACAGCCATATTTGCCTCATATAAGCAATGTTTAGCCTTGCTGTGATATGCTTGAATAATAAAGTAAAGGAAACATACGCATCTGAAGCCAATCCGGTAATGCTCTAATGTTATCTAGGATTTATTAAATGTCAAGTTTTAAAGATAGTAGAACCAGTGTAGTTCGACCGGGGAAGTACCACCGCCACAATTATTTCTAGTATAAAGCATTTATTGCGTTTCGATGGAAGGATGCCGGCACACTTTTATGTGAGGCGATGATCATAGTCCTCGGTAGTAGCAATGCATCTGTGATTGACTTCATATGGAACCCATGTTCTGTATGAAGTTATTTACAGATGTCCATGGACAGCAGTGACCACTTACCATCAGATGGACTGTTCAGTCAGATAAATAAAAAAAATCTTTGAATTATAGTGACCACTTACGATCAAGATAACTACATACTTGTTTACCACTCCACAATTATATAAAGTATATAACAGCCACCCACCTGATCCTTATTATTAAGATGCGCGTAGGGCAGCTCGGCGGCGAGCAGCTCGTACAGCACGACGCCGAACGCGTACACGTCGGAGCGGAACGTGTACGGCGCCGGCTCGTCCATGCGGATCACCTCGGGCGCCATCCACAGGATGGACCCCGTGGGCTGCTCCCACTGCACCCCGCCTGGGTACGATGAATCTGGAAACACATACACGATGTGATAATAATTTAAATACTTGAACTAGCTGTTGCCAATGTGAAAGATAAGAAAGTTAAAAAATAATTAAAAATAATTATTTAAACGAAAAATAGGTACAAACCCACTGAGTTTCTACTCAGACCTACTCAGTTGAGTTTATGATCCAGTGGTGGAGTAAAAAAATAATTAAACGGACAATTTGTAAGTGCCTATGGCCTATGCAAAATATTTGTCAATTCATTTCATTTATATTTTCTTTAATACTAACAAAAATTACACTCTAAATATCATCCATTTCTAAAAACCTAAGTTACAATCTTGAAACTCTAACACCCGATATAGTGGAAATATTATAACTAACCAAATGATATACATTTCTTTTATGTTTTCATACATGTGTAAGTTTTCACCAAATTGGTATGTGGTAATATTGGACGGTATAAAGGCAGTAATTGTTAACAAAAATTCTGATTATCGTTTGTAGAAATATCTATATTTATTAATAAACTTGTATAGTTGTATACTAACCTGACCATCGAACCTTGGCCGTGGCTAGACCGAAATCTCCGATTTTCACAGACCAGTCGTTTCTTAAAAATATATTGTTTGATTTCAGGTCCCTGGAACCATAAATTTTAAATGATTTATTAAACGTTAATTGATAAATAATGTACATATTTGTATAGTAGCATAATTCAGTCATTCAGATAACACCTATATTTTCTAGCGCGAAGTTTTTGCGTTTCACTGAAAGAGTGTGGATGACTTATAGATGGAGGGATTATTGTAGGTGTGATAAATTTCAGAAGAAGCTTACTATATATATAATTGCTTACATTGCTTACATGCGACAGTAACCACTCACCATCATGTGAACAGCAATCTCGTTTGCTACTTCAGTCTTAAAATAAAACAAAAGTGCAATGACCATTACAGTCCATTGATATTTGTAACCGGCTGTGAACAGACCCTTTCTCGAAATAAGGGAAATACTAATCTGAAATACACGTCTTCAAAAGATCATTTAATATATTATTAAATGAGACATTACGATCTTATATGGTGCGTTGCCTGTGTATGGTACGGAATTCTTTATAAATGTGCATGGGCGGCAGTGATCATCGGGATCATGGTCGTTTGCTATTTAAATGTTACAAAAAAAATAGCAATAACCATTAACTTAATATGTTATTACCGCTTACTGTTCGAACTGAATTCGCCTTTTACTACCCAATAATAATTTAGATCTAAGATTAAAATTAAATATACTTTATTGTGTGTCTGAAGGACACAGTTTTTTAACTATTGAAGCTGTTAACGATAATTCAATCTGTGTATCATGTATATTTAATCAATAAAAATCTTCGAAAATCTTTGAAATAACTAAACAATAGTTACGTGATTGCTGTTGTACGATCCATCACCTTATAATACTTAACGGGTACTCACGATATGCGGTTTATGAACCACCACGCAACTGGGTCGAAATATCGGCAAAAAAATCTATAAGAATTCATAAACCGCATATCGTGAGTACCCGTTAAATATTATAATGTATCAATACCGCGATAATACTAGTCTAAAATGATAGATAGATGACCTGTGTATAATATTCTTGGCGTGCAGGTAGTCCATCCCCTGCGCGGCCTGGCGCGCCACGTCGATGAGGTAGAGCATGGGGAAGGGCGTCTCCAGCACGTGCAGGTGCTGGTAGAGCGAGGAGCCCTCGCACCACTGCGTCACGATGGCCAGCGACGGCTTCGACACGCAGCCCATGAACAGCAGTATGTTGCAGTGCCGCGTCTTGCGGAGCACCGCCACCTGCATACATTATACATTTTACTAATTTTTTTCAAGGTAAAACAAATAAATTGCCACACTTTTTTTCGGGAAGGTATCATTGCCATTAGCGTTTCGTTTGGTGTGATGTCTTAGTCTTCGGAATCCATCCATCCATCCATCAGCCTTTGAAAGTCCACTGCTGGACATAGGCCTCCCCTAATCTGCGCCACTTCGAACGGTCCTGAGCCATCTGAATCCAGCGGTTACCCGTCGTCTTCTTCAAGTCATCAGTCCACCGGGTCGGGGGGCGGCCTGCACTCCTTTTGCCGAGGCGTGGTCTCCATTCGAGGACTCTTCTACCCCATCGGTTATCTGTCCTACGTTATTATCATTATTATTATTATTATTATCGGTTATCTGTTAGTCTTCGGAATGTAGTATCTCATCTGTAAATGACTTCAACTATAATACTTATGATGTTACACACGTTCATGGGCTTTGCTAGTGAACATTTATTGACATAGAACCACTGTAAAAGAGGTATTTGTCGTTAGTTAAAAAAATAGGTGGCAAGCGTCAATAGGAATGACTTTACACAATGAGATGCGACCCATTTGCTGGAGTTTGTAACATCGCCTCCTACAACATGCATTAAAAGAGGGAATGGGGCTATTCAAGATCGACACCACACGGCACGAAAATTTCATACTAAAATATACCTGGATAATACAATCTTGTAGTTAGCTTTTCCTAACGTTGTGAACAAGTATTCAACGTTTTAATATCAACTAGTCACCCGTCGTAACGGTTGATACTCGATCGCAATTTAAATTAAAAAACCAAACTTCATATTGTCCGAAGTATATTTGGAATATATAAAGTGGTGCGGTCACCTCGTTCTTGAAGGCCTGCAGCTGCGCCGGCGTGGGCGTCTTCACGTTGAGCGTCTTCACCGCCACCGGCCCGTGCCAGTGCGCCTTGTACACCGTGCCGAAACTGCCGGACCCTACGGACACGAGTTACATGTTTATTTGTATATATTAACTCGTAGATGTAAATTTAATAAAATATTTCTTTCGTACAACAAAAACGCATAGTGGACTATTCTATAAAGGAGGTACAGACAAAAAAATATTTTTCATATATAGGTTATTGATACTACTGCCACCGCAAAATAGGTTTTAACTTAGGTTAGTGTCATTTTCCTAATATAGGATATCAATCCATCCATCAGCCTTTTGATGTCCACTGCTGAACATAGGCCTCCCCTAAATGGCGCCACTCCAACCGGTCCTGTGCCCTCTGAATCCAACGGTTTCCCACTGTCTTCTTCAGGTCATCGTTCCATCTGGTAGGGGGGCGACCTGTACTCCTTTTGCCTAAACGTGGTCGCCACTCGAGGACCTTCCTTCCCCATCGGTTATCGGTCCTACGAGCGATGTGGCCGGCCCATTACCACTTCAGCCTACTAATTTTGAGAGCTATGTCGGTAAGCTTCGTTCGTCTACGGATTTCATCGTTGTGAATCATGTCTCGTAGCGAAATTCCGAGCATAACCCTCCCCATAGCACGCGGAGCGACCCTGAGCCTCCGAATGAGGCCTACAGTGAAGGACCACGTTTCGGCGCCGTAGGTCATCACTAGCAACATACATTGCTCGAATAATTTCGACTTCAGGCACTGAGGAATTGTGGACGAGAAGATACTACGAAATTTCCCGAACGCAGCCCAGCCGAGTTGGATTCTTCGAGTGACCTCCCTCTCAAAGTTGGACTTACCCATCCGGATTGTTTGTCCCAGGTAAATGTACTCGTCGACAACTTCAAGAGGAGTGCCGTCAACAACTACCGGTACGGGTGTGACATGGACATTAGACATGATTTTCGTCTTGTCCATGTTCATCTTAAGACCCACCCGTTGTGAGGCACTGTTGAGGTCGCCTAGCATTTGCATATACATATGTGTTATCTGGACGCCTTCATCAAACAAAGTGTAGGCGACATAATTTTCGGTGGAGAACTTGTGTTGAGACACAATTGAAACTAAAGTTGGAAACACATAAGCTGCCATTAATTTCAGTACATACGCAACTTAATGGTAACAATCGGTCCTTTTAAGTGTATCTATTATTCATATAAATAATGAATAACTATGTTATTTATTAAATTGAATATATTTTAATCAAATCCACTCAATCGTCACTTCCAATACATATTATATATATATACATTCAGATAAACAACAAACTTAATATTTATGTAATGTCCAAACACCTCTGCAAAATAACTACACAAAATTGGCTACAATCACTGGACTACGATACAACCGAAAGTCTGTTAGCAGTATTATCTTAACAAGTATACCATACAAACGCACACACATATATACATTCACTCACTCACTCACTCACACACACACACACACACACACACACACACACACGCACGTACTCGCAAACAAACTCACATCTCATCAAACATATAGTTTTATTCAATTCTTTGTATAATTAACCTAACCCAATATAGTTCTAAAAATACTACTACCCTACCGGGGCGAGGGCCTGGAGATCTGTCATACAGGTTAACCTAGTACGGACTCCAGACTCTCACAAAGCATAGTACTAACCTAGAACTTAATATAGAAATAGTTTCAAAATACCGCTTTGTGATGAGAAAATAAAGTTTTTATTATTATTATTATTATATTCATCCATCCATCCATCCATCAGCCTTTGAAAGTCCACTGCTGGACATAGGCCTCCCCTAATCTGCGCCACTTTGACCGGTCCTGGGCCATCTGAATCCAGCGGTTACCCGCCGTCTTCTTCAGGTCATCAGTCCACCTGGTCGGGGGGCGGCCTGCACTCCTTTTGCCCAGACGTGGTCTCCATTCGAGGACTCTTCTACCCCATCGGTTATCTGTCCTACGAACGATGTGGCCTGCCCATTGCCACTTCAGCTTACTAATTTTGAGAGCTATGTCGGTAACCTTCGTTCTCCTACGGATTTCATCGTTACGAATTCTGTCACGCAGGGAAATACCAAGCATAGCTCTCTCCATAGCTCGCTGAGCGACCTTGAGCTTACGCACGAGGCTCACAGTAAGGGACCACGTCTCGGCACCATATGTCATCACTGGCAACACACATTGCTCGAACATTTTCGTCTTCAGGCTCTGAGGTATATCGGATGAGAAGATATGGCGCAGTTTCCCGAACGCTGCCCAGCCGAGTTGGATTCTACGAGTGACCTCTTTCTCGAAGTTGGACTTACCCATCTGCACCGCCTGCCCTAGGTAAATGTATTCGTCAACAACTTCGAGGGTGGTGCCGTCAACAACAACCGGTACGGGTGTGACATGGACGTTAGACATGATCTTCGTCTTGTCCATGTTCATCTTAAGACCCACCCGTTGAGAGGCACCAGAGAGGTCGCTGAGCATGGTGTTGAGGTGCTCCATCGACTCCGCCATGATGACTATGTCGTCTGCGAATCGAAGGTAGTGATATATTCGCCATCGATGTTGATGCCGAATCCTTTCCACTCCATCAGTTTGAACACGTCTTCCAATGCAGCGGTAAACAGTTTCGGGGATAACACATCCCCCTGTCTCACACCGCGCTGCAATTGGATCGGGTTCGTACTTCCGTCGTGTAATCGGATCGACATTGAGGCTGCCTTATATATACACTTCAACACTTCGATGTACCGATAGTCAATCTGGCACCGCTGAAGCGACTCCAACACCGCCCATGTCTCGATAGAATCAAAGGCTTTCTCATAGTCCACATAAGCCACACACAACGGCAGATTGTATTCCTCGGCCTTCTCTATTATCTGCCGCAGTGTGTGTATGTGGTCCATGGTACTAAAGCCTTTTCGGAATCCGGCTTGTTCGGGAGGCTGAAAGTCGTCGAGCCTGCGAGCTATTCGATTATTGATGACCCTCGAAAACACCTTGTAGAAGTGGCTCAGAAGCGCGATGGGCCTGTAATTCTTCAACAAGGACCTGTCGCCTTTTTTGAAGAACAGTATCACCACGCATCTGCTCCACGCCTCCGGTGCTATAGCCTGGCTTATGACGGAATCGAACAACTGTTGGAGCGCTTTTAAAATAGGCCTCCCACCTGCTTTTAGCAATTCAGTTATACATACCTATCCTAGCCCCGATGAGTATCTCGTCGGCGGGTATGACCCAGTCGTCGTAGCTCTCCCGCGGCGACAGCGCGTTCTTCCACGACTCGTCCGCCGAGCGCGCGCGCGCCCGCCGCGGACGCAGCGTGCCCGTGGGAGACGCCTGCGGACAGTGGGGCCGTACCTTTATTATCAATATTTTATTGCAATTTAGACACATGCATTCATTATTGGCTTACCTTGTGGTATATTCGAGTCTTTACTCTATTATAAATTATTTAATAGCGATACAAAATGTAATAAAATGCTTACAGTTTTCCTGAGCAGAAGTGCAAAGCTAAATACTGTTCTTGTATGATGGAATTATGGATTCCATCCACTTGTTAACATTTTTACCATACGTCCACTAATCCTTTTGGAGTCTTAGAAACCTTTTAAGTCTTACATTAAAAGTAATGAACTTCGACTTATAAACTCAAGACTTAGTAACTAGTCAAGTAATTAATTGTATAAGAAGAATTGAGTCTTTTCAATAGGACTTTAAAGCTAGTTTCTAACATCACTAACTTTAAAGGTGTTATTTTGAAACTTATGATATATAGGAGTGGTATTAACCTGCGTGCTCTGGCTGTGCTGCTCGCCGTCGCCCGGCCGCCCCGACGACAGGTAGTTGGACGACGACGACGAGTTGTTCTGCGCACACACACCATCATTTTTATGTTTTGTATTTTACTAATATAGTACGACATGAAATTATCTTTCTTTTTTGCATAGGCCTATCAGCTAAGTTAATATTTTTTTCTTAGACTACCACTGGGTCGGAACGCGACATCAACTGACAAGATTCAAAGTAAAACTTGTCTTGGATTCGATTTGTTTATTTTATAATAAGTTTTTCAATATATTTTATACGATTTTGTTTTTACATTATACATTAAATATCACCCATCAGCCTTTTGAAGTCCACTGCTGGACATGGGCCTCCCCTAAACGGCGTCACTACAACCGGTCCTGTGCCCTCTGAATCCAACGGTGTCCCGCTGTCTATATGGCATATGCCATACGGTGGAGCGACCTGTGCTGCTTTTGCGTAAACGTGATCGCCACACGTCTTGTCCATGTTCATTTTAAAACCCACCCGTTGTAAGACACTGCTGAGGTCGCCTAGCATTGTGCTGAGATCCGTCAGCGAATCTGTCAAGTTGACTATATCATCGGCAAATCTAAGGTGTGTGACGTGTTCGCCTTTGATGGTAATATCAAGACCTTTCCACTCCATCAGTTTGAATACATCTTCCAACGCAGCGGTGAACAGCTTCAGTGATATGACATCGCCTTGTCTGACTCCCCGCTGCAGTTGGATTGAGTTCATGCTTTGGGTGTGTACTCCGACTGACATGGTGGCTGCTGTGTATACACACTTCAACACCTCGATGTAGCTGAAGGGGCTCCAGCACCGCATAGGTCTCGATAGAATCGAAGGCTTTTTCATACTCCACATAAGCAACACACTCGGTCTTCTGTATGACCTGCCGAAGTGTTCTTATGTGGTCCATGTTGCTGAATCCTTTTTCTGAAACCGGCTTGTTCCGGAGGCTGGAAGTCGTCAACCCTGCGTGCAATACGGTTAGCGAGGACTCTGGAATACAACTTATACACGTGGCTCAGAAGCACCTGTAGTTCTTCAAAAGGCTTTAATCGTTCTTTTTTAAGAACAGCCACTACGCTTCTGCTGTACGCCTCCGAAGTTGTTCCGCTATTGATGACTTATGGGGCACCACTAATACGGGTTTACCGCCAGCTTTTAGCAGCTATGTTGTGATTTTGTCATCGCCCGGTGCCTTGTTGTTTTTAAGCTGTTTGAGAGCCTCTCTAATCTCGTATAGGCTGACGTCCGGGAGGTCCTCAGTATAATGTCGGGACAGTTTAGCATGTTTAACTTCGCATAGTCCGGCTTGTTACGGGCGGGCGCTCGTGCGGAGGAATACAATTGTCCGTAGCATTTCATAACCTCTCACAGAACGTCGGCCTGAGACTGAAACTATGGCGACCGATTCGGTCTTCAACCTCGTCAGAAGGCTCTGCCTAACGCACAGATCCCTTGCGAACACTCTTGAGCCCCGATTTCGCTCAATAGCGTCTTTTACGCGATGGATGCTCACAAAACCGTGCTCACAAAGCAGGTCAATCGCGTCGCCTACTTTGAGAGATCTGTTTATTGAGCAGTCTGTATTTCGACATTGAGGTTGGAGATTTCACACATAGTTCTCGCCTTTCCCTCATGAGACCGAGAGTTCACTCTGAGAGAACTAGAGACTTACCACTGGGGTGGGTCTTGAGGTATTTAGACCCCACCTCGTGAACAGTTGTTACTACCTCGGTATTTATTTCATCCTCAGAAACGCAAGATTCGAGACTCGCGAAACGGTTTCGTAACTGTGACTGAAAGTCTTCGGAGCCCTGATTTGGACAGTTGTTGGTCGGAGCGTAGCCTTCATAGGCGTGACTGTTCCAGCTTTACGTTGATATTTAATGTGCCTCTTACCAACCGGTGATCACCTCCGATTTTCACCGTGTTGATCACAGAGATATAGCCCATCCAAAAGGGAAATACAATAAATTATGCATACCTGGTACAGTGATAGCCTAAGGGTTGAAACTTGCCCTCTCTATCGGGAGGTCCGAGGCTCAAATCCAGGCACGCACCACTGATTTATGTGTGTATTAGAAATTAATTATCACTGCTTTTCGGTGAAGGAAAACATCGTGAGGAACCTACACACCCGAGAGTTCTTTAAAAAAAAATAAAGCTCTCGGAGGTGTGTGAAGTCCACCAATTCGCACTTAGCCAGCGCGGTGCACTATGGCCTAAAACTCTCTCATTGTGGCCAGCAGTGGGACAATAATGGTTTGACGACATACTTGGTACTTAAGAATCAGTTACCTGGTTGTACTTGCGCTGGTGGTCGGCCAGCGTGACGGGCCGCTGCACCATGTTGATGCACACGTTGGGCGCCGAGTTGGAGCGGTCCTGCTGGTTCAGCGAGCGCGGGTGCGGCTGCCTGCGGGGAACGCTGCTAGTATACTACGGAACCAGTATAGTCGGACCGGGGAGTACTTGTTGCGTGACCGTCCCTGTAGTTCCAGGGTTAGAATAGGGCTACGGTATCTCCTGCCTGTCGTAAGAGGCGACTAAAAGGGGCTTCCGAGGTTGCGAATGCCTAGAGTGGGAGCTCGAATTGTTCGGACAGGCGACCCCGCGAAGCGTGAAGAGTGTGGTCGCATAGCGTCGTAAAGACCAGACGAAGCGGTGAGCCCAGCCGCCCGAATGTGGAAATGTGAAAAGCCCGATGTAGCAACGTACTCCGGTCGCGTTCCTTTGGAGATCCCGGAGTCCTCTTTGCAGCGTCGAGGACGGCCACTGGGTTAGTGCGGTAAAATTCCCATATAACTGTGCATCGCTCCCACGGCGTCGGATACCTTTTCAAGGTTTCCCCCTCGAGAGAAAAAGAAGTTGGTTCGTGACATGAAAGGGTTGTGAACCGAAAATCAGGCTCATTTTTATATGACAAGACCATCATCCTCGGGAGTAGCAATGCCTCTATGATTGAGTGAAACTTTTTGATATACCCCTGTTATCCATTCACCCATACGTAATACGTACTTGGTTTGATCAGTCCTGGTGAGCATGTGGTGATAGCCGAAGTGTGAGGGGAAGTGGAGGATGCCGGCCTGCGTCTCCGGGTTCTGCGCGAGCAACGCCGCGTAGTACGTGTCAGTCATGCGCACCTGATTAATACGAAAAGAGTGTTACAAATTGGACCAAAAACAACACAACAAATTATATTAACGCTTTCTACTTAATCGCTTTCTACAAAATCAGCATACCCTTATCATATAAAAAATCTAAATTCATCTGACTCGCGACTAAACGATCAAAATGGATCAAAACCATCAAGTAAGCCTGTCAATATCAACGCAACGCACCATATGAGTGTAGAGATCCCAAAATGAACTCACATAGTCCCAGATGTTCTGGGAACCTTTATGGACATTCAATCGATGATTCATCAGCGATTTCAGTAACCTTTCACAGGCCCAGCAGCTTTTCTTTCTCCTAGTGCGATATGACATGAAATATTGCGAAACGAACCCCCAAAATTCGCCTAAGAAACTGTATGGGTAGTTCATTGAGGATTCGTCGGTTATTTCATTTACCTGATGACACATGCTCGGCACTTTGTCGGCGCATCGCTGATGGAACTTGAAGTTGCACTGCGAGCAGTAGAACCCGTTGAACAGCAGCCGCCTGCAGCACTCGCAGAAGGCCAGCGTAAAGAACGTCTTCCGCGTGAACTGATGCGAGATGTGCGACATTATCGGCATCCGGTCTAACGTCCGCACCGTCACCTGGAAACAGGAAAATGCGGATTATTAACAAACTAATATACATGATAGAACGCACCACCTTCACACCTATTTCTAGCGTGAAGAGATTCGGTCTCAGGGTTTGGTCGCCGACCTTAACAAAATGGAAGAACGGGTAAGATTCACACCATCAACACCACCGCAAAATCTATTTCTAGCGTGAGGGAGATCTTGCGTTTCGGTGGAAAGGTGTAGGTGCCGGTTCAACTTCATATTAAACGAGCGTTAGTCTCGCGAGAAGCAACGCATCTGTAACTGACTTCAGATAGAATCCCTTTCCTGCATAAAGTCGCTAACAGATGTGCGTGGGTGGCAGTAACCATTTACATTACAAGATTGTTTATTACTTCAATATACAACAGAATAATTATAGTATATGAAGGATTAAAAAGCTAGCCTTTTAGTAACGTCATTTTGTTTTCAATAATCATCTAGTAAACATTTCATTTGAAACCCACAACATTGGGATGCATGAAAAATGGATCTGGAATGAAGTTACTGAGATAATCATGCATTGTCATTGAATTTACATCTGTAAACAAAATGTTAGATCAATCTTTTGAGGTGAACTAATTTAAAACTAAGTAGGAAGATTTGACCACCAAGAACCCAGACCTAAAACAGAAATCTTAATTAATCATTCCTCGCGTTCAATCATGACCCGCGTGGCGGAGTGCCGCCGGTCGCACGCGCAATGGGTCCCGGGTTCGACCAGACTGACATCCCTGGCCAGACAGGTATCTGAATGATGAGATTAGATTAATGTTCTGAGTCTGGGTATTTGTGTATTCGTCTTGCGTGTGTCCATGGTGCCCACGACACAGGAGAAAATCCTAGTGTGGAGTGTAGAAAGCGTGTGTGTGTGTGTGTGTGTTTGCCCGTTCAGGTCACCCAGCGCGCGTTTGACCGCATGGTAAGCGCCCCGCCAAGCGGGTCGTCTTCATTCGTCAGTAATGATCATCAATATCGCTGACCTATATCCAGGGGGCGCCGATATAACCAAAGTGAAAGTCAACAAAGCAATTGCTATAGCTTAACAATAAAATTATAGTAAGTTTAAATTAATTATAGTCATAGTAATCATACAGAAAATAATTTAATTTTGTTTCCAGGTTCACCCTATGTGTTTTATAATAGAATGAACCAGGTGTCTGTGATATTAAGATAAATTCCAATAACTCAATGAAGAAATATCACAACGTTTCACACTCTATTCCCCGCCTAATTCAGTGTAGTTTGACTGGAATTTAATTAAACTATGGCAAATGATATTATAATTGGTCCAATAACAGGGGTAACACTATGAATCCTATTACCTCTAATTATAATAGTCTTTATAAAGTATTATTGTAGATGACTTTCTATTACAGAAGTTACTATCACATTTCTAATTTTTCTTCAACACTGAAGCCAAATATCGTTTATTAGACCTTACACAATTTTTTGCATAATCCTTGCAGGAAATTTGTAATGTTGACATAACTGTACGGACTGTAACATAACTCTAAAATATAGATGTTTGAATATTATCTAATTTGCCTACCTACTACTAATTTCAAACTGATTAATGGTAGCCAAAATTCAGAAAACTAACACAATTTATCTGAGTATAGAAATTTGAATTATAAAAAATATGAAGTCAACGCATCTTTACTTTAAATGGAGAAGTACAACAACACAAAAGATGAGAAAAAGTCATGCAAGACTACAGTGTCTTGAAATGACCAGTACAGATTAGATTTGGTTTTGTCATCAACCCATTATTGTCCCATTGTTGGATATGAGTTCAAACTCAGAATGGGATTTTAAGACCAGTACTACCTCACTGGCCAATTTGGTAAACTTCAGAAACTTATAGAGAATTTTTTTGAGGTCTCTCTATGTGTAGGTATCTATATTAATATGTGAAACAAAAACTTATGATCCTTTTTTTAAGGCAAATTATGCAGACGGAGGGGTATAAAATTTGACAACTTGTTGGTTGTACTTTATATACCTATAGAAGGAGTACAGGATGCTAATAATTTTCAAATATTATACTAAAACTAAAAAACTTACATAGACCATACATTTGGCACAAACACATAGGTATTCAAAATAAATGAAAATGATTTGAGAACTATTCATCCTACTTTGGACATATCACATATACATATCAAATTAAGTTTTAGAGTAGAATTAAGGTCAATTTTCAACCATTGCTATGGGTGACTAGTAGGCTATTACAGCCTCAGACTATTCGAGCAGTAATAACTGATTTGTAATATGCACATATTTCAGAAAAGTCAATGGAACATGCCTGGGATTTAAACCTCTGTCTCTTAAATGAGGGACAATCACTGTAGCACAATAGGTCATAATGACCATATTTAATTATGATGAGCTTATTATTTAATCCTACATATTCATTTTATATTAGTTGTTCCCCACAGTTTGTATTGTTACATGACTTTAAATTTAATATTTTTTAAATAGTGGATAGTTTTAAAAAAATAATGACTGAATGATACCTCAATTACTACTTTACTACTTTATTATTTACTTTTAATCTTCTAAATTAAAATCAGTAGAAAGAAAAATAATTAAAGCTCTTATTTATTTATTTTAATCTTAGTCCCTCATTTCATTTCTATTTTAATTTTAATATTTACAATGTACTGGCACAGAACTTTAATATAAATTCCATGTATGGATCTACTAAATGTAAAATTTGCAGTACTGAATTTAATACTTTATCTTGAAACAGGTTTCCTAACAATTATTTGCCTTATTATTCCTTATAACTCATCAACAACATTAATTATTGTAGCAACAAACATAAATTGCTCAGAAATGTTCCTCATGCTTCAGTGAATGTGAAAGTGTAATGCAGATGAATTTTATAAATATCTTACAGGCATTGTCTTAGTTTCTTTCGGAGAACTTGATCTAGTTCAAACTTTTCTATCTCATCTTGCAAAACTTAATCTGTTTTTAATGTACAATGATCCTCACTAATTAATTATAAAGAGATACTTTCACTCAATAAGTTAAGAAATAATTTGAGTTAGGTTTCATATCTTAAGGCTTAATTATACCAAGGCTTAATTAGTATAAACATTTGAGTTCCTTTTATTATTCTAAATTTTATTAGAATAAATAATTGAAAACACAACTTAGTGTGTAAAATGTGTATTAGTAAAGATTGTAAAAATCCATTTAAAGCTGGAAGCAAATGCTTTTTTTCTACTATCATTACAAAAACTTAGATGCCACTTCCAGATTACATGGCCACTCATATACTTTATGTGGTGCAGGAGCCCTTCCTTGGGCACAAACCTTAACCCTGAACGTAAAGTTTCCATCATCAACACCATAAGAGTGTGTTAGTTTAGAACTGAATGAATGCAAAATATACACTCTTACCTTGTATACTGTACACAAGTAAACAAAAACTGACCTCCTCGGTATCGATGAGCGTAATGTCGATGTCCCATGGTATCACTTGATTATAGCCTGTCCTAACCACTTCACACAATTCACAAGTCAAGTTCCGCAACTTCAGCGCCTTGGAGAGCGCGTCCCGCAGCGTGACGCCCTCCTTCACCTGCACGCTCGTGCGCTGCTGGTTCGGCAGGTGCGCCCGCAGGAACACCTTCGGCTGCCGAGTCAACGTATCGTACTTTTTAACGTCCTCGTGCAGAGAGTTCTCTTCGCTCCTATCCGACTCGGACTGCAACAAGTCCCTCAAAGTCCGTTCCCTAAGCTCTAAATTATGCAACTTGGACGTCAGCTCCTGGTACTCGGACAGGTAGAGCGACGGCGGGTGCTGGAAGCCAGCGAACTTCGCATTCAGCGCGTCGATGTTTTCACGGGTCACGTTTATTATACTCTGAATGTTCCTTATTTCGTATCTTGGGTCCCCTACGTCGTCGCTGTCGGTCGATGTCGACATATTGTCACTGTTGAGAGATAATGCTGGTATATTTCCATTAATTTTTCTTGAACAATTTTCTTTCTCTCTAGTTACTGCCATTTCTTTTCTTTTTTATTTTTTTTAATTTTCTCTGCGCACACTCGCGCAACTAGACAGGTGTTGTTTGTTGCCATAATATTTACTAAATTAAATGAAAAGAAAGTAATACTCGGTTGTTATATCACTATTCAAATAAAATTTTAGCAAGTAATGATCATAGCCTCTTTGTAATTAGCGTGCATGGAGCAACTGAGCTATGAGTTGTTAATAAAACCAACAAAGATAACGATTGTATAGACAATAAATTATTATTTTTGTTTGTTTTGCCTAAGTGTAAAGTTTTATCATAACACGTTGTATTTTTTGGTATGATAATAAATCAACATTTTAGGGTATTCGCATATTTACATAAAATAATTATAATAATGTACTTACCAAGACGCTATACCTATGTTAGGTTGATTAGTTATCAGCATCGATCAGCTGTGCTGTGCATGACAGCGTTGATAGCTGACAATCAGGCGAATGACAGCTGACATGCTGTCATTCGCCTATTTATGAAACTCATTTGTGTTGTTGACATTTGTTGATAAATAAAAATAAATAAACAATTTCAGCCGATTTATCTAAAACCACTATGTCGGAGATTTCTGGTTCTATGCGCCACGTGGCTCTTGAGCAAGTGAAGGCCATCCTGGACTTTATGGGGCAGCATGTGGAGTTCGCGTCAGGAAGCTTGCGGACGCTGGAGGCGCGCCACACTTCTAAAAAACTGTGGAACGATCTCACCAGGATTTTGAACAGTTCACGCGCGGGCGCCAAGAAAACTGCGGACGGTTGGAGCAAGGTAATCTTCTGAGATTTCTTTATTACAACTACGAGATATATATATACGCACACAGAGCATTCATCTATGCATGTATGTATGTATTCATTAGGTGAAAATACACACACACACACGCTTTCTATGAATACACAAACATTCAGACCCAGAACATGAATACTCATCATTCTGATGTCTGGCCAGGCATCGAACCCGGAACCCATTGCATGTCAGACCGGTATTGTAACAGCTCTGCCACGCGGGTTGTCAAATGTAAAGGAACATATAATATTTAATATTGTTTTCTTTGTACATTCTTAAGTTAACCAGTTCATCAATACAATTTCCAGAAAAGCATAACATAACATGAAATTTTTATTTGTGGTGTACTATTCAAAATATTTGACAATACAAATTTATTGTAGACCATCTTGAGGTCCCTATTCTGGATTTTCATTCTTGATTTTCCATTAATTTCAGTACTGGAGTGACTTCAAAAACAAATTAAAGAACAAAGTGACTATGCTGAAGAAGATGAAGAAGCTGGGTGGGTCATCGGCCAAAAAGCAGATAAGAACCCTGACCAAATTGGAAAAGAGGGCCCTTGTTATCCTGGGACCACACTTTGAGAAGAAGACAGGATTCAAGAACACCATAGACTTGTGTAATAATTCTGTTTCTGTTAGTATCATTTGTTAAAATTGTTGTATGCTTGGAAAAGTCAAAACTTAGCAGAAACGCTTTGCTATGTGATAGGCACCATAAATACAAATAAGTTCAAAATAAGGGACTCTTCAAGGTGAAAGAAGAGCTCTCAACCAAAGCTGACGATGCATTGATGACTCCTCTGGTGTTGCAAATGTCCATAAGTGACTAATTTTCTTCAGATGGCCCTTCTTCCTTATCATTATAAAAAACAAAAAAGTTTATAAATCCACAGACAATATTTTTTTAATATGTATACTACTCCTATAGTTATAGTCTACACCTTAATTTTTTTTCTTGACATGCATGCTAAAGAGGATACAAACCTCCTGCCTCCATCACCTCCCCTTTTATACACTCATAACTAGAGCTATGTTAGAAATTCTGGTAACAGTCTTTGTTGTAGGATCAATTGCCAGCAGTGGTCAAATTGGAAGCATCACAGGAATCCCCAGTAGTATCCTACATTACTAATAACTGGGCAGTCGAAGAGAGTGAAGACAATGACAAAGTTTCAGGTAAAAATATTATGTTGAAAAATTTGGACCAAAAATGCATTTATGAGCAAGACATCCAGTAAGAAATATGTTTTTATCCCATCTATAGCCATAAAGTATTTGTTTGGTGTTGCTGGCATCAGTGTTAAGTGCATTTCACTACATTATCCAGAAAAACATCATGTCTAAAACATATACATTTGTTTAAAACACTCAAAATTAATGCTTACATTGCCAAGCATATGATGTTTGAATGTAATGTTTTGTGGCCTTCTGGTAAAAGGGCACAACAGCTAGTATATTACTTAATCTTAGCAACAATTTGGTCATTTGGTCAGGTGGCCACGCGACTGAGAAATGGTTGACAATTATGCTAGTTAATTGAGTATTATTTCATTTGTATACTTCATTTTGTTACAGAAGCAGATAATGATAGCAGTGAAAGTGCTGATTCTAATGATGGTTTTAATGCAGACTCGGATGAAGCTTCTGAAGAACCTATTGTATGTGGTAAGATTCAATACACATGCTTAAATATTAACAGGATTGGTTTAATAAAAATGCACAATATTTCACCATTTAAAGCCCTATTTGAGCCAGAGGTCCGCATGTAATTGTTTCTTGATTTAGGAATATGGTTTAATTGCTACATACATCTTAAAATAAAAATTATGTCTCACTAGTTTCATCTTGCTATCTAAATTTTATGGTTTGGACTTAGTTTAATATTAAAAATTAGATAAGATTGGTCTTAGCAGTATTCATTTATCTTTCTAATTTCTTTTAATAACACTAACTTTCTAATTACTATGAAATAAAAATTAAAAAGAAAAAAGGGACAAAAAAAGGTGACTTTAATTCACTATTTTTATACTCCTAGGTATATATCCCAAATGGTTAGTGGCGATAGAAAAGAAGCGGGCAGAGGCAGATTACATAAGAGCAAAGGCAGAGGAGCATCGAGCCAGTGCATCTGCCAAGAATGCCAAAGCTGCTCTCCTACAAGCAGAAGCCTTGAAGAAGTTAGCTGAAGCTGCTCAAACCCAAGCTGAGGCAGTGATGAAGATTGCAAATGCTCTGGAAGGCAGAAGTAAAAGAGATGACATAATGGTGATATGAACTGATTTCTATTTGAAAGGATTCTGGGTGTTTTATGCTATAAAGCCAGCTACCTTGATAGCTTGCATCAATGTGTTTGACTTAAGATATATTGTATTATTGTAAAGCAGTATTCATTGACACGATAAAGAATTGACAACATATTGCTGCTTTGCCTTCATCAATTGTAATTGAGATGTATGAGATTTAAAAATGGAAGGTTGAGTACTTTACAAATTACAGGGCACTGCAGTACAGTGCAGGGTAGTGAAATCAATAAGTGCAGTGCAGTGGCTGCAGTAAATGATCTGTTCATATATTTTTATTATTTTACCTTAATTACCTGGCTCTTTTGTAAAAGCATTTTTTGTGTTGCTTTATTATTCAATCCAAGCAGCCATATGCATATGGTGTGACGTTTATCTACGTACAACTATCTACTTTTATGCCATACATTTAAATATCAATGTATTAATGAAGCATTTTTAAACTCATATGAACAGATGTAGTGTAAATTATGAATAGTGTAAATTAATTAAGACTGAATTATAGATGAACTTTAAGTTTTTACAAAACATATTTTGGACATAAAACTGTGGTTAAGAGAAAGACAAATACTTAAGGCATTAATTTAGTGTTTTATTTACAAAAATACATGATATCTTTCTTTTTGCTTTGATTCTTTCAAGTCAAACAGAGGCATTTTCAAAGAATTCACGAAGGTAATCTTTTAAAACTCTTCTTTCCATTCTTCAGGGTTAATAATACTATTGTCATTTATAGCATGTCAAAATCATCCCTCTGAAAAAAAAAACAACAGTTTTTAGTAATAACAGTAAAATGTATATCTGTTAATTGTTTTGTTCTATCTGTAAATGAACAATAATTGCGGAACATCACATCAATTAAAAAGGATAAAAAAAGCATGATGACCCATAGCTATTGTATGAATAAGTGGTTTTGTAGTTGTAATTATATTATGCTGATGTTGGAAATTTTTCACATCCACACATTAGGATTTTCTCTTGTGTTGTGGGTGCCATGAACACACAAAGACTATTAAACAGAACAGTCTATTTAATTATTTGGTTATTCAATATTTGTCTAGCCATGCATCGAAACCGAGAACCTACTGTGCGTGTAAAAGGCATGGTGCCTGCTCTGCCATGCAGGTTATCATTAATTAGATATTAAGTTGGTTATCTTATAATTAAAGTCTAGCACTTTTTGTCAATAGGCTATTTGACAATGCGAAAAATTAAGTGTCAATTACTGTTATCAGTATATATTATGAATTTAAGAATGGTTATTTATTAACATAAGTTGAAAATAATAATTAAATTTATTTAAAAATCCTTAAATAAAAATGCATTTTTTTAAACGTTTGTCACGTGACACAAAATGCTCCTGATTTGGCGGGTTTATGATGACGTCACTTGCTTGTAAACTTTCGTTTTTTGTTTACAACAAATGTATGTGGATGACATGAGCCACAGATGACAATACAGGCAAGTGACGTCACCAACCCGCCATATGTCAAAGTAGCGTTTTTGCGCGCTATTTAAATATTGAATTTTTAATTTGATATTTTTCAGCAAATATGTACCAAAATTAAAAAAAACAACTTTTACTGGGTTCCTTAACCTCTGCTAGACAATATAAAATGGATTTTAAAAACCTGTCAAATAGCCAATTATATTAATACCCCAAACTTATACGATAGGTGGGACTGAGTGATAACTGTGGAAGTTGAATTTGCATAAGTCAAAGTACAAGAAATATGTAGCACAGAATAAATTGATGCTGTCATACAAGTACATAGTCTTACTATTCCACACTCTTATTTTATAGTGTAGGATAGTAAGGATATGTGATCCATAATTTAGAGATTGTGTGATGTAGCTTGCATTCAATAAAAGAAATTGAGGACATTTAAAAACCGCATAACTCTGAGTTTGCATATGTCGAGGTATTATTGTACATTAAGTTGGACAAATGTTTGACTTAAAAAACGGAAATGTATATAAATAAAAAATATACCATTTCATTGTACTCCATGACATGTTTCCTAATGGCGGAACCATCAACCCATGTGACAAAGTCTTCTAGTGATCTTGTTACAAGGAAGGCAGGGTCTTTCACCACTTCAGGGCCCACCCTCACATGGCCTTGTTCAATGAACTTTGTAGCTTCCTTCAAGTTCTCTGACATCTTACCTAGATAGTAATATAGGGAATATAATATTATGCATATAATATAATGTGTCTCTAAAGTCCAGTATAAATTTGAGATCTGAAATAAACCTTATTATGATTACTCCAAAATTTTGGCTAGCACCCATTGCAGACCATTGCTAAAGGTAGGACTCCCCAACAACAGGAAGCATGCACATTGGTGCCCTTGATACTGTTTTTGTGTTACACAGAAAGATGCTGCAACCTATTTCCAGGTATCCTATCCTTTTCTTGCCTTAAATGACAGTAATGGAAAAAGGAATGTGTTTCATTTGAAAGGAACAGATTATTGTTATTCAAGAACAACAATCTTAAGGCACAGGTTTACAGAACTAATATTTCTTACTATGGATATTTTTCACCATGAAAATATTTATTCCGGACAATACTTTATTATTTTTGACCATAAAAAGAAAAATCATAAGCATTTATTTAGTTAGGTACTTACTTCTGACCATGACAACAGGCAGTCGTCTTCGGCAGAAGGAGCTAGCAGAGACATTGACTGCTAATGCTAGGTCCCACCTGGTAGGAATGATGCCCATTTGGTACAGTTTCTCTAGCAACTGAGCACTCGCCTCTGTCCGAAATTCTGCGTTGGTGTCCAGATCTTTGATTTTATTAGCTAGCTCCCTTATTTCTCGTGATAGTTTGTTATACCTGTTACATATACATTGATTTACAAAAATACTTTTTCGTACTTAATATAAAGAATGCTATTTTGTCTCGATCTTACTAGCGGAGGTTTTTGAATGGGAAAAGAAGTAATTTAATCAAAGTCTATTCAAAAAGTAAAATAACTGTTTTCAAAACTTACGAGGCAGAACGATACATACGTGGTATAGTCTTCGCGCTTTTGTATATAATATTTCTTCATAACTTTAACTTCACTCAAATTGTTATCGACTTTCCATGATATAAAGTCTACTTTTTTGAGCAATTTTTGCTCATGGAACTTTAATTTTCGCACCATTTTAAAATTTTAATTTTACGCGCAGGTCTTAAATAATAAAACTAGTGATATTTTGAAAGGATTCCTGACAGGCACGAGTATATTCTTTATAATTGGTCAATAAAATTTTTGAAGAGAAATAACATCACACGCGATAAACAAAATTAGCTCAACTGTCAAGTGTCAAATAAAATGTGCGCACCAAACGGTGTTGCCAGAAAGACTATATTTGCTACACAGATTATAAAACAATACAAAGTAAGGTAAATAAAGATAAGTCGTCTTTATCACGGATTAAATAGGTTTCCGTAGGATCCCGTCTGATATAGCTTTACAATGTATAACGCCAAATATTTAGAAATGTGATGCTTTAATTTTCTGTGTTAAAAATGCTTCTAACAGCGTTTCTAATATAAGCATTTATAAACACAGTACATTAAATAAACGGGTCGAAACGACTGAGGATTGTGATTTCTAATACCATTTAATGTCGTTAAAAAGACAAAGTTATTGTCCATGGTCATAGTGGAAATTAGGGATGGAGATTCTTCGCGCAAAAGATCGATTTTTTAAATCGATTCGATTCGTGACCAGATAAATTGATTCACAAAAAAAACGAAGTCTAAATGATCGATTAATGAAAAATTGTTTTTTTTTCAAATGTGCATTTACAATAAAAATATATTCCAATGCTTAATATCTTAACTTTTAAAAGCAGTAGTCTGTACTGTCTACTGCTCGATATCTGTACCCCGATGAAGCAACGAGCTCAGAGGCAACGAATCCAGTTATGCTCCTTTGGAGATCTCGGAATCTTCTTCATTTTCGTGACGTAAAATGCTCACTTAATCAAGCATTGTTTCCTTTCGTCGGCATCATGCACCTGTTGACGATTTCTTCCTCGAGAATCAATAAAAACTCCCCTACACACAGCATTTGTACGCTGTCTAAACTACATTACGAACTCAATAACTGATTTAACTTCATTAAAATAAAATTGAAGTAAAATCAGCAGTTGATTTTTAAAAAGATAACGGGTGCTTGAATATTTTGATTAAAAAAAATGTAATATTAAGAACATAACACGTTTAAAAGCTAAGTACTTATGAATTCCACATAGTTATTTGGATGCCCATTAGTACGTAAACGTAATTTAGGTGACTTGCATACGAAGAAAAGAAATAGAAGCACTTTACATCTTATTTCGCCAATCACAGTCAATCAATGCATATTTAAACAGATGATTTGGTGTTTTTTTTAACTGTTTAATTAATTGCGTTATGCCAATTCATTAAATAGTTAAAAAATACTGTAATATCTATATTTTTCATAACATCCGACATCCCTGGGCGCAATATCAATCAATAAATGCAAAACATACAATATTTCAAACGTAACGTTGGCGAACGAAACTAATCACATTATTATGTTACTAACAAAACCGAAAAAATCGAATCTCGATTTTACAGGGTGAAAATTGGATTCACTGAATCGATTCAATATTGCATATCGATTTAAAAATCGATCTCAGATCGCCGTCCCTAGTGGAAATTGAAAATTGTATTTGGCATTTTCTTCCACAATAAATTATTTAATAACGGCTTTTGATAATTAAACAACATAATATATCAATATTCACAATGAGTTTCAATGGAAATGCCTTTCCAGATTATTTGCAATCGCTAATTAAGTTGAACGAGCTTCAAAAGATGACTGACGACCTAGATGAAGAATTAGCAGATTCCCAACAAATAATGCGCGACATAAAGACAATCTTTGATACCATTCCTAGCGCATATAATGGTGAAACGCCGGTGAATCCTGTGCGACATGAGGACTTATCACGGTTCTTGGTGGCAAGCTCCCCGCAGTTACTGATGGAAGACATGACGGCAAACACAGCAGATGTTGATCTTGATGTTATTATCGCAACTATGAAGGGGTACGCTGAAGATTTGCGGCGGAACTTCATATTTTCGCAGCCGCAGGAAGTAACCAAGCCTCGGGATGTAGAGGAACTGGACTTGGGAGGGTACGCTACGAGCCTGGACCAGTTGGTGAAGCGTTTGGCGAACGTAACTCTTAACAAACACGATAACGCCAATAACCGGAATGCGGAGCTGGAGGCCAAGCTGGACGAGCTTTGCAAGGATGTCAATATGTTTACACAGGTAAATACTACTTTAGTCGTCATTTTGTGAACAATGTGTTGCACAGTCAATATGTAGAGCATTGAACTCAAAATTTCATTTAAATATTTTAGTTTAATGATAATGATATTTTAGATTAATAGTCTTGCAACTTAGGAAGTGACAATTTTGTTCTAGAAACATACAAACAAATATAACATGCAGTTAACAACTGCATGCTTTAAAATAAACCCCTAAATGTGAATAAACAAACAACAGTTTTGTTATTTCCATGATCTGCAAATTTTCCATGAGTTACTATTATTCTCATTTTAGGTGATGACTTAACATAAGACTTACCACATGCTGTATAATATATAGTTTACGCAGATTGTAACTTTAATCCTCTGTAAATGTTAAATTAATACTTACCGATACAGTTACAAACAAACATCACATGTAGTATTTGCATAGGAATTAAGTGCTTACTACTACTTACTCAACTGCAATTTTCTTCAGATGGTGGAAGCAAAGAAGACTTTGAGCGAGATCAATAAGAATTGGACTACGATGCAAGGAGACACCGACGCGCTGTACTATGACAACATAATTAACAAGCTACTAGCTGGGATAAATGAAGTTACATATTTACTTAAGAATAAGGATTAAATGTAATGTGAGCCTTTCAGATTTATGTAAAGAAGGGTGTATATAAGATTTGCTAGAATTTTGTAAACCTATTTATACAAGTGTAAAAGTATGTGATGAAGGGGTTGTGGGTTTGAATCCTGTTTAAATTGACAAAACTTAAAAAGACATTCATTTTGCCAGTAGAATGTAAAAAAAACTGTTCATGATGCCATAATTATATCATTGTAAGAAAAAAATACTTTCATTTGTAATCCAAAAATGGATAATATAAATACCCATTAGTTTTTTTAATAATAATAATAATACTTTGTACACTTATTACAAGATATTATGATCTTCTCCTGTGTCATAGGTATCATAGCCTCACACAAAGACAAATACACCCAAACTTAGAACAGAAATATAAATTCGTCATTCTTGACTTGCCTGACCAGACAACATGGGAATCATTGAGTATCATACTCGTATGGAGCCTGCTCTATCATGAATTAATCAAATTGAAGAGGAATTAAAGATATTTTTGATATTACCACAACCCACAAATAATACTATCAGGCTAGGTGGTGTGACAGTACCCAACCTAATTGAGTTCCATTCCAAATTTTTTGTCACTTTTATTGCTGGTAACATGGTTCTTCCACAAATGCAGCAGGACTGGAGAACTTTACCATGCAGTTTCAGCGTTTGATAGATTTGTGTATTCCTACATACCAAACTAATATAAGGTGTATTTTTTGTGTATTATATAATTTGTATGTGATATAAAATTCAAGAATTGAGTAATTGAACAACACGATTGTGATTTTTTAGATGCCATGAAATTCTCAAAGAATATTTTTGTTACTAAACTTGTTACAAGACTGATTTTGCAGATTTGCGTAAATGCAGTTCAGAAGGATGTTTGAGTTGAGTTTGTCTTTGAACAATATTAGTGATATTAATTTTTTAAGCCAAAGAGGCTTGTATTATTCACACAAGTAGACAGAATTTAGTGCATGTTTATGTAGAAGTAAAATATATTTACAGACATTGTACTCATAAAGAAAAGTTTTTTTGATCTAACATTTATAATACTTGTATAACCCGTTTGATAGTTTTGTGATATTTAAAAAGGTTAGACATAACGCGCATTTTAAATGGCATTACAAAAAGGAACAGCTATTATAACATGTACGAATGTTCGATACATAGTTATTATATTGTTTCAGTTCAAGGCACTTGTGTGCAGATAAAGAATCCTCACTGATGTATGTGAATACTCTAGAGTACATTCTAATGAATAAATATATATTGGGAAATTTTATCTCTTTTCTTTACCATTTTTTTTGGCACATCTCATTAATGTTTTAAATTAGTGTACCATAGATCATGATGTTTTTTATATGATTAATGTAGCAGATGCGAATGCAATATTGTTGGTAAGTTGTCACGGCCAACCATGGGCATTAGTGAACAACTACACATAGAGAGAGCAGGGGTTCTGGCTGAAGTTAATTATGTGCGATCATGGCGTGCTTTTGTTGCCTTTCATGAGGACTTAATTTACTTCATCTACCAACAAAACCAATGAACTGTTTCGTGCCATTAAGATTCGCATGTGATTCTGATTGATGACCATTATCTTGAACTTGCCTGTTTTAGATATGTAGGTATTTATCTACACATCAAAAAGGGATCTGTCATTGACTCTTGATAAGCCAAAGTTTTTGTGCTCTTAAAGTTGACCAAGTTTGTCAGTACTATTCCTAAACATGGTCATAAACAAACATTAGTACTTCGTAACAAATGAATTAGTACTTCCCATTTATTCATTGTGCTCAGACATACTAATAAATTAACAAATAAGAGCCTTACATTTGAGGTGAATAAAGTCGATAGAAAAAAACACACTGTTTTTAGGTTTTAAGTAAATAAAAATGGGTTTAAAAAGCATGTAGTTTATTTAACTAATGTTTAATCCAAGTGTATAGGTCTATCTAATAAACATTCTAAGCTTTAAGCTTAGAATAATCGTATTCTAATATTAATACTTACTTATATATGAATAAAAAATCTATAACTAAAGATAAATAAAAATTAAAAGCATGACGGTTCCAACTCCAGTCAGGTCTCAGGTCAGATCCAGTAGACAAAGTCAGTCGTAACAAAGAAGAGCTAAAAGTTAAATGGTCAGATGCTGTCCATATAATTATTTAGTCTTTCAACAATAACATAAAGATTGAAAATAATATTTCTTTAGCCAGTTTACATTTCTCCAAAATTAATTGTCATTCTATTTTTACTTCAGATTTAGATTAGAATTGGCAAATAAAAATCTGCCAATAGAATGGTACAAAGAGTGATATGCTAAGCTGCTGTGTATAAAAAGATTTCAATTGTCGATGTTGAAAATGTAATTTCCATTACAATGACAGTAGCAATTATTTTTTTAAACATCATCCATGTGATATGGGCTTCTCCTGTGGAACTGCTGATTAAATTCCATTTGTTCATGAACTATGATTCATAATACAAGTTTTCAATAACTGTTTTATAGTTATTCTATTCTATTATCTAGCTTGATCCTTTTCCTCTCAGTATCATGTTCTTTATCACAGAGATCTGAATCTTCATTGATGCTAAAATTATCATCTGTGGGTCTTTCATTGGCTAACATTACTTTAAACTTCACACCAGCTACTACAGCTCCATTCAATGTGTCAATTGCACTTACAGCAGATCTTGTGGATGCATATTTTACGAATCCAAATGTTTTGTTTGGGAAAGTTGATATGTGGATGAGATTACCAAATCTGCAAAATATGTCTTTTAAAATGGGTAGTGGAGGTGGTTGGGGTTTGCACACTATAAAAAGCCTCAAGGCCACCTCGCTGCCACTATTAGCCATTGGTTCAGGAGGAGGCAAGTCAACATTGCAACTAAATTTTGGTGGTTCCTCCTTATTATCTAATTTACTACTAGCTGCCACTTTGATTAGAGTTGAAGCTTGCGCAATTGCATCTGCTAACATTGTTAAGTCAGGATTAGTATTGTCTATACCATTTTTAAAACTATTAATGATATTTGTAAGGTTATTAGCTGCTTTAGCAAGTGGATTGTCATTCGGTTTAACTGTTAATAGCTCTCCTGATGGAAACTCAAATTTGTTTAACCTCTCCACAGCATATGCAGCTGCCTTTTCTTCTTGATAAGTAATAATAGCTTTACAGAAGCCATTGTAAACATCCACAGTATACTGACATTGAACCATTCCCGGAATTACGTTAAATAAGTCTTCAATATGTTTTTGTGAAACATGAGGACTACAATTCACAATGATAGATTTATAAGTCTGAGGGTCAGTTGAAATAAGTGATGTGATATGACTATCATCTCTCATACATCTATAAGGGACAATGGGTCTGTCTTGATTCCCTGTGTGAAAATTATTTGAGTCTAAGCTGTTTCTACTTCTCTTAAGTTCGTCTCTAGGTACAGCGAACACAGGTTTATAACTTCTATCACATTCTTCAAAAGCCCTCGCTGTATCAACAAAATTATCATACTTCACATAGGCAAAGCCTTTGTTTTCATCTGTCAACTTATCTCTCTGTAGGAACACTGATACCACTTTGCCAAAGGATTCAAAATGCTGGCTGATTTCAAGCTCAGTTGCCTCCCTGGGCACCTTAATGAAGAGCCGCGTGTGTCTATCTTCTGAACTACTTTGGGGCTTTTCATTTTTGTTTGTAGCTACCATTACCTTCATAAGCTTACTTTCATTTTTTATTGTCTTCAGATGCATTTCTCGAATAGCATTCGCCGCGGAGGATGTTTTGCTGTACTTAATGTACGCAACACCATTGGGTCCGCCCGTAACCCGATTCCTGGGCATGTATAGGTCCTCTATAGTACCGAATCGCTCGAAAACTGGTCTCAAGTCCATCTCCTGTAACCGTTTGTCACAAACAACGAATATCCGCGAGTGAGGGGGTTTCTCCTCCTTGTGGTCGTCATGTCGTGAGTTCGGTTTCCAGTTATTCATTTCACTTGTCGAGTAACGGTGTCTCGTCGTCAGTTCGCTTTGTGTCAGATACGGTCAATCGTCACGCTACATTCATCAGAAAACTAGCGTAATGTTACAATTTTATAGTATGTTCGTTCGTGTCGAAGTCTTTCGTAAATTTATAAATAGTATTTTATGGTATTTAGTTCACATGATAAAAGCAACATTAACACAAATAAATCGTTCAAGAAGCAACATAAAGTAAACGTTACTCCTTCGCATCACTTGTCTTGCAACTGTCAAAATGTCAATGTCTGTCCACTGTCCAGTCGACAACCTGTCAAGTATTTTGTCAATTTTTAATATTAACGTATTCATGACTTTCCTAATGCGGATATATAAATAATACGATACTACATAATTCATAGTATATAAATTAAGTGATCAAAGTTTTCATCTTCGAGAAAAAATTTATGGTAATCACAATTAAAATAATCAAAACTTTATAGAGTGAATTTATTGTATACATGTATCCGAAATACATTGATTGATCATTTTCGTTCATGTTTTGCCGACTTCTTTTGCTACATGTTGACATTTCCTGATATTCATTTTTGTAAATATTGTGATTATTAGTGATGTAGCTATAGTTTTTCAAGAAGTTAGTGTATGAAAAATGGCTTAGCTGCCAACTAATACTGAATACTGTGTTCCATAGCATCCGGATTTGGGTTAATACCAATGATATTATCAGAGACATTGATTAATTTATAAATGAAAATAACATAATTCCGTATCTCTTCATCTCTTTTTACGATGTTTCATAAACCCGATAGTTATTTCCGGCAAAAGTATTACAAGGAGGATTTTGAGGACGAGTTGAATGATTTGTTCAACAAGAAATTCCAGTTTCGTTTTAACAGCGAGTGGAAGTTGCCGGAGCGCGAACTGTGGTTTTCTGCGGCGCCATGGAAGGTGAAGTCGCTAGAATCGCTGAAATCCCGGCTGAATTTCAACAAGAGCCAGCTGAACGACTTCAGCATCGAAGAGTGGAGTAGCCACACGCGGCGCCGCAACCCGGCGGGGGAGGTGGGCTGGAAGCTGCGGTGTCTCGTCAACCCGGAGTTCCTGACTCAAGCCTGGACTAAGTTCTACGAGTGCGCGTGCACGTACAATGTAGTGCCGCTCGAGGCTATCGCTGAGAAGAAGATCGTATCTCTGCACCTTTGTGAGGCCCCTGGAGCCTTTATTACGTCTTTTAATCACTTCTTGAAACTGCGCCATCATGACTTACAAGTAAGTTCCAAAATAATGCTACACATTTTCTTCACTCATAGCTCCACTAGGATTTTCTCTTGTTTTATTGGTCCCATGGACACAGACAAAGGGACTTAGACCCTAATTATGGCGAAAATCAATCCATGATTTTAGATTATCTGTCTAGCCAGCAACTGAACCTGGGACGTATTGTTTGTCAGACCGACATGTTGACTGCTATGCCACTTGGTTTGTCATCTTATATTGTCCTAACACTATTGATTTTTTTATTATATAAAAAACACAGCAAGATTTTCTTTTTTTTATTACACAGCTATTAAGATGTGTAAATCTATCACAGTTGTTTAAATAAATATTGATGTATTAAATTAACTTATACATGCATCTGTTTCTTTCAGTGGAAATGGGTAGCAAACACATTGAATCCCTATTATGAGGGTAACTCACCATCCAACATGATCAGCGATGACCGTTTCATGTTCCATACCCTGGACCATTGGGACTTTGGAGAAGACAACACTGGGAACCTGATGGAATGGAACAACTCCCAGGCTATCGTTAAGAAAGCCAAAGCTTTAGGAAAGGTATATTTCTCTTACTATATTATACTATATGCATCTTCAGAGAAGGTTATTCACACACTGTAGTGACCGATATGTATAATAACATATGATGAAATAGGCTTTTCTATTTACTTTTAGAAAAGCATAGCCCATAAATATAGGTCCCAAACTGGAATATTATGAAGTAATGAATGAAGTTTTACAATGGTTTCATTGATAATGCATTATTGCTAATTGCATGATTGCCTTGATATTAAGAGCAGTATCAGTGTTAGGGTATGGCGTGGTTGGGCCACCGCCCAGGGCGCCGGACACGAAAGGGCACCTCGGACGCAGGCATTCCTTCTTGTACCTACATTTGCATTGCAATAAAGCGGCGTAGCAGAAATCTTGCCTAGGTCGCTGGTAATGTTAAATCTGGCACTGATTAAGAGTTAACAGTTTGGTATGTAGTAAGGTGAATAATTTTGAATTACCTTCTTTTTAGGTATTGCTAGTGACTGCTGATGGGTCCATAGATTGTCTGCAGAAGCCTGATGCTCAGGAGGAAGTGACATCTCCACTCCACTACTGCGAAATTATCACAGCCTTGCAATCACTCAGCCCAGGTAAAATATGGATTTTCTTTCTTTTTTGCCTGTTTCATATGGAATATATTTCACAATATATTTCACAGAGAATAAAAGGGACTGTAAGTTTTGGAAAATTGTGTTAAATGTTCGAGACTGCTAATTAGGTAAATACTACATAGTGTGTAGTTTAGTCTATAGAAATAACCTTTTTGCTACAAAACTGCACACTTTCAGAAACTCCCCAAGATGTGAATACAATTTTGTTGTTTCCATAAAATACAAATTTCGCCTTTAGGATAACATTAATTTTCCATTAAATTGTTTCAATTTTACAGGAGGCACACTGATCTTCAAGCTGTTTACAATTTTTGAGCATTCCACTGTAAATTTACTCTACCTCCTAAACCACCTGTTCCTTGAAGTCAACATATATAAGCCGGTGACGTCACGCCAGGGGAACTCTGAGGTGTATGCAGTTTGCCTCAAATTCAAGAACAACATAAACTTGGATGATTACCTTCCTATCCTGAAATCCACATATGGAACAGATCTGTACTCTAAAGTGACAATGTTCCCCTTGGAATCTATCCCGGAGTCATTTTTAAAACAAGTAGAGGAATGTGAATATTACTTCACCACAGTGCAATGTCAGGTGATCAACAACAACCTCCAAGCTTACCTGATGCAGAAGAACATTGCTTTGCACAGAGACATGAAAAAGATAAGGTCAATTGTTGCTACTGAGTTCATATGGAAATACAATCTGAAGCCTTTGCCCATTGAACAGGAAATTCTCAAGGGTGCATTGCATGAGGAGAACAAGATAAACACAAACCCTAGATATCACCGGGGTTCATACACTGAAAGACAGTTGTACACAAAGTTGTCACTGAAAGAGAAAACTAAGAACTTGAGTGCGTTCCTGCAAGCTGAGTTGCTGTCCAACCCCATGATCTTGATCAATGAACCACTGAAATGGATGAACAACGAAGCCAATAAGGCAATAAATCTCAAGTTTACGTATGGACGACCATTGGAAAAAATCAACAGCTCCAAATTCATATTGGTTCCAATCTTCAAGTTGTATCTGCAAATTTTAGCTGAAGATGAGTTCAAGGAAATTATCCTCCAGAGAATGAACAGGGGACAAGTGAATGCCATAAGTCAATTGGGGCGTGAAATCTCCAAAGTCCTTCTGTTGCCAGAATATCAGTACAGGGAGAATTACAACACGTATGAGAAAAAATGTTTCAAATCAATGCTCAGTACATTGAAGGACTTGGTTGTGGGCGAGACCCTCATCTTGCAGAATTATAACACCTTGACACACTTCAATATTAGTGTGCTGTACATTCTCTCAAAGGTTTGCTTTGAGAAAACTGGATTGGCTTCATGTGGCAGTATAGTTTTGAGTAAATTGCTGGACCCGGCTTCCTTGGAAATACTGGATAGTATAAAAACCGAATGTGACAACATCAGCAGTGACACTAAAGATGTTCTGAATTCACTGCCAGTCCAGGTCACAAATGATGGGGATTTCTTCAATAATATTGTCTTCTATAATAATACTTTTTATAGAAACAAGTGCACTGAATACCTAATGCTAATTGAGCAAACACTATAATGTATTTTTAATATACTATTGTATTGTTCGATTTATTGACATTTATAGTAGAAAATATTTTTTTAATTAATTCTATATTTAACTATAAACCAAGATATTTTCTTGTTCTCTGTCATAGTGTAATTAAAAATATCTGGATGTTGTGTTATGTTTTCTTTTCATTTAATGGTCCTTGGTGCTGAGGTTGGTTGCCATTCTCACAAAGACGAATATACAATAATCTGAATTTATTAATCAGATACTTGTCTGACCGGGAATCGGGTCCGTAATCCACTGCGTGGCAGTAACCACTAAGCCACGCCCGATGTCTGAAAAGAACATTAAATAAGGGCAACTTACTAATACGCTTGTATTTTTACCTTTGCTAAAAAGATGAAACAGTTTATATTACGGACTATGGTTAATGTTAAATAAATTGTTTTATTGAACTTCGTTCCGCACGTATTATGCATATATTATGTATAAAAACCTTCCTCTTGAAGCACTCTATCTATTAATATAAACTTCATTAAAATCCGTAGCGTAGTTTTAAAGATCTAAGCATACATAAGGACTGACAGCAGGAAGCTACTTTGTTTTATACTATGTATGTAGTGATGTTGGGTTAAGTCAAACAGCCGACAGTTTAAGGTTCTGTCGTCTACTTTCGTTATCTGGATTTTCTCTTTGGTCAAACCTGCTGTCAATATTGACGTCAATGTCAAATACATGAACAAGTGATTCAAAATAGAGTTGTTGTCGCTTCTGTTAAATTGAATATTTTCGTTGATATTACACGTTAGAAAATAATATAAGCAGCAATTTCGTAAGCAAATGAGGCTAGGCAAATAGTGTATACAGTATTCAGACATCATGGAGATTAACGAGGGTAAGTTAACTTTTCAGAGATAACCTACAAAGTGTGTTTGGCGGTTACACAAATATGTATGATTTTACTGCTTTTATAGCCCGATTTTTTCTACAAACCGACATATGATTACATGTTACCTTGTTTTAAGACGATTTGAAAGTATTTAGTGAATATTTTTGATAAGTTTTTATGTCTAGCACAGTTCTTACCTTACGATATGAAAGTCAGGATTTATTGTAGTACGGTACATATATATACAGTTCATATCTATACAGTACATATCTATACAGTACGATGGGCAGTAACTAATTTCACATAGAACCAACCATATGTAAGGTTCAGAGACTTATCTGAAGTATTTCATAAATATGCATTTCTTCGGCATATTAGGTAATTCTGCAATTTAACTAAGTAATGAATAGTTTTTCAATTAAAATCAACCAGGTGTTTCTTATTTATTTAATTACCAACAAGACAACTGTTTCACAAAAAAATGTCTAATTTAATGTATAATTCGTATCAATTTTAAAATAAAAAAACTCAAAAACAGTGACTATATTTATAATATGAGTATTTATTTATTTAGGATCAAGTCAAGTTTCCTAAAACAAAAGACAAAGAATAGCAACAATAAAGGCTGCATACATCACATCCTTTATTGTTGTTTAATATGAACAAAAAAATGTATCTTTAAGTATATAAAAGGCATTAAATAATACAGGCAGTCCTCATACTTACGGCATGTTAGGTCCAGGAAACGTGACAATACAAGAGGATTACCCACTATAAAAAAATAAAGGTTCTGGAAACAAGCAATGTTAATTGAAGCGTCATTGAAAAATATTTTTTCATGTATCTACATGTAAAACTCAAGGGTAATGTCCCTCAAAGACTTAAAATTAAAATTAAAACTCAACTTATGATGAAAGATATGCCTTATTATTGAAAGTAAATTCTGACAATTTTATGTATGGCTTTTATCAATTAATGGAGGTGATCAATTTATTATTATTTTTATTATATTGTTCATTTTAGCCAATACTACAGAAGACTTATGGACCCCATACAAGGAATTAGCGGCAGTGGTGGAGGGGTACCTCGCCACCGAGGGTGGAGTGGCTCCATATGCTGTTCACACCTTTGAATCTGTGTTACGACGACATAAGCAGACATTCTTGTCGCTGTTTAAAAATCCAGTAAGTATTTTTTGACGTCTGAATTAGATTTTTTTAAATATAAATGATTATATATAAACTTCTGTGGGCTCTTTGACACTTTCAATTCCAAAAGTAACTTTTAAATCTTATTACAATTGTACACATTTGCCAATGCTGGAATTTCTACTCCTAAAGCAATGATCCTTGAGTGTGTAATGTGCTCAAATTAGTAAATAATGTTCTTGTGTTTTACATTTAGCACTTGCACATAAATGAATAATTTTTTTGTATATTCCCTGTACAATTTCCATGGATATGTTTGCTTTTGTGTGAATTAAATCACAATAATTCTCTTCCAGCCTAAAAACCCAGCAAACAGAGAAGAACTGAAAAGAGGAATCACAGAGGGCATCACTCTGCCCAGTGTTGGAAGAATCATGCTTTCTAAGGAGCTGGTAGACGAAGCTATCATTATTTCAGGTAAATTTATCTTATCTGTTTTTTTATAAGAGATTAAAGTAGCAAACAAGCATGCAGTCCACCTGATGGTAAGTGGTCACTGCTGTCTGTAAGCAACTTCATACAGAACATGGAGTTCTATCTGAAGTCAAGTTCCATCAGGTAGCCTGTTTGCCTTATTGTCAGGTTTAACTATAAAAACAAAATGACATACTGACACGCGTGATAATATTCTCTTCAAACATCATTTTAAAATTATTTACAGTGTTTCATAAAAAACATTATTTTTAGTTTGTCCTATCACCCAAACTTCTGCTCCAAAGTTAAGATGCAACTATTTATTTGATTTGTAACAGTTATTCTTTATTTTGTAATGTCAAGTCTTTGCCAAAATAATTATAAGTACTAGATCCGGTATGAGTAAATTGGTGCTGGTGTCGCCGGATTACTGGAAACGGTTTTCCGGGTGGCATTCCCTAATCAAGAGGTAATAACATCACTATAAGAGGTATATCCTGGGCTAATGGATGGAGATTATTCATATGGCACTACACTACGCTACTACACTGTTTCTACCACCTGAAAATAATTGTAGTTGTTGACGGTTTGTAATTCCTAAAGTTTGCCATAAGACTAATCTCCATACATCCATCAGCCCTGAGTATGCCTCTTATAGTGTTGCTATTACCTCTTGATATGAAGATAGGTGTGGAAGTGGTACTTTCCCGGTCGAACTACGCTGGTTCTACCACCTACGCAATACTCATTTATTTATTTTTATTTATTTATTTAAACTTTTGAAACACCTTTATACTAAGGGTTACAAGGGTGAACTTAATGGCATTGTCTGCCAATCAACCCTGGGCGATGGCGATAATTTGTGGTAGGCATATAAATTAAAAAAGAAATTTTGCTAAAATAATCATTCTTTTAAAATATAAAACAACTAAATCTTCAATTGAATAAAAAAGCACACTGACCATCAGATATGCTGAACGCGAACGAGCTGGCGTGCGTGGAGCTGCTGCACGCGGCGCAGCGGCAGGCGGCGCGGCGCGCGGGCCCGGCGCGCGGCCTGCTCGCCGTGCTGCTCTACTACGACGGCCGCCGCGCGCTCGTGCACGCGCTAAGGGACCTCGTCACCGCTAGGGACGGCGTTTCGTGGTACTAGAGACTACGATTTCTTAACTTATATATTAGTTGTCTAAGCAAAACCGCCTCTTTGCCTAAATTATTTCTGCAAAGAGGCGGTTTTGCTTTTATTTACAACTCATGCGGAATATTTATGATTTTTGAACATTGCATTCTCTTTTTTGTTTGTATAATACTTGTCGATGTGATGTACTATTTGTAACGTATGTTTTGCATTTGAAAGCATTTATTCCGATTTAAGTAACCATTTGAAAAAGTATGGTTCAATACAACTTAAAATTGTGCTCAACTATTTCGTATTATTTCTGGTTCAAGACATTTAATGTCAAAAGAAATATATACATTTCACGTAATGAGATAATTTAGCATAAAATAAACAATTGGTGAGCAATATTTCCCGGCACATGTGCAGGAGAACAACGAAAATAATTTACTCTGTTTCGCGCACATGCTTAAAATTTTATTGTGATTAGAGGCATAATAAAGAATACAGAAATTTATGTCATGTGATCTAATATGACGTGTTCTATCGTAACAAGACGGGATAGAATGGAAAAAAGTCTAATTTTTTAAAGTAAAGTTTATTAAATCTTATTAATATTGACTGATAGTAATATTAAATAACCAGCCTACACTGCAATGCTGAGCGCTCATTCAAAGCCGGCGATGCATTGGCGGATCCCCTGGTGTTGAAAATGTCCATAGGCGACAGTGACTGCTTTCCATCAAGTGGCCCATCTGCCTTACCGTTAAACCCAACTATAAAAAAATGCGTGACGTGATGCAGGTCAATAAACGGTCGCGAGGAGATCCTCGCGTACGTGTCGCGGTACGTGGAGCAGCTGGTGGCGGACGGGCTGCTGGGCGGCGCGCTGGACGCGCTGCGCCGCTGCGCGCTCGACGCCGAGCTCGACCTGCTGCGCCGCCACCGCGCGCTGCCGCCCCGCCACCACTATGCCAGGCTCGTCGCCTCCATCACCTCCACCAGGTTGTACATACATGCCTAATTCTGAATGCTATTTTATGGGGCCACATACCTCCGCTGCGCGCTCGACGCCGAGCTCGACCTTCTGCGCCCCCACCGAGCACTGCCGCCCCGGCAATATTATGCGGGGCTCCGGGCGGGGCTTGTACCCGGCAACATTATGCGGGGCTCATCGCTTCTATAACATCTTCCAGGTTGTATACACGTACCGTATCCTAATGCAATTTTATGTAACCCCTGTCTTACACCTAATGCCGAGATACCCCACGCCAAGATACCCAGCTACGTAACAACGCAACGTTATATATTTGCCGCGATACCCACATACCTAACACCTAATGCATCTTAAAAGTCACTAAGCACGGACGATCATGCACGAATACATATTCGAATTTGTTAATGCTCGGTTATTTATTTAGGAGGTATTCATCTGTTTTCGGAAAGTAAACATTCGGTAGTGTGTTATACACCCAGGGGCGTATTCGGTATTCGCCTTTATTTACGTCCAAACATCTTGAATCAATCTTGGCGAATTCCAACATTTACCTATTTTAAGATTTAGAATTAATATCAGTAGATAATAATATAGGTGAGGAGCAGTGATAGCCTAATGGTTGAAACTTGCCCTCTCGATCGGGAGGTCCGAGGTTCAAACCCAGGCACGCACCACTGATTTATGTGCGTATTATAAATTAATTATCACTGCTTTTCGGTGAAGGAAAACATCGTGAGGAAACCTACACACCCGAGAGTTCTTAAAAATAAAAAAAGTTCTCGGAGGTGTGTGAAGTCCACCAATTCGCACTTGGCCAGCGCGGTGGACTATGGCCTAAACTCTCTCATTCTGAGAGAAGACCCTTGCCCAGCAGTGGGACAATAATGGGTTGATGGGGGAACCTATTTATTATTATTATTCATGGTATTAATGGTAATATGATTGATACAAAACCGTATGACAAGTTCCATATTTGTTACAGAAAATTACTAGCAGGCGTAGTCTTCGCTTCCTCCGCTCAGCGCGGACTCGACAGGGATATACTGTTAAGGCTGCTGAATGAGGTAAGTAACTCAATATGGTTCCTTATTTTTAATCATGTTTAAATGTACCATTACCACCAAATCTATTTCCGACTAATAACAGCAGGGTTTTGCGTTACTGTGTTCTAGGCTTGTACCATCTCATTCTTGCATACAAGCCACTTCTAGTCTGTATATAATTAATTTTGAAGGTGGTAGAACCAGTGTTGTTGGACCGGGGAAGTACCACCGTCACACATATTTCCAGCGTGAAGCATTTCTTGCGTTTCGATGGAAGAGTGTGGTTGGCGGCACACTTTCACATGAGGCGACCATCATAGTCGTCGGTAGTAGCAACGCATCTGTGATTGACTTCAGATGGAACCCATGTTCTGTATGTAGTTGATTACAGATTGCCATGGGCGGCAGTGACTACTTACCATCAGGTGGACTGTGTGCTTATTTGCTACTTCAGTCAAATGAAAAAAAAAGCTTCACGTTCGAAGATTAACTTCTGATGCATCAAATGCATTAGTAAGATTTTGTACAGTCCATTTGAATAAAATTTGATTTTTGTTCTAGCAAATGACTTCACCGACGAGGGGTCCGACTGGTGCGTTAGACGATATATCACTCGCGCTTCAAATGGCTCTCCTCTATGCATTGGATCTGTCAGTTTTACACAGGTATGTAGTAAGCAGTGCTGTGTTTACATGCTGTAGTAGAATAGGCTTGTTTTAGCACATAATATCCATAACTTATTTGTAAGATAGGATTAAGTTTTGACCAATACGTGATATGTGATGTCAGGCACCATTCCCACGCCGTGGTTATCAAAATCAGGTGATGAACAGCAGCATCGGCCTGGGTAACCTCAACATCCACTGTGATTGAAAACTATGTAGCAGGCGCGGTGGCTACGGGAATAAACTCATTACATCAAATGGTTTCTGAGTGATGAAACTCATCATTAAGTTAATCAGTAATCGGTGTTATCATCATAATATTATGTTACCAAATTTGTTCTTTTTTTGCTAATAGGTAATAAAATAATAATCATTTTTTCAAATAATAATAATAGACAAGCGTGCCACTTCTTAGGCCCCATCGTTACTTTCCATCAGGTGAGATCGAGGCTAAATGAGTGTCTATTAAAATGTAAAAAAAAACTTTTTAGACGTGAGGATGGAGAGGAGCTAGCCAAGAAGCTGCCCCTCATCCAAGATCCGGAGCTGATCTCAGTGTTGCTGGACGAGCTGTCGCCGCCCGCGCAGCAGAACCAGTCCCAGGACCTTCAGGACAAGCGGGCGTCGGGTCTGCGGGCGCTGTGCCAGCTGGCCCTGGGGCTCGCGCTCGCGGCCCTCAAGCGGGCCCCGCAGTCCTTGCTCCGGAGGGGCAACGAGGCGAAAGTGGAGTTGTTGGACCAGGATGAAGTGTTGGTGGACGCTGCTATTGATGGAGAGGTTAGTAATCAATTGTTTTGTATTTTTATTTGATTGTGTACCTTGCATATAGTTATGAGAAAGTGTCTTCGTTGTTATTGCCATCTTCAGTGTCTCGTTCCTGATTAAGTAGTGGGGATTGTGACGTGGCTAGACCTTAACATTTTTGTTTCATTTTATTGTACGTTTTTGAATAATATACTTATGTATATTATTTATAAACACATTCACTTCATTCACTTCAAATTCACTTCATAATAACTATGAATTATGAAGAAATATCAAAAATCGGGGCTATTTACTCTCTTGAAAACCTGCCTGGGCAAAGAGGTCTCCCTCCATGCGGCTAATATAACCATAGCCATCTCCTGCATGAAAATATCAAAAAAAAATTATCGATAATTGATTTGGGTCCATAAAGTTTCAAATATATTCACAAAATATCTAATTCTTGCTGAATTCTTGAAAGCTTCAGAATTTAATTCCATACGTTTCCAGGCGTTTGAATACCTGGAAGAGGCGATCCTGTCGTCGGAGACGGTGGCGACCGAGGAGTACTACCAGCGGCGCATACACTCTCTCATCACCGACTTCATCGTGCTCATGCATTCCAAGCTCATGGAGATGAGGGTCAAGTAAGTGTGTAGATACACATATACCTAATTGGTATTTTTCGAACTGCTATTGTGTTCAAATGGAGGAAATTTTGTATAAATTCTGGTCTCAATTCTGGTGGCTTTTTTAAGTATTTTTAATGTTAGTTATATTATTTGTTAGTTGGTGTTGGTCAAATAGTAAAAAAATGTAACACGAACAATAATCATTAATGTTGATAGAATTTAATGCCGAAATTCTACCTACTTTATTCTTCAATTTTTTTTGGACTAATAACACCGCCGAATTGATCTATTTTAATATGCAACGAGGACTCACGGTATATGTGTTTTAATTCATTTATTGCTGATACTTGTACTCAGTTGCTTATATTGTGGTCACGCCAAGGTTGAAATACGAGAAGTAAATTAATAGAAAACCGTATATTGTGACTACCCTCTACATATTATAAAATTAGGGTTGATTATTTCCGCGATAATATTTGTCTAAAATCCGCTTATCCATAGTACCTGTTACTTATTAAAACTTTATCATTCGCTAGTTTGTTAAAATAAACACTTAGTGATGAAATAAGCATTTAATGGCGAAGCAAGCACTCGGTGACGTAGTAAGCATTTAGTGACAAAACAAGAAACAGCTTTATTCCGTTAATGCAACACATACAAAAGAAATAACATAAAGTAAAAGTAAAAAGAAAATAGACACAAATAATACTGTATAAATAAAAACATCATTAAAAAATAGGAACAGGACATTTTTACAGGACATTAGGACAGGACCTTTACTTGTACAGTATAACTATTATTATATGTGATGCAAACACGTGACGTGTCCCCCCTTCCCCAGGGCGGAGGAGGCGGGGCGCGCGGCGCAGATGTACGCGGCGGAGGGGCTGGCGGCGCCGGGCGCGGCGCGCCGCACGCGCCTCGCCGCGCTGCTGCGCTGCGTGGAGCGCCTGTACGCGCGCGACCCGCGCGGCCTGCGCCACGACTACTGGCGCGCGTGTGACGCCTCGCCGCACACCTACAGGTCAATATCGCTACTGCTCTTATATATCCTTCTTCATACTTTTTTACTTTTATAACTGGACCCTGTTAAGCAGTAAAGATCCAAATCAAATCAAATTATTTATTTGCTTGAATATAGGTAGGTACATACGGTTCTAACAATTATTCCACCTCTAGGGCATGCAAAAATGATCCAACAGCTTTTTTACTTTTGAGTTAACACAGTTTGGCCGTAAAATAAAAATCTCAATGTTACATTATTTTTTGTAAATCGCCAGTTTATTAAGACATAATATGTACATTTCAAAAAGCAATATCTTTTGTGCATATATAAAACTTCACTAGAAGGCATGGATGTGTTTATAAAACGATTTCACACAATATGTTGACTGGATCTTTTCTGCTTAACAGGGTCCAACTTATTTCAGTAAGGATAATGGATAATCTAGAATAAAATAATTTGTACACTTATATCAACTGTCCCTTGTAATGTATCGTAGATATTTTCTTGATAGTTATGTGCCATCGTGATTCATTCTTTGTTTCAAAAATCGGTAGTAAAACAGCGTAATGATGTATGTTGTTGATTGTGACATTGTTCACTACACCGAATGTTATCCTCCTACAACACTATATGTTCGTCCTATGATATTTTTCATGGCTCATTGCCCTCAGCTAAGACAGATATTTGTAAGTTATATAACTAATAATTTAGTATATTTATTTTGTTTAATTTAATGTTACGTTCTCATTAAGTAATATATGTTCACTTTTTCAGAATGAACACTATCATATTGTTATTTATACTAGAGTGTGATACAAGTATAACGGAACATGTTGCATTCAATTTGTGAACCAAATAAAAAAAAATTGAGAGGTTTGTATTCATCAATTAGACAAATAATTTTTAATCTTGTATATATGTTCACAGAGCGGGAGGTCGCGCCGCCACGCTGTTCAAGTTCGTGCGGCTGTCGGGCGAGGTGGTGGTGGCGGCGCTGCTGGCGGCGTACCTGCGCGCGCTGGCGGCGCTGGCCGTGCCGCGCCACACGTGGGCGCTGCTGGCGCGCCGGGACGCGCTCTCCGCGCACCACCTGCTGGCGGCGCTGCAGCTCTACCACAGGTGTGTGTGCGGCAACGCTGCTGACGGATATTTTAATAGCAAAACTCGTTTATTTTGAATTAATTAATTATTATGTACTTAATAATTAATTAGTATGTTAAAAGGTGGTAGAACCAGTGTAGTTCGCCCGGGGAGGTACCACCGCCACACCTATTTCTAGCTTCAAGCATTTCTTGCTTTTCGATGGAAGGGTGTGGGTGCCGGAACACTTATGTATGAGGCGACTATCATAGTCCTCGGGAGTAGCAACGCATCTGTGATTGACTTCAGATAAAATCTATGTTCTATATGAAGTTGCTTACAAATGTTCATGGGCGGCAGTGAACACTTACCATCAGGTGGACAGCATGCTCGTTTGCTACTTCATATCATAAAAAAATACACAATGCATCTTAGAGATATGGTTACAAAAACAAGAATCACTAACAATTACGCTTAGTACTATGTCACAAAATGTGTAAATTAGAGAGATAAGTAATATACGTGCGTATGCGCAGGAACCTCCGCGTGGACGCGACGCCGTTCGCGGATCGCGCGCACGCGTCGCTGGGCGCCGCCGCGCTGCCCGCCTCACGCCCCGCACGCCTGCTCGTGCGACAGGAGGAGGTCTGCTTTACACACAGTTTATATTGAAATACGACTTGAGATTCGAGTTCCGAGTTCCTACCACGAACATCCAAGATGTGGAGTGAGCTTTCTCCTGAAATATTCCCGGACCGCTATGACATGGGGCTCTACAAGAAAGGCCCAAAAGCAGCTCTCCTTCAAAGCCGGCGATGCATTGGCGACTCCTCTGGTGTTGAAACGTCCATAGGCGACGGTAACCGCTTTCCATCAGGTGGCCCGTCTGCCTTATCGTTAGGTACAAATATAAAAATAAAAAAATGTGTGTGTGTACTAGCGTACACTCGTAAGAAGTGAAACTTCTTTATGACGTTATTTTTCAAAAAATAATTTACTATATGCAACTTTACAGAAATTGGTTAAATAAAGTTAAATTAGATACAGTTTAATAACAGGCTTTTATTAAACTTTATCTAATAATCTAATCTATAATAATCTATCTAATATTACGCGTGGTAGGGATAAGAAAAACATGGCGCGTAACGGAAAAAAAAAGATGGCGCGTAACAGAAAAAGATGGCGCGTAACGAAAAAATGTTACACTAATTTTTTTTCCAACCCCGATAAAGAAGTTTCACTTCAAAAAGATAACTTAAATGTTAGTAAAACATAAAAATAAAATTAAAACAGGTAGAGGCAATGATCGCCGCGTTGAAGCTGATCGCGGCGGTGGCGCGCGAGGACGAGGCGGCCGCCGCCAGCATCTGCGAGAACCTGCAGTGGGACGCCGTCAACTGCATGTTTGGTACGTGTTCACTCTTGATATTGTAAGTTATTTTAATAAACTGATTATCACATTATTTTAACAACTACATTATCAAATTTGTGGTTAATATTATGAACACAAAGGCCTCAATGTGCCACGTCATTTTTTGGTAAAGGAGCTATTTATTTATTTATTTATACTTTATTATATCTTACAATTTTGGTACAAAAGGCGGACTCAATGCTAGGGGCATTGTTTCTTTACACGGTAACGCCGGAAATAATACTGCCAACTATTACGTCTGGAGTAGTAGCGATCCAGACGCGAGCTAATAAAATGCTGCCGTGAGCGGCCTTTTTAAACAAAACTGAGTTGTAATAACCATATGTTAAGGTACGTGTAACTTTCATTACCATATAAAAAAACACGATTGTAATTATATTAAAAAAAATGACTATAAATAACAAAAAAGACAAACCCGCTGAGTTTTTTTGCCGGATCTTCTCAGTTCAGGTCGTATCGGATCCGGTGGTAGTGTAAGAATAAAATGTAACTGACAATTTGTAAGTGCCCCCGTAGGTCTATACAAAATAAAGACATTTAATTTGGTGTGTCAGGTCTGATATGCTGCCACGTGCCGCTGCAGCTGAAGGCGGAGCTGTGCCTGACGCTGGCGGCGCTGGGCGGCGCGGCGGGCACGGCGCCGCGCGTGTGGGCCGCGCTCGAGGCGGCGCAGCTCGTCGCGCTGGCGAAGGACAAGCGCGCGCTCAACGCGGAGCTGCTCGAGGTGAGCGGGCCACGTGCCTGACGCTGGCGGCGCTACAGTCGTAATGACTTGTATGGAGTGACTTATAACCAATGTTGGGAATAATTTAGACGGATCGGAGGATATTTAAGCATGTAAGATGTCTAATAAACAATGAAAATTGCAAATATTTGTAGAAACGTTTTTACGTTTACGTTATAGTAATTTTAAGTAAGTTACGTAATGCTTGCGAGTTATCACTCGCAAACATGGTTAGCTGAAAGTTATGTGTGCCTGCCATCAATGGCCATTGGCCGTGTGCCAATGGTTAGTCATCCCTGGTCTAAAATCAGTTACATACCAACTATGACATTTTGATTGGAAACTGTTATGTTGACAACGAGTCCGGTCGGCAGGTGGAGTGCCGCATCGAGGAGTACCCGCTGTCGCGCGCGTTCCTGGCGCTGCTGGAGGCGCTGTGCGGCGCGGCGCCGCTGCCGCGCGCGCTGGGCGCCGGCGCGCGCGCGCCCGGCCTCGACCCCTACGTGGAGCACGCGCTCGTGCGCCTCGCGCTGCCCGCGCCGCACCGCCCCTACGTCAAGCCCTACGAGAAGTGGCAGGTGAGCTGCTGTGCATGTCACGTGTTAGTTGACATGATGTACGTGACGACCCGCGTGGCGGACCGGTTACCATACCGGTCTGACGCACTGGGTCCCGGGTTCGATTCTCGGTGATGAGTTTAGATTCATGTTCGGGGTCTGGGTGTTTGTGTATTCGTCTTGTGTGTGACCATGGTACCCACGACACAGGAGAAGATCCTAGTGTGTTTTCCCCGTTTTTTTCGCTTTGTGAGTGTTTATGTATATAAACGCATCTCACACGGACCTTTGAATATTCACTTAGGTCTTTACCTGACTCATGTGCGTACAAAAGGCAGCAAGTAAGTGTTCAAGCGACGTATTTATTTATAGATTCGATAATTTTGTAACTGTTTATAAAATTTTACATTAGATCCCAGACGAAAATTCCTTTTCGTAAATACTACCGTTTTATCGTACTGATTTAGCAATAAAATTAATTGCAAAACTTGTTAAGAAAACTATAATCTACATAACATTACATTGCTTACTTCGTAAATTTTAAATAGTGGAGCGCCTGGGGATTTTCACCTCGGATAAGAGTTAGAGAGATAGAGATAGATAATATTGTATTTGACGAGAAGATAAGATGCACTTATCGTTGATCTAGATGCTGTCCCTCTGCTTCCGCCTGTTCGTCCGCTGGCTGGAGCAGTACGAGCCAGCGCCGTCGGACTTCCCGCCGGCGGGCCGCGAGCCGGACGTCAACCCGCCGCCCGGCTTCCGCCTGCTCATGCAGCTGCAGACCAAGTCCGAGTTCCTGCGGCTCGTGCTCACCACCATGGACGAGGCGCACGATCTGCTCGACAAGCAGATGGAGCCTGGACAGGTCACTTTTATTAGCTATTTTTAGGTCGTCTATGATATTACAGTTTGGTTGCACTGTTACATTCTTTATCAAAATTCTGAGTTGTGTTAATCAGTTGTTGAAACTCGGCCTTTCACTCGAGGATCCCAAAATCTAATCTCAAGCACGCACTATTAATATTTCTAAAATCATGTGCGTATTAAAATAATTAACATTGTTTTACGGTGAAGGAAAACATCATAAGAAAACCTACATACACACGAGAGATCTTTTAAAAAAAAACTCAAAAGCATAGCGTAGTCGACTATGGTCTGAACCCGTCTCATTCAGAGTTAAGAGCCGTGGCCAGCAGTGGGACAATAATGGGTTGACCAGACTAAAAATACTTCTCGCCAGTATTTGGTAGAGCTCAATTACCATTAAATATTTATTTTATTTAGCAGATATACGTGGAGGAGACTTTAATTAGTGCGCTACAAATACTGGAGCGTGCCCTCGCCCTGGAGCGCCCGCTGACGGCCGCCGCTTCGGAAGCGGGCCGGAGTGTTCTCATCGTCGGACTCTCTAAATTGATATTGGGTAAAATTTCTCATTTTCCTAACACCGGAATTCCTTTATTTGTTCTGGAACTGGAACCGGAATTCATTCATTCGTCTGTTCAAATTACTTTCGATGATGATTTTAATGCAGTCAAGGTTAACTAAATGCTAAACTTAACAATACGGCATTTCGTGGAAATATAGCTTTTTCAAGGCGGTAGAACAAATATAGTTCTGTACCACAGCTACAGCAGTTCCGTTGGGAACGTCACCCGCGTGTAGGAAAGCCACACTTCTGTGAGTGCTTTCAGGTAGAACCCCAATATTATAACAAGTTTAATACAAATGTTTATATAAGCGAAAATGGGGATTCGCCATCAGGATGACTGCATGCTCGATTGCTACTAGCAATTGCATGAAATAATTCTGGCAGAATCGTTTTTGCTTGTGTAGTGCGTTGCATGAATGTTTGTTATGTTCCAGCGCCGGAGGGTCCGAACTCAACAGACCGGCTGGTGTCGTGCTGCCGCGCGGTGTCGCTGGGCCCCGCGCTGCCGGCGGCCGCGGCGCGCGGCGTGGCGCTGCTGGCGCGCGCGCTGCACTGGCCCGCCGCCGCGCGCCAGCTGCTCGCCACCGTCGCGCACCGCCGCGACCTCGCCGCCGAGATACGGTAACCGCCACACTGCCACACTGCCACACACCGCCGCCGCGCGCCAGCTGCTCGCCACCGTCGCGCACCGCCGCGACCTCGCCGCCGAGATACGGTAACCGCCACACTGCCACACTGCCACACACCGCCGCCGCGCGCCAGCTGCTCGCCACCGTCGCGCACCGCCGCGACCTCGCCGCCGAGATACGGTAACCGCCACACTGCCACACTGCCACACACCGCCGCCGCGCGCCAGCTGCTCGCCACCGTCGCGCACCGCCGCGACCTCGCCGCCGAGATACGGTAACCGCCACACTGCCACACTGCCACACACCGCCGCCGCGCGCCAGCTGCTCGCCACCGTCGCGCACCGCCGCGACCTCGCCGCCGAGATACGGTAACCGCCACACTGCCACACTGCCACACACCGCCGCCGCGCGCCAGCTGCTCGCCACCGTCGCGCACCGCCGCGACCTCGCCGCCGAGATACGGTAACCGCCACACTGCCACACTGCCACACACCGCCGCCGCGCGCCAGCTGCTCGCCACCGTCGCGCACCGCCGCGACCTCGCCGCCGAGATACGGTAACCGCCACACTGCCACACTGCCACACACCGCCGCCGCGCGCCAGCTGCTCGCCACCGTCGCGCACCGCCGCGACCTCGCCGCCGAGATACGGTAACCGCCACACTGCCACACTGCCACACACCGCCGCCGCGCGCCAGCTGCTCGCCACCGTCGCGCACCGCCGCGACCTCGCCGCCGAGATACGGTAACCGCCACACTGCCACACTGCCACACACCGCCGCCGCGCGCCAGCTGCTCGCCACCGTCGCGCACCGCCGCGACCTCGCCGCCGAGATACGGTAACCGCCACACTGCCACACTGCCACACACCGCCGCCGCGCGCCAGCTGCTCGCCACCGTCGCGCACCGCCGCGACCTCGCCGCCGAGATACGGTAACCGCCACACTGCCACACTGCCACACACCGCCGCCGCGCGCCAGCTGCTCGCCACCGTCGCGCACCGCCGCGACCTCGCCGCCGAGATACGGTAACCGCCACACTGCCACACTGCCACACTGCTACACACCGCCGCCGCGCGCCAGCTGCTCGCCACCGTCGCGCACCGCCGCGACCTCGCCGCCGAGATACGGTAACCGCCACACTGCCACACTGCCACACTGCTACACACCGCCGCCGCGCGCCAGCTGCTCGCCACCGTCGCGCACCGCCGCGACCTCGCCGCCGAGATACGGTAACCGCCACACTGCCACACTGCCACACACCGCCGCCGCGCGCCAGCTGCTCGCCACCGTCGCGCACCGCCGCGACCTCGCCGCCGAGATACGGTAACCGCCACACTGCCACACTGCCACACTGCTACACACCGCCGCCGCGCGCCAGCTGCTCGCCACCGTCGCGCACCGCCGCGACCTCGCCGCCGAGATACGGTAACCGCCACACTGCCACACTGCCACACACCGCCGCCGCGCGCCAGCTGCTCGCCACCGTCGCGCACCGCCGCGACCTCGCCGCCGAGATACGGTAACCGCCACACTGCCACACTGCCACACACCGCCGCCGCGCGCCAGCTGCTCGCCACCGTCGCGCACCGCCGCGACCTCGCCGCCGAGATACGGTAACCGCCACACTGCCACACTGCCACACACCGCCGCCGCGCGCCAGCTGCTCGCCACCGTCGCGCACCGCCGCGACCTCGCCGCCGAGATACGGTAACCGCCACACTGCCACACTGCCACACACCGCCGCCGCGCGCCAGCTGCTCGCCACCGTCGCGCACCGCCGCGACCTCGCCGCCGAGATACGGTAACCGCCACACTGCCACACTGCCACACACCGCCGCCGCGCGCCAGCTGCTCGCCACCGTCGCGCACCGCCGCGACCTCGCCGCCGAGATACGGTAACCGCCACACTGCCACACTGCCACACACCGCCGCCGCGCGCCAGCTGCTCGCCACCGTCGCGCACCGCCGCGACCTCGCCGCCGAGATACGGTAACCGCCACACTGCCACACTGCCACACACCGCCGCCGCGCGCCAGCTGCTCGCCACCGTCGCGCACCGCCGCGACCTCGCCGCCGAGATACGGTAACCGCCACACTGCCACACTGCCACACACCGCCGCCGCGCGCCAGCTGCTCGCCACCGTCGCGCACCGCCGCGACCTCGCCGCCGAGATACGGTAACCGCCACACTGCCACACTGCCACACTGCTACACACCGCCGCCGCGCGCCAGCTGCTCGCCACCGTCGCGCACCGCCGCGACCTCGCCGCCGAGATACGGTAACCGCCACACTGCCACACTGCCACACACCGCCGCCGCGCGCCAGCTGCTCGCCACCGTCGCGCACCGCCGCGACCTCGCCGCCGAGATACGGTAACCGCCACACTGCCACACTGCCACACACCGCCGCCGCGCGCCAGCTGCTCGCCACCGTCGCGCACCGCCGCGACCTCGCCGCCGAGATACGGTAACCGCCACACTGCCACACTGCCACACACCGCCGCCGCGCGCCAGCTGCTCGCCACCGTCGCGCACCGCCGCGACCTCGCCGCCGAGATACGGTAACCGCCACACTGCCACACTGCCACACACCGCCGCCGCGCGCCAGCTGCTCGCCACCGTCGCGCACCGCGGTTTCTTTTCCGAGCGGCTTCAGCGCGCTCTCTGGCTCATTTGGCGTCTTCCTTCGCTGACATCACGTCCTCGCAGAAGGTGATCATACCGTTCCAGGTCTCTCGACGCTGAACCATCGCCGCAACGACGGCCGCTGGAGAAAGGTCCGCTCTAACCTTTTGGACGAAACCGCGACACTGCTAGCTAGTTTGTTCAGTATTTCCTTTTATATATAGATACTTCAAAAAACAACAGCACCTCACTTCACCATCGCAATGCTGCTCTCGCATGTAAGCTCCAAACGATGCAGAATCTTATTAAGTAGCTTAATAATCGTCCTCCAGGAGCGGCTTCGTGGAGTGCCTGGAGGCGGAGGAGGGCGCGGCGGGCGAGGAGGGCGCGGAGGCGGCGCGCGAGGCGAAGGAGGGCATCGTGGGGCTGCTGCTGCAGCTGCTGCCCAACGCGCCGCCCAACTTCGCGCACTTCCTGCTCGGTTACCAGGTGCACGATGATGTGAGTGCTGCACTTATAATTTGTACGAGGCAACACATACATTCTGCTACATCAGCAATTTACCTGAGCCGCGTGATTATTTAATTGTCACTAAAAGTTCATCAGTACGTTCGTTAGCACCAAGGCGATCGCGCGTGCTCACTAATCATACATCATTCAAGTTTAATGTATGATTAGTATAATCAAGGACAATAAATATTTCAAAAAAAAAATATATATATCCAAAGAGTGTAGTAGTCTAACAAGGACTCTACATATTTGTTTTGACTTTGCGACATTGTTGTTACTTCTCGTGTCTTTATTTATGTTTCGAAGGTGTTTGTGAATATAAATATAAATTTGACAACCAAGTTTCTTTGTTTAAAATGTTGAAAATTAATATTGTAAATGGTTGAGAGTTAATATTGTAATTAAATTAGAGTTTCTCATTAATTAAAGTTTTAGTTTTCGAAACACTGTTACAACTTTACTATAATTTCTGTTAGATTATTTGATGAATTTTAATAATTAAAAAATTATAAGTTTTGTAAACTGTATTGAATAAACATTTCACGTATTTCCGAACGACATTGAGCACAGCTGCACCAAAGCATACCAAAAGCTTCAAAATTTGTTTTTGCGCATGGCTGCCAGTTGATTTAGTTCTTCAGTAACCTCCTACGATATCCACGGGAAGAGGGTTGTTCCTCGAGACTGACCCTAAATATACGTATCGTATACGTATATTTAGGGTTACCTTTGGTGTACCGTGTCATACCGTGCCATAGTATATTGGTTCCGCGCAGATATCCCGCAGCGCGCTGCACGAGGCGGGCGCGGCGGGGTCGCCGCGCACCTGCCTGCACTCCATCCTCGACATACTAGACGCGCATATCGCCGCGCCGGGCTCGCAGGACAGGTACGTGCTGTTTTTGTTACTATGGCTGATCGACCATTGACTTGGTTATTTGGCTTGTGAAGGTGTAGTTAACGCGACAATCAAACAGCATACAATCCTCGACGGTTATTTTTTTGTATCGTAGTTATGCTCAAGGGTTTTTATGCGACGAATTAATTTATAATTTTATGAAATACGAATTAAAATCGGAATTTAAATATTGCAGTCGATACAAAACAAAAATGGCGAGCCGTGCCGGCGTTGAGTATCAGTATCATGGGACCGAATTGCATCAATCTAGAAAATCCAACAAGAAATTACTTTGATTTTTATTATTGAGATGAAATGAAATGAAATGTCTTTATTTTGTATAGGCCTACGGGGTCACTTACAAATTGTCAGTTACACATTTTTTTTACACTACCACCAGATCGGAACACGACCTTTTTTATCTTACTGATGTAGCAAACGAGCATGCAGTCCACCTGATGATAAGTGGTCACTGCCGCCCATGGACATCTGTAATCAACTTCATACTGAACACTGGCCCCATCTGAAGTCAATCACAGATGCGTTGCTACTCCCGAGGACTATGATGGTCGCCTCATGTGAAAGTGTGCCGGCAACCACACTCTTCCATCGAAACGTAAGAAATGCTTCACGATAGAAATAGGTGTGGCGGTGGTACTATTTTTTTTTATTTTTTTTATTATAACACAAAAACTCCACAGACTGATCGTCCATGCCTTTTGTCACAATAGTTCTTCTTTTTTTTTTAACAATAAGTCCTTATTTCTTAGCTCCACGTTAGGCCATCGCTGTCACCATCACACTGTCGTGTGCGGTGGTGACAACGTTGGCAAGTAAAGAAATCTTACAATTACGCTTAATATATATATAGGACCATTCATCATTTTTATTTACATGGTATGTATAATTCAGTGCATTGTACATAGATGTATATGTGTTGTAATTTTGTTATTTTTTACCGATAAATCCTAAGCTATTGTATATAATTCTAAGGACACTACACTCTAATTACATTATTTTTATTGTAAGTTGAGATTTAATTCTTTCCGGAGGCCACTTCGAACGTGCAATTTTCCTTATCTATGATTTTTGAGTCCCTGCTACGGATTGCCATGGAGATGTTGTAGTCTTCCAGCCTTTCATCGGTGGCAGTCATAGCTCTTAGGATGAACTGAGCTACGGCGTCATCGCTGTAGTCGGTGTAGTAAGTGCAGCTGGTGGTATGACGCGATACTGCCACTACTGCGTGGGGGACGCTGTTGTGCAAGTGGAGGTGCTTTGTGGAGGCACGCACAATTACCGTCGTCTCGCTCGTTAATCCCTGTGCTTCGTGTATGGTCAGGGTGCGCGATCCCTCCCCACTCCCAAAGCCCTCTTTCTTCAGACTCTCCTTCTCGGCTTGGGTGTGTACCAAGTAGAGTGTCCTCTCGAGGGTCTTTGGGATCAGCGCATCGGTGTACCTCTTCAGCTTCAGGGATCTCATACGCGACATGGACGAGTATATGCCACTGTATACCTCGCTTAGGGCATACGCTACGTCCACCGGATTCCTGTGCGTGCACAACAGATCTTGGCTTATCCTGGTTATCTGGTTTGGTCGACAGTATCGCAGTTCGAATAGGTTGTTGCGTTCTATGAACGGCAGCTGGTTAACATCTCCGAGGAGCACCACTTCCTCCGCTCCGGTCAGTCTTATCGCCATCACAATGCCTCCGAAATGGTTCATGAGTACCTGATATGTGATATTGTTATGTATAACTCAAACGCACGGAATGGTATTGTGTGTGCAGGGAGGCGAGCGAGCTGGTGGAGAAGTGCTACCAGGTGGTGTACTCGTTGTGCGCGCGGCCGCAGACGTCCGCGCCGGCGCTGCGCTTGCTGCGCGCGAGGGACTACTTCCTCGCGCGCCACGTCAAGCAGGTCGTCAATCTGGAGGTGTGTTGGATTTATGTATGAATTGTATCTTGGTATAACGTATGGTTATAGTGTTGAATAAAAATAAATTAAAAAGTAATATATGATTTTAGACTAATATTATCGCGGAATTGACACGTTTTAATACTCACGATATGCGGTTATTGAATCCATTTCGAATTCTTTTTGCCGATATTTCGACCCAGTTGCATGGATCGTGGTCACGGCGAAACCACCGCCGTGACCGAAGAATTCGAAAAGGATTAAAAAAACCGCATATCGTGACGGGTACTCACGATATGTGGTTTTAAGTATTAAAATTACAAAGTAGATCATAGATGTCTATATAATCTATCGTAGGCTACTTTACAGAAGCTCAGCTCAGTTTCAGCTCTGTCGGTTGTGAATTGTCCACACACACTTTTTGTTAAAAACATGTATGCATGTTAAAGTAGCATACGAGCATGCTGACCACCTTATAAAGTCGCTTCTCGCTGTCTCTATGTATGCTTAGATCTTTAAAACTACGCTACGGATTTTAATGCAGTTTTTTTATAGATAGAGTTATTCAAGTGTAAGGTTTGTACGTATAATACATGTATAATATAGTAGAGAAACACTGATTCTTTTAGATTTTTGATTTTTGATTTTTAGGCGGAACGAAGTTCGCCGGGTCAAGTAGTAGGAAATAAAAACATTAATTCCATTTGCAGACGGCGTCAGCGCGCACGATCTCCGCGCGGTCGTGGGCGGTGCGCGCGTGCGCGTGCGAGGCGGGCGCGGCGGGCGCGGCGCGCCAGCACGCGGCGCTGGCCGCGCTGCTCGCCGCGCTCGCGCACGCGCCCGCCAGGCCCACGCAGGTGACTACAGATGGCAATAATGGTTGAAAATATGTATTGGTTAACTGTTAAGTGATAAATATTTTATCGATATTTTTATTGGTTGAAAATATTGGTTGATATTTTTATTAATCTCAGCACTTGTTAAAATTATCGTTTAGTTCGAATGAATAAAAATATCACAGACAATAATTATTACGTAAACATCAAAATTGTACTGTATTTTTAGTGCAATAGAACATAGAATTGAATAATAATAATAATAATAATAATAAAATAGTTTATTGCCCCAAAACTGACATACACAATAATTTAAATTTAAGCACGAGAAATAACAAATGCTATACATTAAAATAAACAATAACAAATTAAATTTAAAAAAAAAGAAACGGACAAGAAAAAATATTTTTATGAGGGCAAAGGAAGAGGCTCAGCATTTTGCTGTTCGGAGACCTGGGTCTCGTACAGCGCTGTTTTTCAGCCACTCCCTACTCTCCCTAAGATATTGTGCGGGAGATGGTTGTATGTTCCCCAATCCCAACCGACACAGATAAAATGCAAACACAAGAAGTATCACTCAATAATAATAATAATAAATGCAGCAGCGAATTGAAAACAAAAAGAATACAAAAATAAACAAACAATTTAACCTTGCGTGCGTGCGTGCGTGTGTGTGTGTGTGTGTGTGTGTGTGTGTGTGTGTGTGTGTGTGTGTGTGTGTGTGTGTAAATTGTTATACTTATATGTGTGTATAGATAGGAATTACTCAATAATGTTAAAGAACTCTCTTAGGCGTATAGACTTACAATGCGCATGTGCCAAATTCTCTACAGCAAGCTGTCTCCTTAGGAGTGCTGCGCGGTATTTAGCTTTAAAAGCCTCTACACTCATTTTATTTTTTAGTGGCGGTGGTAAGTCGTTCCAGATGCTTGCTGCAAAGAATTTAAAACAACCTCGATATCGTCTAGACTTATGTGACTTAAGAGAATACGGTGAGTGACTATTTTCTATGGCTAACGTCAAAGGACTCGGGGTCAGCAGGCCATAGGCGACGTGCGAGGAGAGTTGAAAAATGTTCCCGATAGCTTACGAGTTACAGTCGAAATCTTAATGCAGAACTTACATAGTGTTAAAATTATTGAGTTGATATTTTTATTCAATATTGATAATATGGCTTAACGAATAACATGGTTGTTTCAAATTATTAGTTAAATTTATTGGTTGATGGTTATATTCATCATCTCTACAGGTGACACACTTTTAAAACGCTTTCTACACTCATAGCCCCACAGTAAGATTTTCTCCTGTGTCGTGGGTGCCATGGACACACACAAAGACGTTTACACAAACACCCAGACCCAGAACAAGAATCTAAACTCATTATTCAGATACCTGTCTGGCCGGGAATCGAACCTGGGACTCACAACTTGTCAGATCAGTATGGTAACCGCTGCGCCATGCGTGTCGTCAACTTCGGTCATCACTTTTATCTTTTTTAATTCTTCTTCTTCGTCATAATCCATTGTTGTCCCACTTCTGGGCACGGGTTTTCTCTCAGAATGAGAGGGTTTAGGCCATAGCCCACCGTGCTGGCCAAGTGTGAATTGGTGGACATACTTTTTAATTTGCGATTGTTATATTTAAAATCACAATTGCAATTGCACGTGGACAGATATTAAGTAATCAGAATGAAATGTGAGTATGAAATTGAAAATGTTTTCGTAAATTATAATGTTTAATCTGGTAATAAAAACGATTACTTGATTTTTCTAAAAAATATTGAATAAAAAACATCGAAGGCTTGAGCCGTTTACATTTAAAGTTCTTTGAAAATTGTAAGTCCATGTACCACCTTTACAGTTAAATATCTTCTATATAATATTTCGCAATTAGCCATCAAGCGCATTGCGTGGTCATTATATCATATCATCAATTAGCTTAGTTCGTGGAAAATATCAGTGAATCCTAAATCTAATATTTTATTTATCAATCTAATACTGTATGTGGCAAGAAACCATACAAATATTACATCAAATGAATACATTACATGTATTTTACTTAATATATTTAATGTTATACTCGTGCAGGAATGGGAGTGGTGCGTGATCCGTCAGTGCATCGAGGGGCTGCCGGTGAGCGTGACGCCGGCGCCGGAGCCGCGCTGGGAGCTGTTCCACGCGGAGCAGCTGCGGCGCGCGATCGCGGAGTGCGACGTGCCGGCGGGCGGCGGGCGGCGCGTGAGCGTGCCGCGCGTGCACGCGCTGCTGGCGCGCGAGCTGGCCGCGCTGCGCGCCTCCGCGCCGCAGCGGACGCTCGTCACCGCTGAGATACAGAAGGTTGGTGTCGACGATTGTTGACCATTCGTTTGTTGAAGATGGTAGAGCCAGTGTAGTTCGACCGGGGAAGTACCACCACTACACCTATTTCTAGCAAGAACCATTTCTTGCGTTTCTATGGAAGTGTGTGGTTGCCGGCACACTTTTATATAAGGCGACAATCATAGTCCTCGGGAGTAGCAACGCATTTGTGATTGACTTCAGATAAAACCCATTTTCTGTATGAAGTTGATTACAGATGTCCATGAGCGGCAGTGACCGCTTACCATCAGGTGGACTGCATGCTCGTTTGCATTACTTCAGTCAGATAAAAAAAAAGCTCGAGGGATCGACTAAAAGGTTCTTTTTTAGGTTTTATGTGTGGTAAAATGGATAACAACAAATAATATATAAAATTACTTGATAGTATTGATCTATTATGTGTTATGTTAATGTTACTAAACTCGATGTTACGAAACTTTTTTTTATTATGAACACACCAAATATACCGTACTATAGTATTATTTACACCTTTACTTTTGAGATTATAAGTCTTTTTATTACCAGTGCAGAATACCAGTACCAGTATAATGACTAACCATAATAAGTCATACCATTAAACATTTCCATACGTATCAATTTTTCTTCCCAAATTGATACGTATGGAAATGTTTGTGCACACGGCACAATTTCCTAAAACAAATACGCGGATTTTATTTTTTTTTAAATTCATACTTTAACTTGTCATGACATATATATATTTGATAATTCTAATTGTAAATTATTTATGTTTTATTTTTGAAGGTCCTAGACTACGTCACTGAAATCAACCGACAACGCAACCTTGCGGCAACTCTCACGCACTATTACGACTCTTGGAGGCAGCTTACGGAAATTCTATTCTGCGTCGCTCCGGATGATTTGCTCACCTTGGAATCCAGAAAGAATCTTCTTCTAAATATATTGCAGGATCTCCTAAACAAAATACCGCCCGCTGAAGTCCTACCGCAGATAGGCAATCTCGCCTCGGGGACCGTATTGTTGCTCTTGGTCAATCTTCGTCACTGCTACATTCTTCAGAAGAGAGAATCCAACTTGAAATCCACAGAATTTGAAGCCAGCTTCTTCGGCCCATCCAATCAAATAATGCAGACCAAATCGTTAACACTGAAGTTTATACTGCACAAAATCCTAAGTTGGATTCTAGTTTCAAGCGGTTCGACGCAAAAGATGCGCGTAAACCTATACGGGGCGTTGTTGAACTTTTTGAACATAGTGAATTTGAAGTCGAGTCCAGCTGAGCCGGAGGAGGAGGAGATGAACGGAACGTACGTCAGTCGCCTCGACAGTTCGAAGGCGAGGCCTAGTAAAGAGGAATCAACGTTGAAGTCAATGGTGATAGATGTGATAAACAGTTTCGGTGACAAGCTGTGTTCGATAGTGTGCAGTGATTGTATCGGCGCCGGGCACGACGTGTGCCGCATGGTGGCGCTGTCCTGCCTCGACACGCTCATCGATATCGACCCCGGCACGGACTGGATGAACATGTTGACCAATCAGGGATACTTGCGCAGCTTGATTGACAGTTTGCTTCAAGATGATGAAGGTTTGAGGGAGGTGAGTGATTTATATATGTTTTCTCAAAGTCACAATGTATTTTAGTAATGCATGATAATGTAATCTTCATTGAAATGAAATGAAATGTCTTTATTTTTACAAAGGCCTATGGGGGCACTTTCGAATTATCAGTTCATATATACAATAAATTATTTTGTTACACTATCACTGGATCGGAACACGATTGCAACTGAGAAAATCCAGCTAGATACTCAGCGGGTTTGTCTTTTTTCTTTATGTAACTTTTCTAATCTTTTAATTTTTCTAACATCTTGTTTTATATGGGTAGTAAAAGCTAGCTCCAATACCTTGGCCACAAGTGCAATCGTTTTCATACGTTTTAATTCGTTCGTCCAAACGAAACAATCGAAAAGTAACAAAACGTTTCGCACGCAGTCGCTGGAGGCGCAGCCGAAGTCGCTGCGCGTTCTGTACGTGTACGAGTCGAAGATGGCGCTGCTCATCAAGCTGGCGGGCACGCGGCTCGGCGCCGAGACGGTGCTGGCGCAGGGCGCGCTCGCGGCGCTGGCGGCGGCGCGCGCGCTCGCCTGCCACCCGGACGTGCACGCCGCGCACGCCGCCGACGAACAGTTCGTGCCGTCCGTGGCCGCCAGGTCGGTGTCTCCTCCCTAGTGTACTACAAGCCGGTGGGCACGCGTCGGAGCTCCTGTTCCCTCTCACTATACTGCTGGAAATACAGTCCGAAAAGGCGACATACGCCTATTCTATCCTGTATTGGTTTGCGGATGTCATGTCACAACGAAAATTGCTTTTTTTTTAGTTAAATTATGGCATAATATCATACAATGTTAATTCCCTCACTTAAGTAGATGCTATCTTGTACCAACATACACCAATGAATCCGCCTGGGTATCTTACTAAAACCTATCATATTTATATGATAGTTTTTATGAATGGATGTTTGTTGTGCAAAAACGCCAGAATGACTGAATATTTTTTTTAGATCTTCAAAAGTTCTTAGATGACGAATATTTATCATATGTTGGTAATAATAATAAATAATTGAGAAGTAAATTATCTCTGAGCTAATAGTGCTCTATCATTGTTTAGGTTCCGTCAGATCCTAGTCCCGGCGCTGGCCTTGTGCGACGCGCTGCTGACGACGCTGGGCTCGCAGAACCACAGCTGCGTGCTCCACATCACGCACTTCTTGCTCAGCCACGTCGAGTGTGTCGACATGGTGCTCAGGTATGTCTGCAACCCTGCATAGCTTGTAAATATGTCTATAACTGAACATGTAGTCCATTTCATTTAAGAATAAATAGCTCACATTAATTACATAATTATTAGTGATAAAAAGATACAAAACGTATACTCGACATTCAAAATTCGCAGTAACTGTCTTTTTAAAAACTAATATATTGTTAGGAATAACAACGAATGATGTCATCACTACCTGGCGATAAATAGACGAGCACTAGCGATTGTCGGTGATACTTTGGTCAGACGGCAGTTGGTGCGGTTGTGCGTTTTCATATTGTCGTTAGTAAGGAAGTACTCGTATATTTAAACAAGTGGTGTAAGAAATGTAATAGAGTTAGATTATTAAAGATTTGCTATTTTTTTAATCGAATTTCACTTCTGATTCCTAATAATATATTTTTTTATATTCAATCAACAATCATTTTGTCAACCAATTACTTTCCATGTCCACGATTTTTAACGAGGTTTATAACGAATACACATAATAATATCATTTGCAATCTAATATTTAAATGTTTTTGTTGTCAGAGCGGCTCATCCGAACTCTCCCCAAGGGCTACTGATCGAGCTGGAGGCGCTGACGTCGGTGATAGCGCGCGCGTCGAACCGCGAGGTGTTCGGCGCGGTGTGCGGCGACACGGCGCTGCAGCCGTGCGTGGCGAGCGTGCAGCGCGTGCAGGGCCTCGTGCTGGCGCTGCTGCCGCGCTTCCAGCACCCGCCGCCGCTGCAGCCGGACCACGACGCCACGCTCTACTACAAGGTGGGGGTGATGATGTATTTGTAACTGTTATGGATATGTTACATGGTTATATTGGGAAACTTTTTAGGATATTACAAGGAATAGGTGAACGAAATATAACAGATAAATTTGAGAATGCGTCCCGGGTATAGACCGTATCATATTTATGTACGTAATAGTGTATTTTTTTATATTTATAATTTACTGTAACTCCATACCATCATAGGGTCGTCTGAAAGAAATCGCTGTTAAGCAATAAAACTGCCTTTTGTATTGTTATTTAAATTTTGTATTGTATGTTATCTTTACTTTTTGGTACAATAAAGAGTATTATTATTATTATATTTCAGCAAAAAATATATGATAAACATTGCGGCATTTGTAGCCGTATTTTGCTTAAAAAGTGCCGAATTAAGCCAGCGCAGGGCCCGTAGCTAATTGTGGCCCATAGTTTGCCTTAAGTAAGGGTATTAAAAAAACTGTTACAAATAAACTTTTCTGGATTCATTCTGACAAATTTTAAAAATTACACTTTCTATATGTACTTCTTTCAGTTTAAGCTTTTCAGGATAGCAAACATAGTAAAATATAAATAGTAGGCGTTAGACCGCGGGGCCGCTTAAATCGCGGGGCCCGTAGCGTTTGCTATTTTTGTTACACGGCTAATCCGGCTCTGGACCTTATATACAATACACGCCTATAACCAGGTGGTGTGCAACTTGCTGCTGTACGCGCGCAACACGCTGGGCGGCGAGGCGGAGGGCGGCGCGGTGGTGGGGGCGGGCGGCGCGGAGGCGTGGCGGCGCGCGGGCGGCGCGGCGCTGGAGCTGGTGCGCGCGCTGCTGGCGCGGCGCGCGGCGCACGACAAGCTGCTGGCCACCACGCACCACCAGCTGCACAGCGTGCCCGCCATGACGCTCGCGGGTACGTGGCTTGGGTGTCGCTTGTTTTGCAAACAGAATGTCGTGGTGGTATTTCGTCATAGCCTTAATTCTAAGGAATGGAGAAGTAATGTAAAGAGTTTGGATCTCAAGAATAATCTTTTTTGTGTGTTATGTTTAGTTTTGGTACCTTTTGTTAAGTTTCTTATGTCATCATCAAAAACGACGATGTGATGTTCTTCCGAGGTGAATCTATACACATGACACCACAAGTTATAAATTGTGCAGTCTAAATTCATATTCAATTGACACAATTATTCATCAACGATGTTTACCTTCCTTAGAAAAATAACTGTTTTGCATAAACAACCGTACAATTCATTTTTTTTAATATCATAGTTTTTGACTAAAATACAGTTTTAAATGGTCTATAATTGAAATTTTTTAGCACAAATTGCACTGCTGTACATCTTTTAATTATTTTTTGTTATTTAATCTTCATTATTGAAGGATTTCGGAGTTAGGCCGAAACCCTCCTTCGATTGACAGAATGGTCGTGTCTCGAAATAGGTTTAGTGGACTGTATTTGCGACGATAAAAATTGCTACGTGCTATAGTATCTAACGCACTCACCTGCTGCTGATGGGCGCAGCCTCATGTATAGGGTATAAGGCACCTTCGACTCACCCTTAGCTCGAGCTAGCTAGTCTTACCTCGCAGTGGTCTACCAGTTACCCTCTACCATCCACTGCCGACACGTTGCGTCGATCTTACAGCACGTTGCACACGAATTTGATTATTACGCGAAAAGAAGGAATTTTACAATTAGTGGCTACTATTCCGGATTATTAACGATAACGACAAAGTTGCGCGTGCGCGCCCGACGATCCGGAAACTACGAATTTTGGCTAAAGCCAACGAAAACGATACAATGAGATTCGAACACTTCGAAATCTCCGAAACGACTACTTTCTACTAACTGTGGACCATAGACAAGTATAGACTATGGACCATAGACCATAGATTATGCTACAAACGACAGATTGTTAATTTATAACTAACGACAAAAGTGAACATACCGCCCACCTAAATACTACGTATTTACGAAAACGAAACTTATTATGCTACGAAAAGGTTGCGTTAAGACGCAAGCTAATTATACAAAGGTAGAGGACATACTTTAATGACTGGCCTTTTGTACTCGCCAGACACTGTCCTAACACTAACTACTCTACAAATTCCGTCGGATCCTGGATGTAGAGTTGTAATCCTACCTAACTTCCATTCTAGTGGACTTGCTTGCTCGTTTATGAGCAAAACCAAGGTTCCTACTTTAATTTCCGAATTAGTTTTTTCCCATTTTGCCCTCTGCTGTAGTGTATGTAAGTACTCACAATGCCACCGTCTCCAGAAATCCTGATGCATCTTTCTAATAAGCTTCCAGCGCTGAGTAACAGGTATATTCTGTTCGACTAGATTCTCCTCTGGAAGCATCGACAAAGGTTCTAATGTAAGAAAATGTCCCGGTGTTAAAGCAGCGAGATCATTTGCATCAGAACTGAGAGGAATTAATGGACGCGAGTTCAACATCGCTTCTATCTGAGCTAGAATAGTGTAAAACTCCTCAAAAGTTAACCTTTGGTTACCAACGACACGAGAAAGATGAGTTTTTACAGACTTAATTCCAGCTTCAGCTAGCCCATTGAAGTGCGGACTGCCAGGAGGATTAAACGAAAACTTTATTTCCTGACATTCAGAAGCCTTTTTCATTATGGATCCAAGATAATTGCTAGCACCCACAAAATTACGACCTTGATCAGAGACGATGTTACTACAACGACCACGACGAGCGATAAATCTTTGCAAAGCAGCAAGGAAAGCTTCTGTAGAAAGCTCGGAAGCTAATTCTATATGAACCGCCTTGGTAGAGGTACATACGAATACACAAATATATCCCTTGTAAGTCCTCACACCACGCCCCCGACTAAGAGCGATATCGAACGGTCCACCATAATCGATAGCGACACTAGAAAATGGTTTAATTTGGGAAACACGAAACGAAGGTAAATTTCCCATTAAAGGAACCGAAGTAGGTTTTGGATTAACACGAAAACATTTCATACAACCCGAAATTACTGAACGGATAGCCCGTTTAGGCGATAGAATCCAAAAATCTTGCGAAAGCAAGTTTTGTAGAGTTTGAGCACCGGGATGCATAAACCTCTTATGGTACTCATCAATAACTAAGAATGTCAATCTATGATTGCGAGGTAGAAGAATAGGATGCTTAACGCTGAATTCTACATCAGCGTTAGCCAACCGACCGCCCACCCTCAAAATACCCGCGTTATCAACGAAAGGCGACAATTTACGCAAGGGTTTGGGTAACGAATTAGGCGAACCTTTACCTAAACAATCCAATTCAAACGAAAACGAATTAAGTTGAGTTTGCTTCACTAAAAACATAAAAGCTTTATGCAACTCAAAGGGCTCTAACGAACCCACAAACTTATCCTTATGGTTTCTCAAATTATGAGCAAAACGAAAACAAAACGACAAAACACGCTTTACTTTTGTAATAAATCGTCAACGAAATTCACCTTTTCAGGCGACAGAAGGCTAAGAATCCTTTGCTCTTCTTCGATAGAGCCTGTGTCCTGTTCTAACGACAACACCGAAGACCACTTCTTTTCAGGCTCTACGAGCCATGACGGACCCTTCCACCAAATGGAACAGTCTATGAGATCAGCAGGAAGCATTCCACGAGAACCAAAATCAGCAGCATTCGATAAAGAGCTCACATGTCGCCAGTGCTCAGGAGCTACTCTACTTTGAATATGGCTGACTCTATTCGCCACAAACGTTTTCCACTTCGATGGACAAGACTTGATCCAAGCGAGAGTAACTGTAGAGTCAGACCATGCGTAGAGCTTTTTAACTGCATGAAATGGCTTTAATGCCTCTACCACTGACTCCATTAAACTAGATAACAGGACAGCAGCTAAAAGTTCCAATCTTGGAATCGACAGTTTGCGCAAAGGCGCGACCTTTGACTTTGCACAACAGAAAAGAACGGATGTAGAGCCATCCGCCTCAACGACACGAAAGAATGTGACTGCACAATAGCCACGTTCGGAAGCGTCACAGAAGCCATGCAACTGCAACGACACGAAAGAATTTACCATACGACGAGGAATGGTAATCGAAACTAACAACGACAACTGAGACTTGAATCGCAACCACTCATGCGCAATGTGAGGTGGTACATTATCATCCCATGAAACACCCGAAGTCCAAAGAAGTTGCATAAGATATTTAGCATAAAACGTAATCGGGGCAAGAAATCCCAAGGGATCATAAATCCTTGCTATATGGGAGAGGATGGTGCGCTTAGTGCACCTAGAGTCATCATTGTTGACAACACGGAACCGGAAGGTATCTGATTGCGGATGCCATAAAAGTCCCAAAACTTTCAAGGAGAGATCCGACATTTCTTCAAAGTGTTTAAATTCTTCTGAATACAAATCACAAGTTGGAAGTTCAACGAAAAAATCCCTACAATTGGATGTCCACTTTCTTAAGTGAAAACCACCAGACGACAAAATTTTAGTAAGCTCTGAACGCAATTGTAGAGCTTGCTCTATTGAGTCAGCACCTGAAACGATATCATCGACATAAATGTCTCTACCAAGGATTGTAGAGCCAGCCGGAAATTCTTGAGTAGAGTCTTCAGCTAGTTGAGCGATCGTGCGGAGAGATTGAAATGGTGCACTCGACACGCCATAAGTCACTGTACGGAGCCTGTAATCACGTATGGGACTGTCAGGAGACGAGCGCCACAGAATGCGTTGATACTCAGCATCTTCTCTACAAACCAAAATCTGCCTATACATTTGTTTCACGTCACCACTAAAAACAACGGCATGCCAACGGAACCGTATAAGTAAATCGAAAATATTAGTTTGTAGCTTAGGGCCTGCAAGTAAAGTATCATTTAACGATAATCCATTAGAGTCTCTACAACTTGCATCAAACACTGTACGAAGTGGGGTACTGACAGAGTCCGGTCGCAACACGCCATGATGTGGTATATAATAAAACTTCCCAACACTTGAAGAAGGGGGATCCACCTCTTCCATATGACCTGACACTTCATAGTCATTCATAAAATCGACATATGCCTTTTTAAATTCAGGATTTAAATTTAGTTTTCGCTCCAAAGACAAAAATCTTTTTAAAGCATATTCACGAGAATTCGAAAACAAAGGTTTATCCTCCGGATTTTTAAAAGGCAGAGGAACCACAAACCTACCATCATCATTACGACAATAGTTTTCAACAAAATAATTTTCACAAACTTGATCCTCTTTCGACAAAATCTTATTATTAAGAGGATACAACTCTTCTACTTCCCAAAATTTTTTCAAAGAGTTATCCAAGTTTAAATTCGACAACTGGGAACAAGAGTTAGCGACGAGAAAACAATCACTCTGTTTACCAGTTCTATTTTTGTGTGTGTGATCACATGTATCACACTCGCCCATAAGAATCCAACCAAATATTGTATTAAGAGCCTTTGGTTGCCCAGGCTTGCCACGTTGTAGACCAGGTACGAGAGAAGAAGCAAATATGTCTGCATTTAAGAGCATATCAATTGGTCCCGGACTAGCAAACTCTGGATCAGCCAATGGCAAGTTTCTAATATGTGACCAACCCGAAAAATCGACAAACTGTGTTGGTTGATCATTACAAATTGACGACAAAACGAAAACTTCAACCCTAAAATCAATTTTATTTGAATTATAGGATTTTATTTCACACGATAGTGAACCATAGGATTCAGCGACAGAGAATCCAATTCCATTAATAGACTGCTTAGATTGTTTTATCCTCAACCCAAGACGCTGTGCACAAGCTTCCGAGATAAAATTGCAAGCACTTGCACAATCTAACAGTACTCTAACAGGTTGGTAACTACCTATACTGTCCTTAACAAGCACCATAGCTGTGGAGAACAAGATAGCACTTTTACTTTCCAATGAAGTTAAAACAACATTCGGTTGCGCAGTATCACTAATGGAATTTAATTTGTTATGATCCGGTTTAGATCCAGTATTAGACGAGGTAGCAATCGGTTTATTAAAGTGCAACAAAGTGTGGTGTGAGCACCCACATACACCACAACTCAGAGGGACTCGACAATTTTTTACCCTATGAGTTTTCGAAAAGCATAATAAACAAAGGTTTTTATCTTTCACAAATTTAAACCGACAGTTTACATCTAAATCTGAAAAACCTTTGCATTTAGAAAGACTGTGTTGGCCAGTACAAAAGTCACAAGTCACTTTTGAGACGACAAATGAAGACTTTGACTTTTTATTCAATTTTGACTCCTTTAATATACCTACATTACTTAACGTTGATTTAGAAGTTACTTCACTCAATGCCCTGACCTGCTTTTCGACAAAATTCTGTACTTGAGTGAATTCTGGTATTTCATCAGAGTTAAATTCTAATTGAAATGCTTCTTTACTAGATCGATCCAATTTTGACCAAAACAAATTAAAAAGCATAAAATTTTTATCTGGTAAACCAAATTTTTCTAAAACACATAAATTCTCCACAAAGGTTCTATGAACCCGCTCAAGTTCAGAAGCTGATTTAAGTTTCACTGGCTCACACAACAACAACTTTTGATAATACAGATTAGCTATTTGACGTTTCTTGTTAAAATGTTTATTCAAAGTTTCGTAAGCATCCAAATAACTATCATTTGTGAGCGGAAAATTCTTTATCAAGTCAAAGGCATTGTTTTCGACAGACGATAACAAATAATGAAGCTTTTCAACATTAGGTATGTCTCTATTGTGTATCAAGGAATCGAATAATTGTATAAACGAGAACCAATTTTCCAATTTACCATCAAATGGCTTAATATTAATTTTAGGTAACTTTGCCAAAACCGACGAACTTTCCGTTTTAATTAAACTACAGTTACCTTTTAAATTACGCAGACGAGCCAACACTTTTCTGTATTTAGTATCAAACGATGCAGTTACACTTATCTCCGACTGCTGTTGAGCAGCACTTAAGGAAAGCAACAATTTACATTGGGCACTATGGAATTCCTTCGAAATTTCCCTAAGTTCCTCTTCAGTACAATTTGATAAGTCTGAACCGGCTATAAATTCAAGACGCATCATACTGTAATCCCGGATAATTCTGTTAGTGTCCCCATCATTTGCGCCACTTTCATTTCCGTCACTAGACATTATTAAACTTTAGTAAAAGTTCTACAATCAATTTGGGTAACATTGAACAGCGGTGTAACTTTGAACAAAGTTGTGAAAAAAATATATTAATTTATTACATGGAAACTTCTTGTTGTTTTAATATCGTACCTGCGTAAAATGGTTTGCCAAAATGTTGTAATAGCAATGGAAGTAAAAAAAGGTACCTATCAATGTCATCATTTTAAAAAATACCGCCTTTTCCGTAGTGAAGTTGTTGCAAGTGTTTAATGCTTCATTTTGAAATAGCAATTATAATATAAAACTTACCGTAAATAGGTGTGTTTTGGTGTTTATCTTTAAAATGTATATTGTATATTATTATTTTGAAACTGTACTATCCGTATCCCATGTTGAATATTGCGTAAAACTGTTAAACTTTTGACGACGTCGAAATTTGATGTTATATGGGTAACTTTGAACGGTTCAAAGTTACCTGTATCATAAAAAAAAATTTTTTTCGGAGGCTCAGGGTCGCTCAGCGTGCTATGGAGAGGGTTATGCTCGGAAATTCGCTACGAGACATGATTCGCAACGATGAAATCCGTAGACGAACGAAGCTTACCGACATAGCTCTCAAAATTAGCAGGCTGAAGTGGCAATGGGCCGCCGCATCGCTCGTAGGTCCGATAACCGATGGGGAAGAAAGGTCCTCGAGTGGCGACCATGTTTAGGCAAAAGGAGTACCGGTCGCCCCCCTACCAGATGGACCGGTGACCTGAAGAAGACAGCGGGAAACCGTTGGATTCAGAGGACACAGGACCGGTTGGAGTGGCGCCATTTAGGGGAGGCCTATGTTATGTCCATGTTCCGTCCATCCTTTTTTTTTTTTTGTTTTCGACGGGGAAACCTTCCAAAGGTACCCGATGTTCCGTCCATCCTATGGATGGATGGAATAAATAATCAAAAAAAAAACTAGTATCTTATTTTACCACCAAATTGATCGACCTTGATTCATATGGCAAGACCAAGTTGTCTATTGTATTTATATATCAAAATAAATGTATTTTTTATAGATTTGGTTTTAATTAACAAAAATATGTTAATTAATTTTACTCAGACCTTAAAATATTCGATTAATGACGGATTTTATATCCTCAAAAGATTATATTCAAAGTTACCCAAAACTAAGGATAACTTTGAATTTGAGTTTTAGGGGTAATTGTGGATAGTTTAATTGTTTTCTCCGTAAATTTATTATGTTAGATTAATAAACCAGCTAAAAAGGACACTATTCATTTAATAAAAACAAGGTGCAATAAATATAAAAAAGATTATAATATCACAAATATTGTAAAAAATGTTCAAAGTTACCCAAATCGAGGTTAACGAAAACAATAACAACAATGTCCTTTAAAACTAAGTGTCAATGTCAAATACACTGACTTGTCAGTATTGACAATGCTACAAACGACAAACAAATATGGCGCGCTGCAATACTGACAACGAAAAATAGGAAATTAAAATGTCACAAAGATGGCGGGACCCGAACGAAATGTAATACGGTGATGAGTTGTAAAAAAGCCTCATACCCTCAACATTATAATATTTTTCGAAATACGAAAAATACGATGTTTTTTACGAAATTCGATACAAAACGACAAATGTAAACGAATTATAATACGAAACGATAAATTTAGAAGCCACTTTTCGCGTTTATTCCGATCTTTTAGCGAAATACGACACGAAAACGAAAAATTTACTATTCACCATAAAGGCCGAAGAACAAAATGTCCGGTCGAAGGAACAAAATGAAGGATTTCGGAGTTAGGCCGAAACCCTCCTTCGATTGACAGAATGGTCGTGTCTCGAAATAGGTTTAGTGGACTGTATTTGCGACGATAAAAATTGCTACGTGCTATAGTATCTAACGCACTCACCTGCTGCTGATGGGCGCAGCCTCATGTATAGGGTATAAGGCACCTTCGACTCACCCTTAGCTCGAGCTAGCTAGTCTTACCTCGCAGTGGTCTACCAGTTACCCTCTACCATCCACTGCCGACACGTTGCGTCGATCTTACAGCACGTTGCACACGAATTTGATTATTACGCGAAAAGAAGGAATTTTACAATTAGTGGCTACTATTCCGGATTATTAACGATAACGACAAAGTTGCGCGTGCGCGCCCGACGATCCGGAAACTACGAATTTTGGCTAAAGCCAACGAAAACGATACAATGAGATTCGAACACTTCGAAATCTCCGAAACGACTACTTTCTACTAACTGTGGACCATAGACAAGTATAGACTATGGACCATAGACCATAGATTATGCTACAAACGACAGATTGTTAATTTATAACTAACGACAAAAGTGAACAATTATCAATAGATAAAACAAATAGAATTGTTTTATTTTGTACTCGATTCTTCTGCAAAATAACATTTTTGAGTTGTATTATCAAATCCAAGCACGTACTACAATTGTACATATCCGCAGACATGAAGAAGCTTCTCGGCGAGGAGTCGACGCCGGCGCCGCCGCTGGAGGCGCGCGCGGCGGTGGCGGCGCGTCTGCGGGCGCGCGCGCGCGTGCGCGGCGCCGAGCTGCAGCGCTGCGAGCACGCGCTGGCCGCCGCCGCGCACCTCGTGTGGGCGCACGCGCGCCTCTGTCTGCGCCTCGCGCTGCCCGTCTCCGCCGCGGACACGGATACCAGTAATGACAATACTATCTAATCTAATTTAAAATATTTATTTGCTAAATAAGGTACAAATGTATGTTAGTATGTCGATTGAAAAAATATCTTAATTTGCCTTATCATAATAATACTATAGCATATCGTTTATTGAACAACATCGCTCAAGTTGATCAGCGGTTTTTTTGTTACACCGCTGAAGTGAATAAAATGTTACCTTATCCACTTAACCCGAGTGAAATCGATTTTCATTTAGTTAACAGTACCTATAAATCGTCGGTTACCGAATAACGCTGTTCAAGTCGAAAACTGGCGATTTTTTGACGAATAAGTTAAAAAAAAAAACGAACATTAAGATTCAACATCGATTTTCTCGCTCACGAAAAAATATTTATGCAGATATTTCATTTCATTGCGCAGTAAATCAGTTAAATGATTTAACCGTTTTTATTAGTTTAGCGTCAAAATGTGAAAGTTTACTCTTTTACGCAAAAGTTACCAGTTTTCAAGATATCAATGAAATTCGATGGATTTCCTGTTGCATTTTTCATGACGAAATCCTCTCTACTACTACTAAAGAAATAGTTCAAGCGATAATGTATTTTTAAATGTAATGTGTTGTTCGCAGCGCTGTCGGCGGCGGGCGCGCTGAGCGCGGCGCTGGGCGCGGAGCCGGCGGCGCTGCGCGCGCGCTTGCTGGCCGTCTTCACCGACCGCTTCGTCGACGACCTGCTCGACACCACCAAGGTATGATACCGTTACACGATAATGACTTTACTTCGTTACTTAGTTTATAGGAACTCAAGTTTAGTATAAGCGAATTAAGACACCAGGTGTTAGAACCAGTGTAGTTTGACCGGGGAGCTACAACCGCCACATTTATTTCTCGCCTGACGCACTGTTTGCGTTTCGGTGGAAGGGTGTGGTTGCCGACACACAAAGATGTCCGAATCTGGGATGTAGTGAATACTTATTCAATTTTTGAGAAAGCATGCATAAGCTCAGAATCATTATAGGTTTCACTTTTACCTTGCGTGAATTACACTCACTCATTTTTTGTATTATTGAATCTAATGTTACACATACTCAGTTTTATATATTTGTTCTAGAATCAGCCAGCAGTGCAGCGCGGTTTCCTAGAAGTTCTCCTCAAAGATATAAAGACTATGATCCAGTTCTCGCCACTTTGATTTTTTGATGGATGTTTTGTATTAATTTGTAATTTAATAATGCATTTGTAAGTTTATTATTAATAAAATTGATTAAAAATATTTTGTAATATATCCGATTTTTATTGTCTTGTAATCGCATATAGCTAATTAGTTTTCGTTATGTGTTATTTATCGTTGCTTGAATTATATAATGAAACGCCTTCTACACTCATAGCACCACAGTAAGATTTTCTCCAGTGTCGTGGGTACCCACGGACACACAAAGACGAATACACAAACACCCAGACCCAGAACAAGAATTTAAACTCATCGTTCAGATACCTCTCTGGCCGGGAATCAAACCCGGGACCCACTGCGTGTCAGACCGGTATAGTAACCGCACCGCCACGCGGATCGTCGTGGTATTTACAGAGTATTACCCATATATAAATAAATAAGTTTTTAACGTAGATGTTTGCAATACAAAGCGATTGACGCTGGAAACGAAAGTCTCGTGACTTCTAATACAATCCACACTAGAATACTGGCGTCGAAGTGGGAATTGCAGTATTCGCAATATGTAATAGTTTTGAGATAAACTCGTTTAAGTCATATATCCAAATCTACTTTACCTCATGATTGTAAGATATTCGTCTTGCTCTTTCAATTGGTACCCCACTGGGGTATTTAACATTTCATTTTTCATCCCTACTTTCCCACTCTATATCTAGTAAATGGCTATACCGGTTTTGATAAAACATATTTAAGGATTAGTACCCGGAAACCTCTCCTCTAACAAAAAATAAAACTCATCCGAATCGATTCACCCGTTTAAGAGCTACGCGTCCAAAGATAGGCAGACATATTGCAATTAAGCTTATGATACCTCTCTTTTTGCGTACTTTAAAAACTCCGTAGAAACATTAACTTCATTTTTTAAAATTTTAAGCTATAAAAGTGTAATTGTGGATTACACACAAAATATAAGTACACATGTGCTGTCGCGGTAACGTTAAGTCCACGTTTGTAGTATTTTTGTAGATCTACAATTCTCTACCCTACCCTTAGAGTAACCCTAAAGTAATGTACCTAACATTACTTTAGGGTTACTCTCCCGGTTTACGCAGGGCACGCAAGTAAAGCATCTCGCAAATCAAAAAGATGCTTCCAGCAGGCGAGATCTTTTAAAACCGCGCGGATTCTTCATCAGTAATCCTTCTATTTCAGTCAATTTACATAAAAGAGTCCATCCATCCATCCATCAGCCCTTTGATGTCCACTGCTGGACATAGGCCTCCCCTAAATGGCGCCACTCCAACCGGTCCTGTGCCTTCTGAATCCAACGGTTTCCCGCTGTCTTCTTCAGGTCATCGGTCCACCTGGTAGGGGGGCGACCTGTACTCCTTTTGCCTAAACGTGCCACTCGAGGACCTTTCTTCCCCATCGGTTATCGGTTATTCGAGCGATATGGCCGGCCCACTGTCACTTCAGCTTGCTGATTTTAAGAGCTATGTCGGTAACCTTCGTTCGTCTACGGATTTCATCGTTGCGAATCATGTCTCGTAGCGAAATTCCTAGCATAGCCCTCTCCATAGCACGCTGAGCGACTCTGAGCCTTCGAATGAGGCCTTTAGTGAAGGACCACGTTTCGGCGCCATATGTTATCACTGGCACATAAAAGAGTAATCCTACTAATATTATAAATGCGAAAGTTTGTGAGGATGAATGTATGCGTGTTTGTTTTTCTTCCACGCAAAAACTACTCAACGGATTTGGTTGAAACTTTACAGTAGTATAGGTTACATTAGAATAACATATGGGCTATAATTTATACCGATTTTTTTGTAATTAGGTTATAATATAACGAGAAATATCAGGTTAGTCGGAAAAAACTTGTCCTCTGAGAGCTCTCTTCGCGCACGCTGCCTAAACCGTTGGAGATATCCAAATGTAATGTACCGTGGGATTGTTTGGCTCACATAGATCTAAAAAAAGTCCGCGACAGCATATGTCTATATTTTATGTATAACCCACAATAACTCTTTTTATACTTTGAAAATTAAAAAAATATGAAGATGATGTTTCCATGGGTTTTATACAAACCAAATATTAATTCTTATCAAAATAAATGATTTCAAAAAATCAAGCATCTAATACAGATTGAATCTACTTTTTACACCATGTAAATTGGATAAGTAGTTTAGAAGATATTACGAGTATAACAAACTGCGTAGTCGATTGACCGGCAGTACGCGCCGTGCGCCGCCGCCGTATACAACGAAGTTCTATGAAATTAATATTTGAATGGTTATAAAACACGGAGCAAAATGGGAAAGATCAATGTGAATGACGTCCCTGTAGTTCCGGAATCAGAATAAGGCTACGGTATCCCCTGTCTGTGGTAAAGGGCGACTAAAAGGGGGCTTTCGGGGCTGCTAGCGGCTAGACTGGGAGCTCGAAACACTCGGTCAGCAACTTCGGGAAAGATGTCAGCATGTGTGGTCGCATGCTTACAGGTGATCCCGGGAAGGACGGTGGTATACGTGTAGTCGCATATCGTGGTAAAGACCAGATTGAGTGGTGGGCCCAGCCGCACACTTGGGAGGAGCCCGATGGGGCAATGCACTCAGAGGACTCCAGTTGCGTTCCTTTGAAGATCCCGGAGTCCCGGTGCGATAAGAATCCCACATATCCCTGCGTCGCTCCCACGGCGTATGGTACCTTTTGAAGGTTTCCCCCTCGAAAAAAAAGGTCAATGAGAATGAAACAATGGAAAAGGTTAAATATGTTATTCAGTCGTCATCGACCTTTTAATGTTACACAACTCGGCACAAATGTCATATTAGCAGTATCTTAGGTTGTAGTTGACCACGCTAGCCAACTGCGCGTTGGTAACCGTCACGCATTTTGAGACCCTTTCTTAAAACTTTTAATTTCAGAGTAAGCATTAATATCTGTTGCCGCCAAAACTAATTCAATTTAATATACGTGTGTCTGATTTGAAATTTGAACACACAGATTTGTAGGGCAAGGGTTCAATCTAAAGTCAATCACAGATGCGTTGCTACTGCCGAGGACTATGATGATCGCCAAAAAAAGTGAGCCGACAACCACACCCTTCTAATGAAACACAAGAACTGCTTCACGGTAGAAATAGCTGCGGCGGTGATGCCTCCCTGGTTCAACCATTGCTCTACCACCTTGCAAACTTTATGTGGCAGACTAAATTCCACGCGAGTGAAGTCGCGGGCAAAGGCTAGTGTACTATAATTTAAATCTTCCTCATGACTTGTAATATCTTTTAGTAAAAATAGTACAAAAATCCGTTTAGTAGATTTTGAGACGAACGAACATACCATAAATTTACTATACCTCCTTCCGCAGTCTGGTAATAGGTACATACGTTTTGATAACCGGATACCTACATTGTTGCAAGTGCTCATTTTTCGATAAGTTTTGTTATATAACATTCATACCGATGTGATTATCGTAAAAGGTTATTGATTTTAAAAATGCATGCAATGAGATGCAAATACAAATTGTTGATCACTGACTGTTCACACTGCTGGCGAGGACTCGCATCGCAAGTTTGCTGAGCGACAATAGCTATGAAATATAATGCTCGCTAAGCGATACAAGCTTAGTGATCAGAAGTCACATCGAGAGAGCAACCAGCGGTAAATTCCCTACAGTGCTTAGACACCACGAACGAGTGATGCGAGTAATCGCTCGTCCCACTCGCAAAGTCGCTTATAGCCGAGCTACATAACTATCCTAACTATGCACTCGCTCCCTGCTGCTCGCCAACTCGTTTCTATTCCAGCTCTACTCGTTACTCGTTTATCGTTTTCGGTGGGACAACTGCCTAAGGGTCCGATTGGAATATTTCTGAAGTTGGAACCCGTGTTCTGTAAGGAATTGGTTACAGATGTCCATGGGCGGCGGTGACCACTTACCATCAGGCGGACTGCATGCTCGTTTGCTACTTCAGTCAGACAAAAAAAAAACTATGAAAAAAAATCAAGTCCAAAATGGCCGCCTTAAAAATGTGGAAGATTACATATTTTACGATACCTACCTAGTTCATACAGCGGCGTAGCGCGCATTGGTGGGGCCCTGTATCAAAATTTGTTGAGGGCCCAAAACAAAAATGTGCGTGGGTTATTCTATCGTAAACCGAGCTGGTAAAGATTTCGGCGTTACAAAGAGATCACTAACTCCACTACACCTATCTCTGTGCAAATTGACGAGCAAAAAAGTTCGCTAAATTTGCTGTTCTTGAAATTGTGCAATCTAGGGCTCATGTAACCCGGGGCCCCATATCATTGATATGGTTAATACGGCATTACCTACGCCTCTGAGTACATGCCTAGTAACACGAGGCCTTTTCAAATTTCTACCCTTAAAAGGTTGAGTTTACGAACAGCATTACTTTCTGTGCGCAATATTTTCTTTTGTATCCTTAAGTATATTTTGATATGGCTAGCCCACATAGTAGGTACTAGGTACTATGGTAGTCTATGTACCTAACGATCTTATTTATTTTACGAAAAATCAAAAATAAAATTACGTTTGAAAATTGTATACATGCAGCTACGTAGGTACCTATAAAGGTTACAAAACTGTTTCAACGTAACAGATAACTTAACAAAACGTTGAGTGTTCCATCAATTTTGAATGAAAATCGAAGCAATTAAAACCTTGAACTATTTCCACCGTGGCATTGCTTTGTCCTGTCGCGAGCGATACAAAACGTATCTTGCACTATTCAGAACAACCCACTCAACACGCAACTATCAATTTAATTGGAGATCTGCGGGCAGCCTCTTTACCTCGCTTAACTTTTCGATTTACATTCAAAACGGTCTTTTAAAAAACCAACTCAATAACTACGGGTCTAAACCCTCGTTTCAATGCGTACTTTACAAATCGCTCGCGTGGAAAACTTTACGGCTCTACCCCCATTGGTGGATTATAGAAGGGTGGAGCCCCAAGTCCCGCCCAGTGACTGCCGCGCATGCTAAACGCGATTTAAACCCCGTTTAAGCGGTGTTTTGGGCCAAAACCGCAAGAAAATGTATGTAACATCGGTTAGGGGTAGGGCGTTGCTAAATGAAAAGATTTTCTTGGTTGAGCGGTTTGAACATGGCTGACAGTCATCTCGGATGCGCGGGAAAGTGCAGCTGTCATTAATCGGAGTTATCATGGTTTTAATTGACATCCCAGTCATCTAATGAAAAGGATTTAAGCCGTAATTGCTGCTAATAAATCATTAATTGCGTTCTTCCGTAATGTTTTTTATTTATTTTTTTAATTAATTGGACACCAAGAGCAATGGACAAGGGCGCGAAAATGCGATTCGGAATTTAAACGTCTACTTTTTAAATCTTGTGTCACGTGAATGGATCTAAACATGGACAGTCATAAGTCATTTCTCATCAAGGATCTTCTGGGTGACGTCTTGCGCCCTGGACAAGCTGGAAAACTAGGTAAATAATTAAATTAATAATAATATATCATTTTAAACTTTAAAACGTGGAAATGAATTTAATGTGGCTTTGTAAAATATAATAATTGATAATAATTTATTTTTACATGGTCTAAAAGTAAAAAAGAGGTTTTTGAACATGGTATTTCCGTAGCGGCATCACCGCTTACTTATTTACAGCAGTGTTAAGTGCTTTCGAGTTCGGATTCAGCATGTGGCAGGTAAAATATAGGTATGCATTTTTATAAATATTAATTAAATCATAGTAATTGTCACGTGGTATTTGTATTGTTTCTCTGTATGGGTTTTCTTGATTTGAACATCAGGTCAATTTTGGCGTCGAAGCACTGCAAATTTGAAGTGGTATTATAAATCCAATGTTACTGAAGAGTCGATACTACTAGTAATTTCGTTTTGCATGTCACGGGAGCAACTCGAATAAAACGAATGATTTAAATCAAAATCAAAAAAAATCAAAAAATCCTTTATTAACAAATAGGTAATATACAGTGCATGGGATCTCCCCTGGTAAGTTTATTAATAACCTGTGGTAGGGGAGTCCACTCTTCTTTGTGGTCACCTACCATACTTACAATTATGCAATTATTTAAAATTTTGAAAGCCTTAAATATAACTTAATACTACTTATTTATAATACCTATACATAAATAGATAAAATATGAAAAATACATAAATAAACACATACTTATTAGTTTTTTGGATAGACGTACATATATCATATAATATCATAAACTAATATATAAGATAGTCGCATCAGTAGATATATATTATATTTAATCATTTTATGCGGGTAGAAAATTAAGTTAATTGTGTAATAGGTCTTCTGTTTCTTCGTAGGTTAGGGACTTAAGTAGATTTAAGAAAGAAGTATTTACCTATTTTATTTTTAATTTGTCTTTCGGGTTAAACGTATTCGTGACAAAGCTTAAAACCTGAGTAGTATTGATTGAAAGTGTCTATAGACTCTGACTATTATGCGGGTTGCGTTCTTTTACTTCAATCCAATGTAAGATTTGATCGTTGAATCTATTTTTGTTCTATAAGTTTCAATTCCAATTCAATTCAATTGCAATTTTGCCTAAAATTATATAGGTAGTTATTATATTAGTTATTATTATATTATTATTATTATATATTATATTTCCTAATTGCATAAATTTGAAATGTATCCCAGCTTATTTTATGGCTTTTGTTAAGATTACTAAAATGTAAAGGGCATTTGATAATCAAAATATTTAGACTTGATTACACAATTCATGACATATGTTTCCAGAACAATATTATAAATATTGGGTAACTAATGAAGTTTGTTTCTTTAGTTCATGTGGTTTTTTATAAGATTAAAGTAGCAAACTAGTACATTTAATGGTCACCACACATATAATTAATTACATTTAGAATTACACATATGTTTATGGATATGAGTATTCGAAGTCAATACAGGTAGGATGCATTGCTAATCTCGAGAATCGAGATGGTCATGTTATATGAAAGATTTGTTTTGATGAAGTTTTGTGGTAATAATCCTTGCTGGGAAATAATTTCATCATCATTATGTCAGCTTTTCTACTGTTGAAAATAGGCCTCTCCTAAGATGTCTCTTAACGTTCGATCCTCCACTGCTCTCATACAACCTTATTAAGCTCCCAATAAAAAAATCTAAAATAGTTCTAATAGCAGAATTCGACTTGTGTCTGAAGTCGAGCACTTCCTGGAGGGGGTCTCGGAATGGGGTCGACTTAACCTAGTTGAGTTTAAACCCAAGAAGACACAAGTCTGCACGTTTACCGTTAAAAAGCCCCCATTTGTCATGATGCTAAAGTTCCAACTGACACTTGACAAGACTCACCATTGACAAGAAGCGTGGGATCCTGGGCGTTGAAATCCCGTATGATGTGCAGTTTCGGGGCCATTCGGACGTTGAAGCCAAATTGGCATCAAAAAAGTTGGGAGTTCTGAACAGGGCTAACCGGTACTTCACTGCGGGGCAACTCCTTCTGCTTTATAAGGCTCAAGTGAGACCCCACATGGAGTCCTGCTCGCACTTCTGGGCAGGGGTGCCCCAATACCAACTTAACCCACCTGACTCCGTGCAAATACGCGCAGTTCGAATCGTCAACGACCCAAGGATCACCGATCGGTTAGAACCTTTAAGCCTGCGGAGGGACATAGGGAGCCTATGTCTCTGCGTGTTCTACCGGCTTTACAATGGTGAGTGTTATTTTTTTTAGACCTGGTGCCTTCGTCACTTTTTCTTCACCGCACGACTTGCCGAAGGATGAAGTTCCACCCACTCCAACTGGGCTCGTGGAGATCCTCCGCGACTCGGTTTGCACGTTTGTTTTTTCTCTTCCTCAAAGCCGGCGATGCGTTGGCGATTCCTCTAGTGTTGCGAGTGTCCATAGGCATCGGTGACTACTTTATATTAGCCCGTCTGCTCTGTTAGGTTAAAATATAAAAAAAAAGTTCTTCCAGTCAGAAAATCTATTTATATTGATATAATAATGCTATGCTACCAAAATGTTTGTGCTATTAAATATATTATAAACGCTGTCTGTTACGGTACAATGGTATTATAGGAAAATTAGACTCAATTTATACGTGAATGTTTTTAACGAAATTTTCATGACTGTTGGCTCTTTGGCGTAATTTTTATAGACAAAGCAACGTCCTTTCAAAGTGATTTGTTTGTTCTAAAATTGATTCAAACAATACTTAACCCCAAAAGTCAGAGAGTTTATGAATACATTATGCGTCGATTGAGTCAATGTGGCGATATTCATCATTAATTCAAGTTTAAAGAGCCTAAGACGTAACTAAAATCAGTAAACAACTAGTTAAAAAGAGCTGGTTTTTTATGTTATTCAGATGCTTACTTTTATCATTAGGTGGCTATTCCAAAAAAAATATATGTTGGGGTGTGTTCCAAAGAACGGCCACGGCCAAAGAGTACGTAACTATCGTCACAAAATGTCTCTCGTAATTATAATAATAACATCGCTTTAAAATCCATACCTTTGTCGCCTAACACATACATTAATATGCAGAAAGCAGTAATATTAAACACTTGCAGGATAGTTAGGAAATTTCTACAGACAGGCAAAGACACATAAGTATCCTCTTATTTTTACAAAATAAATACATATATATTATAACAATTATACGGTCGCTCACTTGGTATAAACCCGTGAACGGCTTTCATTCTACCGATTCACTTACATCAAAGTCGAGATTTCTAAAGAAATAAATAGAAGTAATAATAATAATAACCTTTATTCGCATAAGTTACAACACACATAAGCTTATAAGATAAAAAAGAAAATACACAAGATACAACACAGGAGAAACAAAAAAAAATAATGGACATTCTCTTACCGGGACTGCAGGTTTAAAATTCAATCCAACCTAATTGCAAGCGCTTCTTGAATGACAGATACTCGATTGAATGTCTTCAAAACATCTCGTCCTATTCCATTCGTAGCTTTCTAGCTTTATATGTTTTCAGTCAATATTTCAAAACTTGCACTTTGAAATAATGACTTCATCATCATTTCTGATGATCGGACTAGGCCATGTCATAGTCATGATTTCAATGTGTGCCTACGGCTTCAGTTCTTTTAACGATTATTTAACGTTAACAATGCATTTTGTTATGATTCAATTTTTTGAGCATTCCCTAATATCAGGTTCACAATCCATATTACATTCGCACTCGAATAAAGAAATTTTAACCCGCCAATAATGAAAACACGAATGTGGAAACCGTGAAGAAGGAGCTTTGACTGTAATTGGTGGTCATTACCGTCCATGGACATGTGTAACCATTTCAATATACCAATCAGCGACGGTGGCGACCTTTTTTTTGGTCGACAAAGTGCAGTACGACTTATAATTCGACCTTTTTCGCAAAAGTCCTGTTTTTTCTCGAAAAACGGCACTAAGCCTATCCCGCGAGGAACATTTAATTTTTATTTAAAAATCACCCATCTTGCCAAAATCAGGACGTCTGGCAACGCCGATACCTATGCACATCAGCCGACATGCACACCCTTCCAAGACATCATGGAAGATGCCTTAGCGGTGTCACCTTTTAAATTGAAAAATAAGTGCTGGTTTTTCCACCATTTTTTAAGTACTCGTATATCGTATCAGGGTTTCTCCCTTGCTATCCGGAACCAGGTTGACCATGTGCTGACGTTTATATTTTTTTGTCGTGTCAATATCTATCCAGCATTAAAGATTGGCCCTTAAAGGTAGACTGATAAACATAGAAATTTGGGATTTTTTTCTGTACTCCTAGGAGATTTTTGAATTATTATGTATTTAAAAATGGTATTTATTTTTGACCCAATGTGATGGTTGTGGGATGCATTGAGGTATACTTTTTTATTATGTACGTTCTTATGAATAATGTATATGGCAGGTAGCCGGATTTATATACTAATTTAAGAAAAACAGTCAATATACATAGTAACGATCAACATTAATCAACATACAAAAGAGTGCTTTGAGAACATTTGCAATTCCATCTGAAAGGCTCGTAGCAGTTCGTAGCACGTAGCGCGTAGCGTGCTACGCGTGTAATTATAGGACAAGAACTAATTTCCACGCGGAGAGGGATCATTACATTACCATTCCTACGATTCTTAATTACCTTACAATTCAAAACATTTGTTAGTCAAAACATATGACGAGTGGCCTTATTTGGGCGTCATTCCCCGTCGATGCAGTCAGACACATTGTAAATTCATGAAATTATATGAAAAATTCATTAAAGTTACTTGATTAAGGATTCAAGATTGAAAATTAGGTCCTAATGTATGCACCTACATGGTAAGGGTGCGCGCACACTCGCAAATTGGCAGCTTATTAGTGTACAGCGACGCACACTTGAGCACGTATGCCTACAGGATAACGCTGCTCGCAGTTGTTAGTTTAAGCTCTGGAAGAGCTTAACGTTGTTGCTAAAATGTTTTAGTGTAATAGTCATTGGGGTAAACTATAAGTATTAACTAACTACTACTACTATTTCAGAGACTGCTATCATTAAGGTTTTCAAATTTATCATCTTTTAGTATATCAATATTATTATTATCGCGAACATCACAATACTGATCACATGGTAGGTATTTGTTAGTTTCCTTTGTTGTTGCTTGTATGCTTGTTTTGCTTTGCATATTTCGGGGTATACCAAAAACCACCATCTATGTTTCCTTCGTTGTTTTTTTTATAAAACGAAGTCGCAAACGAGCATGTAGTCCACCTGATGGTAAGTAGACATTGTCACCGATGAACATCTGTAACCGGCTCCACAAAGAACAATGGTTCCAATTGAAGTTAATAAAGCTTGTTTTACTTGCGAGAACGTAAGATAGCCGCCTTAAACTTTAATCAGCCAGCGTCTAAAAAATATCCATTTCACTCTATGAGTTCTATTGATGTGAAACATCTATTGGCGCGGATATAAATCGGATCGTTGGTGTGGCGACGTTTGCCGTGGCGACGGGTCCCCACACTATACTAAGGTGTATACATATATAGTCTATATATGAGTGTACGGTGTGACGAGCAACTTGAAATTAATATCGATTTTTTGTATTAAATGATTATTATGTAATTTGATGTCCTATGTTCATGCTGTCGTTGCATATAATTATTATAGCACTTACCTTGGACTTTTTATTACGTTTAATGGTGTATAGAATGTTGGCGACCGCTTTAAATAAATAAAATAAATAAATTAAATATAGTCACCATTTCCTGCAATAAATTCGTAATACTTAATTTTTTTCATTATGCTATAATTAGTTCCTGTAGTAATAACGTCTTATAAGTTTATTAATTGTACAACCATGATGCTTCACATCTGCCAGGTGTCCCGTGACGGCTCATGGTTTTTTTTATATTTTTATTAATACTTTATATGTTTTATTAGTATTAAGTTTTATTTTACTACAAACTTTTATACATACATCCTCACCCGTTGCAACGGTCTAAATTCGAAAATAATTTTAATGAAAAAACTAAACTCCAAATAAATAGTTGTAATTTTCAAATTATTTTGAACGCACCCGTTAAATGTAAAAAAGAGGTTTCATTATGTACGCTGCATTACAAGCAATAGCGAGTTTTTTGACATAGAAATCTGTCATTTTTGACGTTACGTATTTTCATCGTAAGACATTGAATGTTCTATTTCGTTTCTTACATTTGTGTTTGTGTCGAATGCGAGGTTGTGTGTGTAATGTATCTTTAGTTGTTTTTTTGTATATTTTATGCATTATTTTAGAAAAATATAAGCATATAGCGTAATCTTTCTCTACATCAACTATAACCGTGCGTAATTTTATACTCCTCCGTCTGCGGCAAGTATCTTAAAAACGGATCACAACTTTTTGCTTCACGTATTAATACGAGTATATAGAGGGAAGCGATAAACTACAAGGTGATAGACATAGGGTTACCAAACCGAAACTTGGACTTATTTATAAATATTAATCTATAAAATATATCAATGTTTTATAGATAAATGTTTATAAATAAGTTCAAGTCATGTCGAGCTAACAGTTGAACTTTAATTGATTCGTCGCGTTAGCCTCTTATTAATATACATGTATATTCAAATTGTTCCATAATGTTCCTGTACTTTGATTCAAAGGGTAAGGTTTACATGTTCTCGGAAGTACTTATATAAAGCGATGTGCTTCATATGTACAAGTTAGTTTTGCAAGATATTAGAAAGTATATTTTTCTACTGGGTAAGTACCACCGCCATGTCTAATTATAGCATGTAGCGGTTCTTGCATTTCGGTGGTAGAGTGTGGTTGCCGCTTCACTTTTATATGAGTTGTGACATTCGTAGTAGTCCTGTGAGGAGCCCGATGGGGCAAAGCGCTCATAGGACTCCGGTTGCGTTCGTTCGTTCGTCCGCTTTGTAGCACCGAGGACGGCCACCGGGGGGATTTTAAAGCGGTAAAAATCGCACATAGCACTGCGTCGCTCCCACAGCGTTGGGTAGGTTTCCCCCCCCCCCCCCGAGAACAAAAAAAAAAAGAAAAAACGTCTTTGCGAGTAGCAACGCACTTGTGATTGACTTCAGATATAACCCTTGTTCTGTATTAAGTGTAAATACTGCTTACCGGAATCAATCGGTAGCAAATATCATTTAGCATCAGGTCGGCTGCATGGTCGTTCGCTACTTCAATTTTATATTTGAAAAAATGCATGATGTTTTTAAATTACAGTTGCTCGTTTGTTTAAAAATAACATCCAGTTGTCTGCAGACGCCAGAAGGACTCTTCAGTTAAAAAGTAGCAAAACTTTGGGACAACTAACGACCTCTTAAACTACGTGGAAACTTGCCACCCGCAAGATTGGACGAGGGTCGAGGTGTCCTTAAAGTTTTTCTAAATTGTAAAATATTTTAAAAAATAAGTAATAGTCCATAAACATACATTTGCATTCATGCATGTTAATTTATAAACATGTTTTGTTGTTATTTTAGAATTCATATGATACTCAAGTTTATTTGACCGATACGTTTTATGATGGGCGTGGCCCAGCGGCCACCATGCTGTTTCAACTGGTGGGGTCTGGGTTCGATCCTCGGTCAGGCAGATATCTGAATGTTTAAAGTCTATGCGTTTGTGTATCCGTTTTCGCGTGCGTTCATGACACCCATGACATAGAGGAAAACCCTATTGTAGAGCAATGTGTACATACGTTATTGGAATTTATATGAATAGGTTGTTTCCTATGGACGCTTTCAATTATAAATTTAACTATTCAATTAACATGATGCTATCGTTAACATCATTTAAATATAACTAAGTGAATTGAAATTAAAAACTGAACCTAAACCTAACTTAGCGTACCTTTTTGTGTATCAAAAATCTACTACCGTTTCGCAGGGTGTTACGGTATGAAAAAGAAGCATCACAAGAAATTACATACCCACGTATCACCCCACAGTAACTTGAATATTTTTAAGAGTACAAAAAAACTATATAGAACATTTTAAAAAGCGTAATAGAACAGTGGTATTCCAATGATTGGAATGGAATTCGCTTTTCAATTAAGGGTCTGAGGTTGGAATCCCAGGCTCGCACCACTGATTTTTCTAAACAGATGTGTGAATTGAATTATTACTGCTTTATGAAGGAAGACATCGTGGGTAAACCTACCTACCTTGAAGCTCTTAAAAATGTTTGCAAAGATGTCTGAAGTCTACCAATTGAACTACGTCGGCGCGATGGATTATGACCTGCAATTCTCTCATTTTGAGAGAACTCCCGTGCCCAGCAGTGAGACATAAATATATGAATGACTAAAAAGCATAATATACCCGTACGTATTTGTATATGGGTCCTTTAAATAATTATTGATATTATCATCACTACATAGTATAAAACAAAGTAGTTTCGCGCTGTCTGTTCCTATGTATGCTTAGATCTTTATAACTACGCTACGGATTTAAATGCAGTTTTTTAGATAGAGTAATTCAAGAGGAAGGTTTTTATGTATATTATAGTAGAGGAACACTAATCATTTTAGATTTTTGACTTTTTTAGAGTCAACGAATGATCAGAAAGCTGGCACATACCTCGGTCAACGAATTAGCCTTGCTATTCTACGAGGTAATGTTGCCAGCGTTCTGGGAACTCATCCTAGGGACAGTAATTTGGATGCAGCATTTTATATTTAATTTAACAATTTGTTTTTTCTTTACCTTTTAAGTTATTCTTTTATATATACATATAGTTATAAAATAAGTTATTTAATATATTCATATTGTTATTTGAAAATTAATAAAAATATCTTGTCAACTATTTATATATAAAATGCGTGTTTCAAATTTTGACTCTCTTTTACACTCTGTGATAAGATTCGTAAAACAATTTAGTTTCATAATATATTTTAACCAGTATCTTTTAGTATTTTTAATTGTGTTAGAAGAATACAATAAGTTCGACAAAGAAAGTACCTTGATGCTTCGAACTTCTTGTATTTCGACTCTAGAGGAACTTAACGCAACACCTATTACTGCCTAATAACATCATAGTTAAGTCCTGCTGTGTTTTGGTTTAAAGTAGGGTTGTAATCAGTGCCGGATTAGCCACATAGCAAATGCTACGGGCCTCGCGACTAGAGGGCCCCGCTCCCAACACCTATCTGCTATTTATATTTTACTATCTTTGCTATCCTAAAAATCCTAAACCGAAAGAAGATATAGAAAGTATCATCTGTAAATTTTCCCAGATAAAATCCAGAAAAGTTTACTAGTAACAGTTTTGTTTTATTTAATACCCTTACTTAAGGGAAACTATAGGCCTCCTGGTAGAATTTGCTACAGGCCCCGTGCTGTATTAATCCGGCACCTGTTTGTAATGGAAGCTTCCTTAGCGGAGGCGTAGGCTGATGTCGAGGAGGTTCCCCCCTACGTATTGAAAGTTGATGAATAAAAATAACTAATCTTGATTTATTACAGTAATCACATAGAAAATCAAAAATAAAAATGTCTCTTTATTTAAGAACATATTAAAATTTTATATTCATGTGTTGAAAGAATTTTTATAAATTTTAGATAGAAAAGTTTAGGTTCATTGTAAGTACTTATAATGGCATGATACAGGCTGTTAGTCGAATAACAGCACTCAGCAGAACCGACGTTTTGATAATCCCCTTCAGTTACTGTTGTTCCCATGCGTATATTGTTACCGAAAATATTTTCATACCCAAAAATGTTTTTCAAACGATTGTGTTGATTTATCCACTCATATTTGTGAATTATTAAAGCTTTTGTTTTAGATATAAAATCATAATGTCATGATGATTCATGCGGAATTAAGTGGTAAGTTGTTTTGAACCGAAAATTTTATGCGTGAGTTAACTATTGAAATATTTTAGCTGCTAGTGGTATTATTAAAGTATTTTAATGGTAGAATCGTGCATAGAACTGTTTTAATAAGTCCATTAAATAAGTATACATAACAATGTTCAGTAATAAGCTTAGTTTACGTAAAATATGTGCAGTTACAAGTTACAGTTCGGTGAAGGAAAACATCGTGAAGAAACCAGAGAGTTCTTAAAAAAGTTCTCGGAGGTGTGTGAAGTCCACCAATTCGGACTTGGCCAGCGCGGTGGACTATGGCCTATAATTCTCTCATTCTGAGAGAAGACCCGTGTCCAGCAGTGGGACAATAATGGGTTGACGACGATGTGCAGTTACCAAGCTAGATGACTCTATAGTATTTCATGCCGTGTAAGGTCATGAATATCACGACTACCTCTCTTCTTGTGATGTCGTAGAAGGTGACCGAGGAAAAGTATCGAAGAGATGGACTGTAGCGTATTTCTGTGTAACATCAACCTCAACTGCGGCCACCAGCATTCTTACCAGACGCTGTGATTATTGAAAAAAAAGCTTCTTTTTATCTGATTGAAGTAGCAAACGAGCATGCACACCCTTCTATCGAAAGAAATGCTTCACGCTAGAAATAGGTGTGGCGGTGGTACCTCTCCGGTCCAACTACACTAGTTCTACCACCTTGATAAAGCTCCCTGAGAAGAGCTACATATGTTCAGCAGTATATCTAATAGGGCTTGTGGACGGATGGATCATTTTTAGGCATGCGCGGCGAAAAGGCAGAGGGGCAACCTGACAGAAAGGAATCATAGTCACTTATGGATATTTGTAACAGCAAACGAGTCGTCAATGTATTGCCGGCATATAAGAGCTCTTCGTAATTTTCTTGAAAAGCTCTATGACATAGTGCATATGTTAGTTCGTTGGGGGGAAGTTTCTGTAATTACAATGTTTGATCACGGTGGTAGTGCGATGATTGAACAGTTTGATTGAGTGGTAGTCGAAAGAAGAACTAGCTTTTCTGTAGAACATTGTACAGGCTTGTTTGTGCAAGAGCAATGCAGAATTATTCACATGTTTTAGCAGGAATGTCAGCATTTAGCTTCTACTCTTGCATATCCCGTGGTATGTATGATTGTAATTTAAATTATATGCATAAAAAATCTAATGGAATTGGAAAGATTTGAACCTAATTTAAAGAAAAACTGTCTTCACAGAGGAACTGAAAATAGCAAAGACGTGTAAACAAAATAATATGTCAATTAATTTCTTTACTAAAATACAACAAACAGTGCCTACGAGTAGCTCATATTTTTTTTAAATAAAAAAGGAAAAATCCAAAGTCCATTTAATACGTAACGGCGAAACGCCGCAGCCTTGCGGTGACCACGATCCATGTAATTGGGTCAAAACATCAGCAAAAACAAATTAAAAACGGCTTATCAAGATTACCCGCCTTAAAGTTTATAGTCAAATATATTTCTTCTTAAAATATTTTTTCTATGGGCTTCAATGCAATTGATGTTTATAATCTAGTCACACGAGTACGTACGAGTACTAGTATTTCTGGCCTGAAGCAGTTCTTGTGGTTGTCGGCCAGTTTCATATGAAGCAACCGTTTTAGTTCTCAGGTGAAGAAAAGCCCTTGTGATTGACTTCAAATAGAACCCCTGTTCCATATGAAGTGGATTACAGCTGTGCACGGGCTTACTTGTGTCTAGCATATGAACTGCATGATCATTTGCTACATCATTTGTATCACAACTTCATGACCTTAAAACTTTCACGGACAGAACGTGACTGTACATTATAATTTGAGATTTTGATATGGCACAACGTACGATGACGTTCAAATATAATATAATTATTTACGACAGAACGTTTATTCCTGATGAACTTTCAAGTTAAAATCTTATTGGATGTACCTTGTGTCACACCATGTAAAATACTAGAAACTTTACTGTTGCGATTCTGACATGACTTTTTTTTTATCTGACTGAAGTAGCAAACGAGCATTCAGTCCACCTGATGGTAAGTGGTCACTGCCGCCCATGGACATCTGTAATCAACTTTATGCAGAACATAGGTTCTATCCGAAGTCAATCACAGATGCGTTGCTACTCCCGAGGACTATGATGGTCGCCGCATAAAAGTGTACCGGCAACCACACCCTTCCATCGAAACGCAAGAAATGCTTCACGCTAGAAATAGGTGTGGCGGTGGTACTTCCCCGGTTGAACTACACTGGTTCTACCACCTTCAAATAGGTGTGACGGTGGTACTAACTGGTGGACTTCTTTAAAACGTATGATATCAGTGGACTCTACGTATTTTTACACGTCATTCTAGAATATAGACTCAAGACGGTACCCGTCCACGAGAGTGTTAATATTTCTTGTAATAAAAACGGTAAATAATTTTAACGACTTTCATCTCTTCCCGTAATAAAGTTAAAAATGATTTGTAGAAAAACGTATAATTTTTATGATTGAAAGTTTCCAAATATTTTCCTAAATGCTTATGAAATGTCAAATCCGGCACTTGGTTACCATGGTAAATCATGGCCCTAAACTGTGTCTCTATGAGATGAATTTGAAGACAGAAACGTATAAATTACGATAAATCTATCCAATTTTTGATTTCTTTTTTTTTATTGTAGACGAGTTATTTTTAGATGCATTTAATTATTAGCGCTATTTGGGTTCCTATACCTACAGAATATAGTTTTTCTTTAGGTTCTGTGAAACCCAGCAGCCGTAGTAGTAAAGTAGAAAAATGTGTAAACAAATATTCAATTTTACTACAGAAAAAAGTTTATCCTACATGTTTCCACTGCGACGGTACCGTAAAAATGAAGTCTTAGGCTCCGTGCTCTGCTTTAACCATTTATCGACAAAATGCTCTCTAACTTAGTTTTAATTCAGGTCTTCAGGTCAGATCTTCCAACTAATGAAATGTATTTAATAAAAGTACTAAGGACACAGAATTGTTAGTTACAATATCTTTTCTTTCATTATCACTGGATTCGAACACGACATCGACTGACAAGGTAAGGCAACCAGCAAATTTGAAGTGATTACAGATGTCCATAGAAATTAACCAATAAAAATATCAATAATGTTTAATTGACCTTCACAAGTCAAGACTTCTGATCATTATTTCCAAAGTTGCATATGCTCTCGAGCGCAGCACGTCGCCTCTCGTGCGCGCACGCGACCGCCACGCGCCGCTGTCGAACGCCGATTGACTTGCATTATCACTCGATTTTATCCTTTTGTCTGTGGTTCGCCCGATAGAGCATAGAGCACGGCTTTGTTTTATTGTTCAATGGCCTGTAACAAGTTTAAGTTTTGTTTTATAGTTAGAGGGTATTTTCAGAGGTTGTATTATGATGATGTTGTATTATGCAGCGATTAACAAATACAGTATATAGATATTTTGGGAAAACTATTAAAGGCAACAGAAATATTGGAGTGTAAAGTAAAAATAGAATGAATATAGTATATTCATTCTAATTGACAAAGTATATATTTAAATTGAATAATGCATGCAAATCTCTTTTTTACTATTTTAATAGAAAAAATTGACACACAAGTACTTATCTGGAATGTAGTCCATTAATAATTCTGTGATCTGTGTAATATAACTTGAAGCCAAAACAAATAATAAAAAAGCACTTCCTGTAATTTGATACAGGGTACGAGATAATAATATTTAAAGTAACTCATTACATCTGATTAGAAAAATTCAAAATAAGTAGATGATAATAATAATGGCTTATTGGAAAAATATTGGCAAAGGTAATTTTGATCTCCTACACGCGACGTGGTACAAATATTTAGTTCCATTAAAGAGCTCCTACAATAGCGTTGTTAAATATTGCTATTCAAAAAAAAATCACATATCGGCAAAATGTATTGAAAAAACGCTTATCATGGTTATACGTTACGTACCTATTAACTTGTTCATAGCAACGTGTCTTTGGTCATCGTCACGTTCTACAAAAATTGATCATAAATGGCCATTGTCTACTTACCTAAGATAGAATGTTTGCATTCATTATGTAAATAAAGAGTAGTGATAGCCTAATGGTTAAAACTTGCCCTCTCAATCGGGAGGTCCGCGTTTCAAATCCAGGCACGCACCACAGATTTATGTGCGTATTAGAAATTAATTATCACTTCTTTTCGGTGAAGCAAAACGTCGTGAGGAAACCTACACACCCGAGAGTTCTTTAATCAAAAAGAAAGTTATCGGAGGTGAAGTCCACCAATTCGCACTTGGCCAGCGGTGTGAACCTAAAACTCTCTCATTCCGAGAGAAGACTCGTGCCCAATAGTGGGACGATAAATAAATCGATATCCAGGACAATGGCCAAGATACGTATCAATTTTCTAAAAATAGGCGATTTTTTGGTGAAATTGTGGTATGGTGGTACCCTATGTCTGATTTTAAGAAACCATAAACAGTTAAACATTTGTCTTGCTATTGAATTTGGATTCAAGGTATATATGGAGATGACGAAGATTCCTCGATTGGTAGGATTTATATTCTACTTTGCGACATTACCAAAACCTGGCAGATCACCAGTCCCGTTGCGAATTTTACGGGTCCCCTTCAAGTAACCGGAGGGAAAAAACATAATATTCATTGTGATTTAAACAGTGGCATTCGTCGCTAATGGCACAATAAACTGTTGTTCATATTTATCTGCAACGGCGATTGTGAGGAGGGTGATTGTTTAAATTCGACGACCCCATAGCATTACTAACGATTACACTCGGATTTAAAAGTCCAGATATTTGAAAACATTCTGGGTTCAATGTTTTTGCAAATGTAGGTACAATAACTGCACAATTATCAATTGTAATGTACAAATAACATGTTATTAATGTTTTATAAAAATATCGGCTATCCCACGATAAAGTGTCTTATGATATTCTAGGTATAACTATAGGTAAGTGTGCTAAAGTATCAAATAAGATCAGTAGTTTTTACGTAAATAATAATCATACACACATACATATATATATCGGTTAGAGCGCTCGTTCCTGCCGCGGACGTGTAAGATGTGGAATGAGCTTCCTCCTGAGGTATTCTCGGGGCGCTATGACATGGGGCTCTTCAAGAAAGGCGTAAAAACAGCTATCCTCCAAAACCGGCGATGCATTGGCGACTCCTCTGGTGTTGCAAACGTCCATAGGCGACGGTTACCGCTTTCTATCAGATGGCCCCTCAGCCTTATCGTTAGGGCTAACTAAAAAAAAATTTGCTTACATATTTCCGTCTTTAAAATATTAGTATGATTGTTACAATTTTAAAATTGTTAAGGTTTTTTTTCTCTCATAATGCAATAATAGTAAAGTGAAAATTCATTCGGTCGATCTAAATAAGCGGCTAACTCATAATAGTTAGCTTGCGACGCATAAAAATTGATCTGAGATTTCAGCCAACTCTAACTTCAGTTCGTCTCAAATTTACGACTCACTCAGTCGGTCGATAACAGTTTACCTACTGGGGACACAGCCTTACGGTCACGTTAACCACGCTAATGAATATCCCTTTATTAGTCTTAATCTAGGTTGCAAATGATCTGTGTGTATTACTGTGTATACATTTTGGCGGAATCTGACCACTAGTTTTTGCGCAAAAGAGTAAGAAACACGCATCCTTATGATCATCCTTAAAAAAATCGCATGTATGATATTAATAATATAAGATTTCATAATACATTTGACGGTTCAAAATCATATGGTCGCGGTATCACCGGCGCAGCAGGAGACATTACTAATTTGTCACGCGTGCTGTTTACATTCCCGCTGAAGACCGGGGTTGGTTTCTAGTGCATCTCGATTGATTGTTAACGAGTTATTGGAGACTGCTATAATACGGAGATTTTCCTTCAACTAATTGAAGAGCAATTACATAAACTTGGGCTTGCTTTTGGGGTTTAAGTCATATGATTTATACTTTTTGAAGTTATGTTTGTAGAACGTATTTATGAATATGGGTTTTAATCTTAAAACAAAACTGAGTAACGCAATTTATATACCTGAAAGACATCTAAAAGAAAGTTATAAAAGTCGGTTTAAGGACTTTAGACTCCAAAGTACCGCCTATCCGTCTATTTCTGCCTAACAATAAACATTGTTTAGATTTATGTAGCAACGTGTACGTCCCACAGAACCGCGTCTCGGTTCTAACTTAGCCCTCAGCAGTAGGTACATTTGTATTCGAAATGAAATCTTATCGATGGTTTGCTACAAATGTCTATGAATGCCAGTCTCCACTTATGTTTATCTTTTCTTCGACGCGTCTTTATTCATCTCTACTAATATTTTAAAGAGGCAAACTTTGTATTTTTGTATGTTTGTCATAAATTAACTTAAAAACAACTGAACCGATTTTAATCATTCTTTCACCATTAGAATGTTACATTATTCCTGAGTAACGTAGGCTATAATGGTTTGATATATTGTATTATAGTCTGCGCGAACGAAGTCGCGTGGATTCTGCTAGTTAGTATATAAATGAGCCGATAGACACGTTCTGCCATTCAAACACAAGAATTACGTGTGGCGGTGGTATATCCTCACCAAAACCATACTAATTTTACAACCTGTGCTACATCTCAATTGAGCTGCGTGGTTGAGTAGTCTTCTGGTGTAGGGTAGAGTGAAAGAGTGCGCGGTGTACAAGAGTACCACGCCCATCACAACGCAAGGTTTCCCACGAAATACAGTTGTCAAATGTCAATGCGCACAAAAAATGCAAGGTAGAAGTATATGTTTCGGTGGTGCCTCTAAAATTTGAATCATAATAGGCTCTTTTTTTTTTTGTTTTCGAGGGGGAAACCTTGCAAAGGTACCCGACGCCGTGGGAGCGACGCAGGGTTATGTGGGATTTTTACCGCACTAAAACCCCCCCGGTGGCCGTCCTCGGCGCTGAAAAAGAGGACTCCGGGATCTCGAAACGACTTCAACCGGAATCCTCCGAGCGCGCTGCCCCATCGGGCTCCTCTCAGATGGGCGGCTGGGCCCACCGCTCCGTTTAGTCTTTACGACGGTATGCGACCACACATACCGCCGTCCTTCCCGGGATTGCCTGACCGCACGGTTCGAGCTCCCACTCTAGCCGTCTGCAACCCCGGAAGCCCCTTTTAGTCGCCTCTTACGACAGGCAGGGGATACCGTAGCCCTATTCTGACCCCGAGGCTACAGGGACGAATAGGCTCTACCACCTTCAATGCCTATCTAATAGATGAAAATTTGCTTGTTTACTTTTTTTATTAGAATAACAGAGAAAAGTGGTTATGCTATTAGGGATAGTATATTAATAGTGGACTGCATGCTTGTTTGTTTCTGATAAAAAAACTGTCGCTTCGATATACATTAAAGGTGATCTATACAACATAACAAGGGAGAAGTCGGTGCGATTTAAATTGCAAATATGTTTTGCACGCTCATTTGTTGGTGGCAACTTTCATAATGGCATTAGGAAATAAATTTATTTACCACCAAAACAGCATAGGTTATTTATTTAAAATATCATAATTTGTTAGCGTCAGGACCACTGGACCAAGTACGATATTTTTCGATTGGAGACTATTACGATTTTAATTATAATAATAAGTATCAGAAAAGCTTTCAAAGTATAAAGACTTGGCTATTGAGCTGAAAACTCAGTGGAAGGCGAACATCGTTTAAATAGTCCCGATAGTTTTATCATCCACTGGTATGATACCCAAATTCTTTCTCAATGTCTTGATATCTTACATAATATGCCCACAAGTACGCATTATTTGTTACAAAAAGCTATCATATTAAATACCTGCCGCATAACACGCAAATTCCTCACATCTTCATCAATATCTTCAAATTATATTATTTAACGTGTCTCGCTTGACTTAGGTCCGCATGGCACGTACTTAACCCCTTCAATAGAAGGAGATTAAAATACAAAAATAATAATAATAATACTTTAAATACCCTTTTGTTACTATTTGATACCTAAATTAAATTATTAAGTACCAGTAATAAGCAGTGAAAAAACATGAAAAGAAAGTGGCCATGAAATATATATATATATATATATATATATATATATATTTCATGGCCACTTTCTTGACTTTCTTTCAGTGATAGACCTAAACTATATATATATATATATATATATATATATATATAGTTTAGGTCTATCACTTTCGTAGTTTTAAAAGCAATACCTGAAGTGGAATGATAAATAAATTACGTAACCAAGGGTTGATGAGATTTTAAAATTCAAAATTAAGCATTTAATATAATGGTTCCATATTTACCTACATCAATGGTCGTATAAAGATAGACATCTGTAGGCAACTTCAAATAGGACATGGTTTTCATCTGAAGTCAATCACAGATGCGTTGCTACTCCCGAGGACTATGATGGTCATAGTCCTCGGGAGTGGCAACAGTAGATTCATATTAAAGTGTGCCGGTACCACACCCTTTTATTGAAACGCAAGAAATGCTTCACGCTAGAAATAGGTGTGGCGGTGGCATTGCCCCGAATGAACTACACTGGTTCACCTTTAATTTGCTGATCAAATAAAAAATGGGGAGGATACTGAACAAACCGCTATCACAGCGCAACTTAAAGCGATGTAAAACAGGCCGGTAATCCTATCGCAAAAATATTTAGAAGTAGCTATATCAAGTATTTTTGCACCGGGGATCGCGTAACTTCACACCACTATAACTAGCTAACGCTAAGTACTCACGGAGCGGTTTTCACCCGCGGCCGCCGCGGTTGCAGGCCCGCAGCTTTTGTGCGAAACTCACGAGACCGCCTATTTTTGCGGTTCCCCTGCCGTCGCGGTTGCGATTATCGACCGCAAACGTGGCGGGCGAAAACCGCAAGACGGGCGGTTAACCATCAGTTGAGGTCTTGACTACTGCACTCGCCCGCCAACTGACCGCAGAGCGTGCGGGCGCAAACCGCCGCGGCTGCGGCTGACCGCGGCCCGCGCGGTTCTACAGGTTGCCCGCCGGTGCAGCGGGAGCCGCAAACAACCGCGCGCGTCGCGGGCGAAAAACGCGTCGTGAGTATTGCTTTAATTTTTTACATTTATATCTGCATCCTACAGAAGCTGCGGGTCCGTAACCGCGGCGGTCGCGGGTAAAAACCGCTCCGTGAGTACGTAGCCTTAAGCGATGCTAATCATGCGGTTGTCATACATCCGAGTAGAGCTCAATTAATTAAACTTTCAAGCATTGGTAAGTCAATGTTTATAACGTACCCTCCTTAATATTATATAGAATATACTTAATATAAATAGTACAAAATTAAATAACAAAACTATCGTTCCAATACTTATTTAATGAAACATTTTAATGCTATACAAGACCAGTGAAGTGAAAACCAGCGTAAACTCAAAATACTCGCGCAAATAAGCAAACCGTTATGAATAGGCATGTACCGAGCGGGATTCGTTAGCGATGTTTTGGATGAAGAAATTCATGCGGAAACATTAAGAACTCCCGCGGAGATCCTTCACTGGAAGAATGTTCGCTAAAACATATTTATGCGAAATTATAACGAGAGAAACACTCGAGCGTCCTCTCCACGGCTCCCGCAAAATAACAAGTAATCGGCAGCCGCTGCGCGAATGTTTAGCATCCATGAAAAGCGACCCGGCTGAATGGCGAATGCCCACTCTTCACCATTTTCATGCAAATTAAAAGACACAAACGCAACCATACACAAGATTTCCTCCCGCGTGCTAAAATACCATTCACAGACCTCGCATTCAATGCTCGAGAACGGAACGCCCCGAGGCATTAATTAGAGCAGAAACTCATGTCTATGGCCGTTCCTTTTTTAACTGAGGTCTTTATGCGAGGCCCCGCTTTGTACACCTCCGTTTGTGCTCGCGGGTGTCAAGTCTTAGTGTCAAGCAGTGTTTTATCTCCTTTGTTAGCGAGATTTGCGGGGCTGTAACAAACATCCCGAGTTATTTGTGCTCCAGTCTTCCCAGGGTTGCGCGTAAATGGTTAATTTTTAATTATACGATCATTTACTTTATAATTCTCAATACATAGTGTGACTTTTTCTTTTGTTTAGGCCCGCATCAGGATGGCGACGAACACTTCACGCAAAGAAGTGATTCAGTGACTAGTCAAAACCTAGATAACTCTGAAGCTGAAGATGATATATCTGTAGGCGACAACCGGAGCGAAACGTCCACTCCAAAGAAAGCCTTCCCTTATGAAACCGACACAGAATGCTTTCAAAAGAAACCCGAAAATCAAAAGAGGACCGAATTAGAGGACGTTGATCGCTCGTCCCCGATTGAATACAATGGTAACAACCGATTTTCGAGTTCGGAATATAACTCTCCTTTCAAAGAAGACGAGCACGAATACGATAGACAAGATGAGCCTATGAAGTTATACGACAGCTCTCTCTTTCATTTATACAGGCCAGATAGGGACGGCAACAAGGATGAAGGCGCTGAAAGTGCCTTTGGCATTACTGGTTCACTTTCGGAGAGCATCTACGGTCGGTCGATGGATTTGTCGAAGAGCTCGTTTCAGTCGCAGCTCTTGGCTGGTTTTGCATCAGTTATGGCGGGAGGTTCTCATAGAGAGGGTCAAGATGCTGTAGGTACGTATTATAAACATAGTATACACTGTAAACGTACGAGTTACTATGATTTTGCTATTCTCCGCAATCAATTAAATATTTTCATATAATAGGATGATATTAAAATAATGAAAAAAATATTTACAAACAATCCTGCGGTGGTTCATTCCTACTCTATCCATACACCGAGGGTATACAATGCATTGGATAGGAATATAAACAACATTGATACAAAATAGAAGATACAATATTTACTACTTATTTCAAACACCTTTACATGAAGAAAAGTTATAGAGACAAGTATTATATCTCTTATATCCCGTTAAATAAAGTTTTCGTAAAGAGAAATATTAGTAACTAATAGAAATAGTGCGACTCTACATTAATATAATTACGTGTTACGGTGTTTACAGAATAAGTCTTAAAGAATAATTTTAGTCTTTCTGTACAAAAAAAATATAAAAGTTCCGGGTGTTATTATTAATAGTAAAAGTGTTTAAATTGTATCAAACACAACTACTAAACTTACTTTAAAGGTTTATGTGTATGGTTCATAACTTAATTTAACATTTTATTAATATTCATTATTTTTACGAAAAGTAAAAAAAAAACCAATTACAATCTTTAAAAGCCGGTTAGGACCAGGAACAAGGCCAAATTATAGTAAACTTTTAACATGATAAGATATTTGTACTATTCCCTCACGTTGAAACAAATATAATAATACAAAACTTTAACAAATATTACACTTCTCCGTATTGTCTTACGCAAACATTTAAAACCTTTCACAATGCTCAATCCAGATCGTCAGGCCGGCAACCGGTCCACCAGCACACCCACATCAGGCCGCAAGCCGCGCCGGCGCCGCACGGCCTTCACGCACGCGCAGCTCGCCTACCTCGAGCGCAAGTTCCGCTGCCAGAAGTACCTCAGCGTGGCGGACCGCGGGGACGTGGCGGACGCGCTCAGCCTGAGTGAGACGCAGGTCAAGACCTGGTATCAGAATAGACGGTAAGACTTCATGTATATTTCAATATAAATTATTATAAAAAAATAAAATGAATAGATACGTAAGATAAAGTCCGCTTCGCATCCAATTAGGTTGTCCATAAGGTAAGCTGTAGGATTTAGGAGGAACAGACCCGATAGAAGTGCTCCAGTCTAGTAGGAGATTAAACCCCAAAAGGTGGTTCGATAGCTGATTTCATCTTGACCGTTTCCAAGCCAAAATACGTAGCGTGAGTACGCTCTATCCGAAGAGAATATGTAGTTATTTGCCGCCCCGTAATGATACGAATAGGTTACGAACTTATTCGTATTTGTAGATCGTAACAAAAGTTCATCATAAATAAGTAGTTTTTAAAACTTAAAGACAAAAACAGGCGTTCAATTAATTCAATTTTGCTGCTGCCTTGCACTTTAAGGACGCTAGTGGCTGTATTTTGTAATTATTTGCCATCCTTGAAAAAGAGCCACGTTGAGGCAGCGACCAAGTTAACCCATTAGAACAATTCCTAACTTCCATAAATTGGGTATTTATTGTAATCTCACTGTTAAGAGAGCTCTCTTCTTGTTATAAGAAGACACCTACTAAAAGCTGATTATCTTGTGCCTCACGTGTAAACTAAAATCTGTTATTTTAGAACAAAATGGAAACGCCAGAACCAACTGCGGCTGGAGCAGCTGCGCGCGCAGGCGGCGACGGGCGAGCGCGAGCTGTCTGCGCACGCGCTGCCGCTCGCCTGCGCGCTGCTGCCGCCCTACCCCGCGTACATGCACTGCCATCTATGAGCCAACACGTACATCGCAATGTCGTTTCCACCACAGTACTAGTATCTACAGTAATCTAATTTCTTACAAACGCACGAAACGCAAGTTGTACCTACGCGCCACAATTTCGGTATGCACTCGGTACCCAACAGCTAGTGAATGTGCCGAAGTGGCGAGCGGGCGATGTGACGTTTTTTAAGCAGTGAATCTTTTTATTTAAATAATAACGTAGCGAAGAGCAGTTGTAAACTATATTAGGCTGTTTTTGATTGCTTTAATTGTGCATAAACACGTCCAGTGTTATTAATTTTTATTTTGGTTGGTAAAATATTATTCAGTGTGAAATTTATAACTATTATTTGTGTACGATTTATTATGAAGTCTCTTAAATATTAATAGAACGCGTTGTTTTTTTACCATAATCTACTGAATAAAATACTTAATAAGTAAGAAAGAAAGTCAAGTATACAGATGTATTTTAATACTTAAGGCGGGTGCCATAACGCAAACTCTCGTCCAGCACGTCTATAGGTATAAAATTCAAGGACACGGCAGAGTTAGACTACTGTATGATATTAATACTGTGTTTCCACGCACTTGAACGAATTAATCCATGAATGTTTTATGTTAAAAAATACAGTAAAATTGAGAACCTCCACCGTTTTTGAAAGTAGGTTAATATCATTTTTGTTATTTAGTCTCCTTATTTATATTTTGTATAATTTATACCTTATTTTTACATATTGAAATTAAGATTTAAGATATTTGTTAACTGTTAGGTATATTTAGTAATCTAAAATCTATTAGTTAGGTATTAAACTTGGTGAGTACTTATTTAGGTTATGCAAATACGTTATATTCTAGTTTTCAGGGGCTTTAGATGATCTCATGAATGTTGGTGAGTGTCTGTGATGATCAACAAGGATGTTTCATTAAATGAAAAGTTTTCATTAACATTAACTATCAACGAATTTGTTTTAAGTACACACACCGTAGTATCATAACGTTCTTTATTGTTTTTTTTTTTTAATTTTTTATCGTCTTTTATTATTAATTTACCATTCTGTGCAATAATGTTTTAATGATTCGTGTTTTCTGTTAAACCTATGCCTGATATAAACGCTATCATACGGTTTCATTGATCGTAGATATTGTAACAATCCTAGTCATTAAAGTAGAGATCGATTAAACGAATGTTGCAATAATACTCGCCTTTTAATTATGCTCAATTTCAGCAAACATTGAAAACAAATGTCTCCATTTGTGACAAATTATGCTAATGCCTCGGTGCCATTTCGAATCACCGCTGCCAACCGCTGTCAATTTGCATCTCTTACAAACTTGTTAACATTTGAAAGCGCCATCAGCGCTCTATTATACAGCTGCAACTTGTTTCACTGAACGCTGTGTCGCTTCGCAGCGCTTTTTAAGCTTTGGACACATATTGTCCAATTTTGGCGGGGTCTCGAAGTCGCATTATTGTGAATTTATTCAAACGACATGCTAATTTCAGGACTTTTCGCTTCGGAATTGTGATTATTTATCGTCTTTATTTCAGTTTGAGCAAACGAGGGTTTATTAAAGGGGTCGTGCTGGGAGGTAATTGGGCTGTTTTGATCCAACGGGGTGTGCGGAGGGCACCTAATTGAAGTATTTTCCGTCGTTTGAGGGGTTGTAGTGGGGTTGAATGGATTAGTTAGTGGCACAGATAACGATCTGTCAATGATGCCGATGGGCGGCTCGGCGCATTTGCTCTAAGCCGTCATTAAGTTGTTAGCAACAACCACTGTTAATTTGCTTCGCTTGTTCCTTTAATATGTTTATTGCCTTCTGAATCGCTGTGATCGATGTTTATGCGATGTTTCCAGTAATTATTAAATTAGAGGTTATATCCTTGATATCTTTTGTCTATTTTATTATAGATTATGAAAGAAACAAACATTTCTTTGTCAAACAAATACAAATTAAGGGTTTCTACCATTTTCTTTATATGTTGATTAAATAGTTATTTCTTTATATTTTGTTTTTTTGTGTTCTTGTGAGGATTGAATTTAATCCTATACATTGGTTTGTTTTTGTAAGATACGACCGCGATACCTTGATACTTTTTTTTCGAGGGGAAACCTTAATACCGTACCTACTACGACATAAATCTCCCCGACTTAATGGATAGTGTAATTTCGTGTATCGTTTTGCAGGAACCAAATGAAGGGTAAAAAACGTATTGTTTAGGTATTGGAATTTTTTTAAAACCCTTCGATAGGCCGCTGTTTTACATAGATCTTTATTACGTGGGGAAACCCTTCATGGGTTCCTCTATGCGCGGGGGCAGCTGAGAGGATATGCCGGACTCCTACCGGTTAAAACCCTACGGTGTTCCTTTGGACGCCCTTTGTCGGGACAACGGGTACGCTACCAGCACTCGTCCGCGATCCCGACGGTGTTTGACTGCATCCGGGCCCTTCTTTGGTCGGGATGGAGCTAAAGTTTGTCCATCCCACGATTTTAGATGCGCAAGGGAACACCAGGCGCGCCTCCTCGAGGCTTTTTAAGCCTTCGTTATGGGGGTAGAAGATGGGCGTAAGGAACTCGTCTCCTACGCCCGGTGATTCCGGCTGCGGATAGGGAGGTCGCAGGTTTTTTCTCTCTGCCTCTCTGCATACTTCGCTGTATCTTCGTCGCAGCTACACTATTGCACATAGACCTCTCTTAACCTGGATAATTTGGGTAGGTACTCAGCTATTTTGTCCAGGCACGATTTGTACCTAGACCTTTTATCCAGAAATACCAAAAACAGACAAGAGAAGCTTTTTGAAATTCATCAATTCACTAATTAATTGAAATTCATCTTTACTTAAATTAGGTAACCAAAGCATTTCGAATATTAAACATCTATCTTTTTGATGGCTTCAAAATACTCGTATACAATATACGATCTGTATAAAAATGTTTGTATAATTTTAACCCTGTGGTTAAAAATAAAACATGAAGTTTGCAGTTAGGTTCCTTGCAGCAGTTGTTTAGTAAAGTAATAAACAACGCAATTTTACTATTTGTACCATGCTTCACTGAACGTGAAACCAAGGGGCTTGATTAATTGAATAATGTTTACAATTCCTCTGCAATCAAAATATTAGAAACTCAGTATTCGAAATGAATTTAGTAAACGGTGTTTTATTTTCGTTATTTAGAATTATAACGATAAACGCATTAGAAATAGTTAGCGAGGAGAAAGATTTAGTTGATCAACGCAGTAATGACCACATACATCATCGACCTAAGGGATCAGAAAGGCGATTCATCGATGATTTTGATGACAGAGACTGGCATGTTACGTATTTGAAAAATGTGGAATTTGATGTCGAAAGTAATTGCAAAGAAAATTTTACTGAAAAAGTAAATAAGTACAGAAAATCTTTAAAACAAGATGGATCGTTGGTAGAATATGTTTCAGCTGACGCTTTATCGGTCTTTGATTCTAAGTTAGATACAAACAAATGTGTCCCTAACAATCAATCGACGGCAAATTCAAAATCTAGAAAGAAGAAAATTGGTAAGAATATGGATACTGCAGTAAATAAAACAATTAACAAAGAAGAAATTAATACTGCAACTACGGCTGATCCAAAAAATTATAAACAAAAAGCTACAGGTCAAAATGCAACAGTTGAAAAAGCTAGGCGAAACAGTGAATACCAGTTTAGTTCGGATGAGTACTACGATGACTTAGTAAATGACATTGATGATGACTTCTGTCCGGATTTCGTGGAGGTGGTCACTTTAGACATAGATCAGCTGAGGAATTATGACGTTGAGTGTGAGTTAACGCTCGAATGGCGAAGTTTGGAGTAAAACACTTCAATAAGTATAATATTTTAATTCAATGGAATTACGTATTAGTTAGTAAATTTCGAATGAAGGGTTTTCATGCTCAATAGATTGTGAAATGAATGTTTAATCCATGGAAATAATAATAATAATAATGAAAAAGCCACTTGTCTTGCATTGCAAATATTTGCTAAGAATAGAGGAGTGCCAAAAAGTTAAAATTGAGATTTCTAGAATTTTAAACATTTTTTGTTTGTGTTTAAAGTCGCATCAAACCATAACTACAGAAATTACTGTAGAGTAAAGAATTAAATATATTTATTGTCTGTATCTTGGTAGTATTTTATCACAATCCATGTACTCTAAATTAAACTAAACGTTACATTTTTTTCCACTGCATGTATTCAAGTTGTTTGTACTTAAATACAAAATACTTATAAAATTGCTAGTGAATTATTACGAATTATAGGGCACAAGCTGGATGAACGTAAAAGTAATATTGAAACAATTATATCAGGTTTCATAGATATGTAGATATAAATACTTATTATGGTAATTTTGAGTTGATAACAAAATAAAAATCTTATAACCAATATTTTATCTTTTTAAGTGAAAACTTCCTTAGCACGGGTGTGGTTTGAAATTTGACAAAACGAAATGCGACTCTATGATAAACATTATGTCGTATGTCTGAATGGGATTGAATATTATACAGGCGAGAAGAATATTATAATGACTGAGAGTGTTATAAACTAAGAGGAATAAGGTCGAATATTTTATAGGGGTCAAATATAATCAGAAAGCTTCGAACTGCAAATCTATCGGGAGTTACACGTGTTATTGTAAGTCTACCATAAAAGATAGACATATGCTGTCGTGGGATATTTTTTATAATAATTTTAAGGGGAACATTATCGTTATATATGATTTCTGTGTAGCTTTAACCATTAAGGTAGCACACGTGACGGAAGCTTAAGAAAGGGAGTAATTTCTCCCGTTTTCCCAACATTTCCCTTCACTGCTCTGCTCCTATTGATTGTAGCGTGATGAAAAGTATACTATAACCAGCTTAGGAGTATGAAGAATAATTGTACCAAATTTCGTTACAATCCGTCGAGTAGTTTTTGATTCTAACGGTTATACAGACAGACAGACAAACATTTTAATGATTGCAATTTTTGGCATCAGTATCGATCGCTAATAATTTTGGAAATATATTTCATGTACAGAATTGGCCTCTCTACAGATTTATTATAAGTATAGATTATAAAGGTGAAAGTTTGTGAGGATGTACATATTATGCTTTTTACTCTTTTAACTAAAAACTATTAGGGACTACTCACACTTATTCAGCCCTATTCGCGTTTCGCTGAATGATTTTGGTCACATTTATACAGTTATTCTTCTATATCAGCCGCGTACAGCGTCTCTCAAGAATGAGAGAAAGCCATCATAGCGTGTTACCTCCGCTGAAGCGCTTTATATACTGCGACGCCGGTTACTTATCATTTAAAAACAATATAAGTTTCTCCTCCTCCATTATATATTTTAATATTTATTAATAATATAATAATAATAATAATATATTTTAATGTTATATAATAACGATATTTGCTTTAAAACACTTCTTAATTCTTTAATACTTGCGAGCATCATTATTACCTAATACGAACCATGAAGATTGCCCTTATCCACAAGGAGTCAGGAACCGTCCATGTTCAGCGCTGTTTCTGTATTTGACGCTGAATGCGGTGAAACAGCGCTGAACTCTACAAAACAGTGCTCAATTCTATTTTATATTTGTTTTTCGCGAAACCAGAATAGACACGGAAAGCTGAACGGATGCGTACGTGTCTCCATACAAAATCATTGTCTTCTACGGACATAAGCTGAATAGAGTTAAATAAGTGTGAGTAGTCCCTTGATCCGATTCGTGTGCGATTTGGTTTATGATCTAGAATGACACAGATGACATAGTGGTGAATGACTGAAGCGGATGGAGTCATGGGCAAATGGTAGTTAGTATTTCATTGGCACAGTTTTTCGATAAAAATTAAATAGGACATCGATTTAAGTCAAGTTGTTGAGTCAAATGCATGCATGATGCATTCTGTGAAAATATAGTTCTCCGAAGGTTTCTTAATGTCCTCGTGTGAACTGCACAATTTTTTAAATATAGGTAATTAATTAAACCTAGTGATGAGGCATACAGGCTACCTGATGAAAAACAGTTACCGAAGGCAATGGTCATTAGCAATACCAGAAATTTTGCCAATATATCGTCGACAACGACATAATATAGTTCTTTCTGTATCGTTATTGTAGAGCTCCATGTTATGTAACTCAGGATGAAGTCCATTCCGTATTGTCCATTCATGTAAATCAAAAAGTGGAGGGTGGCCCTCCAAGCCAGCCCACGTTATTTATTCAAGGGTCATATTCAAACCTTTACAATTTCTAATCTATCTGGCTTACTTATGGCTTTCATCTAAGACTTTTTTAAAGAAGATATCCAGTATTATGAGCAAACAATAAAAAAAGTATCTTGACACGTTAGTTTTTATGAATGAGATAAAAAAGTTAAAAAAAAACAAAAAAAAAAATTGTCTTTTGTTTTTTATATAGAAAATAATAAATAAAATGTCTCATTAGTGGATATCTCATTTGAAAGCTTATAATGTAGCAATTTTTTTTTTTTTTTTTTTTTATTTGACTGAAGTAGCAAACGAGCATGCAGCCCACCTGATGGTAAGTGGTCACTGCCGCTCATGGACATCTGTAATCAACTTCATACAGAACATGGGTTCTATCTGAAGTCAAACACAGATGCGTTGCTACTCCCGAGGACTATGATGGTCGCCTCATGTAAAAGTGTGCCGGCAACCACACCCTTCTATCGAAACGCAAGAAATGCTTCACGCTAGAAATAGGTGTGGCGGTGGTACTTCCCCGGTCGAACTACACTGGTTCTACCACCTTCAAAATGAGATATCTTTCGTCTTCTTAGGACTTCTATATCGATAGCAATCATTAAAACAACAACAAACTCATATTTCACCCCCTTTAAGGCTCCGCGACACTTGTGAACAAACACATTGTATATCCGTTATAATACGTTTATATTACTGTTTTGACACAAAATGCATAAATGCGTTAAATCAAATAGATTATTACAAACGCAAAAAAGCGCTTGATATGTTTTTAAGCAGTCGGGACTTTTTATTTAACAATGTTACTTGCTGCAAACTAAGAGTATATTCAGAATTGGCGCCCATCGTGGGGTTAACTTTATTCGGTTCGTTTCTAGATTATTCTCTATTGTGCTGCCATCTCTTAAATTTAAAGAAACAGATGTAATGAAGTAACTTAAGGTACGTTTCTCGATAGGTGGCGATTGGTTTTCAATATGCTAGATGGCGTTAGTTGTCAAAGGTTAAAACTAAAGTCAGCGTGGTGTTCCTGTAATACTCAAGGATTCCGATAGATGGCAATATTTCGAAGGCTTTTTAAATATAAACATCGCGTTGTAGTAAACGTACCTAGGTAATATTTTATTAGTATTTTTATTATAAGATTTTTCTCGTATTTTCCACAAACATTTCATTCAAAGTATTTTAAGACGAAATCATTCAACATATTTTGAAATTCTAAACTAAAGGAAAACATTTCAGTGCTACGAAAATGCTGCTACTACGCTTACTGTTTATGGTTTTCTAGTATCGCAGCGTAAATTATGACGTAAGTAATGACGTCGACAACGAATATATTCGTTACTTCCATCGTCGTTGTGATACAAATAATAAGCAAATTTTATGATATCCTCGTACCATTATACCAGAAATACGGTTAGATTGACCGCCTGGTAATTCTCAACGTATTAAGGTAATTTGTAAATAAAGCTTTCCAACTTAGTCTTCAGCATACAATGTACTTGCGTGAGATTATCTTCAACGGGACTCTAAAATTCAATTGATTTTGAATGATTTATTTTGATTTTATATATGCAACTTTAATTGCCTATAATAGCCTACAGTGACCAGTTAACATCTTGGACATCGGATTTTATAATCCGTAGTCATTTCTGTTTCAAATTAATCTTGAATATGTTCAATAAAGTCTCTCTCACAATCGTACCAGCCTTTATATTACATTATATTATATTGGAATATTTATTTTAACTAATAAGGTTAAAAAAAATAATTTGGTATAATTAAATAAATTAATACAGCTTTACTACTGCTTATACAAACATAACACATAGATTTTTTCTCTTTGTGACCAAAATTGAGTTTTGCTCACAATTTTTAAGCAGGCGCCTTTGTTAATCTAGTTAAAACTTTTTATTAATATCATAATAAGTAAAAAAAGAAAAACACAAATTCATCTCGTCAATGTCGTCCTTCCGTCAAACAGGTGCAACGCGCCAGAGGTACTAGGGTACCAGAGTGCTCAGAGACTTGCTTTTGTCAGACACAAAACGTCAACAGGTGTCATCAGCTTGTGCGTGCACATGCGCGCTGCTTTCGACGGGGGGATGTGGATGTTGTACACGATTCATATTTGTGTGCAAAATCCTTAGTTTTTAAAGAGGGTCTCTCTTGTAGTGGATAGGATGTATGCGCTTTAAAACATTGAATTAAACAAACATTTGGAACATGCTCGAAAAATCACCATAAATCTGATATCTTCCCACATCCATATATCTTTGAAACCCATATACTTACTAGTATATTAGAATGTGAGCGAATTTACGTACTATTCGTCTATACTATACGTCATATTCGTAGGTATATTGATAGTCATTGCAATGCATTCGTTTGCATTTTATATTGCGATACAAAATTGTGAATTAAAAGAATACATAAAACATTTGAATTATTTGAATTATTATTTGAATTAAAATGAAAGCTATCGTTTATTAACTGCATTTTTTTGACGAAATCTTTCATATACGCTAAATGGTTATTAAAAACTTGATCTTTTATACATTTTTTTTTACTATACCTTAATATTTATATTATAAATCCTAAACAAATCAACTTTAAGCGATGAATATATATAAGATGTATCTGACTAAATAAGTGCGGACCCACCATAAAAATATTTTCACCGAGTTGATCATTTGATCCGCCACACGCTTTTAACTAGGGTAACAGAAACTTGTGCAGATTTACTATTTGTCCTGCAACGTCACCCAGTGAGGGTGACGTTGCCGGGCGTTGCGATGTGCGAAGTCTTCGAAGCTTGGCTTAGCTTACTTGCTTGGATTTCGTAGCTTCGGTTAAGTGTCGTAAAGAATAAGTAAATATGTTTTATGATATAATAATATATTCTTTTTATAATAATGAAGTAGCAAACGAGTATGCAGTCCACCAGGTAAGTGGTCACTGCCGCCCAAGGACATTTGTAACCAACTTCATATAGAACATATGTTTTATCAGAAGTCAATCACAGATGCGTTGCTAATCCCGAGGACTAGGATGGTCGCCTCATATAAAGTAAGATGTCGCCTCATATAATCAACCATAAGGTAGACGGATCACTAGATGGAAAGTGGTCACCGTCGCCTATGGACATTTGCAACACCAAAGGAGTCACCAATGCATCGCTGGCCTGCTATGAAGATGCTATAGCTACAATGGTCGCAATCATTAGCTGGCATCTGTAGCTATAGAATCCAGCTATATAAATACAAAATATCATTAACAGTGAATGAGAACCTACCCTGAGATTTACGGCATTTAACGGCAATGGTTCCATTTATTTAACTTTAATTCATTTAACCTTAAACTCAAATCCTATTAGAACAAAAATCTATGATACGTTTTTGTGGTAGTCGTAACAAAAACTGTTTCATAATCGTAGTTTAAAATCCAACTTTTTGGCTGCAGTCTTTAACCAATAGCAGAGCATTACTTACAATGTTCATACGGTTCGTCCAATCGGAGGGTGCTATTGGGATACTATGGTATATGGAGGGTAGTATGCGGATAATGTTGAGGGCACCATACTTCGGAAAGCAGTATGGCGGTGTGAGCGTTGCTGAAGCGACCGCCGCTAACGGTCTTGTACAAAATCGTATGTGTGGAACTTATTGCCTTTTTATTATTAATAATTAATATTGTCATTATTATCAATTAATATTGAATAATTGTAAATATTTATTGTATTCATAATTATTGTGAAGATATAATGTGTACTAAAAACATGTGGACTAAGGTGAAATCTTTATCTTCATTGCCGGTGTGTGTGTGTAAGTGTTGTGTAGACCGCGTGGAGCCGTGCCAGGATCCTGATAGACAGAAGAGTCACGGGCGGACCTTACGTGACTATTCGTAAGTAGAACCCGTTTTCCGATAGCAACTTAGATAGCCCCAAAATGTCGTGGAACTGCTTATAACCACCCGAGGCCTCGTTTGACCGTCTTTTTTTTCTCTGCAACTTACACGAAGGCACTCGCACAACAACATTGAGGTTAAAAATAATTTAATAATGAATTAAATACATGACATGACATGCCACGCTCATATGAATTCGTAGCACTTAAGACATGATATGCTACGATGTCTACGGCGTAGATTTACTTAACATTCTCACTGAGCTACAATAAATCATAGGTAATAAACTTTTTTTTTTGTTTTCGAGGGGGAAACCTTCAAAAGGTACCCGACGCAGGGTTATGTGGGATATTTACCGCACTAAAACCCACCCGGTGGCCGTCCTCGGCGCTGAAAAGGAGGACTCCGGGATCTCGAAACGACTTCAACCGGAATCCTCCGAGCGCGTTGCCCCATCGGGCTCCTCCCAGATGGGCGGCTGGGCCCACCGCTCCGTCTAGTCTTTACGACGGTATGCGACCACACATACCGCCGTCCTTCCCGGGATTCCTGACCGAACGGTTCGAGCTCCCATTCTAGCCGTCTGCAACCCCGGAAGCCCCTTTTAGTCGCCTCTTACGACAGGCAGGGGATGCCGTAGCCCTATTCTGATCCCGGAACTACAGGGCGAGGTAATAAACTGCTACAAGTTCCTAAAACATATTATTTCAGTTGATTCTGCACAAACTTCAGATTATAGTACAAACATTAACCATCCCATACAAAATATCTATCAATTAAATAAAATTAAAATTTTCTTTTGAAAACTGTAACTATTCCATCAGTATTTTCTTATGACATTGTCACGTTCAACTATAGTCAATAAATCGACTTGACAGACAACCGGTTTTTTAAATATTGAACCACATTTCTACAGGTCTATAGGAATGGAAATATCAAAGATCACTGATATTTATTTAAAGGCTTCACCGCGGGCTAACCCGCGCGTAAAGTGTAGTTATATTATAAGAGAATCGTACGTCCATCTGTTAAAGTTAACCTGAAACATAAACAAATTGCAAAGTTACACGAGTACATTTAATTTGACTGGAGTACTATCGCCACACCTATTGTTTCGTGAAGGACGTCTTGCCTTTCGGTGAAAGAGTGCACATGCTGGCTCACTTATATATGTACGTGGTCACCGTCTCTGGCCTCGTGACTCATTCTTCCATATGAATTTGTTTACAGATGCCCATTACGGGCAGTGGCCACATATCTCACTTGCTCGTTCGTCACTTCAGTGTTATTTAAAACAGACATTGTTTTAGTGTGTTTTTCGGTATAAAATTGCGGACTTAAATAACGTTTTAATCACGTTTAATCACGCAATTGTAGTTTTGAAGTATATTATTTGAAATCAATTTATGTAGGTGTAATATTAATGAGAGAGTTTTATATTATGTAAGAACTACGTCAAAGTATTTGAAAATTGTGCTAGTAAAATTTTAGAAAACCACGCCATCTAGTGACCCGTAAGCGGGGATATGTTTAGTTCCATACACGTTCCCTGAAAGCGCTTAAAATTATTTTTTGATTAAATAATCAAATCAAAAACTTCAATCAAATCAAAAAAAAGTAACGGAATTTCAATGACGTAGTTCTTTGTCTTCTGCGTATCCATTGATCGTTAGACTCGTAAAAATTTTAAATACTAGGTAAATTTAAATACACGAGTGTAAAATAATAAACTTCCTTAATTATCAATACACGAGGTCAGAAAAAATGGGATAGATCCCAATTGATAAGCTTTGGCTCACATTTTTTTTTATTTGACTAAAGTAGCAAACGAGCATGCAGTCCATCTGATGGTAAGTGGTCACTGCTGACCATGGACATCTGTAATCAACTTCATACAAAACATGAGTTCCATCTGAAGTCAATCACAGATGCGTTGCCACTCCCGAGGACAATGCTGGTCGCCTCATGTGAAAGTGTAACATTGGTGATGAGTATGGATTATTTTGTATTTAGGTACCTAATAAATATCAGAATAGCTTAATAGTCATTCTTGAAAATAAAAAAGAAGGAAGGAAAAGATCCTATGAACATCTGCAATTACTGGTTTCATACCAATTTTGTGGTAATTTTTGGATGTCATCTTTTCATTTTGAATTCACTTATTTCTAAGTATACATATTATCTCATGGGATGTCTACTCGACCTGACTTATTAATTAATTAAATTGGAAATGATTGGATTAGTATTAAATTGGACCTAATTTGGATCTGCTCCATACAATTTAATAGCTATTTAGCATATAATTGCGCACATGTGGACACCCTATTTCATGTGAACCGAAGAATTGTCCACTCTTCAATCATACCCAATAATCCAGGGCGAGCATGCGCCTTTGATCTGAGCTACTGGGACATCATAGCAGAATGACACTCGCCGATAAGGCTTTCATATTTCGAAGATATTGATAGTTCATAGTTCTAACATAGGACAAAATGATCATACTAGTGTGCACATTCCATATTTTATTATATGTATAAATAAATTCTAATTGAAAAAAATCATACATTTTATCAATGTAGGGTGACTTATCCTTAAACCTACTTATACAAAATATTGGGTAAGCTTATCGGGAATTATCCGTAAAAGTTAAGATCATGATTTTTTTAAATGAAATTCAAACTTCAAGTAGCGTAGCTTACAGTGCTACGTCGCTACGACGTCTTGTAGCTGCTGGGCGGGGCTAAGTCAAGTGAAAGGATGCAACGCACACATGCGCTATTTCATACTCTTTATTGCAGTTGCAGTGCGCAGGTCAGGAAATCTGCTGAAGAAACAAAGAGCTTAGTATTTTCTGTACTTTCCTGATTCCCTAGTACTACAGAGGATACCGAATGTGTTTTCTAGCAAGTTCTAGTTAACAAAAGACGTAATTTTAAATTAGATTAGATTTTGAAAGTAATGTTTTTCAGGCCCATTAGATTTTCCACCTACGAATTACATACATCCTATAAATTAATTACTACACGTCAAATATACATATTAAAATGTATATATACTTCATAAACATAACATTCTCTACACATCAGCTGCTTAGACGTAGAACTCCACCTGCTTGTAAGCTCCCTGACAGCAAAACAAAGTTTAAGAAAAAACAATTCGCTTACCAGTCATCTTACCTATATAATCGATTTAATAGCAAATATAAAATCTATCCTATGACTTACGCTCAAGTAAAATGTGTTATCTCTCAAAATCTTCTTTCTCTTAGCTATGAAGAAACAGAAAAACTCATACACTAGTGTTTTCAACACTGAGACATACATGCACACACTTATTCACACGCACGCACATACACACACACACACACTCACTTACACACACACGCACACTAATTATAATCTAATTTACTACTACTATTTATTTTAATTACTATTTATTGTCTGTGTGGAAGAGCGGGGTACCCAGTAATACAGGTCTATAACCTAGTACAGGGGCCCTTGCCACTAGTTTTAAGAACTGTTTTGAAATGAATAAAGATATTTTTATTTTATTTTTATAACATTGAATATGTTATCGAGAAGTTGCTTGTGGTTTCTGCGTCTTGAGATGAAAGCGTGGTACTTTTGTCAATGGGCTATGGTAACTACGTATTAATAAATTCAACTATAAAACAATTTGCTATTTATGTAGCGGTTGTGTTGGACGTTGACACTTTAGGTTCAGATTTTTTGAATCTCAGTCCCTCCCTTATTTTAGATTCAAGTACTAAGTTCACTTGCACTATTTTATGTCAATTCCTTTGTTCGACGAAGATGCGTACGAAACTGATATGTACTCGTAGATGTACAACGCCTGATTTCGGAGTTGAATGTTGACCATCGACATCGAGTAATTGCGATAAGAGACAGTTGATTGAACGTTCCTGGAGGAGGTAGATAACGGCCTCGATTGGTGGAAACCGCCAGAAAAAAATAAAACAAAGTAGGTGTTTTATCGTTTAAATGTTATGACTACTTTAAAATATTCAAGATTTGGCGTTCCCAATGTTTCAATGGGAATTTATGTTTGCTTACGCTAAAATTTTACTTTTTTCTTATTAATTAATATTTTGTTCAATGTTCAAAATTAAGATCACTATACTTATTTTAAAGCTTTTTTGTGTACATGGCCATCTTACCCAAGGTGGTAGAACCAGTGTAGTTCGACCGGGGAAGTACCACCGCCACACTTTCACATGAGGCGACCATCATAGTCCTCGGGAGTCGCAACGCATCTGTGATTGACTTCAGATGAAACCCATGTTCTGTATGAAGTTGATTATAGATGTCCATGGGCGACAGTGACCACTTACCATCAGGTGGACTGCATGCTCGTTTGCTACTTCAGTCAAATAAAAAAAAAAGGATAATGGAAGGAAAGTCTGGCTTTCTTTCTTTTCAGCCCATAAAAGTCTTTTCAGTCTTTTATGGTCATACTTGTTCATAGCTGCTAGCTAATATTATTAGATTTTTTTAGGGCCAAAATACGTGCGAAAGTCGAATCGCTGTAGCTGGAGACAAGAACAGTTATCAAATGCAATAGGTCCTATAAAAACGAGGGTTTGTCAGTTTATAAAGATGCAATACATTTTAGAATTCCTAAATAAACTTTAAGGCGGCGTTTAAAAAAAACAAACTTATTATGAGGAACTCGAGTCAATGTAGTACATTTAACATTGGAAAAAGGAGACTATCGCGTCAAATACGAAAAATGTAGTATATGGCAATACCTTTCACCAAAAGAATATCTGCGGACTATCGTGCTTAAAATTGTTCCCACCAGTGAAATCGTTAAACCATAAAGAAAAACAGTAAAAAATATTGAAAATTACTATAAAACTGATGATACTACAAAACTGTCTGAAAAATTGTATGCCTTTTGAAACACATTCGACACGTGTGAACAAAGGTCAAAGAAAAAGTATGGGGACAATGAAAGTTAAGGAAAATTGAAAGGTAAGGGAAAAGGACGAAGAAATGATATGGCCATTTTGTACGTCTAGCTATGGCCATCTCAGACGGGTATGTCGGATAAGATGGTCAATCGCTAAGATTTTATAAAGTTTTATTTGTTAAAATTCTAATTAATCAATCGTAACCAAGGTTAATGTTTGTTGTCCTTTATTTTTGTAAACACAATTTTAAATTCAACCTACAAAAAATACGGACTTATCCTACATGATAATACATAGTTTTATTAGTTAAATAAAACTATGTATTATCATGTAGGATATGTCTTGACACAAACTCTTATAAAGCGTAAAATTAAATAAAAAAAATAAAAAAAAATCTAATTACCCGACTTTAAATTTTACTCTTAGCAGTCAGGTTTTGAGGCTCACATAACCCTCAAGGAGGCATTATCGCCAACTTCGAGAAACACTGAAAACGTGTTAGATAATGTCTGAAACTACTCTCAATATTCACTTTGCTGGTCAAACAGGTTAAGATAGGTTAATACATATGTAAATAAACAAAATAATATAACGATTATGTACACAAATAAATTATTTTAAATATTATTTCAAATATATCAAAGTTTCGTTTAAGCTCATATGTGCCATCTACGAGGCAAGAGTAGAACTAGATTATCTTATCTTCAACCTTCTATTTTGCTACGTTCTCCCTCTAAATTGTGGGATGAGGTTTTTCAAGGGACGTACTAGGTGGCAGCACAAACGTGAGGAAAATAAGTGACTTTTTGAACGAAAAATACTAGCTAGCAAAGTTTTAGTTAGTTACGGTAAAGGAATATATTGGAGATGCGCTTATTTTTCTTCTAATGTAATAATATTGTTATAATGGCAACATTAATATGAGGACCATAGAATCGGTGATTCAATTTTTCCAGCTGAAGACGGTCCATTATCAAGCATCGTGTTGTGTATTAGAAAAAAAAAATAAGAAGATGAGGCATCCTTTTATAGCGAATTTGATAAACGAAGGCTTTAGTACATTAGAAATGATGTTTCATTATATATTGAAAAAGGTAAATAAATACTAACCACGTAAAATAAATCTTTTTTCTAAATAGGCCCTGTTAAAATAATATTCAGAATTCATTATAATTATGCGGCTTTAGTAGGAAATTGGCTTTGAGGAGAAATAAATATGCTGGGAATAAAGAATGAAATTTTATACATACGGTTCAAATCTATACTGTTTTTGATACCCTAGTACAAATGCTGACGTCGCGTGACATGACGTGTCGTTTTAACTACTTTAGTACCCCGAGTTTGGTTCTCTTTCATATGTTATCCACTGAATTGTCTGTGTGACAACTATTTTTAACCGGCTTCAAAATGGATGAGGTTCTTAATTCGGTTGGTGTGTTTTTTATAATAATATACTTTGGACTTGGTCGGTTGTAAGGTGGAATACGATATGATTTTTTTTTATATTATAATTTTATAATATTGTAGAATATACCACCTTACAGCCGAACGTCCTTCTAGTACTAAAGGGTCATTACCGTCGACGGACATCTGTTATGTATCTCAAAAAAGGTCAGTCTTTACTGACGTTAGTCCATATGCGTTGCTTCGAGAGAAGATTATAGCTACATTAACTTAACAATTTTTTTTTGTATATTTGGACGACCCCCGTGACGAAGCGGTTATCATACCGGTCTGACGCGTAATGGGTTCTGGGTTTGTTTCCGGACCAGACAGGTATCTGAATGATGAGTTTAGATTCATGTTTTGGGTCTGGATGTTTGTGTATTCGTCTTCGGTGTGTCCATGGTACCCACAACACAGGTGGAGAACCTAGTGTGGGGCTATGAGTGTAGAGAGCGTATATAATTAACAAATTTCATCTATTAGAATATCTAGAAAAAAAACCTCGAAATAAAATATTGTTCGATACATTTTTTTTGTCATTGCCCAACTTTAAAATACTTTTTTAACCGTAGCTAAGATGGGGTTTGTCTAGCAAGGGTAAGGTGTGTTGTCTCGCTCGTTCTAATTCTGTCTCATATGTGAGTATCTTCAGTGTGTGCATAAACGCTCCCCTTGCTACACGTTCAATGTACCCCTAATTTTTGGTGTCCTGGTACCGCAGTCAAGCATTGCACGTGTTATGACAATCCTACACGTGTTTGATTCGCACATGTGTTTTGCACACATGTGTTAAAATACGAAGGGAAACTAGGGAGAAAAAGTTTTGTATGCAACGGAAACGTTGTTTTTACGATATCATATTTTTTTTTGTTATAGGTTGTTACATTTTACGGCAATGATATGTTCATATGATACATAAATAATATATATGTGTGTGTTTAGTTGTCGAGGAAACTCTGAAAATATCTTTGCAACGAGTACAATTTAAAATTACGATGGATTGTTCGCGTTGCTACATATGAAAATGTCATAGGAACACGTACCAGCTTTTAACCGACTTGCAAAAATTAAGCAATTTAATTTGAAATACACAATTCTAGGATAACAAATTAGACATGACATTTGGTGATGAATAATTAAACTTTTGTTTAATTGTGTGATAGCAGTAAGTAAATCAATTGAAGAAATTTCTTTTGTTAATTGTTATTTCACTAATTGTACAACCTATACATATTATAAACTTTACGAATATTGATATATGTTGTACTGCAAACCTATTTTCTTTAAAATGTAATTTTGTGGAATTTAGTTAATTGGTAATGTATCTTATAAAAATATTCTAACAGAATTTGAATTTATAAGGTTTATTTGCGAAAAGATTCACTTTATTTTTAAACGTAAAATGTATTAATTTTATAACCATAAATTGGAAATTAACAATTTTATAATTGGAACGATTTTTTTTATCTTCGTTTACAAAATTTAGTGCCTTTTCACTCTGATACATTTCATGCCAAATGTTTATCCTTATTGCACTTGGATAGGGCCTTGCATTCAAGGCAATATTTAAAAATGAAATAAATGAGTTTGCCTGACAGATGTTAAAACTTTATTGCAATGTTATAAGATTCGTTATTGCATTTCTAAGAATGGTAACGAAAGAGATGGCATCAAGACTCGTTGAGATCGAACTGCACGCTATTACAGTTCAAAATGTGGAACACCTCTTACGTATTAAGACCGCATTTCCCTTGTACTGTCCTTTGCACCCTGCTCACAGTTTCGGCGCAAACAACTTTGCAACCAAACGTCAATGCTTAAGGTTTCCTTTGACGTGCATTTCGTTGCGTCACTTCGCAGATCTCTTGCATGCTTCTGGAGTCCTGGTACATGTTGCCCTTTAACACGTGACGTCACGTTGTTCTGCCGGTTTTTTCACACATGCACACATCTGGTGCGTATAATCTCTCCCCCGTTCTGTCCTCGTAAGAACGCAGTAATCGTGATTTGTGCGAGATCGATTTTTTTGCGGTAATCACATCAGAATATTGTCTACACATGGATCGTCGTCAACCCATTATTGTCCCACTGCTGGGCACGGGTCTTCCCTCAGTATGAGAGAGTTTAGGCCATAGTCCACCGCGCTGGCCAAGTGCGAATTGGTGGACTTCACACACCTCCGAGAACTTTTTTTTTTTTTTAAAGAACTCTCGGGTGTGTAGGTTTCCTCACGATGATTTCCTTCACCGAAAAGCAGTGATAATTAATTTATAATACGCACATGAATCAGTGGTGCGTGCCTGGGTTTGAACCTCGGACCTCCCGATCGAGACGGCAAGTTTCAACCATTAGGCTATCACTGCTCAACACATGGATAAAAGACAAAAATATGTTTATTTTTATTCGAAGGAGGTCATTAGTGTCAATTCATGCAGTAAATCTTATTAATAGAAATAATGTGCAGCACTTTTTAGAGAAAACACATTCCGTTGAAAATATATATATATTTTTTCTGCAGTATCTAATTAGGTGAAGTTAGGATTGCAAAAACGCTTATATCTCAAATTTATCATTTTGGAAATACTACAATTTTCATTGCAACGGCTGCGTTATGGGACCGGTATAATATTTTTTATGGTTAACTGAATATGTGTGTTTCTATTTTTATATAGAACGGGATTCCAAATGAATGTTAATTTTAGTTTGGTAATAAAACGTTATTCTCTCACTGCTGGGCATGGGTCTTCTCTCACAATGAGAGAGTTTTTAAGCCATAGTTCACCGCGCTGGCCAAGTGTGAATTGGTGGACTTCACACACCTTCGATTAAAAAAAAAAACTGTGGTGCGTGCCTGATAATGAACCTCGGACCACCCGATTGAGAGGGCAAGTTTCAACCATTAGGCTATCACTGCTCTAACGTGACGTTTTATTGTACCTAATACAACGTTACCTCTACCAAAATATAGAACATTGAAAATACTGATGATAAATATGTAGCGAAATGTCCCGTTGTTGGTAAAAGCTCTGTTTAGCCTATAATCTATATTTTTTATCGTGCTGCTGCGGCTCGTGTTGGATGTGCCATAAATCAGAAAGAGCTTCTGAAGTGTATAGGCACTAGTGATGCAACGAATATTAGCATTCGCAATTGCGAATGTTCGCATGTTTTTATATATAACGAAGTGGTCGTGACGTCAGGAAGGCCAGGAGTCTTCATTACTATCCATTCTTGAAGATTTAAAGTAAAACACAGGAGTAAACTTCTTCGATTTATTCACAGTTTAGGAGGTCCGATCGCTTCGACGGTTAAACAAGAATCTCTTTCTACCGGCAGGCGCTCGCCTTTTTATAATAAAGTTGGGTAAAATGACAATAACAAATTTATTGAGGGTAAACTAAATTAACATCTTTAGAAATCACTATATATTGCTAATTTAATAAACAAACAATTTTCGATGTTAAAAGTAACTAATTATTTTCGGCAACATGTTTTTCATAAATACGCGGTGTCCTGCCGACATATATATATATATATATATATATATATATATATATATATATATATATATATATATATATATATATATATATTGATAGCAAACGAGCATGCAGTCCACCTGATGGTAAGTTTTCACTGCCGCCCATAGACATCTGTAAGCAATGTCAAATAGAACATGGATTCTGTGTGTGTCAATCACAGATGCGTTGCTACTCCCGAGGACTGTGATGGTTGCCTCATATAAAAGTGTGCCGGCAATGTTCACATTCGCAAGAATTGATGCGAATGATTTGCGAGCATTGAATTGCAATGATTCACAAAAAAAACTGTCCAAAGTGAAACAGTTGAAAACCAAAAATAAGGTCGCCAAATCTAGCAGCACCCATGTTGACGTCAAATTAAGAAAAAAACTGAATATCGATAGGTGGTTTCGAATATCGATCGCATTCCGAATGTCGATAGGAGGTATTCGCATTTGCATTCGCGAATGTTAAAATAGTAACATTCGTTAACTAATAGACACTTTGAGTTAATAATATACAGGGATAGCGATAGTTAATAATATATAGGGATAGCGATAGTTTTATCCAACGTGGGTTATGTTTGTTGTCCATATCGTTATTTTTGGATCGTTAAGTAGTTGACCTAGCCAAAAAGCGACTGTAATTATACAATATGCAAAAGCATCTTTAAACGAACCAAATTATTAATAGTTACTTTAATGTTTAATTATTTTTCACTTTTTAGACATAATTATTAGGTTTTAATTAATTTACACATGTTAATTTGAATAGCGTTAAAATAATATTTTGCAACGCATGTATAACTTGTAATTGAAATTGCAAAAATAAAATAAATGAATATTAATAATAACGCATAGCCCAATACTAGAATTTTTCGTATGAGCAGGAATCAAACCCAAAACTCACTGCGCATCCAGCATGGCAGCCATTACGCCACGTAGATCATCAAAGGTTAATTTAACAAGCAAGCATAAATTATTTAAAAACTTTTAAACCTGACTGTTTTGTTAAAAAAGATTTACGATTAATCAAATAAGTAAAAACGAGCATAACAATAATGAAAAGTATTTAACTAGATAGATAGAGAGACAAATGTGATAATCGTTTTGTTTTTTCTGAAATTTATGTTTCTTACAATCCGTCAAAACGCTAAGGCATAGAACCAAAGAAATAAACTTTAAATACGAGTACATACATACACCATACATGTATTGACGACCAGGCAGTGTGGCGGAGCGACACAGGAGAAAATGCGACTTCGGGGCTGTAAGTGTAGACAGTGTGTGTGTGAGTGTACCATTACACTATGTATGTATGAATCCATATTCTCGAAAAAACTGCCTTCCAAACGCATTCGGGTAAAAAACATCACTGTGACAATAATGTCCTATGTTGAACAAATTAATCGGTTGACGTAGTACTAAAGCGTACAGAATGTGTTTTGAGGCGTGTCGCTGCAGCATCCATTAAGACGGGCCGAGATTCATCTCTAGTGGATAATTATGTACATGCACGTTGCCGTGAAAAATATCTCCCGGACACGTGTTAAAACTGCTGTTTTAGAAAAGAAACAATTTCGCTTCCAATACGTTGAAGGCTTAGCATCTCTTTATGGTTAAAGTCGTATTCCGATCCGGTGGTAGTGTAAGTAAAACAATGTAACTGACCCGTAAGTGCCCCGCAGGCCTATACAAAATAAAGACATTTCATTTCATTTCATTGAAGGTAGAACCAGTGTAGTAGAAGGTGGTAGAACCAGTGTAGTTCGATCGGAAGTGCCACCGCCACAACTATTTCTAGCGTGAGGCATTTCATGCGTTTCGATGAAGGGCGTGGTTGCCGGCATACTTTTATATGAGGCGACCGTCATAGTCCTCGGGAGTAGCGACGCATCTGTGATCGACTTTAGATAGAACCAATATTGTATATGAAGTTGATTATAGATGTCCATGGGCGGCAGTCACCACTTTCTATCAGGTAAACTGCATGCTCGTTTGCTACTTCAGTCAGATAAAGAAGAAAAAGAAGGGGCAAGTGAGGAAGTCTATCTGGTGGTAAGTGATCACTGCCGTCTATGGACCCATGTTTATATACAACCATATTTATAACCATCTTTATATACAATAGGGGTTATATCTAAAGTTAATCATAGACGCTTTGTCACTCCCGAAGAATAAAACGGTGGCCTTGGACATGAACCGGAAAACCATACCTTGCTGAAACACAAGAACTGCTCTCGGTGGAAACACTATCGGTTTATATATATGACAAATATTTTCGTCTTATAACAGCCTACATCTACTTAGAACTCGCTATAATTTCTATATATACAAATATTTTTTATTCAAATTATGTCAACACTCAACATGTGATATGGAAACAAGACAAACTCTTGAAAAATAGCCGATGCGTTCACTAATTTTATTTCAGATACTATAAAATTAATTTTATTAAAACACACGCATAATTTTTAAAAGTTATCTCCACCATGTACATTTTAATACAAATTTACATTTACTTATGATTTCTATGATAATAAATATCACTTTTTATGAACCTGGTTTGAAAACTCCTCTTTGTAGATATATTAAAGTGTGAAAACCGTATAAAATCTGTTTGATTCACTCAATATTCCCTAGAGATTTTCTTTTATCTCGTGTACTGATTAGCTTCAGCTAATTAAATTAGAGAGAAAAATAAACATGCGTATAAATTGTCAATTTTAGTGGTCACCTAGTTTTATTTGACAGATTTTTACAACAACTATAAAAAAATCAAAGAACTTCTCGTGAATTTTGTGAAGTTTCGCATTTAATACTCTTATTTATCATATTATTTATTTATAAATGTGTTAAAGAATACTTCTTTCTGAAAAACAAAAATCTAAAGATAATAAATTAATCCATAATCATCAAAACTAAATAAATGGTGAACAAATTAATTAAAAAAAGGTGTAGATCCGTAAAATATTTATGTTGGTATTCATTTTTATAGCTATTATGGTTCTTATCTATCCTATCAACTGATTATCTGCTGTCTATGTGTTGATAGAGAATATTTCTTATAGAGTAATTTAGTAATTTCATAATGTCTACGTATAGGTGGTAGGATCGTTCGTGGTAAATGTCCGAAATTACCAAAGCACATAATTATTAGCTTAAAAATACAGTTAAGTTCAAATGTATGTAGTTTGATCGCTATGGTTAGGCATTCATAGCGTTAGAGGCAGCAATACATCTGTGGCTGACCTCAGATAAAATTCCAAACCCCTATGGGGTTGATTACAGACGTCTTTGACTGGCATTTCGCAGCATGATGCCTTCAGTGGACGGCATAAGCGTTTGCTACTACTATACTAATAAAAAACACTGTAAAACTTTACTTAAACCAATAAGAGTAATGTTACGTGTATATCCTGCTGCGGTATCTTAAACGATGCGGTGTTCCAGGTATAAATGTTTCATCAAAGCGAAGTAAAGGTAGGCTCTCGAATTTCGTACTTATGTAAATGAGAATGCACTCTAAGTTCACCGTATTATTTATAAAGAGAATATGTAAGCATAAGACGGTGGCTCATGATATGAGATTAAGCGTTTTTATGACCTGCGGGGCGGAGCAGGTGCCATATTGGTCGCATACGAAGTGGGTTTTGGGTTCGATGCCCGGTCAGACAGAAATAAAAGAACCCTAACGTAACTATTACGCTCTAGTAACGTTAAGCGTTGCTCTTTTGTGGGTTGAAGGATGTACCAATTTTGAGTTAATGGGTAGCAACATATTGGTGGTCTATCCCAGGTAAGATTCTAGGATTATTTGGGCTTGATTAAAGATGACCATGGGCCACTTACCTTCAGGATGACTGCATGCTCATTTGGTACTTTGCTACTCGTTTTCCTTTTTTGTAACGATTGAAGTGGCAAACGAGCATGCGGTCTACTTGTTGTTGAGTGGTCTTTCTCGCCCATGGACAGAAGTTCTATCTGCAGGCAGTCACAGATGCATCGTTACTGCCGAAGACTAAGATAGCCGCATTTGAAAGTCAGTCGGCACTGGAACTCAAGGACTCTTTAACGCTAGAAATATGTGTGACAATGAACAATATCAATATTAAAATATAATATAATACACATTTAGAAATAACAGAAATGTTCTCAAATGTTATGTCTCGTTTCCACGTCGCTGAATAAACGAAACACGAAAAATTACTAAATTTTTATGGGCTTGTAACGCTTTGGCATCGGTATGTATTGTGCTACGCTTTATGTTTCTCCATTATGGCTGTGTGCGTGAGCGTTGAATGGGGTCACAGATAATATGCCACATATATAAAGAAATACACGTAGAATAGACATGTAGAAATATATTTATATCGAGTAAAATCTAACATGATTTTTAGTAACGTCTGTTTGTCGGATCTTCTCACAAAATGAAACGTTCACTTGAAGCTGGTTTTATAATCATTTGCAAGTTATGACCACCACACACTACACAACAAGTCAAGTTAAATAAAAACTAATGAAATTGTGCTTATAAATGGACCTACTTATGCAAAACAGAATCAACCCACAAACGACAGTTTTGAGAAAAATCCATTTTTGTAAAAAATTTGTACACCTACTGTATTTTAGGTTATTTTTAATAAAATCTATTTACAATGTTGGACAAAATAATTTGTTATATGTATACATATATGTCCACCATGTTCCCACTTGGCCAGCGCCTAAACTCTCTAATTCTGAGAGACCCATGCCCAACAGTGGGCCAATAATGGGTTGATGAGAGATACAAACATGATATTATTGAAAATCATCAACATTTTTAATAATAATAGGAGAAAAACTCCTTGGTTCCTTTTTGCAAAAATAGGTCCAGTTATGACTTGACGTCCAACTAGTCTTACAATATCACACCTAAGACAGGTAGGAATTCCTCGCGTCATTACGTTTGTGATATGTTATGAAAAATCACCGTGAAAGATACATTAAGATCATTTTGATGGGCACATTCCGACTATTATTGGATTGTTTACGTCAGTCAGTTTTTAAAACACTTTGCTTAGTGTGTAATGTTAATCCACGCACAAACGGATAAACAATCATAATTAAACATTTTTTTTTACTCTTTCCTATATGTGTTTTTGTAATTATTTATAATAACTTTAAAATGTAATTATATGACTGTAACGTAAGTTGGTTTATTAAATCTGAAACAATTTTAGTGGTCACAATTTTACACTTCACATTTTTATGTGCAACTGTGTTATAATTAAAAAAGAAATATATAAAAAACGAATAAGATAAATATGATTAATAAAAAGTATTTTTAAGTATAATTAAAATGTCTTCGCGTTTTTCCTTTAACTTATTATGAAATAAATAATTGAGTTAACTCAAACTTCAATAACAACATTTTTAATAAACCATACCAAAGACTACAATATTAAAAATCTCGCTATTATATACGCGCGCTAAGCAAACACTTGGGCCGCACAACAAACTTAGGATTCAAGATGCAAAACATAAAGATACTGTTAGTGCAGTGCCTTCACGGCCTGTCACATATCATCCGCGTGTTCCGGTGGCAGGCCGCCTGACAGCCTCTTTGAAATATAGGCTTTAAAGGAAAAAAACACTTCAGTGCACCCACGACCGCGAACAGAGCGAAATGTGCAACGCCTCCTCACGAACCCAGTGAAATCCCGCCACAAAACTTCGTAATTATAATTAATAATGGATGTGACGTAATTCGGAATAACGTGACGATGAGTGAGAAACGGTTTTTTATGAGACTGTTGAAGAGAAAACCCCCGGAAAGTTGATGAGAAGTCGTCTGAATGAATAAAGCACTGTTGGAGTATTTGACCAACTTCCAGAGGTAAGTTTTGGATTTAAGCACCGCAACTGTTTATTTATAACGGTTTATTTGTAAAATGAAGCTTGGAGCGTCTATGATTGTTTTACCTACGTTTTTTAATAAAACGTAATGTACCTGGAGATACAATTAAATTAGTAACAATATTGTTTCTTATAAAATATTACTGACAGAAAAAAACATTGTTTGCAACGGTTTCATTGCATTTACTAGGTATATAAAAATTTGTTAATTATTTTTGGTACGTTAGGTAAAAACTACATTACCGTTACAGCGACGTTGTATCTCATATCTATTAATCCCGCTGACAAGGTTTTTTTTAGAGTTTTGTAGTGAAATGATATAAAATATAACCCTTTTCTTATTACGTAAACATATAATTAAAACAAACACGCTTAACTAGGGAGTCAAAATTGATTATCATCATATTTTTTGTATATTTATTTAGAAGCATAATTCCGTATACCTATATGTAGGTGAACTAACCTAACCACGTGCTTACGGAACCGGCACTCCAGGGTTTTTATAAACGAACCCTACCCACAATTAGTGAAATAATTACCCCCGTTTAGACTCGGTACGGTTAAAAACTTTAAACAGTCATAGTACTTGTGTGTTGTAGTGCAGAAATCGCTCAAATTAATGTTATATGCTAATAATCTTTTGTCTCAGTATATTTACAGTACAAGTGAGTGAAAAACTATTTTCTTGGCACTGAACCACAATTGTCACTACGGTGGATGGTTTTATCACGCTCTTAATTACTTGTGTCTGAGTAGCTACGAGAACGTACATTTTATCAGATTGAAGTAGCAAACGAGCATGCAGTCCACCTGACGGTAAGTTGTCACTGCTGCCCATGGACACCTGTAAACAACTTCATACAGAACATGAAGTTCTATCTAAAGTCAATTACAGATGCGTTGCTACATCCGAGGACTAAGATGGTCGCCTCATATAAAAGTGTGCCGGCAACCACACCTTTCTATCGAAACGCAAAAACTGCTTCACGCTAGAAATGTGTGTGGCGGTGGTACTTCCCCTACTTCCCTGGGCAAACTACACTGGTTCTACCATCCATAAAAGCATTCTATAAGCAACAGCGTCTGTAAGCATTTTCATGTAGAACTGGGGTTCTATTTGAAGTCGATCATAGATTCGTTTCTACTCCCGAGTATTAAGGTCGTCGAACGTCCAGGTGGTCGAAGTACACTGCTTCTACCACCTGGTAAATCACATCCGTCTATCTGATAGGCTATAAATGCTACCACGCTATTTTATTTTTTTAGGAATTTGCAATAATTTCCTCTATTCATTGAGATATCTATTTCAACTTTGTTTTATATTATCTACATAGTATAAAACAAAGTCGTGTCTCGCTGTCTGCCCCTATGTATGCTTAGATCTTTCAAACCATGCTACGGATTTTAATGCGGTTTTTTTAATAGACAAAGTCATTCAATTTGTATTTATAATACATGTATGATATAGTAGAGCAACACTGATTATTTTAGACTTGTGACTTTAAGACGGAACGAAGTTCGCCGGGTCAACTAGTTAGTATATAATCGGTATCTCAACGAAATAAATTATTCAATTTACGAGCAATTCTCTCTGCGTAGGTTACATGCGTGAAATCAAAGTGAGGATTAAATGATCCTCATTGGAGTTAATGAGCTATGAAGTTTAGATGGAGTTCGTTTTAAACCGCGTCTTACGTGGGTCGATAAAAGAAACGTATTTTGGCCCGCGACCGGCGTGCTGCGGACCGTCTCTGCTTGTACTGTCGGCATAAAAGTGTATCTATAAAATGCATATAAATGTATCTATAAATTTTAATAAGAGCAGTAATAGCCTAATGGTTGAAACTTGCTCTCGTAGTCGGGAGGTCCGAGATTTAACCCAAGCACGCACCACTGATTTTTCTAAAATTATGTGCGTATTAGAAATTAATTATGCTGAAAACATCGCGCCTAAATAACTAAGATTTCTTTACAAAAAAGTTCTCGGAGATTTGTGAAGTCCACCAATTCGCAATTGGCCAGCGCGGTGGACTATGGCCCAAACTCTCTCATTCTGAGAGAAGACCCGTGCTCAGCAGTGGGACAATAACGAGTTGATGAAACGAGAGCCTTTTAATATGAGATTTTATAATTTTAGTTTTAAGAAGTGTCAACACATCTGTCATTGACTTCAGATGGAATTACTATTCTTTGTTGCTAGCATTCCTACAAGGGCAGTAGTGACCCCTTACCATCAGATGGACTGCAAGTTCGTTGGCTACATCTAAATTATAAAAAAAAACAAACAAGCCTGCCGATGGTACCTACCATGGTCAATGGGTGCCAGTGACGACCTCGTCACTGCCGCTCATGGACGTGTTTCATTGTTAATTGCTTTAAGCAATCTTCTAATTAACAAAGGTACACATCTGTAAACATTTTTTTTTTCAAATGAATTGCTAGCTTATTTGCTACTTCAATCTGAAAAAACGTAGTTGTACATAAGGTTAAGAACTAATATAATATCTTCTTAATATTTAAAACACTGGAATATCCAAGCGTTCAGTTACTGGTAATTTGTTGAAAACGGGCTTAGGCTCGGTGTTGGTATAGGTACCTAAAAGCACAGTGGGTTCTTAACCCAGCAGTGGAAAAGTGGGTTTAAAGTAGATTTAGATGTCGACTGTACTGCTTCCAGTTAGTAGCGTAGTACGTATTGTAATAAATCAACGTGCAGTGATAGCGAGACTCAAATAGCGGTACAGGCAAACGACTTATTGGATCGGATTTTGGTATTAATAAAACTTTTCCGAATATAATGTAAGTGTAAAAAGTTGACCGTATCGTTATTGTAATTTAATATTTATTTTAGACTATAACGTAGTTATTCTAGGAAACGTTACGTTTATTTAAAATGTTAAATTGAGTTGTACTGAACCAGCGTAGTATTGAATTTATTTTACGTTTTTGACTTTAAATAATATATAATTATTTTATTTTTATGTTATGTGTAAAGATTATCTGATGTCTGATTCTGATGTAGTCTTGTGTGTCATCATCAATTGAGGTTAAAATATTTGTGCAAAATTAGGAATTGTGTTGAGTATATGTATATTATTGATTGAGTGTATTATGGATAATTACATTTACATTAAAACAAAAAATATAAGAATAAAATAATTATGTGTGTCTGTTTATAACAGTAAAAACAAAAAATACAAAAATATGAATTCAAATGTCACTAACGAATTTAGTATTAAAATTATACAAAACTCGTTTATAGTCACATTATATAGAACTAGTTTATCTAAAGAATTAATCCAATAAGACATTGGAAGTATTAATACTTCTTAACTGAATGTTAATGCAGTTTACATCAACGGCGTGACCGACATTGTATAAGTAACTCACATAATACGATTATATCGATAAGCTATGTTTTAAATATATTAACCAAGTTACTTTCGATAAGATGTAATATTTAGAATAACTAGTTACTAATCTCAACGGTCGAAATTAGAACGTAATTCAACTCAAAACTACTTGATATTGTTTGAAGTGGCACAAATAGATCTGTAATTACTTCGATAATTTTTGAGTTATTTTAAAAACAACAGTTAAAGAGAAAATGAGTTTCAATTGACTAAGCCGCATTTAAAAGCAATGACGGGTATTTCGACAATCTCTGACATTATGTGGTTTTATAGTAGGACTATGAAAATTTTATTTCATCTACTATAACTGTGTTTGTGTCAAATGCTCGGTAGTGAGTGTAATTTGTTTTTAGTTGATTTTATGTACGTGTTATGCATTATTTGGAAAAATATTAGCATCCCGTGTATAATATAATCGCATATTATAACCATGTCAAATTTCATACTGCCCCATCCGCTTATTTCACCTTAAAAAGGGATTCTAAGTATTTGCTTCACGTAGTAATACATATAGAAATATATAGTTTAGGAAGCAGAAATATCTAAAAACGAAATCTTAAAACAAAACCTAATCTAATATTACATATAACTGCATAATTATAATCAATTATATTTACTTGATACGTAAATATGATCTCAAACTTGAAGTTGTTTAAGCATTTTGCATTCATAACTTTACAGAGGACTACTGATTGTATTAGGTCCATCGTTCAGTATCATTGCTTTAATCTGATGGATCTTAGCCTTTTTGTTGTATGATAGCTTAAAACATTCCACAGTAGTGCTCATCGATTTATCTTTATACCTTTGCTCTTAATTTAGATCAGTTGAATAAATACGGGAAAGAGATGACATGTTATGCAATGGAAAAAGGTTACATGAAGTTAAATCTTGATCTCAGTGAACTCTTAAATTTTTTTCTTAATAAATAATTATAACCTAGCCTACGTAACTAAAAAAAAGATAATATGTCATCAGCCCATTATTGTCTCACTGCTGGCTTTAGGTCTTTTCTCGGAATGAGGGAGTTTTAGGCCATAGTCCACCGTCTTGGTCAAGTGCGAATTGAGAACTACACACACTTTTGAGAACTTTTTTAAAAGAACTGTTATGTGTGTAGACTTCCACACGATATTTTCTTCACCGTAAAGCAGTGATAATTAATTTGTAATACTCACATAATTGAAAATAATAATATGCAGCTCTTTAATGTATATAGCGTAAATGATACTAAACAACACGATTGAACTGCACATTAAGAGTCTCCCTGTCACGATTAATGCTATGTATCCGGTTACTATTCTGTTCTTCTATATAGATTACAAACAGAGGAGATCATAAGTTTTAAACTAAACAACTACAAATCGAAATACCGAGTGTTAAAGTATGTATAACAAATCATTCGAATTTCATTCTCATTTCACATCACCATATTAGCATAAATAGGTTATATTATAGGTAAAACACTGTAAAAATGATGTATAAAAACCAGATTTTTGCCGGACCTTCTCAGTTAAGGTCATGTTCCAAACCGGCGAAAGTGTAAGAAAACATATTGGAAGTAGGCTTAAACAAAATAAAGATATCTTAGTTTTATAAGACAATCTCGAAAATAAACCTTTTTTTACTATTCTCAAAGATTCATGATAAAAATATATTGTAAGTTAGTAGTTTTTATATTTGAGTTAATTCGACAGCCAATTATTGTAGTACACACAATTAAGACGTCCCGTCGTACCGGCTTACACGTGCAGTCGTCATAAACTAGCACGACACATGGCTTACGTACATTAACACTGCCGAGCATTCACTGAACATTAAAAAGCCAAAATAAACATCGTAATGCTAGGGGACTTCAGACCATTTCATTAGGCATCGGGCTAGAAGTAAGATTGTTGCGAGAGTTGTAATGAAATACCATTTTCAGAAGTACTATTTTCAGACATACTCCCAAAAAATTTTGTAAGCAATTCATTATTTTTTTATTTTTTTATTCAATTATTTTTCTTGATTTTATATATTTATTTAATCCGTTAACAATTACAGTTGTTCTATATTGTCATAGAATATGTTAATAAATTGTACTAACGCTCGAGAATGAAACATTTAGTAGTTCAAATTATCTACTAAAATCTTCGCTATCGATTTCTACACATGGTCCAAATTCGCCAGCGAGTGTACTCCTGTAGAGCAAGTACGTACCATTACGTACGAGATAATCGTAAACGGAGAATACATAACGTTTTACTTATCTATTTGTTCAATTAAATCGTTTAATTTAATGTATACTGAACCCGATGTATCCTTTGCACTAGGGTAATTTGGTTAGTTTAATGATATGAATACCTTCATACCGATTTTAGTGTGAAGCAGTAGTTGCGTTCGGTGAACGGTTGTTGCCAGCTCAGTTTCACACGAGGTGACCATCCCAATCCTCAACAGTAGTAACGTATCAGTAATTGGCTTCCGATAGAGCCCCTATTCTATATGAAGTTACAGATGCCTATGGGCGGCAGTGACCAATTACTGTCATGTGGACTGTATGAACGGTAGCTACTTTATTTAAATAAATATATATACATATATGAATTACTATTAAAATAAGTGTTTGCATAAACATTGTTTTATTAGAATAAGACTTGTCTTATTTTATAAATAACAGATTAAGCAAAACGTCCGAATTTTACGGACCATAATCCGTGCTACAATGGACAGTCCGGAACTGAAGGTAATAAATTAAACACTAAATTAGAGTACACATTCGTACTTCCGACCTTAAAACGTCACGTTCAAACTAACGTTCCTATTTCTATTTCATAACCAAGATTTAACATAGTCACTAACAATGAATATAAAATGCCGATACGATTTTAGGGACGATTATAAATAGCGTAGCCTGTCCACTGTCCACGGGACATATGATTCGATGAAGAAAAACCGTGGAATAGAAAAATACGCGCGACATGGCAGACGGCTTCCAGTCCGCCCTACAACATTTCGCGCGTTGGTCGGCAGCTACGTGGAGTCCCGCCACGATAAACCTCCAATTATTAAAAATCGAATCGACATCGCGTCAAATTTGACCTCGAAAAAATCGGAAAAAATTCTCGCAAAAATTAGTTATCTCCATAGTTATCGAGTGATTTGTGTAAAGAACAATGCGATCGTGGGAACGATGGCTGAATGGTGGTACGTTTCGGCGGCAAACTGAGGCATCGGCGGGTTTGACAGATGAGCTTCCCGCGCTCTCCCTTCAGGTGCGTTCAAGTAACATACGCAGATAACAATGCGTGATTAATGATTACTATAGAAACGTAGATCCATTCTATCTCACCTTCCCGGATCGCTCAACTTATCTGATAAGCCGGTTATAGTCTCCGTAAACAAATGAGGCTATTTCAATAACAATATATCAAACCAGAGCCGTGCTGTGCAGGGAATTGTGTCATTTCACGAAATAAACTGCGCTGGCCCCGTTCTGAAGAATTATTGGTAAATTAAGCGTTGCTCTTTAGCGTAAAACATCAAAGCATCGGATTACTAACATGAGATTTTTCTGCATGTCTTATTTAAGAACGAGTGCTCGGTAATAAAATGCACTTAATTTATTTTTGTTAGTATACTCTTCTGAGGACGCAAACAATTGGTTTATCTACATTTGTACGGCGTAATTTGGTGCATAAGTATTTAAAAATATAAAGTTAGTAATGTACATAGCTAAAACATCGAAAATAAGTTGTCAATGGCCAATATCAGAGTTAATTGATTGTAATATTTATATTAAATTTGAAGTCACTTCCATTTCGTATCAAAATCCACAAAACAAAAATAGAAAATAGCTGGAACTGCAACAAGTCTGTGACGGTGATACCATGGTCCCTCAGGTAGAGGTCAGAGGGGTTCACCAGGAACATAATGTCCGTCAGATATGGGTAGTTTACGAAAGCGGGCGCACGTGGCCCGCGCACCAAACAACTATATTCCCACTTTGCCGGTAATTAATGTTCCCGGGAACGTATGACAAATTGCCGTGGTGATAAATGGTGCGGAATGGACAGCAGTGGTAGTGTCCTCTCTCGCCAAAGGTTTAATGAGGCGCGCCTTTGAACGTAAGTTGTTTAGTTTTCTTTGGGAATATTGCTTTTCACGTTTTGCAATTGTTAAAGGTAAAAGACCCAGGTCTACGTCTCTTTGGTTAATTATTAATAGCATTGTACGTAATTATATCATTAATTATGTATTATTAGAGCCATTTTTAGACTTCTAAGTAGTTAAGGCTACGTAATCTTAAAAAGATAATCGTGTATTTTACAGCAACGAGATGTTTTCTATTTAACTGTTCTATCCTTAAAAATAGGATAAAATAAATGTAGACATATATAACTTATTGTACAAAATGACCCAATGCTTATAATTGTGTGTAAGTCATCTGTAGCATTTATCGCTACATCATATATATGAGGTCAGCCATGGTGTTGTTTTTGTAACACTCTTTAGAAGAATTAATCTTGTATGTAGAGTATCATTTCTCCTCTATGTTATCATTAACGCGCTGAGTTGTTATTAGTCCGCTTACTGTCATAAATACCGTTTGTTTTCACTTATTATGCATCCTCGACAACTTGTACTTTGAAAAAGTATGTGCGCGCGATATAACTGCATATATAAAACTCTCTTATTCTGAGAGAAGACCCGTGTCCAGCAGTGGGACTATAATAGGTTGACGAGTAGTATAAAACAAAGTCGCTTCCCGCTATCTGTCCATGTATATTTAGATCTTTAAAACTAGGCAACGAATTTTAATGTAGTTTTTAATAGCTACAGTCATTCAAGAGAAAGGTTTTTATGTATAATACATGCATAATACATTAGGAAAACACTGATAATTTTAGATTTTTCTAATTTAATGTCGTACTTTTAGGCCGAACGAAGTTCGCCGGGTCAGCTAGTAACATATATTTTCTATCATAAAGTAGCACATGGGAATGCACTTACCACCTAAGTGGCCACCGCCTTCTGTAAAACATGTGTAACCATCTACAGTCAAGATCAGTCTTATCTATGGTTGACCTCCGATACGTCGCTACCGCTTTAAACCACAAAGTAGCGTTTAACAATGTTGTTATTAAGCAGAAATTCTAGTAACGATGGTGTCTCCGTATTCGAATCAAAAAGGGTCCTACGCCATTCTAATGCGTTTTTCCAATATTTATAATTATAAGTTGATCGCGATAAATTCCTCCTTGACTTAAATCGTAATTAAAACGTAATTTAAGGTATCCATCCTTTCAAGATTTTTCACGAACTGAAACTAATCTAACTAATGAATTACATTTAACTATCGTTCCTTAAAAAATCCAAACCAATTTCTAGTTTAAAAAAGAGCATCTCATCAACTATTGACTTCACTTCAATACTTCTACACGATTTTAAAGCTCAGTCTAAATATACTCTACATTTTTCGTATATATTGATTTTTAGACGTCTGTTAAAATGAACGTTAAATAACAAAAAAAGAGAGAACAAAAATAAAAGTTCCGTTTAGTTATTTGCCCACTGAACCCTAAAAATTTAGGTTGCTACGATATGCTCAAACTGACAAATGACAAACAAGATGAAAAATATGTATGTGCTATATACCCATTCGTTGTTTTACTTGCTATGTTTATTTCAACCACTTACTTCGTTGGCACGGCGCTAAAATGTAACTGTCTAGAGAAACGCTGCGCTGCAAACCACCCTTATTTATGTAATGCTGTTAATCCATGTTGATAAGATGGAACTGATGATGATTAAAGTTAGATGTCTTGAATACTTGTATTTAATCATCATCACTAACATCTTTTCGGTGAAGGAAAACATCGTGAGGAAACCTACACACCCGAGAGTTCTTTAAAAAAAAAAAAGTTCTCGCAGGTGTGTAAAGTCCACCAATTCGCACTTGGCCAGCGCGGTGGACTATGGCCTAAACTCTCTCATTCTGAGAGAAGACCCGTGCCCAGCAGTGGGACAATAATGGGTTGACGACGACTATCATCTTACGTATATTGATTTTTTTTAAATATGGAAGCAATTACCAGGTGGTAAAACCAGTGTAGTTCGACCGGGGAGGTACTACCGACACACATATTTCTAGCGTGAACCATCTCTTGAAGTATCAAACGAGCATGCAGTCCGCCTGATGGTAAGTGGTCACTGCCGCCCATGAACATCTGTAAGCAAATTTATACAGAACATGGGGTTCTATCTGAAGTCAATCGCAGATGCGTCGCTACTCCCGAGGACTAAGATAGGCGCCTGCTATAAAAGTATGCGGGCAACCACACTCTTACATCGAAACGCAATAACTGCTTCACGCTAGAAATTAGTGTGGTGGTGCTACGTCCCAGGTCAATGTTCTCTAATTCTAACATCTGGCAACGGGGCTTTTGTGCTTTGAATCCAGCAATACCGTCACACTTAATATGTATTAAGTATTTATAATGTTTTAATTGACCGATTTGACAAAAGATATCTTCTTAAACAGAAAAAAGTATCTACAAAAACCTTACTGACCTTAATCTTAACTGTTGCGAACTAGTTTTATTCTCTAATATTGTAGTTCCATTCACATTGATATACGATTTGAGAGGTCGCATCTCCAGCTGTCCGCGTGGAGATTAAAACTTCTACGGTACATGACGCCTGCATAGTGACGTCACGGTAACGGGGCGCGTAGTGCCAACAACCATTGTACTGCACTCGAGAAGCTTAAGAATGTCCTTATTGAATAGAAAAATAAACAGTAGACAAGTTGAATAACGTAACTATAGACCGATAAGAAATTATATGAAAACATCAAATCTGGCTGCTAAAACTATTACTGTCGTATTAAAAAGCCTATGTCACACTCGTTACTGTAGTTCCGGAAACAGACTAGGGCTACGGTATCCCATGTCTGCCGTAAGAGGCGACTTAAAGGGGCTTTCGGGATTGCGGGCGGCTAGAGTGGGAGCTTGAACCGTCCTGCCAGGCGATCCCGGCAAGGACGGTGGTTATGTGTGGCCTCATGTGTGGTCGCATATCGTCGTAAAGACCAGACGGAGCGGTGGGCCCAGCCGCCCATCTGGGAGGAGCCCGATGGGGCAACGCACTCAGAGGATTCCGGTTGCGTTCCTTTGGAGATCCCGGAGTCCTCTTTTTAACGCCAAGGACGCCCACCGGGGGTTTTAGTGCAGTAAAAATCCCACATAACCCTGCGTTTAAGGTTTTCTAAGGTTTGCCCCTTAAAAACAAAAAAAAGCCTATGTCACTCTGCAAACTGAGTCGATTTCAATGATGTGTCATATATTACAATCCATCAAATGAACATAAGCATACATATACATACGCGCAAAAAACATTAACCTATTTCAAATGCAGTCTGCTAAAAAGGAATACAACGACGGAACATTATATCCAAGTATATCGTTGTTAAGTCATTTCTGACCCTGGACTGGGATTTTTTGGTTTGAGTGAGGTTCAAGCCATAAAAATACGGAATAGTAGTCATGGGCGGTCAGCCTTAGCAGGAAATATCCACCCTAGAGACACAGGTTCTTTATTGTTCACAATTGAATTAGGCAGAAATATCAGAATTTTGCTTTAATTTTGTATATCTATTGATATGTTTAGTAACCACTTACCATCACGTGGACTGCATGCTCGTTTGCCAGTTCAATCAGATAAAAAAAAGAAATGTGACATTCCATGTCATATTACATATATTATTTAGGAAGCGGGCAGCGAAAAAAACGTGAGGTTCTGGATTTCGTTCATAATATGCCTAATTATGTGCATATATAGGGCCTAAATAAATAACCATTATTATTATTTTATTTCTATTCAACAGTTAGTGGTTAATGCGATGTAAATGTTTGATAAAATAGTAAATAAAATCAATTAAATGGATTTAGTAATCATATCATTCTAAAATGAATTAGTTAATATTTTATATTTTCAAATTAATAAATTAAATACCTTGTATATGCATATATATGTTTTCTCTTTCATTCTCTTTTATGCCTTAAATTTGAGAGTGAAACATTCCGCGTGAACGATGTGAAGGCTCGACCAAAGCGTTTCCGGCTTTTCGGGTTCTAATCATAAGGGTCGAAAGATTGAGACGAATTCGCTGGTCCTTTCCGTATGTTTCGTGACGACTCAATGTTTTTAGATGGCTATGAAAAGTAATGGTGGTCATATATTTACGCGTGCAAACCTTTTAATTTACCTGGATAAGAGTTTTTCATCTTACACGTACTTTATTAAAAGCTAACTTACAATGTGGGAAAGTATGTAATCAAAATTTGCAACCTAAATTTAACCCACTTTTCAATGTCTTATTGAGCTGAAATTTAGAATACATGTATAGTTCTGATGATAATGCAATTATAAATAACCATTATTGTTGTTACTCCAAAATGGCCGACGCAACAAAATGGCGGACTACGTATTTTTGTACAACCTACCCTATATGGGGATCAAATGAAAGGGCTTAATGTGGAAAATACAGTACAATAAGAAAAAACATCCAAATGGAATGGAAGCTTTTATATGATAGAAAATTGTACGATGCAACAAAATGATGGGTTCGACTACTACAAAATTTATTTTTTCCTTTTTTTAAAATGTATTTTTTTTAATACTATTTTATTTTAAGTAAGTCTAACATAGCGCGGTAATAAATATTCTATGTGATAGTTAAGGTCGTTAATTACGTATGTGACAAACTACTGCGAATTATAACCGGTAGTTTTAGCGTGGAAAAGTAACAAACTTTCGTAATAGTCTTTCATAGTAAGAAGACTGAAGAAGATTGAAGAAGAATTTACCTTGCGGTTCATAGTCACAGCCTCCCAAGGATAACTGTAAGCAACTTCATATAGAACAAAGATTCTATCTGAACCTAAACAAATATGTTGCTATTCTCGAGTCTTAAGACGGTTGCCTAACATGAACCTGACCCGGCAACGATACCCTTAAATCGAAACGCAAGAATTGCTTCACGCTACAGAAAAAGTGTGACAGTAGTGTCTCTCTTGTCGAGTTGTACTCCTGAGCCTACATTCCGTCGACAACTGCGGCAGGTTTTAGTCCATCTTAGTCCCCGGGATTAGCGACGCATCTGTGATTGACTTCAGATAAGAGCCCCATGTTCTGTGTGAAGTTGCTTACAGATGTCCATGGGTGCAGTGACCACTTACCATCAGGTGCACTGCATGCTCGTTTGCTACTTCAATATTATTAAAAAAGGCCTGTAGCTATATTATTACAAGCTTACATTTTACTCGCAATGTTATACGTATGTGCGATTTAAATCTTGCAACTGAATTTTACAGGTTCGAGCTGAAATTACCGTATCGCGCAAGTTGGCGGAGTAGTTTTTTTGCCGTTTGTTGTTAAAGCTATAGTTATTTTTTATCTTCCGTATTATAGGTATTAAAGGAGGGGATTCAGTTGTGCTGAAAATCGAATACAAAAAAAAATCGTATTCAAAATGTTTTCTTACGAATTCATAAAATGCTAGCTAAACTCAGTTAGGCTTAGATATAATGCTTTAGCCTGTAATACTCGTTTTTTGTCTTGTAAGGGAAGTAAGGAAAGTCCAGTGGTAACTACAAGATATAGATTATTCTTATATGATACGAAATTTTGTGAAAAACTCTCAAGTTCATTGACTACTTTACGAGTTTTGCTGGCATAAATATAAGGAAGCTGCATTTTTGCATATAAACACATCTCACATATCAATTTACTTGCAAATTCTATATCGTACTATGAATTTCGTTAAAGTTCTGGAATCTTTAAAAAGTTCAGTAAAGAATAGTCACAGAAAATTTTAGATGTGTGGGTGTATTTATGTACGCACGTAAAGTTATGCTTGTCGTAACAAAACAAAAATAACTTTTTTTTTATTCAGTGTGGCGGTATTCTTTTGTGGGGAAAACCGTAAAACAATGAAAGTGACATTAAAAATAGAAGATCATGTATGTAGTGGTGATATAAACCACTCTGTACCTAATATAACGCAAAAAAACTTACCTACTAATGTGTCTTATTAGCGTAACGCTTCAAAAAATTATATTATAGAGATTATTTTAGTGATGAAACTGCGGGGTTTGATTTAACCTTATTACCGTAAACATCCAAATGATTTTTATAGAATGTATTTATGGAGTTACCTTTACGGGATCTTTTTCGTGATAAAATATGTAAAAGTAGAGTGGCGAAAGATTATTGGCATTATGTATGTATTAAAAATATTAATTACACCACTTTGTATGTATTATTCCATACGATTTTTATAAGTACACGCTCATTATAACATTTATACATTTAAGTATGTATTTATTGAAATATAGTTAGCTTCCCGCGAAAAATTCATGGCATAAAGATAGCACACGACTGCCTGGCTCCACAGTCATAATAAAAGCAACAGATAAAAAATATTCCAAATCTTTTTAAATTAATGGCCAGTACAACCATGTTACTTTAGTCTGCAGTAATTTTGGCGGGACGTACTTAAAATAAATGGTAATGTAGTTAAATGGCATTCGAGATAATGGATAGTGTAATTAAAGAGACACGGAATTTATTTACAGGACAAAGGAAATTTTGTGGATTTTGTGTAGCGTTTTGGTGTGGGCTCGAATTTTAAAAGATGGCGCTGAATATTTTTAACAACTTCTGATATTAATTCAGCGAGTAAGTCTTTGATAGGAAAGTTTTAAACTTCCTTAACTGATTTGAACGTTATATAAAATTATGTTAATAATAGATATTGGAATATTCTTTCCAGAAATTGCATTCCAAGTTCAGTACTTACTTTTATAATTTAGTTTGCTAAAAGTGCCCAGATATGAATTTTAAATAGCAGATAGGGACCTAAAATATTTCAGCACAAGCAGATCTTACACATAGATATCGCTTCCTGTCATTTGTTTATTCAAGCGTTACTCTTGTCTATTCCTCTTTTCGTTTCCGTCCCACCCGTGGTTTTACGTTCTATTGATACTATAATTTATATTCTGCGAGTCCATTTCTAAAAGAGAATTTCGGAAAATTTTACGATACTCAAGATAAGTACTGGACAAGATGGTATTTGGAAAAATACAGTATCTAATTAAAAAAAAAAACAGATGTTCACGGGTGGCATTACGTCTGATTACTCGCTGATTTTCTGCTTTTACAATTGAAAAAATATGCAACGTATCGTCTGAATTGCAGGATCTGTCATTGCAATGATATTTGAATGGCATCAAATCTCTCGAAATTTAATTCCAAAACCCTCTTTATAATGGACGACAGGCGAAAGGATTATGAGGCCCGCTCTATTATCAGCTGCAACTTGGCTTAATGTACAATCCAGCGCACTCCTTGCGACTTTTAAGAGAGCAGTTAAGATAAAACTTATCGCGCTATTACGTAATTCTTTTACCAAAACTTATTATGGCAAACCCAGTAGTATACGGTCAGCGATTTTTCATATTTTGGCCGCTGATAACAAAAAGAAACATAGAGCCTCCTAATGGCTACTTTTTACTTTTTATCTCGCTTCCCAGACAAGATGGGCAACTCTGAACATTTTTGAGACTAATATTACTTTTCTTTGGCTGAATAGTTGTGTATTATTTGCCTTGTTTATTTTGATCGTTCGCCAATTGATTACCATCATTTAAATTTAGAATGATTTACAAACAATACAGAACATAGGAAAACATACAGATAATGTTAACACAATAAAGTACAACGGAATTAAGACAGAGATATTGTAACAAAATTTATATTATCGACGACCCGCGTGGCGGAGCGTTACCATACCGGTCTGACGCGCAATGGGTCTCGGGTTCGATTCCCGGCCAGACAGGTATCTAAATGATGAGTTTAGATTCATGTTCTGGGTCTGGGTGTTTGTCTCGTCTTGTGTGTGTCCATAGTACCCACTACTCAGGAGAAAAACCTATGAGTCTAGAAAGCGTGTTTTAATGAAAGCTTAATTTTATCTATGTGTTAGCGTTCTCAAAATAACGATATTAATTTAATATACATTTACGATATTTATATATGAAAACTTATTTAAAGTATTACAATAATAAAAACATTAAAAAAGAAGAAGATATAAGTTGTCATTGGTTGTCAATGGTCGGTTGTGCGAAAATTATTAAGAAAGGTGTAAAATAAGATTATGATAAATAAATAATATAGATAGTTGTAAACTAAGAGTTTGATATATATAAGTAATTGTGATGTGAGAATAATAAATAAATAAGTAATATAAACAATTGTAAACTAAGTATCTGTAATAATAAATGACTAAAGTGATGTGAGAACGTATATTATTGGTACTCTAAAGGAGATCCGTTAACATATGGAATCCATGATAATTAAATATTACACTTTTACGTTTTGGAAAATGAAATCACACTGAAGCCATTTTATTCGGGCAGTAGTGCGCGGAAGCGGGGCGGGCGAGCACTACACCTATTTCTGTGGCAAAGTAGCTGGAATTGCGTTGTTCCGTTGAAAGGATAAGACGACAAATGGAGCTCGGCTCTTGAGGCATTCCGTCGCCCTGAAAGGGACTCAAGGTTGGTTATGTTCCGTGGTTTTTGGTCATTGAATATTTAGAACCGAATAATCCGTATAACCGCCTTTATCTATCGATATATCTTATACCTATATAAAATTCTCGTGTCACAATGTTAGTCTCCATACTAATCCGAAACGGCTTGACCGATTCCTCTGAAATTTGGTAAGCATATTGGGTAGGTCCGAGAATCGGCCAAAATCTATTTTTCATACCCCTTAAGGGTTGTCCACCCTTAATTTTTTTTTAATTTTTTTATATGGCAAAACAACGTTTGTCGGGACAGCTAGTTATTTTTATAAGATCTGAAAGTTACTTCGCAATAATTTAGCATTAATGTATGAATAACTCTGATTATTATTATTGTATACATGATTCTTTTTTTTTATCATAATGAAGTAGCAAACGAGCATGCAGTCCACCTGATGGTAAGTGGTCATTGCCGCTCATGGACATCTGTAATCAACTTCATACGAGGACTATGATGGTAGCCCCATGTGAAAGTGTGCCGGCAACCACACCTTCGACCTTCTATCGAAAGGCAAAAAATGCTTCACGCTAGAAATAGGTGTGGCGGTGGTATTTCCCCGGTCGAACTACACTGGTTCTACCATCTATCTAACTTCAAGTAAATCATTGAGGTATATGGAGGGTCAGTCAGTGACCACTTGCCATCAGGCAACCAATTCTCGGTTGCGACTTCAATCCTATAAAGAGTACTAGTTAGACAAAAATAATAAGTTAATAATAATAATAAAAAATAATAAGTAAGTTTTGAAGGTGGTAGAACCAGTGTAGTTCGACCGGGGAAGTTATAAACACGATTATAATAAGATTATATTTTTTTTTGTTCTCGAGGGGGAAACCTTCAAAATGTACCCGACGCCGTGGGAGCGACGCAGGGTTATGTGGGATTTATACCGCACTAAAACCCCCCCGGTGGCCGTCCTCGGCGCCAAAAAGGAGGACTCCGGGATCTCGAAACGCCTTCAACCGGAATCCTCCGAGCGCGTTGCCCCATCGGGCTCCTCTCAGATTGACGGCTGGGCCCACCGCTCCGTCTAGTCTTTACGACGGTATGCGACGACACATACCGCCATCCTTCCCGGGATTGCCTGACCGAACGGTTCGAACTCCCACTCTCGCCGCCTGCAACCCCGGAAGCCCCTTTTAGTCGCCTCTTACGACAGGCAACGGATGCCGTAGCCCTATTCTGATCCCGGAGCTACGATAATAAGATTATATTAAGATTATAATCTTATTTCTAAGATTATAAATTCATGTATGAATAATAATAATAATAATCTTAGAAATATTTAAAATTTCTATATGCCATATATGTATATGGCATATAGAAATTTTCCATTACGTTGAGTTTTGACGCGTTACAAACAATTGTATAAGTTTCTTATCTAATTTCGTACTTAAAGGTGACCTCAGGTAATTGTGCTGACGTCACGAAAAGTTTCAATTCTCTGGATATCTTGCAAAAAGGTTTCAGAATCGATTTAAGTCTTACTGTAATTAATAATAGAGTTGCTACGAACTCTCAATAATTATGATTTAAATTATTTTCGAGTAATGTAATCGATTCTTTTTGGAACGTTTGAAGGTTGTCTGAAGAATGATGACAGAATAGGTGTAAATTTAAATAAATGACATCCTACTACTTGTATATTAATTATTACTACATTAACAATTAGTAAAATTACATAAAAAATAATATTTGTAGATCTAAAAACTATCATTTTGTCGCATTTATTCGATGGCTGCCATATTAGATTTGATTTTTCGTAGTGTTTTCTTTCTCCACAAAGTAAGCCCTTTCATTTGATACCCATATTTTGTGGGTTACAATAAATTACGTAATCTTCCATTTTTTTATCCATCCGTCCATCTTGTGTATTATATTCTACAAATTAAACCCTTCGATGTGAAACCCATGTACGTGGTTTGCACAAAAGTATGTAATCTTCCATTTTTTGGAGGCCGCCAATTTGGATTTGTTTTTTTTTTGTAGTGTCGTTTAATGTACGAATAAAACCATTCCATTCAATACCCATATTACGTGGGTTGTACAAAAGTATGTAATTTTTCATTTTTTACGGCCGCTATCTTGGATTTAATTTTTTGTAGTGTTTTGTATTCTACTTATTAAGCCCTTTCATTTAATACTCATATTACGTGGGTTCCACAAAAATATGGAATCTTCCGTTTTTGATGGCCGCCATCTTGGATTTGATTTTTTGTGTGGTGTATTGTATTCGACAAATTAAGCCTTTTCATTTATACCCTTACTGGGTTAGTCCACGAAAGGTAACCAGTCCGCCAACTTGGATCATCCGCAATATTGGAATTACCATATAGCTATAGTCCATATAGCTAAACATGCATTGTCATGCAAACTAAGCATGTATACCAAATTTCAGCTCAATCGGTTAAAGATAACTGCTTCAAAATTCAGTTGCAAGATTCCACCCTGACAAACATACATACGTTGCAAGTTGATAGAAAACTACGTAAAGTACAGTATTATACCTAGTGACAGTGACCTTTCGCCATTACCGCCACCTCGATTTGAGAATTATTATATTAACACTTTATCGTTGTAAACGAGTTCCGGGCGGACGGAGTCGCAGGTAAAACTAACTTTACAATACTTTGAATACAATAGGCACTAGTATCGTAATAAAAACCTCAATTTCCCTCTAATCCACGGTTCATTCGTGGCGATCAAAGTATACGAGTTATTTAATTACAATTTTAAAGCATGTAAGCCGCGGCCGCCGACGATAACTTCAGCAGTTACTGTAAGCACAGTGTAATGTCCTTTTTAAATCGTCCCATTCGGGGCAGGCTCTGCAAGTTACTCCTTGGAGGTCAAATTTTATTTAAATGTTATGAGGTTTCAAGAAAAAAACGTAAGCTTAGCCCATTTATGCATACAGACTCTGAATCATTTTAACTTATGCCTTTATTGCTCAAAAATTAATTAAGCAGGAATGTCAGTTATTTTTTTTACTCTTAAACGTCTCGTGATATGCAAGATCGCAAGCGAAACTACATACATTCATCGGGTAAATCTGAGTCGTATCAATTAGCGGTGCTGAAAGGTTATATCAACCCCGTGTTTAAATCTACGCTATTCCACAGAGAAACAATTTGATTTGATTTTATTCAATATGACCAAACAATAAAACAATGAATTACGCACCATTTCGATTGTGTTCACAACAGGTAAGCGATATGATATGGTATTACGATATGATAATTAATTACTGAAATTAATTAGGCACATATTCACTGTAAAAATAGAGCACTGGAAATAAGTTTGGCAATTCAACGAGGTAATGCCGCTGGTGTCTTGGGTACACTTTTACGAGGCAGCGATTTGGCTCATTTATTTTATTTATTTTAGAAAAATGGTATTTTTACAGTGAATATGATTATTAGTTACAGTAACTGAAAGTTATGTTTTGGCATTAGAAATAGTAATCAGTGGCGTATCGCGGACGAAGTATACGTAGGCAAACTCCTATCAGCGAGGACCCTTTGCATGATTCCATTGGATGGTGCCCTTGAAAATGCCTCCACCTCCTCCAAAGAGGCCTCGCGAGGCCCCTTTAAGTGCGAGGCCGTGGGCGATGGCCCACTGCGTCCACGTCTAAGTACGCCACTGATAGTAATGTAAGTATAATTCGACATCGAAAAGTTCTTATTCACCGCATTGCAATAGGCCATTAAAGTTAAACACAGAATTACTGATTCCGTTCTTATCTTTAATATCTCTTTTTTTAAGTTTAATGTTTATATTATCAGCTAACACCGTAATGAGGTAGACTTCAAAGGGACAATTTAGATTAAAAGTGTAAACAAATTCCAAAAAAGTCTGTCAATCTACACACGTTGAGTGCCACCTATACCCCCTGCGTGTTTTTGTAAATTTTATTGTGGTGTCAGCAACACACCAGGCTCGCTCAAAGTAACCTGAAAAACAAAAAAAAACAAAATCCAACGGTTTCGGAGTCGATTTCGTGAAAATCACAGTGGCATTGAACGTGTTAAAACACTTTCAAATAATCAAACAATTTATTGTTCAATCCGCTTTGTACTAAATGATCCTTACAATCCACCTTATTGATTAGAAGTAAATAAATGGAGTATATAAGTTTGCTCGGCCAGCCACATATCCAAAGGCGGAATTGGAGCAGTATTTCAAAATTTTAAAACTTCAGCCAGCGTATGAATCAATTTATGAATGTAGTTTAACTAACGAAGTTCCGAGGATGCAGTTCAACTGATTCGAGGTTGGCTTGCAGCTTTCTAACTAGTTTAGTTTAGAAGCGATGTGGGAGCAAATAGTACTTTAGCATCAACACTGCGGCTATGAGACGAACACTTCATGCCAATTAGTTGAAGATCTTCCGTAAATGCATTTATATTAATTGCGCATTGATTTCACATGTAGGGTTCTGTTAGAAATAATTAATGCTCTTTCCTCTTTTTTCTCACATTTATCTTTTTAATAGGTAATATTAAATGGTAGTATTCAATCGCTTCGACTTCGAGTTGTCTGGTATGTGTAAGCTAGTCATGTAAGTACGTATTTATACAAAAAGCCACTGTTTTGAGTTGCAATATTGATTGTATATTGATGATGAGGCTATAATTATTTATATAATATCAGTGACGTAGTTCATGCCGTCCGGGGCTGAAGTAGAATTTACCGCTAGTCCAATATTTTTTTTGGAGAATAAAAAAATGTCGTGACCCTACTTACACTTTGACACCTCTCTCTCTGCAAATTGACGACCAAAAGAGAGGTCACCAAATTTAAATATTGCCGCCCCCTAAATGTGAGTTTATCGCCCCCCAAAAAGTGCCGCCTGGGACGGATCGCCCACTCAGACCCCCCCCCCCCCCGCTATGTTCTGTCTATCGGTGAATATCCATGGATTCCGGCTGACTAAAGCACCTTATCCTGAGGAGTGGCAAAGCATGTGTTCAGTTTCAGCTAAAATCCCTGTTTACCGAATATGGCCGCTTCATAGGTATGTACTCGTACATTTAGGTCGTGTTCTGATTCCGTGATAGTCTAAGAAAAATATTATAACACAATTGTTGACAATTTGAAAGTGCCGCCAACGGTTTTAGTCCAGTTACGACACATTTGTCATGAACTTTGGATGAAATATAACCAAAAATATAGAAACGTGATACGGTTTTTCGGTTTTTTTTATTACGAGTGTCCATGTCTACTAACCATTTATTATCTGGCGAACTATACGTTGCAATTTTTTTACAGTAAAGTAGGTACAATTTTTTTTTTTTACATTTAATAACACATCAGAAAAACGTATCCATTATTAGATTAGAAACATTTCCCTTCAAACGGAACGGCACCTTAAAGTGAGTAATGATTAACTGTACAGAACATAAATCAACATTTAGTTAACTTGGAACGCACACAATCTGTCAGCCTGATGTATGGATTTCGCGCCAAAATGAACGTGAGATGGACGCCATTTTGTTATTATGACGTAACGTGTAACTTTAGTTGAGCTTTATTTTTAGAAATATCTAAATATGTGTTTAGTAAAATAATACTATTATTATAGCATTTTAGGTCATAGTTTTATATTTCTTTAATTACATTAAATTCTATAATAATTATGAATATATAAATGAATAATATACGAATGTCTTTTACTCAAAAAACTTTGTTTAATTACATTATATGCTAAGTGGCTGAATGTGTTTAATGTGTTTTACTTAGCAAACTTTGTTTAAAATTTTCTTTATTTAAAAAAACCATCAGTTTCTTCATACTACATGACGGATGCTAAATATATTTTTTAAATTGCTTCTGTGCGAATATATTATATAGCATTACGTATTTGTAGCATTGTTATCCTTAAGAACTAAGCTCCATACCTCATGTAGGTAAGTGTCTCACCCTAATCACTCAATTCAAACCAGATCAGATCTCAAAATAGATGTTCTAATGTACCGACAGAAGAGCTACGAAGGGTCTAAGACCCTTAAAATTTAAATTAAAAAGTCATTAGTTGTTAAACCTATCACTTTTTAAAATATTTTTAAATCAGTTTTATTGTAATATCTTTTGGATTCTAAAACTATTTTAGTCTTAAAGATTTTTATTTATATAAAAGACTAATTTTCCGCAACATGCGCAACGCTAAACTGATTTGCAAATAACAGTACAAACAAACATTTGTTTTTTGTTTGCAAAATCACGGAATCTCGCTTAGATCCACAAAAAACAATACCCGCCTAAAACTGTGTACCAGTCAATTTATAAATTAACCAAGAGACGACACAGATGGGGCTCCACGTAAACAAGGGTTGATGTATCTGGCGCCATTGCAGCGGCGACATTGATCACACTGATAAATTAACTTAATATAACACCAAACTTTGTATGAGACGATGTTAGACGGCTGAATGCGATCAAACGAAGATTATGTTTCATATTGACGTACTCTGACGTGTGGTTTGATGTTTTAGAATCATTTTTTAATATAAAATTGAAGGAGCAAACGAGCATGCAGTCTAACTTATGGTAAGTGGTCACTGCCGACCATGGACATCTGTAAGCAACTTCATACAGAACATGGGTTCTATCTGAAGTCAATCACAGATGCGTCGCTACTCCTGAGGACTAAAATGGTCGCCTTCTATAAAAGTTTGCCGGCAACCACATCTTTCCATCTCACGCAAGAAATGCTTCACGCTAGAAATAGGTGTGGTGGTGGTACTTCCCTGGGCGAACTACACTGGTTCTACCACGTATAAATACTTCTACTATCTATCATATAATTATTAAGTTGTTTTTATTAGAATGTTGTGGCAAACGTCTACCTAATGATATATGGTATCTGTTGTACTAGATATCTCTAAGCAATTGCGTACAAAACAAGGCTTTTATCCGAAATCAATCAATGTTGCAAGTCCCGACGACCAGGATGGTCGCCTCATATAAAAGTGAACAATAGAGAGCTTCAACGAAACGCTAGAAAGTAATCGTTGCAGAGCTTAATCTAATGAATTCAGAAGGTGTTTTATCCTTGACGATTGATAACATGGAGTACATACCCAGTATATGTATATTTTCCTTTTTCCCCCCGTAAAGGGTTTTGTATCATTCCGTATATATAATTTGAGCAAGCGAAGTGTCGGATAACCTAAGCATATAAGGTGTGACAGGGACAACTTATTATAGGTGGACTGCATGTTTGTTTGCTATTACAATGAGATATATACAGTTTAAAGACATTTACATTTATCTTATATATACGGTACCTACATATAAATAGTCACAATAAAAGACAATTTGTGAAATAGAGTAATACTTATCGAAGATCAGAAAGGAGGACAAAATAGGAGGCTATATTTTCATAGGGCAAGAGGTTTACTGCGTGCTTTTAAACTTAGGCCGGATCTCAACAAATCCCGTCTTATTGCTTACCTGGGACCTCGGAAAGCCTCTCAATATTTCAAATTGACCAAACTACGTCCCCGCTTAGCAAGATAAGCCCAATGTTATTTAGGATAATTTTTCTTCATGTTACTCTTAAAAGATAAAGGAAAATATCAAGAATTTGAAACCTAAGCTTCATGATTGAGTGTAACTGTTATTTGTTATCACCACACTCATTTCTAGCTTGAAATAGTTCTTGTGTTTCGTCCAAAGGGCGTGGTTGCTGGTGCCTTATATATAAGAGTATATCTTAGTATTCAGGAGTAATAACGTTAGTAATAATCTTTTATTTATTCTTTACGTAATATAAGGCATTTCATAAGCATTTCTTGTGTTTCGATTGAAGGGTGTGGTTGCCGGCACACTTTTATATGAGGCGACCATCATAGACCTCGGGAGTAGCGACGCATCTATGATTGACTTCGTATAGAACCAATGTTCTATGTGAAGTTGCTTACAGGTGTCCATGGGCGGCAGTGACCACTTACTATCAGGTGGACTGAATGCTCGTTTTCTACTTCAGTCATATTAAATAATAATAATAAGGATACCTGTGATTTAAATTATGTGTTGTCACTGAACCAATATTGGAAATTTGGGATTAACGACTTGATGTGATCTCTATAGCGTAGGAGCGCGAATGAAATTGTGCCACTAGCACCTATCCTTGTAGTTCCGGGATCAGAATAGGACTACGGCATCCCCTGCCTGTCGTAAGAGGCGACTAAAAGGGGCTTCCGGGGTTGCAGGCGGCTAGAGTGGGAGCTCGAACCGTTCGGTCAGGCGATCCCGAGAAGGACGGCGGTATATGTGGTCGCATACCGTCGTAAAGACTAGACGGGGCGGTGGGCCCAGCCGCCCATCTGGGAGGAGCCCGATGGGGCAACGCACTCAGAGGATTCCGGTTGCGGTCGGACCGAGTTCCCGGAGTCCTCTTTATAGCGCCGAGGACGGCCACCGGGGGGGTTTTAGTGCGGTAAAAATCCCACATAACCCTGCGTCGCTCCCACGGCGTCGGGTACCTTTTGAAGGTTTCCCCCTCGAAAACAAAAAAAAAAGCACCCATCCAACTTTCGTGCGAATCTAACGTTGTTTCACATTGCAATCATTAATCTGTTGAGGTCTTTACATTGATATCTACAAAAGCCGCAGAGCTACGCGCTTAAGATTATCACATTAGTACTTAAAATTATTAAGCAGATACTTTAAAGATAACTTGTAAGACGATGCTGTCTAACTTTATCGGACTCCAGATCAGTTGCAGAGCTATAGCAGACAGGTTGCGGTCTAGATCTGTCTATAACCAAGAACCAATCTGTTCCCGCGTCAAGCAACTCTTTGTGCGGTTGACAGGCGCACCGCTCGCCTCGAGCGAATTCGAAAATACGAGCGAATCACAAAGTCCACGTCATATAGAAGTTCGTGTTATGATTTACTTTGTGGGAATTTGGTACGTTAAAGGTAGAAAGCTTTGCGGGTAGGCTTCATGTTTCTATGCTTAAAAGTGTCCCTATTTGTATGTGACATAATGATGAAGTTTAGCGGCACGGCTTCTATAATTTATTCAATGAATTTGAATGTAATTTTAACCCACTGTAACCATTGTCGCAACATCTATATTATGTACATAAAATATATATTTGAAATCGGCTCCACATTTCAAATGAACGATATATCTGTCCGCGCAGCTAAAGTCAACACGCAAGTAACTGTATCAAGCGCTGATTCTAAGAGGCGTCTCATCATAGTCCTCAAAAGTTGTAACAGTCTATAGACAATTTCAGGTAGAATACTAATCTTACCCTGAGCTAATTAGTGTTGATAAGCTTCCGTGGCCATATATAATCAGATAGAATGTATCCGCTGTTACTGCACCCCATCTTCTTTCTGTTATGCCATGCAATTTAATAACATTCATAAATGAATGAATTCATGGGAAAACTTTACTTCATTTCCATACAATCGTATACCTGTGTGATGTCTATTTTTATTTGTGCCACCGCAGTCGTGCTACGACCACCTGTTGTTCATAGGTCACTCTCAGACAAAGTTGCTGTAACTATCATCATACAGAATCGTGTGTAAAATCTTAGAAAATTGGATTAACACGTCTTTATTGTTTAAAATACGTTAAAAAACTCTTACCTATATAAATGTAAAAGTTTCAGAATATTCTCTTACAAATAAGCGATGTTAGCAATAAATAATTAGTACATGAAACATCCCTTCATAGCCTTTACGACCCCTAATTAAAATGACTCGTTAGTTCACTCCAAAGATTAAACAAAGTCTGGGAATAAATTCAATACTATTCTTTATTGTATTGTAGCAAATTAAGATTTATGGCTATGTAATTGTGCAGTTATCCTAACAATAATTTTCATCATGTTAGGATTACGAAGCTAAAAATACAGACTAAATCTAAAATTACAATACTTACGACTAATACTATATGAGACATAGCCGGGAAACTGTCACCTAAAAATTTGTAGAGTATTTCAAGGACATCCTATCTATACATTAATACGTGAAGCAAAAACTTGTGTTTCGTTTCTAAAATACTTGCCGCAGGCGGAGGAGGATGAAATTACGCACAGTTATAGGTTAAGGATATTGCGCAATGCTAATTTTTTTTTCAAATAATGCATAAAACATACAAAATCAACTAAAAACACATTATTATGCGACCACAACAATTAGGCGTATGAAAAAAAGCGGTTCCGTACCCGCACCCCGCTTCTGTCTCCGCGCATCTCCTAGTGACGTGCAGTCGTGTATCGTCTAGGTCTTTACGTTATCTATCACGTGTTTAATGTTATTTCGATATAATGTTAGTTTAATTAGTGATTGTTAATTTTTAAAGTTTTTATTATATTCGTTGATTATTCCTCAATAAACCTCAAAACGGGTAGGAAAAAGACTATACGTGGAGGAGAAAGGACTCTTACATTCAAAAAATACATTTTTAAAAATCGAGTGTGTGCTGCAACAGGCATCAGTCTCTCACACAAATAAAAAATATTCCATGTCTACGAATATATTAAACACATGAAAGTGCTTTAATTTCACGACACGACTATTGAACATACACGTGACGTATGTTTTAATAATGGTATACCTACATACTCTTGGTATTTGGTAATAGAATATAGTTCGTATTGGGATGGGAAATCCCTAGTTCTAATGACGTTTCAACTGTCATGGGCCTAATTGTTTTGGTTGAGTAGTACAGTCACTACCTTGCATTTGACACATACATAATAAACGAAATAGAACATTCAGTCTTACTATGAAATTATATAACGTCAAAAATGACAGATGTCTTTGTCAAAATACCCGCTATTGCTTTTAAATGCAGCTTAGTTAATAAACCTCTTTTTACCTTTAACGGGTGCGTTCAAAATAACTTGAAAATTATTGCAATTTATTAAAATTACAGAAAAATTAGTGCTGCTTTAGAAAACATTAAGTTTAGTTTATCGATTTAAAAATTTAAATTACAGTCGAATTTCGACCGCTGCGGCGGTTGACTAGTATTATCTTATTAACCCGTAGTAAGAGTAATAATTTCCTCGTCTCTACCAATCTTCATTGCTAACCCTTGCCCAGCTGGGCGCTTTTTTCCTAATAAATAAACCAAGATTTACGTACTGGGTACGGTGTACCCGGAAGGCGATTATGGCCGGCAGATAAAGCCGGTCGCACCCATCACGAGGGGTTAAGATCACAAACGATTTGAGGTGAATTTATAACGTAATCTATGTGCTCAGCTCGTATTAAAGATTATCTATTGGTAGGAACTTCTTTGTGGTCGATATTAAATGTGTTTTTACACGATTGAAATAGAAAACATGTATAGAGTTCAAAGGGTGATTGGTCACTGCTAAACGACATCTGTGACCTAACTACTTATAGAACAAAACTCTTTTACGTTAAGCCAATAATAGATGCATTGCCACTACTGACGACTAAGATAATTACCTCATATTAGTGTTAGACAATATTGCACCTGCCAACGAAACGCAAGAACTGCACCACACACAATAAGGTATGGAACTTGTAGTACTTTATTTATCTCATTGTAGTAGCAAACGAGGATGCAGTTCACCTGATGGTAAGTGGCCACTGCCGCTCATGGTAAGCAACTTCAAATAAAACATGGGTTCTATCTGAAGTCAATCACAGATACGTTGCAACTCCCGAAGACTATGATAGATCGCCTCATATAAAGGCGCGGACCCACCGCAACGCACGGAGAGTCTACGCACGTGCGTCAAGCTTTGCTTTGCAAGAAAATGTATGTGATTGTGTCCACTGCAAGCCACGGACACGCTACACATGAATTGACATTCGTGGCTAGCTCGGATATGCGCGCATGTAGCTCAACGTTGGCAACGCCACGCACGGTATACACGCGATACACGTAAGCGGGATCGGATGGGGGTGGAACGGGCAGGGAAGCGTCGCTGGCGCCATTTTATAGATTCCTTTTCTCTGTCTGATGAACTGTGCTGCGCTACAGTTTTACATAGCCGTGAGTTAATATTCGTGGATAGCGTGTGCTGCAGTGGAAACGTTGACCCACGTTTCCAAATAAACGAATCCGTGCGCCGTGTGGCCGTGCACAGCGTGCGGTGCGGTGGATCCGGGCCTTAAAAGTGTGCCGGCAACCATGCCCTTCCATCGAAACGCAAGAAATACTTTACGCTAGAAGTAGGTGTGGCGGTAGTACTTTCCCAGTCGAACTACACTACTTCTACCAGCTTTTCTACTGATACTAGTGATATGTTAACTCTAATTTATATTCAAATGATACCTATTCTTCTGTTAGGTCTGTTGTGTCTTATGACAGTATATGTATGTTTTAATTTAGTCTACTTTAGTGGCACCGATTATGTGTTGTAATTATCACGAATAAACTTATTTTCTTTCTTTCTTTTTTTAATGAATTTCGCAAGTAAGGAACATACTAAGCAACATATAAGAAACATAAGTACCACAATAGTCCTATTAACAACCAACATTATATCGCAATCAATGTAACAAACTTATTCATCCCGACCCGACATAAACAATATGGTGTATGACAGATCAAACAAGCCTTTGTTCGGAAATGGCAGCGACTATCCATTTTTAATTAAACTCACTAAGCGCTCGATCCGCGGACTAGAAATGCTATGTTCAATCTGTTAATCTGGGTTCAATCGATACCATTTGTGTGGTATGGGAGACATGCTTTTGAGGCGTTCTAACGTAGTCCTAAGTTCTAAGGGTAGTGACGTATCTTTTTTTTTTTGTTTTCGAGGGGGAAACCTTCCTAAGGTACCCGACGCCGTGGGAGCGACGCAGGGTTATGTGGGATTTTTACCGCACTAAAACCCCCCGGTGGCCGTCCTCGGCGCTGAAAAGGAGGACTCCGGGATCTTGAAACGACTTCAACCGGAATCTTCCGAGCGCGCTGCCCCATCGGGCCCAGATGGGCGGCTGGGCCCACCGCTTCGTCTAGTCTTTACGATGGTATGCGACCACACATACCGCCGTCCTTCCCGGGATTGCCTAACCGAACGGTTCCAGCCGTCTGCAACCCCGGAAGCCCCTTTTAGTCGCCTCTTACGACAGGCAGGGGAGACCGTAGCCCTATTCCGACCTCGAGGCTACAGGGACAAGGGTAGTGGGACGTATCTGTGACAAAACTTAGGTAAGATATCGATTTTATGAGGGTGATTATAATCATAGGCAGCATCAGGTGAACTACATGCCTGTTTCAATATGACGAAAAAATAAAACTGTCGTTTCGAATAGTCGGTATCGTTAAAGGATTTGCGTGATGCAGCCGGTTTGTGATACTCAGGATTACAGTTTCAGATTCGACCATTTAGTAACATTTATATTTTTGTAAGTATTAAGTAGAGCTTGATGTCCGTGTATTGTATGAGATCACTGCAACAAAACTTTATTACAGAACAGACTTTATTCAAAAACTGTTTAGTAATTGTTATGAAAATTGTTAATTGTTTCAAGGTGGTAGAACCAGTGTATTTTGACCGAGGAAGTACCACCGCCACATCTATATCTAGCGTGAAGCATTTCTTGCGTTTCGATAGAAGGGTGTGGTTGCCGGCACACTTTCACATGAGGCGACCATCATAGTCCTCGGGAGTAGCAACGCATCTGTGGTTGACTTCAGATGGAATCCATGTTTTGTATGTAGTTGATTACAGATGTTCATGGGCGGCAGTGACCTAAATTGTTAACATCAGGTGGACTGCATGCTCGTTTGCTACTTCAGTCAGATAAAAAAAAAACATTAACAAAGGTCATAACAAAGCTGTTGGAAAACACCAAACACAAAGTCCATAAATATTTAAAAAGAAAAAAAAAACCTGTTTCAAAATACCAAAAACGAACTCCATTTGACACTTAAAAATGGCTTCCCGGACAGCGAAGTAAACCTATCTTCGGAATGGACGGCAATAACTCACATCTGCGTCGAAAAGGTTTCCTGGTAACTTCGCAAATTAACAGAAGCACCTAATAACTAACCGGATTACTCTCGACCTTGTACTTCGGACGTTATTAATACTTTTGTGTTATCCGGTAATCTCCTTAGTTAAGTCTACTTCCGTATGAGATGGTGTATTGTTACCAAAATGTTCTGTTACAAGGTTGTTGTACATACTTTTTTTATTGATAATATCTTATATGTACACAGTACATGTTCAAAAGTCCACCAATTCGCACTTGGCCTTGGTGGACTATGGCCTAAACTCTCTCATTCTGAGAAAGACCCGTGCCCAGCAGTGAGACAATAATGGGTTGACGATGACGACATGTTAAAAAGAGAGAATACATTTTTTAAATTACATAAATTTGATGATTTTTAGATGACCCATTTAAGTTTTGTTAATTTCTTTTAATAAAATATAGTAGCAAACCATTAAACCAGCATACAGTTTTTCTTTTGCGTTCTGTCGGCCATGAACATCTGTAAACAACTCTTTAAAAACTTTCGTTAATGACCGTTACAGACGAGAACATATCCGTCTTTGTAAAGGACCGAGATTCTCTCCTCATACGATAAGTAGACGAAATCATCACATTAATTTGCAAGAACTTCTTAATGCTAGAAATAGGCGTAAACTCGCGCTCACTTCTGCTTATTAAAGCATTTATACGATCTTAGCAGGCGATTTACTATATTATAGACTAGCAGAATCGACGCGACTTCGTTCGCACAGACTTTTTTTTTTTATTTCACTGAAGTAGCAAACGAGCATGCAGTCCACCTGATGGTAAGTGGTCACTGCCGCCCATGGACATCTGTAATCAACTTATACAGAACATGGGTTCCATCTGAAGTCAATCACAGATGCATTGCTACTCCCGAGGACTATGATGGTCACCTCATGTGAAAATGTGCCGGCAACCACACTCTTCTATCGAAACGCAAGAAATGCTTCACGCTAGAAATAAGTGTGGCGGTGGTACTTCCCCGGTCGAACTTCACTGGTTCTACCACCTTACCAATGATAATGATAATGATAGACTATAATGTAATCATTATAGTCCCTCCCCCATCCGTAATGGAGATTTGATCAATAGTCATAGTCAGCAGTGGGTTGATGATATTCCGATAGTACCTAGTCCCAAAAAAATTTGCGACGACTGCCTTGCGTAAGGGTACACTGATCGTTTTGCGTTGGCGGTATCCAAGTCTTTCGTAGATATTGATATGTTCTCATATATTGTAGAACATTTTTTTGTTCTATTATCAGTAGATATCGCAGTGTATGCAATAAAAAAAATATGAGCAAAATTTTTGACACTTTGAATCACATTACTCAAGTTTTAGCAAACACGCCTTATATATTCTAGTAATAAAAATAGCCTATGTTGCTCAAAGATAATGTAACATTCTAATGGTGAAAGATTTTTTAAAATAGGTTTAATAGTTTTTAAGTCAATTCATGACAAACATACAAAAATACAAAGTTTTCCTCTTTATAATATTAGTATAGATATAGATAATCTTTAAATTATTTATGGACAGAGTTGAATGGATGGAATTTAGGCATAATAACTAGGTAACCAGTGCCTTCTTCTATATTTTAATTAATTTTCATTTACATTGGGTTGTTTATACGAAGCGTACAGAATATTTGTAAGTGCATTTTTCATTCTGTTTAAAACAACAATTAGTTCAAGAAAAAGTTTAAAATTCTTAATGCATTTTTTTCAATTTGGCATTAAGTTCAGCGAACTAAACTATCAGGTGATGAACTGGCGACGCGCCAGACAATAACCGATCCGAAATGGCGCTGGCAATCTGTTTAGTGGCAATAGCGGATCATATTTGTACAACGTACCTAAAATGGTGCAACGATATAATCCGCGAAGTTAAAAAGTATATTATTAAAAAGTATATAATCTATATATTAATATATAGATATTAATATATAGATTATATGCTTTTTAACGTGTGCTTCGTATTTAAGATACTTGCCGCGGACGGAGGAGGATGAAATTATGTACAGTTACAGGTGAAGTAGAGAGGGATTACCAAATGCTAATATTTTTTTAAATAATGCATAAAACATCTGTAAAATCAACTAAACATCATTATACTCACTACTTTACATTTGTCACAAACAAATAAATAATAAAGGAAATAAATCATTCGATGTCTTCTTATGAAAACACATAACTTCAAAAATGTCAGAGGTCTTTGACAAAATACCTGCTATTTACCCGCTTTTAAATGCAGCTTAGATAATTAAAATCTCCTTTTATATTTAACGGGTGATTTTAATCAATAAAACCAATACTTATTAATTGATAAATATTTGTGCTACTTTGGACAAAATGAAGTTTAGTTTTTTAAGTCATATTATGGTCGAATTTCGACCATTTCGACGGGTGACTAGTTAGTAGAAAAATGTATCCAACTTTAATTCTGTTGGTGTTGAAAATGATTATGTTCTTGATGTTTCAACTAGAGATCTATAACATCGTACCTACTTAGGTTTTGGCATATTCGTTTAGAAATCAGTCATAGCTTTGTCATATGAAAATTATTTAGATGTACAGATTGATTAAATGTAAATTGCATTTTCATTAAACTAACTAGCCCGCTGCCGGGTTTCTGCCACTTATTGTGGTTGAAGGACATTTGAAATGAGAAGTAGCCAATGCCACACCGGCTTTGTTAAAGAGTTCTATTTGCACCTTTTTGATCAGCCCCATGTCATAGCGCTCTGATAATAGCTCAGTAAGTTCTATTCAAAAGCCTTACCCACAAACCTACTCTACTACAATATTTTTGAGAATATTCTTTTGATAGTAGCGGAATATGACATAATTAATTTCACAATCGTACGGTTATATAAAAAAAGAAATGTTACAAAAAACAAAAAATATCTTGTATATTATAGTAAGTAGCAGTAAAGCCAGTCGTCTAAACAAAGCATATTATTTCACGAGTTACATGTTGTGTTACAGAACAAAAGATCCAGTGATGTGTACTACAGCAGAAGATAACACCTCGAAATGTCTGTTTCATTTTAGGACTAAAATATACATTTTAAATGTTGAGTTTAATAAATTTCTAATGTCGTACAAAGTAGGACAAAAGATATATTATCCAATGCTTAGCTTCGACTCTGTATTCAATTATATAATTTGTTACAATTTAAATATATTAAACCATTAGCTATGAGAAATATAAACAGTAAACATGATTCTTTATCACTATCCCAATGCTAGGTACGTCTCTTTTTATAAATTGGAGAGGTTTAAAATATAGGCGATGCTTATATATCTACTTAAATAATACTTCGAAGGAAGGATAATAGGCCAAATTGCATGAAATGTTTTCAAAATGCTCATAAGGTCTCTAATTATTTATCAAGTATCACCCATTAATAATCGAAGTTATACTCCACTTAAGTTATAGTATCACGACTATCATCGTTAAAGTAAAAAGCTTATAAACTTTATTTCGATAAGAATTAACACAGAACAAACATTAATACATAAAGAATTAAAAAAAGAAAACAAAGCGAAACGAATTACTACAAATAAAATAAACCAAATAAAATGGCCGTGTGAGTCATGGTTCCCAATACATTGGCGGCATTGCCTTGCTGAATAAATAAATAAAGTAAATAGTTAGTAACCAATATAAATTACAACAGATAATGTAGGAAAAACATCCAGTTTAAAAAGAGACTAAATATCAATCATACATTTCCAACTTATCATGATGAAGCAACTTATCGCTGCTAGTTGGAACACAAAGCGCAACAAAGCAGCGGCCCGCGCACAATGGGCTACAACAGTTCGGTTACATGTCCCCAGATAACGCGCGGACACTGTACGATTGTACCACAGTACTAGTATCTACAGTATTCTAACTTCTTACAAACGCACGAAATGCAAGTTGTACCTACGCGCCTCGATTTCGGTATTCACTCGGTATTCACTTAAAATACTTTAGGCGGGTAGCCCTAACGCGAACTCTCGTCCAGCGCGTCTGTAGGTATAAAATTCAAGGACACGGCAGAGTTAGACTACTGTATGATATTAATACTGTGATTGAACTGTTTAATACTGCAGTCAGATCAAAAAAAGGAAGACTGAGGTGAAATATCAACAGGTTAAGTCATTAAAAAAGATTACTAAATTACGCGTATTTGTCAACGTCTTTTGTATTTAAATAAAGTAAAACCAATTATGCTGGTTGTCTTAAATTTACTGCATCTAGCACACTTTCACATGAGGCGACCATCATAGTCTTCAGGAGTAGCAACGCATCTGTGATTGACTTCAGATGGAACCCATGTTCTGTATGAAGTTGATTACAAACTGTCTAAATGAGCAATGCGACCAGTTTGGCTATTTCAATCGAGAACTTTTGCGAGCTTTTGCGGTTAATATTTATTATAGACTAGTTGACCCGGTGAACTTCGTCCCGCTTAAAAGTCAAAAATCTAAAATGATCACTGTTCCTTCACTATTTTATGCATAAAAACCTTCCTCTTGAATCACTCTATCTATTAAAAACCTGCATAAAAATCCGTAGCGCAGTTTTAAAGATCTTAGCATACACAGGGACAGACAGCGAGAATCGCTTTTGTTTTATACTATGTAGTGATTCCATGTTGAATGTAATTTATGTAATTTGATAATCAAGTTAATGTTTCACAGTTTCACAATATTTACAAGAAATATTATTACATACAAGAAATATAATATTATTATCGTTCTTTTAGTCTTTGAATGCAGTATATAAAATATATAGGTTTGTAATGTTGTCTACTGAAGAACATTATGATGGAGATAGTACTGATAATGACAGGTGTAATCATAGATATAGATTTATTGCGTTGTATTAAAAAAATGGAAACAGCTGAACTTATATGAAGCAAAGGATAACTATTTCATGTACTACACTAACACATTATTTTAATGTTTGGTTACGTTATATTATTATGAAAACTTATATGGGTGTTGCTTTGTATACCGTACCCAAAATGTCCTTCTTATCAAGTTGTTGATAAAGTGAGGTTTTATTAAATTCTTTAGAACCGTTCTAATAACCTTTCTTAAGTAATGAAGAGAACGGTGACGTCACCCATGACATACTAAGTCTTATCCAGTTACCTATTACCGTGTCAGGGTTTAACCTTCCTTATCGGTGGTATTTAGGCTTAAGTGCGGTGCAAATTGGTATTAAATAATATTCCGCTACGTTGAGCCGCCCTAATGAAGATTGTGAGGGAATCGATGGGTGATAGGTGCATTTTTCCAGGTCACAGCCCTTAGGGAAAATGAGCTGAGATACCAGTTTATGACGGTAACATATTCGGATTGAAATCGTTTTGGGTGAAAATGTGATGAAATTAGACCCATAGCTCCATCAACAAAATTTTAAAACGATAAACATATTCTTGGTTAATTTATGAGCTGTATTTTTTTGGTTAAGACGTGTTACGAGAGATCTTTAATTGTTAATCTTAAAATCATAAGTTTAATGATGATTCCATTACCGATATAAAACATATGTTATATTTGATGAAACATAAAGAAAGACCAAACTACTTATCCCATTTACTATACCGACCCGACTCGAAATGTTTTCCAGGTTTGATTCCTGTCCAGACATATATTTGAATGACGAATGTAGATTTATATAATTTGTCCAATTGTTTCTCAATACGTCTATGTGTGTCCACAGCATCCATGATAAACGAGAAATTTTTAGTGTAGATACATATAATTGTCTACTAAGTACAAGACTTTTGTAACTCACCTCATACTAGTAACTATTGTACTTTTCTAAATAAGTTACCACTTGTTTAGAAATGAAATGAAATGAAATGTCTTGAAATGTAATGAAATGTCTTTATTTTGTATAGGCCTACGGGGGCACTTACAAATTGTCAGTTACACATTTTTTTTATACTACCACCGGATTGGAACACGACCTCAACTGAGAAGATCCGGCAAGAAACTCAGCGGGTTTGTCTTTTTTCTTATTTCTTAGATTGTAGTTACATTTTAACATTGATGACGATTAAACCAATATCTGCTGGTATCATGGATTTTGTTTTACCCATTGCAGTTTTGTATATAAGACAAGACGATCGCATATCCGTATTGGTGGAGTGTTGGCGCGGCGTCAAACCGCGCGGCCGCTGCCAGCTTGTTACGGATTTGCCGATTTCAAACTTTAACTTGCTGTTGGACTAAGCGGAAAACTGTTGTGCTGTTGTGTAATGCTATATTGGGTCCAAATTTCCTTACAACGAACTATTTATTGTTATATGTTTGTTGTATGTGTATTTTATTGTACAATGTTAACGGCACATAAGCTGTGCGTTTTAATACGTAGAAGGTACGTTTCTGTTATAAGAAACGATAAGTAATGCACGGGAGACCTTTCACTTATTTTTTTAAATCAATATTGTTTATTCCATTTTATAAAGCATAGTTTTTTTGCAATCCTGTGGCTATCAAGCTCTTGGAAGTCCACTAACTGATACCTAATACCGTTTTGTAATTAAGATACGTGTTATTTCGGCTGCATATTCCTTAAACCATTATTTTAAGCTTCTTAAAATATTGAAATATGTTGGATAAATTGTAGCCAGAGCAGAATTAATTTTGCTTTTATCAAGGTTTTATTTTTCTTAAAACTACAGATCTAGCAGTATTGTAAACAAGACAAGACGTTCTCATATCCGTATTGGTGGAGTGTTGGCGCGGCGTCAAACCGCGCGGCCGCTGCCAGCTTGTTACGGATTCGCCGATTTCATACTTTAATTTGCTGTTGTACTAAGCGGAAAACTGTTGTAATGTTGTGTAATGTTATGTTGGATCTTTACATCGACCGATGAATAGACGACTTGACTTTTCTTTTATGTAAATGGTATTCTGTTGAATTAGATGTGGAGGTTCTCCTTGAGGTATCGACATATCAAACTGCTACTGCAATGACACAGCAGTTGTCCTGAAGTTAGTTTAAATATTCATAACCGTAGGCATAAATTGCAACACAAATTGAAATTCGTTGAAATGAAGTTAATTAAATGATTGCTAATTGGTTTTTTGTAAGTTTGAGATATAAAATATAATACGAATAAAATAGTAGGTGTAGGCAATCCGATTTTTTGAAATATTTTTCTATACATTACCATTTCTATACTTTTGAAAATACGACGCTCATTTGCGATTGAACCCGTAATTTACACTGAATTAATGTTGACAAAGACAAAGAATTAATGTTGACATATTAAGTAACATTTTTTTATTCTGGCCAAAATTAGCTCCAAGCGACTATCTAAGTGCAAACGTTTTCTTACAGACTCTATGTTGATGTAGGCCAAGAATGTTTATTAGCTAGCTCCTTAAACGCATCGTTGCAGAGATGATAAAAAATATTATAAGCGATTACAGTCGTATAAGAAATACAATTTATTAATTTGGCAAAGAAGTGGTCTGGCTCCGTTTCGATAATAAAGCCATAAAGTAAAAGTACAGCCTATTACTGTCTTATTGGGTAGAGGCAAGCTTCCAAGCAACATATAGTTATGGTTTGATTACATGTTTAGGGTTATTCTCCCCTGGTAGTTCTGTCAGACTGTTTGCAATTTGTGATGGAGATTTAAGTTTAAGAAGAGAGATTTAGTTTTCCATTTTGCATGGACTGCTTGTCAATTTTGATTAATATTTTTTATAAGATTGAAGTAGCAAACGAGTAAGCAGTTTGCCTGATAGTAATCCAATATCTCCATACATTTGTAAACAAATTGATTTAGCACAGGGGTTCAAAGTACAGAAAGTTACAGATTCATCGGGTTTTTTTTCAACTATAGTTCCACAGACGGATCGTCCGTGCCCTTTTTTAGGTTTTATTATTGTCAAAATTTTACAGTTCCACTATGATCCTTCGCTGTCGCCATCGTTCTCAACTCTAGGTAATAGTGTAAGCTGGGCTTTTTATTTATTATTCTTTTTTATTAATTTTTTGTTATTTATTTTACTGACGACCTGCGTGGCGCAGCGGTTACCATACCGGTCTGACGTGCAATGGGTCCCGGGTTCGATTCCCGGCCAGACAGTTATCTGAATGATGAGTTTAGATTCCTGTTCTGGGTCTGGGTGTTTGTGTATACGTCTTGTGTGTGTCCATAGTACCCACGACACAGGAGAAAATCCTACTGTAGGGCTATGAGTGTAGAAAGCGTGTAAAAAAAATTATATTACATGGGACATTTAAGATGCTATTACTACATTCTAGGACATTATTGAGGGTTGGGACATTTTAGGGCTTGCTCGCTTTCATTATAATGTATCGCTCGTCAAGGCATCGACGGTTTCGACTCCAAAAATTTTCCATTCACAACGAATGCTAGCCGACGTATTGAATTATTTGCCTTTTTAAAAAATACTTTTTGGCCGTTTTCTTCTCTCTTTTGCCGTCTTGTCGTGCGATACACTATAATTATAGATATTTTATATTGGTTTATTTAGTCTTAAGCATCTACTCTTTATTCTGTTTTTTTCTTTATACGTATTATTAAACCTTTGCTACCATTATTTCATTCTTCTTATTACTCTTTAATTCTTCATTAGTCTTTTGTTTCTAAGAAACAGTTTCTTTGACTTTAAGAATTGTTGCAGCTGTTAATTCCACATGTACTGGATAATATGTGATACAAAGAAAAAATAAAACATGAAGAACATAATGAGAGAGCGAAGGCAGATATTAATACCAGGGGCTGATTAAATCTGACCCCGATGTTAAGATATGCCTGATTTTATCATAGAAATGAGAGTTTTTTCTTATGAGACAAAAGATATGATGGAGAATGTTTATTCTAATGTTCTTTTTATGTTTTTTTTATATCTTGAAGTGATTTATTAATATATATATATTAATATATATATATATATATATATATATATATATATATATATATTATATAAATTGAATTGATTATTATATTGTATTGAATTCCACCAATTCGCACTTGGCCAGCGCGGTGGACTATGGTCTAAAACTCTCTCATTGAGAGAGAAGACCCGTGCCCAGCAGTGGGACAATAATGGATTGACGATACGATTGAATTGATTATTGAAGTGGCAAACGAGCATGCAGTCCACCTGATGGTATGTGGTCACTGCCGCCCATGGACATCTGTTAGCAACTTCAAATAGGACATGGGTTCTATCTGAGGTCAATCACAGATGCGTTGCTACTCTCGAGGACTATGTTGGTCGCCTGATGTGAAAGTGTGCCGGCAACCACATCCTTCCATCGAAACGCAGAAAATGCTTCACGCTAGAATTTGATGTGGCGGTGGTACTTCCCCGGTCAAACTTCACTGGTTCTACCACCTTTAGATGTAATTTGAGAAAGTATATAGACAATCGCAATAATTACTTTTATTCTAAGCTTCAAAAAACATAACTAAATTTTATATAACATTATTAGAGCCGCGTCGCTTATCAAAGTACGAAGTCGAAAATCATAGAGTTTATGCATTAAAATGGTTTATAAAAATAGGCAAGGCAATAACTTTTGGTCGTAAATCGTACAATGTATGCGCGGGCGCCTCAATTATAATTGTATGTGGGGCGGAGCCACGAAAACAGGTGTTGCTGGCTCAAAATAGGGTCTGGAGACAAAGAATTAGTTTTGTGGTTCATAAAATCTTAATAAAATAGCTCATCTTTTGTAGTTTCGGCCAGAATAAAATTTTATAGTTTTATACTCTGATGATAAATGGTAGTGAGTTTCATGTTGCTTTTTAACGATACTGAAATGTATGTCAACTATGTCACATTTAATGCCACAGGTCATTAATTTATCGTTTGGTTTTAATAGAGATGTTACGTATTGTTGAATCTATTTGTATTTATTCATAAGCGATTTAGACCCACTGTTAGAATGTTAAAAAGTACCTACCTATGGATATATTAAAGATTCTAAAATCTAAAACTATGCTTCTATTAGTAACTTCCATTTTGTATTCACACAATTTATTTGTAATAATCACTACCTTAATTTGATATGTAATATTTTTTACAAAAGAATTGTCAGGTAAAAGGAAGGTTTCCCCCTCGAAAACAAAAAAAAAAAAGGTAAAAGGAAGAAATAAAATGCAATTATTTAGACAAATCTCTACGCTCCATGCTACTCATGGCTATCTCTTTTAAATACGTAAGTCAAAATTTAGATAACCTAAATTAATTGGATGTAAACAAAGTAAAAATTAAATATGAATATTTAAAAACTTATTAAAATTTCATCATTCATCATATTTCTGGTCATATAAAAAGTTAAACCCAGAAAATAATTGTTATTAACAGCTAATCGCCGAATTAATGGCCCCGTTGAATAGTCACATCAACAGTAACAGCTGTAGGGCAGGCGCATAAATCCAGGTTGTCCAATAAAAACTGAGTAACGCCCGTGAGATGATGTATCTATCGTAAATCATCTCACATCTTACTTCATCATACAATGGTATTCGATTGAGCGGTTAAAAGTTGTATGATGTAAAATCAAACTATTTAGACAATCAATTATGACAGACAATTAAGACAATCTCGTGATATGCGAGATATACAAAAGTAAAATTCTTGTGAACAGTATATAGATACTTTCTTATTGGTGAAGAAACTTATAATTATGTCTCACGGTTCACTAAAAAATTGTCAAATGATCTCTCTTACCAGTAATTACTTACTTAATTACTTAGCAAACAAGAATACAATTTGATTTTAGACTAATACTATCTCGGAATTGACACATTTTAATAATTAACGGGTACTCACGATGTGCGGTTTTTGAATCCTTTTAGAATTCTTTTTGCCGATATTTCGGCCCAGTTCCTTTAATAGAGAAGACGGTTTTAAGTTGGCGCAAACGTGGAATCCAGTGGTTAGTTTATGTAAATCACCCGTGAGTCCCCGTTAAGAATTAAAAAGAATATAATTTGCCTAACGTGTAAAATTAGACTTTGTGCTATAAGCTGATAATGGACCCTTTTGTAAAATTTTACTGCAGTAATGGTCAAATTTAAAATTAATGTATACTGTTAAGTATGTCTTGTTAAGTTGTAGTATTTTTTTACAAATAAATATTTCTTTCTTTCTTTCTTTCTTTCTTTCTTTGATATAATTTGTGATAGTTCCACCTATCAGATTCAGATCAGAACAGATAATTTGTAGGTTTGGCCGAGAATAAAAGACTTTGTGTCAAGTCAAATCACTAATAATGATCACGCTTTGGTTAAGTTACTCGTACAAATGAATGTTTTCATATATGAGATTAAGAGACAGTTTATTGCGACGGCTCATTAGCGAGGCAAGCGACCGGAATATCGCTTACCGTAAGTAGGAAGCCCTATAAAGTACAACTTGCCTTAAACATATACCGTATAAGATAGATATGTTATCAAGGACGTAGCCATACATTTTTAAGTGGAGAATCCGAGTCGCCGAAAAACAAGACATTTCGATTAATTTCATTTCAGTCTTCATGATAGCAACGCATGTATAAAATAATCGCTCAGAATGTGTCAATTTATGTATTTAGGATTTTCGTGGGTACCATGGACACACACAAGACGAATACACGAAACACCCAGACCCAGAACATGAATCTAAACTCATCATTCAGATACCTGTCTGGCCAGGAATCGAACCCGGGACCCATTGCGCGTCAGACCGGTATGGTAACCGCTGCGCTACGCGGGTCGTTAGGGCTCTGAAATCAAACCATTATACGAAAAAAATCAATTCAAAATAACATATTTTTCTTCACATCATTCCCGTCCGCTGTCAAGTGCGAACGATATATACCAACAAACATTTTCACTGAATCCTAATTAACCAGATATAAAGTTTAAAATAAAGAAGTACAAAAATCTAGGGCTGTTTATTATTAACAATGCCAAGCCAAGTGGCCGGGCAGGTGTCCTTGAAAGCTGGGCTGGAGTGCGCGAGGTGGACGTCCAGTAGCTCTGCAATGGGCAGCAACCGGGACGCGAGAGCCTTCAGCGTTTCTATCACTTGAGGGCCCACTGACTCTGGCTTCGTTGCCAATATCTCGATGGCTCTTGAGCGTATTGCGTAGTTTACAGTACTCCGAAGGTGATACTGGAATTATATTAAATTTGTAAAACATAAAGATGCAGTCCACTTGGTGGTAAATGGCCATTGCCGCCCATTGATTTCAAACACTGTTAGTAGGCAGAAATAGGTATGGGGATAGTGCCGTCGGAATCGATTCACGAAAGGTTTTACCACCTACGTTTATATGATAAAAGTAACGAAAATTGTCTAAGAACGAATCTATAAAAATCTCTAAGTTGTTTGGAGTCTACCGATATGCATTTGGCTAGCGTGGACTATGAAGTTAATGTTTTTTTAATAACACAGAAGCAACTCAGCAGACAGGAGATAACGAAATGGTTGGCAATGAAGATTATGAAGAATAGTTTAATATTTTATGTCCAATTGTATACAAGATTCCCAAATATAACTCTTATTTATGTTATAGATAAATACTACTCTTATTTTCTGGAATCTTGTATATTGTATACAGGTTCACGGTATTGATCTATGGGTACTACTGTCTTATCTGCTTCTAGTTATGGACTCAGCGTAGCGCGCTACTTTTTACGCAAGAGGGACAGATTAGCCAATCTTATCAGTGGATCCTGTCTAAATCTTTAGGAGTAAGCGATCAGGACAAAAAAGAAAAAATACAAGATTAAAAATAGAAACTTACTTGTATCAGTAACGCTACACCGATGTGTACTGGCTTTATGTCCATCTCTTGTAATTTTCGTACCAGTATTTTCGGAGTGAGATCGTCAAGTGGCTCTAATTGTGCTATGATTCCTGGTGCCTAAAAATGAATATTTAAGGAAAATTTTGTGGCTAAAGATCATTTATTCTCAAAAGAATTAGTTACAATTCACTTAAAAATTTTAACCATTATTTCGAAAATAATCATGTTAAGTAAGTCTTAAGTCAAGTAAAAAGTTAATATGATTATTAGTAAATAGAATAGAATGGAATTTGTCCAACCATCCCTGGATAAGTCATGGCATACTAAGTTGTAATGTCTCGTTAGCTAATTAGTTAGCAGGAAGTCAAGGTTGTTAAGACAGAGTAACCACTACGAGGCTTAATTTTGATATTAGCCTTGAATATTACCACTTCTTTATTTCTGTCGATGTCGTAGGAAGTAAGTATGAGACAGGAGATAAATCTACTGCGGTTTCCCACAAGCATACCTGATGCGGTGATGTCAGTAAAAATTCTCAGTTGGCCTTTATCCAGCAGTAAACTAAGAAAGGCTGATAGATAGAGAGTATTGCTGTTTTGTTATTCATCGATGCAAAATAATGTATCCTGACCGTATACATGATATCATAGAGGCGCGCACACGCATGGAACACTTGAACGTCGGCCATCTTGTCGTGCATGTCGCGACTCTCCACTGACATGTAGTAGCGATGCGCTGTGTCGATGCGCGAGATGGCGCTGCTATTGCGTGGCAAATCCTACAATAGTAGAACATACACTTTTCATCATAATACGTTATGTTTTCAAGGTGGTAAAACTAGGTACAACCGGGGAGATACTGCTACACCTTATTTTAATATGAAGCTGTTATTGCGTTGAGGTGGAAGAGTGTGGGTGATCATACATATGTAGCTTAGTCTTCGGGAGTAGCCATTAACTATGATTGACTTTACATACAACTCCTGTGATGTATGAAGATACTTACTGAACTGTAGCGGCAGTGACAATTTACCGCCAGTAAGACTTGCATGCCTGCTTGCTGCTTCTAACGTGTAAAATATTTAGGATAAATTTTGCCTTTTCAGCGCTAAATACTTATCGTTATATGTAGTTTAAGGACAATAAGTGTTTAATAATAGGTTTATTAGAAGATACTTACTTAATTTCGACACTATATTGGATTTTAAACAACGGCAACGTTAATAAGCTAACCATTTTTTTCGATCAACATAAAAGTGAAAATAAAATATCAGCTCTCTGATTGAAAATACAGTTACAAAATGTTCGAAAATTATTATTATTATTCAAAAATTTCATTCATGAATTAACTTACGCTTATATTTCAATCTAATTCGATACTCACTTTCGCTATATCGATAAGTTTCATGATAAGAGATGAGTAAATTCTGCGGCTGATCGCGTCCGTCCTTCGTGATCTGTAGTTATCCACTTCTCTAAAAATGTTTAGGTGAAGGTGTAATTAGGTATGAGGATTTTTATAGAATACTAGCTGACCCGGCAAACGTTGTTTTGCTATACAAAAATTAAAAAAAAAATAAAGGGTGGACAATCCTTATCACTCAGGTCTGAGAACCAACCAATATCTATTTTTCATAATGGGTATGAAAAATAGATATTGGTTGGTTCTCAGACCTACTCAATATGCCCACAAAATTTCACGAGAATCGGTCAAGCCGTTTCGGAGGAGTACGGGAACGAACATTGTGACACGAGAATTTTATATATTAGATGGATCTCATAGCTATCTTGAGACTTTATAAAGTTCCCTTGTACTTGTAGTCTATATCAGTAGCATGTATTTGTCCTTTACATAGTTACCGCCTCACCTATTTCTGTCTTAATTACTGGTGTTAAGTGACATGGTGTTCTGGTTTGATGGGTATGGAAAAGGACAAACTTATTCCAGGCATTCCAACTTAACCTTCAGAGGTAACCAAACATGTATAATCAGCATTAGGCGAGACTTTTTACTTATCAGGAGTGTCAAATCGTTAAGGTATCAACGGGCGATCATCAGGTGCTGTGCATGTAATCAAAATATCTTCTATGCAGAAAACTCTGTGCTTCTGCAATACAAACTATAATTAAATCTATACTAATAGTATAAAGAGGTAAAGTTTGTAACTTTGTTTTTATGAGGTAATCTTCGGAAATACTAAACTGACCATGAAAATTCTTTTAGAATCAAAAAGCTACACTAATCAGGAGTGTTTTATTTTGCAATCTTTTATTACGATTGAACAAGATATAATTAACGCTCAACAAAGTGGGCACGGGTCGGCTCGTATCTTATATGATAAAAGGAGATCCTTTACCAGGCTCGGCAATTACGCTGGAAGATCTTGAAGATAGAATGCAGGATGTTAAGGATAATTCGACAGCGTGATTCAGAATCCTAGTGGCGCCATCTCTTGATGATTTGCAGGATATCGCCACACTACTTTATTTCGTTACCACAGTACAACGTAACAGTTACCGTTTGACAATATACTTGACGATCAGCGACATGGTCCTGTTGAGGAACACTTGGTTCTCCTTCTTCAGGTCGAAGAGCAGCTCGTCATTGAATTTGCTGTCTTGAAGTGCTTCCACCACCGCTTTCGCTAGCCGCCGGTTCTCTTGGAAAAAGTTCTGTAATGCTACCGAGTTTCTTTATTCTATGTTAGAATAAAATTCTTGACTACGTTAACTACTAATTTGATATGATTTTGAGCAGTGATAGTCCTTTTTTTTGTTCTCGAGGAGGAATTCTTCAAAAGGTACCTGACGCCGTGAGAGCGTCGCAGGGTTATGAGGGAAAACCCCCCGGTGGCCGTCCTCGGCGCTACAAAGAGGACTTCAGGATCTCATAAGGAACGCAACCGGAATCCTCTGAGCGCGTTGCCCCATCGGGCTCTTCCCAAATGGGCGGCTGTCCCACCGCCCGTCTAGTCTTTACGACGGTATGCGACCATACATACCGCCGTCCTTCCCGAGATCGCCTGATCGAACGGTTCGAGCTCCCACTCTAGCCGCCCGCAACCCCGGTAGCCCCTCTTAGTCGCCTCTTACGACAGGCAGGAGATGCCGTAGCCCTATTTTGTTCCCGGAACTACAGGGACGACATAAGGGGTCCTAGATAAACTTTCAGTAACATGAATCAAGGTGTAGAAAAATTTGTTTAAAAATTTCTTTTGTCGCGTATGCTATGCGACACCTATTGATAATGGAACAAAAGATGTTCTAAAATATAAGGAACATATCAATATCTTCAAAAACTTATATGTATAATGGTTGGATAGGTTACTTATACTCTATACTCTACGCAAACGAAGTTCGCGTGAGTTCTGTTAGTATTACATAAAATAAGTTTTCATATCCAATATTTTTTTTTATTTAAATTAATAGCATAATATCATTACGGTATTCATTATTATCTGCAGATTAATGCAGTTAGTTGACAGTCACATATAGTTCTGCAGCACAACGTTCTTATCAATGCAACACAGTTGCGCGCTTAACTTATCATGAAATGACAACCAGGATTTAATGCTTAACCTCACATTGTCTCTCCATATACTCAGAACTGTTATTACTAAATAAAGCAAATAAATTGAACTGTTTACCATAATCGTGATAACTTAAAATGGACGAAAAGGAATAAGATCGCGTTACAAGTTTATTGTCTTGTGTATTTGATTACAAGGCGAATTGTAATTTAATACATACAATACTGAATATTATTTTAATCTTTAGAAGTAAACATAAATATACTTGTCGCTTGACAACTGATTGAAAAAGCGACATTTAATACGTTGTTCATATTAAACTTTGCTAAAATCGATATTTAAAAGGCGCTTGATTAGCGCGTTCAAAGAAACAAACTCTTCCGCTTTATAATATTAGTATAGATAAACCATTTTATTTCAAATTAGTCAACAAAAAAACAAAGGGCTAAGAAGTGTCTTACCCCTTTGTTTTTTTACTTGAAAGACCTTAATGAAAAAGAAAGGTAATAAAATCGTAATCACTATCAAACCTAATTAAATTCATATTAATTTTCCATTATTACTCCGAACCTGTGATATTTGTTAAAAGTATAAATCGTTGAAATATTTTACGACGAACCTCTTCAAACGGTTCGTTCATTGCAAATTGAGTTCGGAAAATGCGACCTAATGTTTTTCCTTTTGGTATTTTTCTTTACCAAAAGTAAAAGTTTATAAAATGAATTAAGACCGTCCTAACAAAGTAACCTTTTAGTGCAATAATAAGAAACTGTTATCCATGCCACAAGTTCAATCTTATAATGGATACCAGAGTTCCGATAAAACATTAAAACATTTATTTTTTATTAGGTATCTTCTCAATAATGTATTTTATATCCAACTATGTATTGTACCTACCTACAAACTTTTGAAAAATAAACTTTATTATTATTTAAAAAGTAGGTAGGTTACGGTCCAGCGTACCGCGAACATATATTAATTATTATGACTTCAATATAGTCTAAAAAATATTATCTTCGGTATTTATGTATTTTTTATAACATAGAAGTAGCAAACGAGCTTGCAGTCCACCTGATAGTAAATGGCCATTACCTCCCATGGAAATCTATAGTTAATCCCAGACAAGATTAAAATCAGCTGAAGTTCGTCACAGACGCAATGTTACTACTCTAGGTCTTAGTTAGAAAGCCTTGATTAAGTATGACTTCCTACAATAAGTTTCAGACTAGAAAATAACAAACAAAATCTCAGTTTCCGTTAGACAAATTATTCACTTTCTCATTACACGTAATTCTATATTAAGGTCCTAAGCCGTAAGTGAATCCACACAACTTAGGATACGCAAAACAGAAAAATTATAATTACCTCCTGTGCGCTCGCTACGAAGCCCAGCGCGCAAAACAAAAGGAGCCCCACGAACACGGCCATTACAGCTGCAAAATTCACTTTAACTGCCTATATCCATTTTATTTTACAACTAGCGTATTGCCTACAGAATACCAGACGAAATTCGACCACTATAAAATTCCACAGAGGGACTGGAGACCGCAAATGCTTTCGAATGCTTTAAAAATGTACTCTAAATATAACGTCAGCTACGCCGATGTTGGGATAAAATGTATTAACATTAAAAGTTCGTAAAACAAATATTTCAGGTCTATTCCGCGGGAATAATAAAATTGAAACCCTTTTACGCCGTAATTCACAGGGAAAGTGTAGCTTATTGACGCAACAGTTTATGTTTTGCCGTACTTAATCTCAAGTTAGAGTTAATTTATTAAATCTCGTCAACCCATTATTGTCCCACTGCTGGACACGGGTCTTCTCTCAGATTGAGAGAGTTTTAGGCCATAGTCCACCGCGCTGGTCAAGTGCGAATTGGTGGACTTCACCAACCTCCGAGAATTTTCTTTCTTTCTAAAAAGAACCCTCGGGTGTGCAGGAATCCTCACGATGTTTTCCTTCACCGAAAAGCAGTGATAATTAATTTCTAATGCGCACATAGTTTTAGAAAAATCAGTGGTATGTGCCTGGGTTTGAACCTCGGACCTCCCGATCGAGAGAGTAAGATTCAACCATAAGGCTGATTCATTTGTCAACTTTATTAATTAATTATATGTAACTTTTTAAAGGTGGTAAAAATGCAAATAGGCCGCGGTCGTATCATTATAGTTCTACTACAATTAATGTCAAAATTATATATAAATGAATACGTTTTTTTCGATTAGAAAATCCGACTAAGATGAAATAGTGTTGTCATCGTAACAAAGATTTAGTAACTTGAAATGTAATGAAGTCATTACGGAACTTGTCCGATGGGACGGATGATTTCCCGAATGGACTTGGCAACTAGCCTGGGTCGGCTGGGCCAACCTTTACAAAAATATATGATGGGTGAGGTTGGTCGTTATGTTAGTTATGGCCTTTGGATATAGCTAAGCCATACGGTAGGGCAAGGAAGAAGGGAAGTAAGACTAGAAAGTTTGTTTACTTTTGTGCTAGCTGATCCGGGAACTTCGTTGCGCGTATAAGTCAAAAATTAGTCAAAATTAGCAGTGTTCCTTCACTATATTACGTATGCATATTATACATGGAAAACGTGATTCAAGAGGAAGCTCTTGAATCACTTTATCTATTAGAAATACTGCATTAAAATCCGTTGCGTTCTTTTATAGATTTAAGCATACATTGGAACAGACAGCGGGAAGCGACTTCGTTTTATACTATGTACTTAGTCATTATGTAGTTTTTTGTAGATGACAAAAAATATGTAATTCCTTTTTGTCATCGGTCAAACAGTTTTTTTGTTTCTCATTTTATATTACGTTTATTTTTTACGGAATATAATATGGACTACATATTTAATAGAATATTTGTATATATCTTACATATTATAATACATTGTGAAATTTGTGTAATCTTTCGGAATAATCCAATTCAATATTATGAAACTGCGCGGCAATTAGGTCCTTTGCTGTATAGTAAACAATGCTAACATTTTTACGACATATAAGTCTTTGTCATCCGTATTCTTAAAACACCTTACAGAATGGCCCGAGGGTCGATTGCAATAAATCGGCGCTGCACATAAAAGTTTCAGATTGCAACACTCCCAGGCGACGTGTTGAGTTCAAGTGAAATAGTTCTTTTTTATTACGGATGGCTATATGTACCAATTGATGGAGAAGAGGTATTTTATCGAACAATCCAGCTGAAATTTATTTATAGGTCTCTAAGGTGGGATCCGGTGATATTCAACGCTCTGTTTCAATAGTCTTTTTAGGCAGACTTTAGTTTAGTACTGTATCCGCTTCGTCTATAAAATGCCATAAGACATGATTTAATTACCTCAGAAAAGGTTTACGTTACGTAAAGTTATTGTTACGCTTTTTAATAGTAATGAAAACGGCTATATTTGGTGTGATATAACTCTAGATGAATGATGAAGTATTAGATGGACCACTAAGTACACATATTTTTTACTTTTTAATATGTTATATGTTTAGCTCTATGTGTCGCTTTTTCAACAAAACCCTTTATTGAGCAGTGGTTGGTGGCTGACCTTCAGAAAGAGTTATTTAGAAATTGTTAAGTTAATTAGATTTGAAAATAATAGGACATAATCTTATTTAACTTCAATGGAAAAATTTTGAAGATTACGTCTAACAGTTCTCCAAAAAATATTGATAGTTAACTTGTAGTTTATTTATAAAATATTCTAGAATTACCCGTATCCTACAGTGAGACAATAAAAGGGTCTTTAAATGTTATACGGGTATTAACCTCCGAAGTTTAGAAGCATGCATGTAAGTTAGATGTTGTTACTCAGTTATTATCAAATCCTGAGTGAACTCTACGTTTCTTTAGTAAATTAGACGAGAGGGAAAAAAACAGCCATCAAAAATGTAGGTTTAAAAATGAAGAAAGAAATTTGATGGAGAAAACGTCTTTCTCGTCAACCCATTGTTGTCCCACTGCTGGGCACGGGTCTGTCAGATAAGGCGAATACCTAGTGACCCATATCTTTGAACATGTTTTTTGTTTCGATCCTGAGAATATCTTATCGCATAATTAAATAGGGGGACCTCGAGTACCTATCATACTAAAGTTTATCTCTTCAGTACAGTACAAATCTTCTGTTTAATTTTAGATGTTATACTTGAAGTTGTAAATACAATATGCTGTCAAACATCTGAAATACAATAATGCGTCTCCGCTCGTGTCGGAATAGACAGACATTTCCGCTGGGCACAAATAGTACAAAGTGTACCATCCACACATGTTCAATAAGAAACCTACTTCGCTCTTGTTTGTCCGCAAATACTTAAAAGAGCTGAATACGATCAGACTAGTGATGGGATATATTTGAGCGATATTTTGATACCTATTTCGCATTTTGATAATTTTACTTATGCAACTATAGAGTTTAAATTAATAAACTTTCAGGTACTTTAATTTGTGTCTATAAATTTATATCACAATACACAATACTTGGTAAAATTTGGGTATTGTTACTTACTTGGTAATCTTAGAAGAAAATATATCTTTTTTATCTGACTAAAGTAGCAAACGAACGTGCAGTCCACCTGATAGTAAGTGGTCACTGCCCCCCCTGGACATCTGCAATCAACTTCATACAGAACATGGCTTCCATCTGAAGTCAATCACAGACCCTTTGCTACTCCCGAGGACTATGATGGCCTAATGCGAAAGTGTTCCGGCAATTACACCCCTCTATCGAAATGCAAATGCTTCACGTTAGAAATAGGTGTGGCGGTGGTACTTCTCCTGTCGAACTACACTGGTTCTACCACCTTGAAAGCTTTTGATTCATGTTTATTATTTTTATTACGATCTGACCACCAACAGAAATCATAGGATCAAAATAGAACAGGTGTCCTATTTGATCACAAATACATTACTTGAGGCTTAAGCTTGAGGTATAGACAACTATCATAAGGAATCAAAAACGAATCAGATATATGGTGGATTTTACCACTAGGGGTTGTTCACGGTTTCTCCCCACCACCACAGTTACCGCAAAACCACAATCCAAACAACTGGGTCAAAATAACCACGAAAGAAGTTTAAAACTGTGCGTTCACACATAAGTGACATAATTATACCGTAGTTACCATTTCTAATTAGGTAAATTAACATATATGACGTAGACCCTTCAACTTATAACTATCATCGCAGATAATTAAGGTCGAGTGGGAGACGTAATTTTGAATAATATTAAATATTTTATTAAAAAACTGGTGTACACAGAGTAAAATATAATTTTAAAGCGATGCTTAACTCCTGCGTTTACGAGGTACACGGCTTGCGTCGGGTTTACGACTTGTTTTATTAAATCTAGATTAAGCTACCTACAAATAGGTATATACAGGTATAGTAGGTTTATTGAGCGAAGATTTAATACGTATATTGGCAGTTTCTACAGCATATGCTCTATACGTGCGATTAGGTTGATTTTTATTTCTTAGGCTCGATCGACAGTCTCGAAGACTTCAAGTCGAAGACGCTTTCATTTTAAGAAAGCCATGAATAAACATATAGTTTAAATGAAAATAATAATTATAAGTTTATTAAGATTATAACTTAATATTAATGAAAGGCATTCTATGATAGAAATCAAATAAAATAAATTTATGTGTGAATAATTATGGCTTATTCTGCCGCTGAGTAGCTTACAAATCGATATTAAAATAATTAAAGATGTAATTTTAATGGATTATAAATAATACTTAATAATAAATGTCAGTTGATATTGTGTCCTCAGATTATTAAATAACACTTGAACTTATACACGATTTCACAAGTCTGGTCGATCACTGTTATCACTTAAAAAGAGTTTAAGCTGAATCACGCTCTCTCTTGGATATTCTAGAGAAGGGATTAAATTCAGAACAAGAGTAGGAACTTTTTACAAAGCTGTTAAACTAAGAAAGCGTAAAGAAAAATTCTATTAGCTCTTCCTATTTCAAAAAAAGTGATACTTGGCGTGTTTTAAATGGGGGTATTCCCAAAAATCAACTGGATAGTACAACTAAGCTGAATAGTACAGTACCGTTATTAAAAACCGGCCAAACACAGAACTTCAAGGATCAGGATAATCCCAAAATACTTGAAGGAAACACCGGACATGAAGTGAAATCGAAACCTTTTACCACCCCGCTAAACTTACCCGCATCGTGAAAACGGCTCGATTCAATTTCCGCACTTTTCCGCGAAAACACCGCATTATATAAGTATAGCACAAGTTTAAAGGATCCATACTTATAATATACAGTTTTTGAGGTGAAAGAACTGTTAGTGGATAATGTTGAAGATCATACTAGGTACTTATTTATGTATGGCTCTGAAAGTGTCAGCGTTGAGCCACAGTAGACATACATATTTGTACGTGTTTGTCAGCGTTGAGCGTTAAAATATATCGATGCAAGAAAGTACACGTGTCGTATGTCGAATGAACTGAATTGAAGTCAATTAGACTAGTATTACATTGGTTGTATAGATAAGACTTAATAGTTTTAAGTTTAAAATTATATATTTATAAAATTTAATTCTAGGTAGATTACGTGATATAAAAAAACCGTTCTTTTAAATACATATATGGCCCAGGTCAGGTGTACAGTTGCTTTTTTCGAGATACAACAAGACTTTCAAATGGCATCGAATGTATATGTACGATTTTATTAAGACCCGAAAATTCATTGCAACGAATAGCATTTTTTTTAATTCGCTCAACGGTGGAGCTTGCAGCACATAGCGTATATTTTCTGACCCTTGGATCTTCAGGACTGCCATACATAGACTTTAGACCGAACTCTGTTCTATATTAATTTGGTAACATGTCCGTGGACAAGGGCTAGCTTGATTGTTTGTTCTTAATAGGTGTTATAAAAAATTGTGGACACACTTTTGACCAGGGAGACTGTTGCCATCAGGAATACTGCATAATCATTGCTACCTTAATTTTATATTAAAGATTTATTTATTTTACGGTCGTCAAGGAATATTCATTATAAAGATAGAAATTTTGCGGTGGCCGGAGGAAATTTTCAATACTTACATATCTAAGTACCAAGCACTAAATGGAAACAGTTTTACCGCTCCGCCAAACTTATCCCCGCATCGTAGCGCCTGATTCAATTTCCTCTCTTTTCCGAACGGAAACGATTTTTCGAAAAACTATTTCTGATGTTTTAAATATTAAAATGTGTTTCGGTTTTATAAAGTTTAAAATATAGCGGTTTATAGTTGACGTTTAACGGGTCTTTTGACACCAATGGGATGATTTTGTGCCTGTTTCATATTTCCGTATGAAAATCAAGAGAAGAAACGAACATGCAAAATTGGAGTTTTTTTTATCTGATTGAAGTAGCAAACGAGAATGCAGTCGACCTGATGGTAAGTGGTCCCTGCAACCCATGGACATCAGTAAGCTGCTTCATACAGAACATGGGTTCTATCTGAAGTCAATCACAGATGTGTTGCTACTCCCGAAGACTAAGATGGACGCCCTACATAAGTGTGCCGGTGCCTAAGGTCAACTACTATTACATTAGTCTCAGGAAAAACAACGCATCCATATGCATTGTAAGTCGAAGTAATCATGTGTTTCTCCCTAACTGCACCATTAAATTTAGAACAACAGCGCTTTCCACTACTCTAAACTCGAAAAAAGTTTGGTGGTAATTGTTTTTGGTTTGTTTGAAATCGCATTAATCTAAAGCGTCAAATTTAATTTAAGATTTTAAGTAGTATCTTAATTATTTTATAAGATTGAAGTCGCAAACGAGCATGCTGTTCATCTGAGTTTCAGTGGTCACTGCCGCCCTGCGATATCTGTAAGCAACTTCATGTAGGACAATCTTCAATCTGAAGTCAATCAGCTGTGTTAATACCCCCGAAGTGTGCCTGCAAATAAAACCCTTCCCGGTCCGAACCATTGTTCTGTCAAAAATTAATTAATGTTTGTTTAATTAAAATCATACTCTATCAATTCATTTTCTCATGTCTATCCAAATCATTGTTACAATTTAAAGTTGTGTCCATTTTTTTAACGAGAGTGAAGCTGCAGGGCAAAAGACATTCAATGAGACAAAGGGAATTGTCAAGCTAAACTAAATAATCAATATTGATTACTACCCGTTCTTTTCAGTTTATTTCCTTATTGCTCGTGGCTCCATGTCTTAAATTATTAATGTGGTAACAGCGTGTAAGGTTGCCATAAAATTTGCAAGTTCATTCGATATGGAGTCGATATTTGGTTTGGTTTTTATGAACAGGGTATTCCCAACTCCCAAGTTTCCAGTTTGGGGCACTTTTTACGACTGTTCTCAGTTTAGGGGTCGGAGTTCTGAGTACACATACTTTCTTGAAATTGGTAATGGATTTCGAATATCGAATAAATCTTGTAAAAACAAGTAATTTATTGCATTTCATTCAAAGATTTTACTATGTTGTATTTTATTCCTAAACTGTATAAAACTTATGTTCTCTACAAAAGTTACATAAGGAAAGTGATATATTGTATATATGTGATGATATATTTAGCTCTCCATAATTTTTCCTTGAACGCATCATTGCTAGATCTGGTTGTAGAAATTAATTATCTTTGCTTTTTGGTGAAAGAAAACATCGTGAGGAAAGGTTTCCTTACAATGTTTTCTCTACTCTAGGGTGAATTCTAAGGTGTGTAGGTACACACCCTAGAGTTCTTTAAAAAGTTCTTGGAGGTGTGTGAAGTCCACCAATTCGTACTTGGCCAGCGCGGTGGACTATGCCCCATAAATCTCTCATCTGAGAGAAGACCCGTGCCCAGCAGTGGGACAATAATGGATTGACGACTATTGTTCGACCGAGGTTGTATGCTCACTATTATCAGAGGCGACCATTGAGACTCTTTTGAGTAATTATTTGTGTTTGTTTGGAAACCTTAGTTCTACGTGAAGTTCCTTCCCAAAAACATGAGCGGTAGTGATCAAGTATCCCTTAGATGGAGTGCAAGTTCGTTTCCTATTTAAATTAAGAAAAAAGAATTCAGTTGTATTTACAAGATGAACTGCTCACTTGCGAATTGTTTAGTTGTTTAGTAAAAAAAAAACAAATTTACATAAACACGAATGTTTCATCAGTAGTTTGCTCAAATGAGCACTGGTACATTTGTGATGGAGATATTTCAGGAATATATTCCTCATATCTCAAAAAAAACATTTTATTCGCAAAATAGTATGCGAAATCGTGCAAACACTTTTGCTATATTTGTTGCTTGAATGATATTCTCATCCGTCATTTTATTGCCTCAGAGGGACCGCCTGCCCGAACATGTTTGAGCAAATGTATTCAATTTCCCACCAAAACACAAATATGCCGGTATTTCGCTTAAACGCAAACTCGGTGTCCTATTGTCGACAAATGGTTAAGACCCAAAGTAGATAAAAACTCGATGTTCGTTGAAAACGACAGTCATTGACAACCCTAGACATTACTGCATTGATGCGGTTTCATCTGTCACTACTAAAGTAATTTCCTAAAACATGAGGCTTGTTGTAAAGATTGAGCACGTACATTTTCCTATCACTAAAAATATAATTAATCTTTACCTAAGCATTATAGGCCAATTAATTATAAGCAGTTGGTTTAATTCATGATATGTTTTTTATCAGCACTAACAAATACTACCCATTAAAATAAAAACAAAAACCATTAGTAAAATATTCTCATTCACCATAATAAACTAATTGGCATCTATTACTAATACTAGTTTTAAAGAAAAGCTAATTATATACCTATTCAAAATTCTAAAAAAACGATTCTCATTTAAACTTTTTTCTAGTTGTCGTAGGCTTCCGCTAGATGGCGGTACACGCGCGGGTGCGCGTGGCTAGGCGCTAGCCAGTCTGTAGCCGACCGTCCGATGGGAAAGACGTCCGGAGGAAGGGCCGACGCAGGAGTCCGCGCACAAAGATTTAATAACCGAAGGTGAATATTGTATGTGACGAAGCGACATTAATTTATGAGGAAACTTACTATTTTTATGGGTGTATTTTTACTAATTTCAAACAATCCTTTATTAACTAATTTTACTATTTTCAATATTATTCGCCATTTATAAAATACTTTCAAGTAATAGAAACAATATTATATTTATTATTAAAAAATAAGTTAATATTATTATGCGTACCTTACTCTAAGAATTATAATAATAAGAAAAAAATATATATTTATATTTTATTTTATGTCTACGCTGTTTAAGGAGAATAATTTTATCCGTTTCGATGTTATTACGAATACAATTCAGAAAATTTACGACCATTGCTCACAAAATCATGTTTCTTCCATGTTAATCCGAACTTTAAAGTAGTACCCGAAATAAATCAAATTAGATACTGCAATATTGCGTGTCTGAATCATACTTATTCATCATAGATTATGGAAATAAGTTCTTCAAAAATACTTGATCATTGAAAGTTTTGAAGGTGGTAGAACCAGTGTAATTCGACCGGGGAAGTACCACCGCCACACCTATTTCTAGCTCGAAGAATTTCTTGCGATTCGATGGAAGGGTGTGGTTGCCGGCATACTTTTATATTAGACGACCATCATAGTCCTCGGGAGTAGCCACGCATCTGTGATTGACTTCAGATATAACCCATGTTCTGTATGAAGTTGATTACAGATGTATATGAGCGGCAGTGATCTCAGATAAAAAAAACTTGACCGTAATCGACAGTACTACTCGACCAAAACAATTAGGCGCACGACAGTTCAAACGTCATTAGAACTAGGGATTTCCCATCCCGATACGAAGTATATTCTATTACCAAATACCAAAAGTATGTAGGTATACCATTATTAAAACATACACCATAGTGGTGTATGTTCAGTAGTCGAGGATTTATAAAAGCACTCTCATGTGTTTAATATATTCGCAGACATGGAGTATTTTCTTTCTTTTTTTATGTGTGTAAGAGACTGATGCCTGTTGCAGCACACATTCGATGTGCGACTTGGGAGATAGGAATACTGAGCCCAATACTCTTCTCTTGTTAAAAAAAGTGCATATTTTGAATGTAAGAGTCCTTTCGCCTCCACGAATAGTCTTGTCCTATTTTGAGCTTTATTGACAAATAATCAACTAATTTAATAATAACTTTAAAAATTCAACAATCACTAATTAAACTAACATTATAACGAAATAATAAACACATGCTGGCTAACGTAAACACCTAGACGATACACGACTGCACGTCATTAGGGGATGCGCGGGGTAAGAAGCGAGATGCGGGGTATTGAACCACTTTTGTTTTATGCGCCTAATTGTTGTGGTCAAGTAATATTCAATTAATTAAAGTAATTTAATTTCTTTGACTGACTTTATTGTTTAAAATATTAAACAAATACTATTTGTTCTTAGTTACATTATATAAGTAGTTCACTATAGCTGTTTTTTTTCTTAAAATATTTTGCAATATCTTGTTAATTAAAACAAGCTTCTTTTATTTTTATATAATCAATTTGTGTAACTTTAAATTCTCGCTGTCATCTTTACTTGTAAAATTAGATTATAAGAATATAGGTCGAAATGTATGTGGAAAATAGGTCACACCATGGCCGCTAATTTATCAGTACAGTTTAACGTCAGCTACAAAATATTGACGTAATCTGCAACAATCATTATATTGAAATAGATTTAGAACAACTACTTGCGAAATGTTTATATTCGCAATGTTCAAACCAATAAATAATAACTTTACTTCATTTTTCTGGATCAAAGAGTAAATCGGAATCGATTAATAAGATCTTGTTATAAATCGTACAAAAATTGTGTTGTAAAACATGTTTAACGCAAATAGAATCAATAATTCTTTTATATTAAATAAATTTGAAAGGAATCGATATAATGCTATTAATATCAGAGCTTCGGCTCCTACACTGAAGTAGAAATAATAAACGGAGAGAATTCTAAAATATAAACATCATAATAGCGGATATTATGTATGCATTGTTTGTTTTTAATCCCACTGTAAAACGGGCTTTCAAAGCACATAACAAAAGTACACTTGAAAAGAATGCGATGTTCGGAGAATTCACAGATTGTCCATTATCGATCTCAAAATAAACGATTGTTGATAAAAGTATCGGAACCGATCATCGGTCGGCAGACGTTCGACCGAGTTCCAAATATACTTCTGATTCACAGGTTATCATACAAAACATACAAAGAGATTTCTTTAAACAACGCCGCAGTTGTTGCGCCGTCAATCTCCTCATACTTTGACACGTGGGAAGCGTTTGACAGCGCACACCATCTGTATTTATTGCCCCTGTAAACTGAAAACCGCGTGTTAGTTTTTATGGATGTCTTTGTCTGTGCTATATTACTATTGTAATAGTCTATTTTAGTCTTTTGTTTACGTTATTTACTTTTAAATTGTTTGGAGTTTCTCAAGGCATACTTTAGGTACTTTGTTTATCTGGGGAAAAGAATATGTACTCGTATTAAATTTTAAAATTTGTTAATTTGAATAAATACAATTTCATAGCTCCGCAAAATTTATTTAATGACTAATTAGCATAAAACAGGATCGTACGACGGTCATTCAATAGACCATTTATCAACGTTAAACGGTCAATCTGGAAAGTGTCCAAATGTGACTTTACGGTTTAATGTAAAATTTGATTCCAGACTGTGGTTAAAATTTAGAGCTCTCTCATTAATCACACTTTAAATTAAGTGTGTTAAGAGTTCTATAATCTTTGGAAAGGATTGTACGGCGAAGTTTATTAAAAGAGCTTTCGTTTTGATGTTGAAATGAGTAAAAATATGCTATGTTGAAGTTGTTTAAATTTTGTCATTCCGTGAAAGACATTTGGGAATATCTCTTTATATATATCTATCTATATAAAAAAAATCTCAATGAAATGGTAATAATACATATTATAATGGAATTTATCATTCGGTGTTACATATAATGGTCTGAAAATACGCATAAAACGACTTGTTTATAATCAAAGCAAAGGGTCATGCTATGCCAAAAAGTTAACAATATGTTGAAGCCAAGAGTAATTACTCTTTTTGTTGTGATTCGCGATCAATCTGTATTTTTTAATTGCTGTAACAATCAATTAATGTTTGGCCTTCTGTATTGAAAAGTTTTGAGGCAACTTAACATTGCAACCTTACACAGGTTACAATGTTAAGTTGCCTCAATTTTTTTGGAAATTAATCGTTAATTCATAAAAAGAATTAAAAGAACTGTTCGATAGCATTGAAGCCTAAGGAAAACTTCATGACAAAATCGGTATTTCAAATATAAAATTAATTTAAATACTTCTCAAAGAATAAATTCTGTGCCCTGGAGTGGTTTTAATGGTGGTAATGGTAATGACGATGTGCAGGTTTTATACCAGCTAGACTCTGATTTAAGGAGCAAAAATCTTAAATGTAGATGTTTGTTTGCTTAACCAGAGATCATCGATAGTGCACAATGTGCACGATCATGCACGATCCTGTGTCTTTTTTTGTGTTTGTTTTTTTTTGTTTGGTGACCGTTTCTTCGTCAACCAACAAACAAACGAGATTAAGGAAGATCAGAATAGATCCAATCGCCATAAAACCGAAATCGATGGTGTTCCGTTAGTGCCAAGAGTTTCATCATCATTTTCCCACTATTGTTATTAGCCTCGCTAATTTTACTCGTTCTCAAGACTACGTGGATTTTAACGATGGTGAGCTATGCGTGTTTTTTAGTTTTCATTCAAAATTAGGTTTAGTTCACAGCACGCGGTTTAGTGCTACGACCGTGAGTTACACTGAATTATTTTTGGTGCAGCGTTACTGTCTCGTCTTTGTTGTGCGGTTTAGTATTGGTCGGCATAGTTTGTCTGTGGTTACTGGAATCTGTCAATAAGTGGTCGTTGGCTTAGTGATATGGTTCTGGAATGTGTTTAAGTGGTATATCTGGTGAGTTTTTGTATTATCTTTTCGTGAGCAAAGCGATTTGACTGCTAATTGGTTAATGGTCTTATATGAATTCTTAAGACGTCAGGCATTTATGATCTGTATCCAGTAACAGAAATATCTCCTTTTGATAAGTGCTCCTACTATATGCATATCTTAAGTTAATTAGTATTTTAACGGACTTGTAAAAGGAAAGAGGTTTTCAGTTCCTCTGTTTATTTATGTTTGTTACTCAAATATTCTGTCGCCTGAGATCTAATTTAAACATTCTTGCTTTGTAAAGGTCTGCTTCTTATAAGATTTTATTTAAATTAACAGGAAATATACCATCCCAAAGGAGTAAATAGGGAATTAATTTTAACCTTTAATTTAATTTCTTAGAAGTAGTATATTAAGGTCGATTTATTATTTAAAAAATACTTGTACTACATTAAATCTAAATTAATTGTTATTGTTAACGATGTCGTAAAGCCATGTATTTCTTTATGATATACTATGTTCAAATGATACTATTATTCATTAAAATATAAATTGGGATATAAATTGAGATTGTTGATTAACACATATAGATCAACATGTTCTTATTAAAATCCTCTTAAAATGTTTTATTTTAATATCATACGCCATAAAATCTTTTTAGAGAGAATATGCATGTGTTAAGATGTAAGGGTCTTGTCTATTTTTACGATTTGCGGAGTTGCGCTCCACATTTTTGCAGTTTATCCGTTCATCAGCTGTAAAATAGTAAACAAAATGATAGAAATGAACAAGCTGCATGGAATGTTGTACCGTTTGAATATGTACTGGCGTCTTGATCATCAAATATTATGAAATTGTCTGGCAATTCTACTTTATACTAAGAACATTATCTTTGTTTAATTGAAAGAAGAACAGGAATGACAGAATTTGAGGTTCTTTATCGGGATCCCTATTATATTATCTTTATAGTCACCCGTCGCAACGGTCGAAACTCGACCGTAATTCAACTAAAAAACTAAATTTGATATTGCCCAATTAAATTGTATTGATATTCAAGTTATTTTAAATACACACGTTTAAGGTAGAAAGAGATTTAATTAACTAAGCTGCATTTAAAAGCAATAGCGGGTATTTTGACAAAGACATCTGACATTTTTGAGGTTACGTGTTTTCATAGTAAGACAGTGAATGTTTTATTTGGTTTATTGTGCATTTGTTTGTGTGAAATGCAAGGTAATGTGTTTTTAGTTGATTTTAAGTATGTTTTATGCATTATCAATTATGCAAGATTAGCATTTCGTACTTCTTCTTTACATTAACTATAACCGTGCGTAATTTCGCACTCCACCGTCTGCGGCAAGTATCTTAAAAACGGATCACAAGTTTTTGCTTCACGTATTAATATGTTTAGTATTATTATACTTTTTATATTATATTATAATTTTGTATAATCGTCAAACCCTTTGCGAAACACTGGTCCTAGAAAAGGAGTTTTATCAAAGATTGTAGTATTGCCCTTGTTAAAATTGTTTTCATACATCCTAGAAACATTTCATACATTATAGAAATCTCGCATTCGTAGGTTTTCTTATATAATAATCGGAAAGGAAGTAATATTTTTTTCAATTTAATGTGCCTACTCATTCCGCGTGTTGATCACTAACTAAATTGTAGATATGATTAAAGTGCTTCCGAAATCAAATAAGAAAAAAATCATTTGATGTAATAAAGAAAGGTCGCAGTTACAACATTCTTTATTATTATTAAAAATAATTTGTATTTTTTTCTAAATCTTGCCTAAAATTGTTCTGAACTTAATCGAAAAAAGATTACAATATGTTGTAGGTAAACAATCTACATTCTAGAACATGTTATTAAATAATAATACAGTCCAGGCGTTTTTTAAGTTCCAGGTCTTTCTTAAATAGCTGTCTATTCTATGAAACTCATTATCAATCAATAGGTGTTTTGTATCAATCTGTAGGCGTTTTCTAACACTTCTTCACGTAACCTTTGAAAAAATCCTATACATTTTAGCTAATAATGAATGTAGAACTGAAGCTACTTCAAATCATACAGATTCATCTGTCAATTATTAATACCAAGTTTTTAGTACGCTTTTTCACAAAGGATTGTTCAAATTTTCTTTCGGCGTAAAATTTTATGTGATTTAGTAATGATAGGAAGACGAATATTAAGCGCTAGTAAATGTAACAGTCTAATCGCATGAACATATTAAAAGGAATGGTTATAGAAGTAATGGTAGACAAGTTTTGTAGGAACTGTAACTTCAAACAGTTTTAAGGTGACACCTGGAGGTTGCCAAAGGTGCTGGAAACAAGACACGGTTTTACAGATACTAAGGATAATAGTTTTTGGATATCATACGTCATACTAATATTGTAAAGGCGAAAGTTTGTGAGTGTGTATGTTTGTTACTTTACGTCTAAACGGCTGGAGCGATTTTCATAAAATTTGGAAATGAGTTGGCTGACACTTTGGTTCAACATATAGATACTTTTTACTATGGGAAAATATCTTATTCCCACGGGACAATTGATACATCGTTCTTTTTTAACGCGGGCGAAGCTGCGGGTTTCAGCTAGTTGTAGATAAGTCAGGAGTACGGAGGATACGTAAGTACTTTAGGATCTTTTTTTTTTATACGTAAACCTAACGATAAGGCAGACGGGCTACCTGATGGAAAGTAGTCACCGTCGCCTATGGACACTTGCAACACCAGAGGAGTCGCCAATGCATCGCCGGCTTACCAATGGATCTACCGTTTATATTCTCTGAGTGTTATCAAAGTAAAATCACTTGACGACAGTTTACAGCCAAAATATTTAATAATTTAAATAACAAATAGAGTGATGTTGTATCAGTGTAATGCAGCAAAGTGCCTCATAAGACGGACGCTCTGCAGTATTTTAGTCCGCCTGCATAATATATTTGGCGATGTCTATGTTCAGCATCTTTAGCAAAACTGTATTCTTGCTTGGAGAAATGGCTTTTCAAATTGTACTTATAATATACTTAATATACTTTCTGTGTAGGAACACGCATATTATTGACACGCACGCATTTACACACACGCATGCACGCGCACATACATAAGTATATAACCGCAATTCTATATTTATTCCCCATCAACCCATTATTGTCCCACTGCTGGGCACGGGTCTTCTCTCAGAATGAGAGAGTTTAGGCCATAGTCCACCGCGCTGGCCAAGTGCGAATTGGTGGTATATTTATTCACACTGTGTATATTATAACAAAATCTGATTTCATATTTTTATTTAACACATAAAAAACCGGTTATTTTTGTGTCGAACTTGCGCACGAATGGTTCCGTACCATTATCTAGGAAAAAGCCTTCAAATATCGATTTTATTCTATTTGTAGCATAACGGTAACAGAAATACAGCATCTGTGAATATTTCAAATGTCACTGTCACTGAAGTGTTAGCAATAGGGTTCCATGTGTATTAGCTTTTTATTAGCTTCACCTGTATGTTTGTAACCGACTTCTTTGGGCGCGATTTTGACCCACTTTAAACGGCCAGATTTCGTTCAAACTTTGTAGATTTATTGAGGACCGATGACAATACACTAATTTGATAAAATTATTCCATTTTTTAATTTGACTAAAAAGTAGAAAATAAATAATAGTTAAAAAAAACTAAAAAACACGCTTTTTATAGAAAACCGAACTAAAAAATAGAAAATAAATTTAAATTAATTTAAATTAAGAAAATAGTGTTAAAAATTTCAATGAATATAAATTAATAATAGTGTGAATAAAAAAATAAAAAAAAATTAAAAAAGCATGCGGCGGTTTTTAAGATATCATTGAAATGATAATCAGTCTACTCATATCTGTCAATAAAATATCTATAACTATTGACACTATGCACCCCAGGCTTTTTTTAAATAAAATACTACTTAATTTAAATTCATTTAAATTTATTTTCTATTTTTTAGTTCGGTTTTCTATAAAAAGCGTGTTTTTTAATTTTTTTAAACTATTATTTATTAACCTTCGGGTACGGAACCTTAGAGATAGGCAGAGTGGTGGTTTAAGCCCGTACATTTTGAGTAAAGGCCCGCGCTCAGCTTGGGACAGTACGGATAATAATGATGTTGATGTATGACTCTCATTATTTACGTACGTAGAGTATACAACAAATTATTTGCCGCTTAAGCATCACTTGATTACTCCTCGGAGTATGTACGTGAAAATTTAATTCGAAAATCCTCACGAAGCGCATTAGCCTGTCTCACATTTACCCATGTACAACATATCAATCTGTCACCAATGGGTTATAACAGACAATCTTAAATGTAAGATTTGTATCTTAATTTTAGTTAATATTTTTTTTAAGATTGAAGTAACAAACTAGCATGATAAGTTTTTTTTTGTTACATATAAAGTACCGACTGAATAATAGGGTACTCCATATCAATTACAATCTAGCCTTATATAAGGCTAATGAGTAATTCTAATCTAACTTAAACTGCTAAATAATTGTTCATTGAAGGAAGCGTCCACTGACACTGCACCTCTTTGTTCTAACATAAAGGGGTAGACACATTGTTCTTGTGTTCTATAATTTAAATTAAGTCACTATTTCACTAACACTACACTATCACTAGCTCAAAGGGCTTAGTCCGTTTGAGTCTTCTCACTAGGTCCGTCGTATCGAGGAGCTGGATGGCCTCGATATTAACATGATGATGAAGTCTTTTTTGATGACATTCCGCATATTTATAAATTACTTTTTTGACAAGCATGATAAGTGGCAAAATCAGTGTAGTTCTTATTTCAAGCATGAAGCAGTTGCATTTTGTAGTCAGGGTGTAGTTGCCGGCGCACTTTTATATGAGGCGACCATCATAGTTCTCGGGAGTGGCAACGCATCTGTGATTGACTTCATATAAAACCATCTATTTGAAGTTGCTTACAGACGTCCGTGGGTGGCAGTGACCACTTACCATCAGGTGGACTGCATGCTCGCTTGCAACTTCAGTCAGATAAAAAAGAATCCTGGGGAGTGGCAACGCGTTTGTAATTGACTTCAGATAGAACAAGTTCTATGTGGACTTGTTTACTGTCCATCCACCGTCCATGGGCGTTAGTGACCACTATCATCAGACTGCATGCTGTTTGCTGCTTTATATAAAAAAGTAAATTTCATGATATAGGCGCACACTACGATTTTTTGATATTTCTTTGCCTAAGGAAATAAGGAGAACTACATTCTGCGCTTATTATGTGTTTCAACAGCTACTAAACACATTTGACGACCCGGGTGGCGAATCGGTTACCATACCGGTCTGACGCGCAATGGGTCCCGGGTTCGATTCCCGGCCAGACAGGTATCTGAATGATGAGTTTAGATTCCTTTTCTGGGTCTGGGCGTTTGTGTATTTGTCTTGTGTCCATGGTACACGACACAGGAGAAAATCCTACTGTAAGAGGTATGAGGTATATCCTACTGTATGAGGAAGCGTTTTAAGCGTTTTTTTTCTAAGGAAGAAAATGTACTATAGTCTGCGCTTGATAAATGACATTCAAGAGCTACTGAGCATTGTAACTTTTTGGATTAATTTTTGTGTATATCATTGTGCACAGAGAGTCGGGCGTCGCGTGGGGCCGGCGCGGGCGCTCGTCGGCGCGCGCGGGCGCGGCGGGCGCGGGGGGCGCGTGGCGGCGGCGCGAGCGCGCGTCGCAGCCCCGCAGGCCCATGGAGATCCTCACCAGCATATACGCGCTGCTCTCCGGCGGGGTAGGTTTACTTGAACTTGAAGGGAAAGCTTGTGTCTGAATCGGAGAACCCCGACGCTAGTGTTGCCCAAATGCAAGAACAAGACGAGACTTAGCCAGTCTTGGTCTTGTTCTTGCGCCAATACACCTGGTCTTGGTCTTGGTCTTGGTCTTGCGCTCCCAGTCTTGGTCTTGGTCTTGGTCTTGCAGCAAGAGTCTTGCAAGTCTTGCAATTACCTATTAGTCTATTACTATTTATTAAAGTTTGACTAAATGTACAATAATAGTACCTAAGTAATTAGTTTAAAACCATATAAGTAATCAATATTATAATATATACTTACTAGAATGAATTAATATGACATCTACTACCTATCCTTTCCATTTTATCCCAATCATAATACTACTTGCGTGATCAGTATAATGTATTCATTTTCATTCTAAGCACTCTGAAACTTATTTATTCTTTGGAACACCTGTAGGTACTCTTAAAATTCGAAATTATTTTGCATGAGTATACAAATATTTGAGTATACAATCAAATAGTGTCAAATGTTATGATTTCGGCGTGGCGGCAACGATTGTTTTAGATTTCAAAAGAAGCCGCCGGCGCGTGTATCATAACCATGTACTTCCGAAAAGCGGCAAATTTCTTTGAGAAGTAAGTACAAAACCTTTGATGCCGCATTATTAAAGTGCCGATGGTTAAAACATAACTATGCATGCACTCAGTTTGATTTTAATAGATATTTTTTTATTCGCTATGTTTATGGTATTAGTCGTAATGCGCATAGGTCCAGTTTTTCATATTCTTTGATACAGTTTTTTGCATCTCATAGAATTCCTAAGCGTACCTACCTATACACCGAACTGTTACACCTAACTACTCAGTGAAATAGCGCTAAGTCCTAGCTGCAAGACGCAAGAGTCTTGCAGGCTATGTCTTGTTCTTGCTCAAGTCTTGCACGGTCAGTCTTGGTCTTGGTCTTGCTAAAAATACGCGGTCTTGTTCTTGGTCTTGGTCTTGCAAAAACGCAAGAACAAGACCAAGACTGCAAGACCAAGACTGAATTTGGGCAACACTACCCGACGCAAGTTAAAAGAACTTATTAGTAAGAGAGGCACGCTTAAAGGTACAATCACGAGAATATTTAACTTTGTGCAAACCGAGGCATTAAAATCTTCTACTCGGTCACAGGAAGCAAGGATAGCTCATTTGAACAAAACTTTTCCATAGGTCCATAGGTCGCTGGTTCATATCCGGCTCGAAGGACCACAATAATAATAATAATAATAATAATAATAAAATAGTTTATTGCCCCAAAATTGACATACACAATAATTTAAATTTAAACACGAGGAATAACAAAGGCTATACATTAAAATAAACAATAACAAATTAAATTTAAAAAAAAAGAAACGGACAAGAAAAAATATTTTTATGAGGGCAAAGGAAGAGGCTCAGCATTTTGCTGTTCGGAGACCTGGGTCTCGTACAGCGCTGTTTTTCAGCCACTCCCTACACTCCCTAAGATATTGTGCGGGAGATGGTTGTATGTTCCCCAATCCCAACCGACACAGATAAAATGCAAACACAAGAAGTATCACTCAATAGTAATAATAATAAATGCAGCGAATTGAAAACAAAAACAAAACAAAAATAAACAAACAATTTAACCTTGCGTGCGTGTGTGTGTGTGTGTGTGTGTGCGCGCGCGTGTGTGTGTGTGTATATATGTGTGTGTGTGTGTATGTGTGTGTAAATTGTTAGACTTATATATGTGTATAGATAGGAATTACTTAATAATGTTAAAGAACTCTCTTAGGCGTATAGACTTACAATGCGCATGTGCCAAATTCTCTACAGCAAGCTGTCTCCTTAGAAGTGCTGCACGGTATTTAGCTTTAAAAGCCTCTACACTCATTTTATTTTTTAGTGGCGGTGGTAAGTCGTTCCAGATGCTTGCTGCAAAGAATTTAAAACAACCTCGATATCGTCTGGACTTATGGGCAGGAGTTATCAGAAGACTTTGGATATTGGAACGAAGGCTGCGACTGGAAATATCTTTAACCCAATGGAGCTTCTCAAACAAGTACTCGGGTTTCTTGTTCCATATCACTTTCTGAACAGTACAGGCATAATGAAGCTCTCTCCTAGCACTCATATTCAATATGCCCTTCCTGTTCAGATATGGCGTGATGCACTGTCTCTTAGGCACATTAAAACAGTAACGAACACATGCATTCTGAACCCTTTGTACTGCTTTCTCTGTGTGTGCGGTAAGTCTTGTGGGGGGACGGTGATGGGAAGACGAATTAGCAAAACGATTTTCTTTCTGGAGTATTTAATTAGAGACGCGCACGAACACGACTTGTAACATGGAGCGAAAGCAGAACAGAGAGGAAGCAGTAATGCCAATATAACAATTATAATTTAAGTGTTTACACAATTAAGTTTACAGTTTCCAACAACTTGAGAACTTTGAAGGTGCAACCAGTGTAGTTCGACCGGGGAAGTACCACACACCTTTTCTAGCGTGCATTTCTTGCGTGAGATGGAAGGGTTGCCGGCATACTTTTATATAAGGCGACCGTCATAGTCCTCGGGAGTAGCAACGCATCTGATTGACTTCAGGTAGAACCCATGTTCTGTATGAAGTTTATTACATATGTCCATGGGCGGCAGTGACCGCTTACCATCAAGTGGACTGAATGCTCGTTTGCTACTTCAGTCAGATAAAAAAATATATATAAAAGGTACCCGGCGCCGTGGCAAGGACGCTTAAATGTGGGAGTTGTACTGCAGTAAAAATCTCCCGGCGCTGCAAAGAGGGCTTTAGGATCTCTAAAGAAACGCAAGTAGAGTCCTCTAAGCGCGTTGCTCTATGTGGCACCGCTCAGGCGAGTGGCTGGGCCAACCGCACCTTCTTTACGACGGTACGCGGTTCCCGGGGTTGCCTGACAGCTCGGTCTTCTACGAGCTCGAACTTTTTAGCCGCCCCTTACGACCGCCTCTTTCCTTTACGGTATTTACCGTAGTCCTACCCTGACGTAGCTACAGCTGACTCGGATTTTTTGTAAGATTAAAGTAACAAATGAGCAGGAATTCACTTTATACGAGTAGTCTATAAGCAACTTCATATAAAACAGAAGTTTTAGTTGAAGTTTTACAGGTGCTTTACCACCCATGAGGACTAACGTAGTTACTCAAAGCAATCTTTGTTCAATTGTTTTCCCTCATACGTTGCTACGCCATCACAAAAAAAATACACCAGGAACCTTCGCGAGCTCATGAATAACAACTTTGCTAAAGATCATCACATGATCAAATTAATAGTTTACGATTCTATAGAGGACATACAGACAAACATTCAAATCAAATCAAATCAAATCATTTATTATTTTTATACATAAAGATATCATTTTTATACATAAAGATAAAACGACATTAATATTTATTAAGGTATATTTTTTATATGCCAAAGCATGATTGAGAATATAAATATTTAGAATGTTGCGTGTCTACATGCGACTTTGATTTTGTTATACATTATTTGTAAACATTAACAGCATGCTTCTATTTCAGCAGGGAATCAACCCTAAGATCGACTCGGTAGCATTTCGGTTGCACTGCGGCGCGACCACCGCTGCCCTGCTGGCGGCCAGCGCGGCGTTGACCACGCGCCATCTGGTGGGCAACCCCATAGACTGTATCCACACGAGGTTCGTATCTAGGCCGGGTCTAGGTCAGACGACAGGTGACGTGGTTCCCGCGTCGCGTAATAGATGGCGCTGTTGCAAAAAAAACTCGTAGCGCTAAGGTAGAGGCGTTATAAGTCACAATTTACGACGAACTATTATAAATAAAAAGGATTTGCAATAATTCGTCGAAATGTAGTTTTAGTTCGTTTATGCAATAGAAATGAATAATGAAAAATAATGATTAATTTTATAGTGATGATATAATGATTAGGTTTGTAGATATTTTAATAGACGCGAAATAAGCCAGAGATTTTTGTAGATAAATCTACAATCGGTTTGAATTTAAATCTCTGTTGTTTGTCGTTTTACGTTGTTTTACGTGAATATAAGAAGGATCGTCTCGGGGAAGAAATGGTGTGGGAGAGGTGTAACTTTAAACAAACTATTTAGACGTGTTAAAAAATTGAGATTGAATTTTTTTAATTTTTTTTTTTATTTTACTGAAGTAGCAAACGAGCATGCAGTCCACCTCATGGTAAGTGCTCACTGCCGCTCATGGACATCTGTAATCAACTTCATACAAAACATGTGTTCTATCTGAAGTCAAACACAGATGCGTTGCCACTCCCGAGGACTATGATGGTCGCTTCATGTGAAAGTGTGCCGTTATTAATATTATAAATGCGAAAGTTTGCGTGATGTTTGTGTGTTTGGAACTCTATCACCCAAAAACTACCGGTCGGGTTTCACTGTACTTTGATACACATAAATGTATGACAGTGTATGACATAGATTAACCAATTATACTCGGGGGTGAACGTAGCCGAAACGGGCAAAGCCGCCGAAATACCCTGGTTTACTATTTTTTTTATCTGATTGAAGTAGCAAACTAGCATGCAGTCCAACTGATGGTAAGTGGTCACTGCCGCCCATGTACATCTACAAGCAACGTCGTGTAGAAAATAGGTTCTATCTGAAATTACAGATGCGTTGCTACTCCCGAGGACTGAGATAGTCGCCTCATATAAAAATATGGCGGCAAACACACCCTTCCATCGATACGCTAGAACTGCTTCACGCTAGAAATAGGTGACTTTAGGGATGAATAGGAACATTTGTCAACAAGTCCAGTGAAATAAATAGTGAAAACAGGCATAGCAAAACTCAAGTTAGAATTAGTTCAGATAGTTTGAACTAATTTTAGAAATGTTTAATCAGCATACGTCTGATTAAACATTTTAAAAATTCCATTTGTGTTGAATACCCAAACATGTAATATTTCGCCACAAATTTCAAGAGAAACAGAATATTTTTATACAAATAGTAACAATTATTTAGGGAATGTAGTGGGCATTTAGAAAAGGCACCGTATTATTCAAAACTAGGCGTAAAATATAAAAAAGTGCCATTATATTCAAAAGCTCTAATATTTTCGACATAAGCTACTTCCTAGCTGTAGTAGGCAGTATTTGCTGTTGAGTAAACCTACAAACAAAGCGGCTAAAAACAACAAACGCTGAACATCGACGCAAAGTTTTGCTGCAGCCTGTGTGCGAATGATCCGGACAGTTCAGCGAATCGTGCCGGAATGAATAGCTTGGAATTTAGTTCCTGTACATTTTGTTATTTCCTAGTTTTATCATAATTATTTGAATTTGCCAGGTGGTAGAACCAGTGTAGTTCGACCTGGGACGTACCACTGTCACACTTATTTCTACCGTGAAGCAGTTCTTACGTTTCGGTGGAATGTGTAGCTGGTAGCTCTTATCTCACGTCCTTGTAGTTCCGGGATCAGAATAGGGCTACGGCATCCCCTGCCTGTCGTAAGAGGCGACTAAAAGGGGCTTCCGGGGTTGCAGACGGCTAGAGTGGGAGCTCGAACCGTTCGGTCAGGCAATCCCGGGAAGTACGACGGTATGTTTGGTCGCATAACGTCGTAAAGACTAGACGGAGCGGTGGGCCCAGCCGCCCATCTGGGAGGAGGCCGATGTGGCAACGGGCTCGGAGGATTCCGGTTGTCGTTTCGAGATCCCGGAGTCCTCCTTTTTAGCGCCGAGGACGGCCACCGGGGGGGTTTAGTGCGGTAAAAATCCTACATAACCCTGCGTAGCTCCCACGGAGTCGGGTACCTTTTGAAGGATTATCCCTCGAAAAAAATAAAAAATAAATAAAAAAAAGCTCTTATCTCAGTCTTAAGGTGCAGCAACGCATCTTTCATTGAATATAGATAGAATGTCTGTCCTATAAGAAATTGTTAACAGATGTCCATAGGCAGCAATGTATACGTACCTATTATTAGGTGGATTGCGTGCTCGTTTGCTACTACAATCAGATAAAAAAAAAAGCGATAAGAAGAGGATATATTTTGAGCTGTTATTATACAGGCTGATAGAGTTCTCAACGCGATTTTTGATAGGTAAACATTTAAGTGATCAATATAGCTTCTTATTCTATGGTATGTTTATGTATTTATCTTTATGTTTTGAATGAATGAACGAATGCTTTATTCACAGTAACGTAACGTGTTGCACAGAATATAAAGCGTTGTATACAAACACAAACAGCAATGGCTATAAATTGTATGAAGAAGAAAGTGATAATAATTTAATGCAACTCAATCAGTGACTGCGAACAGGTACAGACTTAGCAAATATGCCACAGCTAGGAAGACCATGCTGTGACACTGATTTTCAGTCTCTCCTTTTGTTATAGAGTAACTTGGCTGCTTCAAGTTAATTTTATTGTTGTGACATGTTGTTATTATCTATTTAAGTCACCTGGATGTTTAAGTTGCTTATAAAGCAAATAAAATAATAAAATAATTCATTGAAAGGATATTTTCGGTTCTTCTAGTAATAGTAGTTTTCATTGTCAACCAAGTCAACCAAGTTCAGTATTTGTCTGTAGCGATCTTGTGTAACTGTGGAATATTAATGTTTGTACCCAGGGACATCCCAGAGGACGTGCTGAACACCTACTGCTGGATCCACTCCACGTTCACGGTGGCGGGCGAGGCGGGCGCGTACCCAGGCGTGCGCGGCGCCGGGGACGCGCCGCGACGCTACGGCAAGTACTACCAGTGGGTGGCTTTCACGCTGTTCTTTCAGGTAAGTGATGCGCTATGTTTTGGTAACTTTTTTAGCATTAGAGGACGATACCATTAAATGGTCAAAGATTGTTTTTTTTGAGAAACGAAAAGAGAAATGTAAGGAAGAAATTAAATAAGGAAATTAAAATGTGCAACTTAGGGTGAAGTGTTATTGTTTTACATTTTTGGTTTATTTTTCTTTTTTTTTTGTAAACGAGCATGCAGTCTTCTTGATGGTAAATGATCACTACCGCTCATGAGCATTTGTAAGCTGCTCAGTCAAATTGAACAAAGGTTCTATACTACTACTTAGTAAACTTCTTACTGCTACTTTAAAACTACTACGCGGTATTGCTTGGTACTCCAGTTAGGACTGAAATTACCTCAGTGGTGGCTGTAACACTAGCTTCGAAGCATAATTATATAGCTCTACCACCTTAAAATACAATGCCTATTACCGTCAGAGGTCACTAAACGTTAGGTAAACTGCATTCTATTTCACTTTATCAAGTTCAGAACTTCAGTAACAAAACTTCATCGAATATTACACTAAAAGCGATATTCATTCCGAGCTACTCATCTAATTGGCCGCTCAGTAATTCATCTTCTTGGATGGGGAAACAATTATCCATTACGATATTAGAATGACTCGCCTCATAAAACGCCAGTAAATCGCCACAAATCGAGCACGAATGGCTCTATGATGCTCATGGGCACATCATGATGAGTAAACATTATTATGCGACTCTATATAATTGGCTCGGGAGTATAAATCACGCTAGAATCTTGTATTATGAGTATTATGATTGATTGGTCGTGTGAAATTGTTTAATTCATTACATTTTTTGTCACATATAAGTAGCAAACGAGCATGCAGTCTACGTGATGGTAAGTGGTCAGTGCTGCCCATGGACATCTGTAAGCAACCTCAAGAACATGGGTTCTATCTGTCAATCATAAATGCTTTGCTACTTCTGAAGATTATAATGGTCACCTCATATAAAGGTGTGCCGGTAACCACTACCTTCACCTTATTATGCTATAAGTCTTACGGATTAGTTTGAAACGTGTTTTGTTTTAGAATTTAAAATCGTTTGTTTTTCGGTAATTACGTCTTTTTTACTGTATTTTAACAAGTGACGAATGAATTGTAAATTTATAACATACTGATGTGTGTTAAATTAACAAAAAGGTCAGACGAAAAAATATTATGTCTTTAGTAAATTGTAATTTAATTCAATATTATAATAGTATGCACTTCGACGTAATTTATTATTTTACATCAAAGTTTTTGTACTTCTGATGATTAAGTTGATTAAGTTAATAATATTGTAATTATTCAAATTTATTACGTAAAACACGAAAATGCATAAAATGAATTAGGAAAAGTCAATTATATCTTATATTTATTAAGTACATAATGTTATTATGACATAAAGACAAAAATGGCAGGGCCCTTCAATTTTATCAATACGCCTACAAGAATGCTACGCCGTAGCACGTAGAATGTAGCCTTTACAAAGTAATGCCTGGTTAACGATTATCGAATCGTGAGTTCTCGTCAACCCACTATTGTCCCACTGCTGGGCACGGGTCTTCTCTCCGAATGAGAGAGTTTTAGACCATAGTCCACCACGCTGGCCAAATGCGATTTGGTGTACTTCGCACACCTCCGAGTTTATTTTTTTAAAGATAGATGAATATTAAAGACAAAGCTAAGAATTAGATATTAAAAGAATCAATTTTTAATTCATTTTTTTAAAATAATAATGATTTTTTTTCATAAGCCAGCTAACTTTCATTACCATGTAAAAAAACATGATTGATAAAAAAAAATGGATATAAATAAGAAAAAAGATAAACCCGCTGAGTTTCTTGCCGGATCTTCTCAGTTGAGGTCGTATTCCGATCCGGTGGTAATGTAAGAAAAAAAAATGTAACTGACAATTTGTAAGTGCCCCCGTAGGCCTATACAAAATAAAGACATTTCATTTCATTTTATTTCATTTTAATTTTTCATTGAAGAACTGAATCAACTTTTACTTTTTCTTAAACATTTTTATATTCCTCTTAACCTTCACGCGTCACTATATGGGTACTGAAATGATATGTGATACGGAGCCCGCAGCGCGTGGCCGCACCTGTTGTGGTTTCCGGTGGGAAGAGAAATTTATGTACAGAAGATAAATAAGTCACTATGACTTTAGAGAATTTAGTGAAATCAAAAGTAAACACCACCAATTCGCACTTGGCCAGCGCGGTGGACTATGGCCTAAACTTTCTCATTCTGGGAGAAGACCCGTGCCCAGCAGTGGGCCAATAATGGGTTGATGCGAAAAGTAAACACGCTAAGTAGTAGGTAGGTGGTGGTAAACAGTAAGAGGAGATGGAGTCATCATACTATCATACTAATATTATAAAGGTGAAAGTTTGTGAGTATGTTTGTTACTTCTTCACGTCGAAACGGCTGGAGCAATTTTCATAAAATTTGGTAAGGAGTTAGCTAGACACTCTGGATTAACATATAGGCTACTTTACTGTGGGAAAGTATCTTACTCCCACGGGAAAATCGATACATGGATTTTTTAACGCGGGCGAAGCTGCGGGGTTTCAGCTAGTTTGAAATAAGTAGTTTTTTTACAAAGTAATGGGTGGCATGCTACGTAATCTTTATAAATACATAATATATCTTCCGTCCATCCATCAGCCTTTTGAAGTCCATTGCTTGACATCCAGGATTATCTAAACATCCCCTAATGTAGGTTTTGTCAATAGTTACTTTTTTATATATATCTGACTGAAGTAGCAATGAGCAGTCCACCTAATGGTAAGTGGTCACTGCCGCTCATGGACATATGTAATCGACTTCATACAGAACATGGGTTTTATCTGAAGTCAATCACAGATGCGTTGCTGCTCCCGAGGGCTATGATGGTCGCCTCATATAAAAGTGTGCCGATAACCACACCCTTCCATCGATACGCTACAAATAGGTGTGGTGGTGGTACTTCTTCGGTCGAACTACACTGGTTCTACCACCTTCAAAACGTACTCTTACTTTGTCTCGCTTGCGTGTTATCGACAACAGTGGGAGATGATTTTACACAGGAAGCCACTACTGCTCATCTGCTCTTCTTCTCTCTTAGTTACTTTCTACGATATCCACGGGAAGGAATGGAGTGGTTCTTAAAGACATCCACCGCGCAGCACATTAGTTTACGACACAGAATTTATAAGTACTCGAATGTAGAAATATATAACAGAACAGGTGGTAGAACCAGTCTACAGGTGGTAGAACCAGTGTAGTTCGACTGGGGAAGTACCACCGCCACACCTATTTCTAGCGTGAAGCAATAATTGCGTTTCGAGGGAAGGGTGTGGTTGCCGGCACACTTTTATATGAGGCGACCATCATAGTCCTCCGGAGTAGCAACGTATCTGTGATTGACTTGTAGTTGCTCACCGATGTCCATGGGCGGCAGTCACCACTAACCATCAGGTGTACTGCATGCTCGTTTCCTACTTCAATCAGATAAAAAAACGTATAATATATGATATAAACGTATAATATATATGTACTAGCTGTCCCGACAAACGTAGTTCTGCCATATAAAAAATAAAAAAAAAATGTTAAGGGTGGACAATCCTTAAGGGGTATGAAAAAAAGATGTTGGCCGATTCTCAGACCTACTGAATAAGCATATGAAATTTGGTAAAAATCAGTCAAGCCGTTTCGGAGGAGTATGGCAACAAAAACTGTGACACGAGAATTTTATATATTAGATTTGATGTGGCGTAGGTGCCGACAAAGTTGAGTTACAAAGATTTCAATCATTTTAAAAGTTTGTATAGTTTTGAAGATAAATAATTGTCTACAAACATAAGCGTGAATAGAATCAGGCCAACCGAGTGTTTCGCATGTGGTCAAAAGTTTGGCAAATTATGAAATCTGGAAATCGGTAATTACGTTGGTTCGTTTGTTATAATACAATTTATCGTTTCTTGCACGTGGCGACAAGGTTGTAAGGAAGTGTAAGTGAAGAGCGAAAGCGTTTTCGGAGTGAGCAATATAAAATTGGAATAAAACTTGCGAACAGGTAAGATCATGTTAAAATCAGAATTTAAAATGTTTATACAAATTAAAAACATTACATATACTACTAAAATTCAAAAGCTTAGTGATACCTTCTACTACTTTTAACAATTTATAAATTGTAATTATATTTATAACTATATAACTAGCAAAAACTGCGCATTCGCATGTGATCCATCCTTTATAGGGCCTCAAACCGAGTTTTGTCAACTGTCATCAGTATATTGAATCAAAAAATTACTGGATTGCTGAAAAAACTTTCAACCCCTATTTTACTTTCTCAGGGATTGACTTTGAATAAATGGTGAAACAGATTTACTAAGCCAAATTCTAAGTTTCATTAAGTTAGTATCAAAATTGGCGAACTCTCATACAAACTTTTCAACCTATTTTTATCCCCTCAAGGGACGTATTTATAAACATCCTTTCTTAGTGCTCACATTCAGTATAAAAACAAACATGGTGCGAAATTTCAAGTTTGTTATCATTGTAGTTTGGGCTGTGCGATGATATGTCAGTAGTCACATTTCCTTTTTACACATATAGATTGTAAAATAAATTAACATAATATTAATAAATATAAATATATATAGCCATAACTGATATTATTAAATAATAATCACAATAAAGATATTCCTGTCTTATTATGTGTTACCATTGAGTATAAATATCAAAGTTTGTAAGGATATTTATGTATTTGTTACTCTGTTACGCAAAAACTACTGGTCAGATTTTGCTGAAATTTAGGACATACTGAGCTTATGACTAGGATAAATACACAGAAGACGCATTACCATGATAGACGTGATCGAAGCGAGTGAAGACGTGGAACCACCTAGTATTATTAATTATAATTTTTCTGTTTAAGACGAATTATTTTTTAAATTGTTATCAGTCATAAGATAGGATATTATTTTGTTCTGATTGTAGTGAACATAAGTTTATCTTGTACTTAAGACCAAATATTTTTTCAATGTTGTAATTCTTTATTAATTATGACAAAATATTAAATAATTAAAATTTAATTAAATTTTATAATTATATGTATATACAAAGGAATAACTTAAATTTAAAAAGAAACAAAATACGAAATTAAATATATAAGCTGCATAAAAATTACTGTCCCTAGGATGAGAACCCAAAATGTTGGCAACATTACCTCGTTGAATGACAATAGCTAATTCGTTTGGTATGTGTCAGCTTATTCATCATTCGCTGACTATCAAACGTTCGGACAGATGCTTAAAAATATTCAATCCGCTACCTCTCACACTTTGTACGTCGGCAACATAACGTTCGCGTTTACGACTGGTGTATGTGGGTCGTGTGACATACGCGATGAGCCGTATTTCGGATATTCCTGGAAGCCGCCACCTGGGCTGGACTAATGAATGCAGATTCTCAGTAACGTGTACTGAGGATACGTAAATTGTGCAAGGACTGAAAAGTCTATCGGAGCTATATTAAAGTTTTATGTACGTGCTGCTAGTTGATGTTCAAAGAGTTTTATGTGGTCTTTCTTGACCTGGATACGAAATTATATGAGCGTTGAAAAGCCATCCATATATAAATTGTAATGCAACCTCTTAACTTAAATTTGACAACACATTATTGCCCCATTGCTGGGCACAGGTCTTCTCTCAGAATGAGAGAGTTTAGGCCATAATTATAATTCACCTTGCTGGCCAAGTGCGAATTGGTGGACTTCACAGACATAATTATCACTGCTTTTTGGTGAAGGAAAACATCGTAAAGAAACCTACACACCTGAGGGTCCTTTAAAATAAAGTTCTCGGACGTGTGTGAATTCCACCAATTCGCACTTGGCCAGCGCGGTGGACTATGGCCTATAACTCTCTCACTCTGTACGAAGACCCGTGCCCAGCAGCGGGACAATAATAGGTTGATGATACATACGTGACATACTTAATTTCGCTTTTATGGAAGAACTAAGGCAGAACTCTAAACATATCTGGAATTGAATATTTGTGTCTATGGTCGCTTGCCATATGTGAGATCGACTGCATGCTACTTCTATAGTATATAATTTAATCATTAATTCTTTTTTCTCTGGCCTCTATCTGTCGTATAGCTCGGTAATCAACCATTTTAACTATGGTAAGCGTTTGCTGCCGTTCTTGCATCGCGCAAGCATGAAAAGCAATCACAGTGTAACACTATAAATAGATGTGACGTTGTTACCTCTCCGGTGAAATGATATATCTTTTTTTTTTTTTGTTCTCGAGGGGGAAAGTTCCCGAGTTCCCGGAGTCCTCTTTATAGCGCCGAGGACGGCCACCGGGGGGGTTTTAGTGCGGTAAAAATCCCACATAACCCTGCGTTGCTCTCACGGCGTCGGGTACCTTTTGAAGGATTCCCCCTTGAGAACAAATGATATATCTACCTTGCAATTAAAAACATATTACTACATATTAACATATTACTAGTCACCCGTCGCAACGGTTGAAATTTAAATTAAAAAACTAAACTTCATAGTGTCTAAAGTAGCACGAATATTTCTGAAATTCAAATAAATTGTAATAATTTTCAAGTTATTTTGAACGCACCCGTTAAAAGTAAAAAGAGATTTAATTAGCTAAGCTGCATTTTAAAGCAAAAGCGGGTAATTTGACATCTGTCATTTTTGACGTTATGTGTTTTCATAGTAAGACATTGAATGTACTATTCCGTTTATTATGCATTTGTTTGGTTCAAATGCAAGGTAGTATGTGTAATGTGTTTTTAGTTTTTTTTTTATGCATTATTTGAAAAGAAAATATTTGCATTGCGCAATCCTTCTCTATATCAACTATAACCATGCGTAATTTCATACTCCTCCGTCTGCGGCAAGTATCTTAAAAACGAATCACAAGTTTTTCCTTCACGTATTAATATATAAATATTATTATTATTATTATAGATTTCCCGATTTAAATTACATAAACTAAACTATACCTCGCCTTACTGATCGGTAATAGAATCAAAGCTTGAACAGCAACTAATCTTGCTACAGAGGTCTGTGCAGTCAGATTGCTTTGTGTTATGGTAAATTCAATTTCCAATACGTACTAAGTTAGTAGACAGAGTTCAGGTAACTATTCAATACTATACAAAACTAATATACTCGTATATATATTTATGCCATTAGATGTGAATCGAACAAAATATTTTTGTTCATTAAGGGGTGGTACGGATTGAGCAACTTCACTACATAGTTATAAAACAAAGTAGCTTCCCGCTGTCTGTCTCTATGTATGCTTAGATTTTTAAAACTATGCTACGGATTTTAATGCACTTTTTTTAATAAACAGAGTGATTCAAAAGGAAGATTTTTATGTATAATACATGCATGATACAGTGGAGGAGCACTGATAATTTTAGATTTTTGACTTAGACGGAACGAAGTTGGCCGGGTCAGCTAGTGTCTTATATTTCTAGAATGTTCCGATAATGTTTAATTATTGCTGTAACATAATAACAGCTAGGGCTGACGGAGTATCGCGCCTTTTGAAACATGGAAGCCCGCCGGAAGCTACTAATGGTCACCCATCCAACGCGTTACGCGCCCGGCAATGCTTAACGTTTTGAATTGAAGATTGATCTTTGTACAATGCTGTTGTTACGTACTTTACGATCTACTCAAAGCTAAGCCCGATAAAACTAACTGAGATATTTTAAGCTGTTATGGTCATTTTAAATACAAAGACAAAAAAATACTCAATAAAAAAAAATCTCAAATTTGAACGTCAAAATATGTATTTCGTGAATATAAATAAAAAAACTCAATTTTCGTACAATAATTAAGATATGTTATATTTTTTTCTAACAAAGTATTGTAGTAACTGAATATTATTTCTGGACGATTTCCCGCCACGCTGGCTGTCACAACTGTCAACTCGATACGCCATCTGTCGGTCATGTTACACAAACTGTATCACGAATAACAATGAAACACCAAAAGAATTTAAAATGTCACCAACCAAAAATAAATAGTAGCGCGAGCGACTGATATTTATTTTGGGTCTTTTTTTATTCTTTTGTTATTTCGAATGCATTTTTAAGTTTTTTGTTTTAGTGCGCTCTTTTCTGACAGGAGACTGACTTTTACTTTTTAAATATTTTTGACTCGTTATTGAATATATTAAGATGCCAGATACATTTACCTACAAGTTATAAAAATATTTTTATATTTTGATCTCGCGTTGTTAGTACAATCTTGCAACTGTATGAATGAACCAGCTAATCTAACCGATCGATCTGAAATTTTGCAAGTACGTTTGGTTTAGATGAATAATAATATTGACAATGCATGATTAACTCAGTTGGGGTGATTTTAAATTCAATATGGCGGCGCATTAAAATGGCATATGAGGATGGATATGGGTATCCAATGAAAATATTTTTTTGACAAAATTTATTTTAAATACCTCTTTGCTGAAACTATTTCCTAGAAACTCCAGAATAGAAAGTTCGAGAGTACGTACTCCCGACCTGTCTGGTCTTACTGAATTATGCATTCTAAATGACTTATATTCATATACGTGTGCCCTTTTTTTTACGAGAGGGAAACCTTCAAAAGGTACCTGACGTCGTGGGAGCGACGAGGCTTATGTGGGATTCTTACCGCACTAAAACACCCCTGGTGGCCGTCCTCAGCACTGCGTGGAGGACTCCGGGATCTCTAACGGAATACAGTCGGGATCCTCCGAGCGCGATGACGGTCTCTTCCCTGGTGGGCATAAAACGCCTACCGTACCTTCTGGTCTTTATCCTTCTTTACCCGTCCTTCCCGGGGTCGCTTGGCCGGACGGAGCTCTCACTCTTCCCGCCCGCAACCCCGAAAGCCCTCTTTAGTCGCCTTTTACGACAGGCAGAGGGTACCTACAGTAGCCCTATTCTGGTGTATACCCACGACTCAGGAAAAATCCTAGTATTGGACCATGAGTGTAAAACGCGGTAATTATTTAATCATTTATGAAACATTGTGTGTGTTCACTATATTGTGCTTTGAATAATGAATCCTCCACTTAGCGTCTTACCTCAAACCCAGCTCTTATTTCACAAAAATATTGATTTAGCTGCACAAAAGCCGGAAGGACAAACGCGCCACAATAATAAGCTAGACGCTTTTTGTTCAACTTAACTTTTAATTATTTACTCGCCATCGCCACCGGCTTTGTCCGCTCAGTGGTTCTTTGTTTCGCTCACCATTCTTATTTCAGTCGCAACATAGGTACAGCGCTTAATAACTTGCCTGGAAAATAAGTACTCTTGATACGGTCAAGTTAAATATTTTGCACTTATGTACTTTTGAATTTTGTTCTCTCGATGAACTGAGTTTCCAGGCTTCTTTAATAATTTCTGGCTTTTTTAATTTTATCTACAATTAATTGTACTTGTAAGGTAGATTGAGTACAAGTATGTTTCGGTCGTAGGACCGATAACCGATAAGGTCCTGGAGTGGCGACCACGTCTAAGCAAAAGGAGCACAGGTCGCCCCCCACCAGGTGGACCGATGACCTGAAGGGGACAGCGGGAAACTGTCGATTCAGAAGGCACAGGACCTGTTGGAGTGGCGTCATTTAGGGGAGGACTATGTCCAGCAGTGGATCTCAAAGGGTTGATGGATGGATGGTTGGATGGATGTTTCGATCCGGCAAGTACTATTGCCACACCAATTTCTAGACTTAGCGATGCTTGCATTTCGGTGAAAGGAAAGCCGAACCACTTTCAAATGTGGTGACTATCTTAGTTCCCAGTCGCTGAACATTAGTGATTGACTTCAGATAGAACGTCTGTTCTAGTCGAAGTTGCTCACATATGTTCATGGGCGGCAGCGACCACTTACTACAAGGTAGACTGCTAATTTGCTTCACTACATAGTATAAAACAAAGTCTTCCCGCTGTCTGCCCCTGTGTGTCTGCTTACATCTTGAAAACTACTTGATAATTGGTTTTATTCAACACTCCGAGGAACTTTTTGATCTGGTGCCTACGTCACATTTCCTCCAACGCACCACTCGCCGAAGGATGAAGTTCCATCCACATCAACTGGACCCGTGGCGGTCCTCCTCGGTTCGGTTTGCACTCTCGTTTCTGCCACGGATATGCAAGATGTGGAACGAGCTTCCTTCTGAGGTACTCCCGGGGCGTTATGACATGGGGCTCTTCAAAAAAGGTGCGAAAAGAGCTCTCCTTCAAAGCCGGCGATGCATTGGCGACTCCTCTGGTGTTGCAAGTGTCCATTGGCGACGGTGACTACTTTCCATCAGGTAGCCCGTCTGCCTTATCGTTAGGTTTACGTATAAAAAATATACTTTTCATAGGATTTATTTGACTTATAACATAAATCTTACGTAAAAAGTTTTGCCTTTTTTTTCTATACCGTGATGTGTAGCCAAGAAAATAGAAGAATTCGAACCGAATATATTCGGCACCAAAACCAAATAATTCGGCCGAATACGAATAGTGAAATAGATGCCGAATATGCCGAATAACGAATAACAACCGAATATTTTTCACATCTCTAGCAATAATAATAATGCCGTCCCTGTAGCCTCGGGGTCAGAATAGGGCTACGGTATCCCCTGCCTGTCGTAAGAGGCGACTAAAAGGGGCTTCCGGGGTTGCAGACGGCTAGAGTGGGAGCTCGAACCGTTCGGTCAGGCAATCCCGGGAAGGACGGCGGTATGTGTGGTCGCATACCGTCGTAAAGACTAGACGGAGCGGTGGGCCCAGCCGCCCATCTGGGAGGAGCTCGATGGGGCAGCGCGCTCGGAGGATTCCGGTTGAAGTCGTTTTGAGATCCCGGAGTCCTCCTTTTCAGCGCGGAGGACGGCCACCGGGGGGGTTTTAGTGCGGTAAAAATCCCACATAACCCTGCGTCGCTCCCACGGCGTCGGGTACCTTTGGAAGGTTTCCCCCTCGAAAAAAAAAAAAAGCAATAATAATAATGTATTTATTTACAATGTTAAACCATGGGCGTGAATAACAAAAAATCAACAATAACACTAATTTCGATTCATCCAAACATAAATGTCGTCATGGAAATAAAATTGAATAGCTAAACTAAAAATTTACTGCGTGAAAAGTTAGGCTCGCGTCATATTTCAGTTTTCGTTTCACAATTTTTCAACTCTCTAGCGGATATTGAGAATCCATAAACATTTTAGTCGTAAATTGCTTATGACTAATAGGTTTAGGGTGCGGTTATAGAGGTACTGGTAGTAGAAAATAATAATATTGATTTATTTAAGTAACCACACTCGTAATTATATTTAGCTCGCGTACAATGTTTTGTCACATAAACACTTATACAATGATTAATATATCTACAATCAAGTCGCTCATTAATCATGGTCAGGATGCTGTTTTAGGGCACGGTGCATCAGAGAGCTGCATTAAAAAAATACTGGGTTAAATTTGTAATTGGATTGTCGTCAGTCCATTATTGTCCCACTCTTGGGTACGGCCTACTCTTAGAATGAGAGAGTTTTAGGCCATAGCCCACCGCGCTGACCAAGTGCGGATTTATAGACTTCACACAAATTTGAGTTTTTCCAAAGAATTCTCAGGTGTGTAAAACACACACACGCTTTCTACACTCATAGCCCCACACTAGAATTTTCGCCTGCGTGGTGGGTACCATGGAACTACACATGACTATAAACTCATCATTCAAATACCTGTCTGGCCGGGAATCTAACCCGGGTCACGTCAGGCCGGTATGGTAACTGCTCCGCCCCGCAGGTCATCAGGGTGTGTAGGTTTACTCAAGATGTTTTATTTCACCGAAAAGCAGTGATAACTAATTTTAAGTACGTACTCATTTTAGAAAAAATCCGGGATTCGAATCTCGGGACTTCGATTAGGCTATCAGATTAATGGAATAAAGTCCCGGATTTCGTGAGTTGTCGGCTAAAAATAGTACAACTTTATAGGTGATTTGACTTTAGAAAGTATTACCGCCACCCATTTTATATTCTAATTTGAGGGGTGTGCTAATTGAGGATCATCAAATATTTGTTTCAAGCATCAATTACTGTGCTCTGCAAGCATCAGAGTTAAGCGTTAAAAACAAGTATGTGTGTGTATACCAAGAATTAAAAACAAATATGTGTGTCTGAGCTCTTTGTACAAAGACATTTCGCTACAAATTGTAGCAAAATTTGTCAAAATTTCGTCACTGACGCTTACAACGCTCCGAATGTTTCGTGGTCGAGCGATAAAGGAGATACACTTATATAAGGCGCTTCAATTTAGTAGACCTGAAATAGGATTTCTGTCCTACTTTCTTGTTTAAGGGCTTAATATCTCTTAAGGCTGGAATTAAATCACGTGATATTATAAGTACGTAACTCTATAAATGCACTCCTTTGAGTAATGAAAAGTTTCCAGTTTAATTCGAATCGACTATAGCTAACACTATAGATCTACTATCACTCATAATGTTTACTATTGTTCGATGAAACAGATCAGAATCTATTATTCAAATATCAAAATAAACTAGTCACACGTCGCAACGGTCGAAATTCGACCGGAATTTAAATTAAAAAAACTAAACTTCATATTGTCCAAATTAGCACGGATATTTCTCAAATTCAAATAAATTGTTATAATTTTCAAGTATAGAACGCACTCGTTAGAGGTAATAAGAGGTATAATTAGCTAAGCTACATTTAAAAGCAATATCGGGTATTTTGACAAAGACAGACATTTTTGACGTTACGTGTTTTCATAGTAAGACATTGAATGTTTACTATGTATGTATTTGTGACAAATGCACGGTAGTGTGTGTAATGTGTTTTTAGTTGATTTTATGTATGTTTTATTTATTATTTGAAAAAAAAATAGCATTGCGTAATCCTTCTCTACATCAACTATAACCGTGCGTAATTTCATACTCCTCCATCTACGGCAAGTATCTTAAAAACGGATCACAAATTTTTGCTTCACGCATTAATGTATAGAAGATACGTTGCATTATCAGATTAATAAGCTTTTTATAAGACGGAAGTAGCAAACACACGCCACAATTTTCTTTTTAGAACTCAAGCACTTACTACTGTTGCTCTATGACAGAAATACGTATACATGTATGACGATGGTGTTTCAATTTAAACAGAGGGTTTTTACCACTTATGTATAAAATAGAAGTCAATCCATTGACTTCTCGCGTTTGCCAGGCACAACATATGAAAGCGAATTTTTAGATATAAAGATTCCCAGAAGTATTCAAAACTTTTCTGTCTTCAGATAAAAGTTTTCAAGGCCTCCAATACTTGCGATGCACCTGCGATTGCCTTCAGCAGAAGTTTTGTAATATCACTCGGACTCATTCGATTCTTTCTTGATACAATTTTCGAAAGCGTGCATCACCAATATTTTGTTCTGTAGACTAACAAGGGAGAGATCATAAAATGAAGCATTTGTATCAGTTCTCAAGGTGGTAGAACCAGTGTAGTTCGACTGGAGAAGTACCACCGCCACACCTATTTCTAGCGTGAAACATTTCTTGCGTTTCGATAGAAGGGTGTGATTGCTGGAACACTGTCACATGAGGCGACCATCATAGTCCTCAGGAGTAGCAACGCATCTGTGCTTGACTTCAGATGGAACCCATGTTCTGTATGAAGTTGATTACAGATGTCCATGGGCGGCAGTGACTACTTAGCATAAGGTGGACTGCATGCTCATTTGCTACTTTAGTCAAATAAAAAAAAAAGTTCTAAGAGGTAAGGGTCCCAATACTTTTTAGGATTAACTTTAGGTCATTGTCAACCCATTATTGTCCCACTGCTGGGTACGGATCTTCTCTGAGAATGGCCGTAGTACACCGCGCTGGCCAAGTGCTAGTTTGTGGACATTAGGTACGTTATCTTAAGTTCTGCTAAAGTTGTGTCTAAAGGTTGACCAAGGCAAAAGTTAGCACTTATTATGTTGAACTGCATGCTTGTTTAAAAAAAATCCATTCATTTCATTTATATAGGTTTCTGTATTATAATATATATTCCTATTTTATATTTCTATTTAAATATATTCCTCCTGAGATTTCCCGGAGCGTTGTGACACAGGGCTTTTCAAAAAAGGTAAGAAAAGAGCTCTTCGTCGAGGTTGACGATGCATTGTCGACTCCTCTAGCGTTGCAAGTGTCCATAGGCGACGGCGATTACTTTCCATCGGGTTGCCCCTCTGTCTTTTAAGTATATATAAATATATATGTGGGTTTTATTGACTTTTGAACCCCAGGGACGTTTCTATTCCTAACCACAACGAAGCGTAAATTCAGCTTTAGATAGTTCTTAATAAAATATTTATTTAATGCAGGAATAAACGTAGCCATATAATATCATGTAGCATGCTCGTTTGCTATTTCAATTTTCTTCAGAATGTATTTGTAGATTATAGTTCCATTTAAGAGTATAAAATTTTATATGATAATATAATAAAATCGTTGTTTCTCCTGTGGAATGAAATCTTATACATATAATGGGCTGTTATAATATATATCCTAATTTCTACCGTTTCCGCAAAGTTTCAAAGCATGTTAAAAAGTCATAAATTGTCATTGTTATAATATTTTTAGCTTTTTCCAAGTTCATGACTACAACAACAAACAACGAAGCAAGGAACACACGACGTGCCAAATGACGGGCCTTCTAACAAGTTATGTAAGGTGTCAGTCTCGAAAACTAATAAGACGTACCATTTCAACTCATTAAAGATTACGACATGGCCTTATTGTCATCGTACAATATTTTGTCAGCCGCGGACGGTTGTTTGACAGAGCTGACAGCGAGGAATCGCCGCTGACGGACGCAGATCACCACTAATGCGCCGCTCTGAAAACCATCAAATTTTATTACCCACACATCAAAATACTACACATAAATGTATTCCATTTCAATATTTATCGGCATTTTGATAGCTCACAATTTCATGTCTGTTATGTCTGTAAATAAAATAAAATCGTAATGCACGAGTGGCATGTCAAAACGGTTCACACGATCGTCGTTAACGTAATATCTCTATTATTCTTGGAGCCCTTCCAATATTGTAACTTACGGCCACCGTCGACCTCCTTAATACCACTAGTGCATAAACACCGGGGCGTTCCCCGATGACGGATTTAAGGCGATAATTTTAATTATCTTTATCATAAGGTAATGCAAACAGCGCAGCGCGTTTCATCAGTCGACCCAATAACTTCAAATATTATGATGTTAATGTAGGCAGTGGACGTTGCACGCGCGTGCCGCACTCCAACTTAAGTTTATAAATAGATTGCACATCGGCTCTGTATGTATTTAACGTAAGGAGCTTTTTCAGTGAGGCCGCCGGTCGCCCAGTCGACGCGAACGTTTCGGCGCGCCGCTCGCGCCCGCTCCCGCGCGCGACTCCCGCCAAAAAGACCACTCGAACGAAACGGAGCGCGAAACAGTTTTATAATTTTTTTAAATAAGATTTTCTGAATCGTGGCTGGTTTTTCGGACGGTGCCATTGATGAGGAGTCGGCTCGGGGACGCGGGCCCGGTGTTTGCGACACGTGACAACGGTTACAGTGAGTGCAGACAAATGCCGATTTCGGAACGTGTTAAACGTTTCGCCCGCTAATCACCGCGGCGCGTAACCGTGTTTCAAAAATAAAACGTTGCCGATTCGAAACCGGAGCACCTCGAAGGTTAATGACAAAATAAAAAGCGTGCATTAAATTATGTGTCTGAGCGGTCGTCACAGCCTGGATTACTTCCCTTACCACGTTTTCTATGTTGTCACGTGAGTCTATTGTCAGCCGCGACAAATTTATAGCACTTTTAATCTATAACGCAATCTTAGAATCCGGTGAGATTTATGTATCACAACACCCACATATAACGGGCAGATTGTCTAAAAAATTAGGCAAATATTGTTTAGGACAAATTCATTACAGACGTAGAGTTATGGAGTCACTTAACAGCTCTACCTATTGTTTACGATCTTTACAAAATTACTATATTTTAAAGTGTTTACTTTTAACAAGTTTGCGATCGTAAAATCCCACGATGATTTCGATTTATTTCAAAACTAGATTACGGATATAAGTGAGTGAATCAACATTTATATCTCGTTGAGGGGTAGGTCAGTAGATTTCAGCATCTGCTGTGTTGAAAGCTCATAAAATATAAGGCACTGGCATTAAATTTTGTTTTATGTTGTAGCCCATTTCCTCGTGTCATTTACTAATTCTTACAAGTTTTTTAAAGCGTAGGCAGTGGTTATATATTTTTTGCTTAAACTTTAGGACTAGTTAGTCCTGAACGAGTTAAGAAGGGTTGAAATTTTGTTCATCCGTCAATTAAGTCAGTTCGCTTTAAAACTAAGGAAACGTAAAAATTAAAGTTAAGATAGTCTAACAGTGACTTATCTAAAAGTGTAGAAATTATACCATACATTAGAAACATTAATATTAATTTTGTGGCTCATTCAATTGGAGATTTTCTTGTTTGTTTAACACATAATTATGTCAACGAAAATTGTAATCGTACTTATTGTTAAATCTAGTTTGACTCAGATACTGAAAAATACAATTTATCTATGATAATGAGATAACAATAATACATATATATCTATGAAAATTACACCTACACCTATTGAAAATTTAAGTATCAAAATAATACAATACATAAGTTGATTTATTTATTTTAATAATTAACGGGTACGCACGATATGCGGTTTTTGAATTCTTTAAGAATTCTTTTTGCCGATATTTAAGTATTAAAATGTATCAATTCCGCGATAATATTAGTCTGCAATCAAAGATGAAAAATATTGATTGTTTGAATAGTTGCGGTTATGGTTGACTAGTTATGAAGTAAACTATTGATAGATGCTTTAAAAATAGCATGATGTTAAAGAAAATCGTAAAAAGTTGTTCATGTGATAGTATAGTTTAATAATTAACTATACTATCACATGAACATTTTTTTTATTCAATTAGTGTAGCTTGATGCTAAGGAAACCACCACCGTCCACCAATTCGCACTTGGCCAGCGCGGTGGACTATGGCCTAAACTCTCTCATACTGAGAGAAGACCCGTGCTCAGCAGTGGGGCAATAATGGGTTGACGACGATGCTAAGGATCTTATTATAATTTCAGAGAAAAGCTCAAATTCAAAATTAGTAGTTTTGGTTAAGGATTATTTAATCTGCAATCCTTATATATACGGGAGGTTGAAGAAATTATAGCTCTTAGGGAAATTACAGTTAATTATAGCAATTTCGCCTTATTAGCTTTGCTTGCTTAGCCAGCAGATATTTCAAGAGCACAGCCTCAAAAAAGACTGGAAAGCACAGAAATCGATTACAAAACAATGTCTTAAAACAAACTTAACCATTCTTTTTAGTTATTTGTGTTCCCTTAAAGATAGTTGCAATTATAAATTCTTATAAGACAAGGCAGGAATCCATCGTTGCGAAAGCTCCGATATTCGGGCCCGATCGTTCGGGCGTTTGGACAATGTTGACCCATATCCACGCCGGATTACAATGTACCACATTAAACATCCACTAATCATGCTCGCCTGGTAAAAATACGATTTACTATGCGAGATCTTGTCAATAATATCAAACAATACGTATTTTAAGTTATAAATAAATGCTATATTTGTCCGCTTTTGGGCAGTTTTCTATGTCAGGATTTATTCCATAGTACAAACGGTGACCTAGTGCGAATTCGGAGATTTCATACAAGTTGAAAAACTTCTTGGTTAAACTCGGGCGTTGTAGACGATGTATTCTGTATGTACGACTTAAAATCCTTATCACATTTTCATTGTTACAGGAAAATAACGAATAAAGTACGTGAGCATAATTTCTAAAAGTTTTGTTAATTCGTTATACATGTCAAGACTTTTATTTACTTTTTTATTTAAAACATGACGTCATACTTTCCTTCGAACGTAATAGTAATAATTCACTTCAATGAAACTTTGTCGCAAATCAATCAACGAAACAAATTAACATTTTATATTAAATAAGAATATCAAAGAGTGCGTTTTATTTGCGACATTAAGAAGTTTACAAAGCTCCAATCATTCTACAAAACAGTTTTCATGTCCTAACATTCGTTTGATGCCCGAAAATTAGAGTCAATAAAGTTTTCTCTCATTACTTTATTTATTTTCTGTATTTCCGTTTGACATCAACAGTAATACTCTGTATTAAATTAGGTTATACTTCCATCTACAAGTCAGTTTTCTTCGTGATTTCCTATATTAATTTATTTTAAGAATATGTTTATGTACGTAATACAAGTATTCTACAGTATATAATGTATTATGTGAATATGTATAGAAAATGACAATATTATGTTCCTATGTTCCATTGTAATATTACATTTATTGGACGCTCTATAATTGCTTAATGGAAAATCTTTAATTTTCTTTATCATATATTATTTTGTCAGCCTTAACTTACATTTTTTAATTTAATTATATGTTTATAATGAAAAGTATTTGGCGTTCATAAATATTATAATCTGATAAAAAATCCTAATTTACGTAAATATCCGAAATCCAAAATGGCGTATCAATGTCTCAAAGGCCCAAGAAGTTCGCGCGCTTTTCTGACAGTCGTAAAATGGCGCCCGATTGATGGCCAGCCGCTTGCTGATTGATACAAAACGATGAACAAAATGATACGCGTGATGATGTTTATGTTAACGCGTTGACAAATCTAAATAAAATACGAGCGAGTGACGCAGTTACTTCCGCTCCAATAGAGATAAAAACCAAACAAATGTTTTGTTGACAAGTTTATATATTTTTATCTGTTAAATATGTCAAGCGTACATTTGTAGTTTTTCACGTAGTGTTAGAGTTTTAGTTCTTGTCGGAAAACTGTTACCTTATTTAATACGATTCTCTGGATAACTAATTATTACACATATACAGAATAATGGACTTTTTTATCCATTAACTTCTCGTTCATATAAGGTATTCATATAAGATATAACATATTTTATTAATCAAAAGTGGCATTTTGTAATTAAAGACAAATATTATGATGCAAAACAGAACTTAATGCACATAAATATGTATCGTGAGAAAAACATGTAACTAATGCGTTATTTTTAGTCTGTGTTTCGGTGATTTTCGCATGAATTTAATTTTCGACTTTCTGTTTATTTAATCTTTCCCGAACATCCGTCGGTGAGGTTTATTAGCTGCATTAAATACCGACAAAGGTTAATCGTTAATTTGTCATGCATATACATGTCCGAAATGTGTTGTTTATTCGTTTGTTATTATAAATAAATTACATCAAATATAATTAACTTGATATTTTTAGGAATTTCTGTGTACTCTACAGATTTGGTTTATGCAGTATATCTTGTATGTTCATAGCATTATGGTTTACTGATAATTCCTAAGGTACCGTTGCCATATGCAGCGTAGCGGTTCCCGAAATGATGCGCTCAGTCGGTTCCAGGTTCCAGCAGAAGATCGATCTTCTGCTAGACATTTGAAGTATCGAATTAAGTATATTTGAAGTGAAACTTCTTTATCGGGGTTGGAAAAAAAATTAGTGTAACATTTTTTCGTTACGCGCCATCTTTTTCTGTTACGCGCCATCTTTTTTTTTTCGTTACGCGCCATCTTTTTCTGTTACGCGCCATCTTTTTCTTATCCCTACCACGCGTGATATTAGATAGATTATTATAGATTAGATTATTAGATAAAGTTTAATAAAAGACTTTTATTAAACTTTATCTAATTTAACTTTATTTAACCAATTTCTGTAAAGTTGCATATAGTAAATTATCTTTTGAAAAATAACGTCATAAAGAAGTTTCACTTCTTACGAGTGTACGCTAGTACACGCACACATTTTTTTTTGGGTCTGAGTCTATATAATATGACGCTCATATCGATTATAGTCTCAGAATAAAAGTGTAGAAAACATTAATATTCATTAATTTACATGTAAATTGAAACAAGGATTTAAATATTAAATGTAATTTGGCTGAGTTAAAGGAAAAACAAATCATAGCGATGCTCATAAAAAATGGAATACTCCATGCACCAGTGTTGCTGGCTGCTTTCCACTCACGTCCTACTGCAGAATAAATGTACTTCAATCCCTTCCCACAACTTTGTGATTTTTAGAAGTTTCAGCCTTAGATTTCTAAGATATACGAATTAGGAAACGAAGAGTATTTTTGATAAAGCTACATCTTAATACCAAATACAAATACCAATAAAAAACAAATACCAATTTACTGGTATTTGTTTTTTTTTTTAAATACGAATTTTGAAATCTCGTATTGTAAAAAGTTGCATTCGTTATAAAAGGACGAATTTTGGCACTTGCAGCAGACACTATTTCAAGCATTGAAAAAAGTTTATCGTGAGTTACAAGCTTTTCTAATTAGCATAATACTAAAAATTTCAACGTTCTCCGTGAATTGAATATTTTTCTTAATTTAAATGAAAGCGCCTATAGCATATATTTTAAAACTAATAATTTATTGGACGAATAAAGTTTCTATACACTATGTTATGTAAACCATTACCTTAGCATTAAAAAGTTGATAAAGCCATGGACAATGCTTTTAAAATCCATAGAGCATCATAATCTTAAATTAACTTTTAGGCTACAATTATTGCCAACATTATGACGTAGAGTAGATAAATTTCACATTTTTATTCCAATCAACGTGTCGTAGATAAATTTAACACTTTACCTTCAAATATTCATCATACTTTATTCGTTCGCTAATCATAGCAGCAGCCGCTCTCAAAATAAACACGTCATACGAACAAAAAATGCATTTTACAGCGAAAAGAAAATTTATGTCTTTGCTGAAGGAGCTGCGACAGCACCTTGGGATATTGTTCTTTTGTTTTTACTGTGAATTATCAAGAAATGAGTTATTTTAAAATGTTTCCTCTTAAACTGAACTGCTTTGAACTAAAATTAAATAATATATCATACTTTTTCAGAAAACGAATTTATATTTCTCGTGTTTTTTTAATCTACATACATGAAGATGAAATAACTATTTATTTATTAATGCTATCCAAAAATATATTTAAATATAGGTACACCTATTCATTGACATATATCACCGGGTGTATTTTTTAAAAATCCTAAATTATAGAAAAACCCCTAAGCTTCGTATATCCCGACACCGCACATTACATAGCGCGCGGTCTTGATTTATGCGTTTCCAATCGCTCGCTCGCGGCTATTTCTATGCGGCACCTCTGCCATTACGGCTATGTGCGAGAAATACTAGCTATGTCATGACTATGTCAGCTGGTATATGTCTATTAGATTTAGATAATGCTTTTTATTTGCTATATATTTTTAGGTCTAAAGGTCGACCGGTTTTTATTTTTTTTAAGAAAAGCGTGACGTGAGACAGCAACACACTTCCCAATGGAAGTTAAAAACGTGAAAAGTTCTCACATGTCAGAACTTTTTGTTTTCGAGGGCTAAACCTTGAAAAGGTACCCGATGTCGTGGGAGCGATGTCTTGTTATTATTTGGTATTCTAACCGCACTAAGATGGCCGTCTTCGGCTCTGTGCAGAGGACATCGGGATCTCCAAAGGAATGCAAGCGGAGTCCTCTGAGTGCGTTGCCCCATCGGGCTTCACCCAGGTGAGGGGCTGGCCCCACCGCACCGTCTGGTCTTTACGACAATATGCTGTGTCAGTGATACCATCTCGGTTGAGTCATACTGATATCTTTTTATTTTGAACATAACCTATCAGATCAATGGCTACGATCGTTTGATTAAAGCTAACTCAAATAAAACCCAATTTCTACACATGAAAAGCTTTAAAACCTTTGATATACATAGAATGCATTACGCTAAGAGGCAATTGCAAGGAACGAATCGCACTCCGGATGCATTAATGATATTTACAAATCAGAGTAATCTTTGTAACGATAATAGACGTAGTTAGCCGCTTTAGTTTAGAATCAATTGCCAAATAATTATTAAACAAATATATCTAACTACATTAAGATCTATAACATAAATGTAATCTTTGATACGGTTAGTAAATGGGTATGTATATTGCACAGAAAGTTGTTATTATTAGTGTTGTATTGATTTTTGTGATTTGTGTGAGCAGTGATAGCCTAATGGTTGAAACTTGCCCTCTAAATCGGGAGGTCCGACGTTCACACCCAGGCACACACCACTGATTTATGTGCGTATTCGAAAATTATTGTCACTGCTTTTCGGTGCAGAAAAATATCATGAGGAAATCTACACACCCGAGAGTTCTTTAAGAAAGTTCTCGGAGGTGTGAAGTCCATCAATTCGCACTTGGCCAGCTCGTTGGACTATGGCCTAAAACTCCCTCATTTCAAGAGAAGACCCGTGCCCAGCAGTGGGACAATAATGGGTTGATAATATGTAGATTTTTGTATTTCTTATTAATATTATAAATGTGAAAGTATGTAAGAGCGTATGTGTTTTTGTTCTTCTTTTACGCAAAAACTGCAAATCGCATTTCGCTAAAATTTGGCACATACGTAGATAGTTTATGGCCTAGACTAAATACTCATTACTATGCTAAGCGTGATTAAAGCAGGCGTAGCGGCGAGAATAAGGTAGTAAATAAAATTTCAGATATTTATTAATTAATATTCAAAGCCACTTATGTCATACGATTATCATACAATTCATTAAACAAAACTCCTAATATTAATATTGGATTTCGTCAACTCTTACAAGGGCAGAATTCAGAGTTTTGCCGCAGACATCGCTGAGCTTACGTGTTATTACTAGAGTATACTAGCCCTACTAGAGCCCTACAGAAGACTACAAATATGTCTCACCTTTGCAACTTAATACTTCTGTCACTATCTGTAGGAAAAGAGTGATTTAGACCACATCCCTCCATCCATCCATCAGCCCTATAAAGTTTCACTCCCCGATGTAGGCCTCTCCTAATCAGCGTCTCTCTTACCGATCCTGAGCTATTTGAATCCACCGGTTATCATTCCTGTTCTTCAGGCCACCACTCCACCCGGTTGGAGACAGCCTATACTTTTTTCCGGACGTGGTCTTCGTTCAAGACCACATAGTATGAAGCAATGTTTAGTCGAAATATTTACGTGCATAAGAGATTAAATTTAACCTTACGCCTGAGAATAAGTACAGTACTTTTGCATAGCAATTTAACCCTACGAGTAAAAGCAGTATTTCTGCGTAGCTACTGTAGATATTTGCGGACAAACCAATAAAATATTACTATGTATATTAAGAGTAGGATATGTATTAATACTTCCAAGTATTAAAGTTCCGCCTTAGAGTAAATATCTTATTCAAATGGGCTCTATTCTCAGATTAGGAAAATTGCAAGAGAAAAATGCATAAAGAACGTTTAGTAGAATAGAGATCAGCCATCATTTAAGGTTCAAAAGAATACGTTTCTTTTATGTTCATGTATTTGTCTTTATGTGTCTCTAATATGATTCAAAGAGTTCTAGTATGTTAATTCCTGCCAATTTGGTAGTGATAACTGTATACGTACTATTATTTTAAAAAAGTGTGTGTGTACACGCGTTAGATGTTAAACTTCTTTGGCGTAACAACATAAAAATCCTTAAAAAAAAATATTTTTTGCCTTATTCTCATCATTTTTTCATGCGTGCGGCACTCGAGGACTGCCGCGGTAAGGCTATTGCATAGCATTTTCATTTTCATTCTCAATGTCATTTCAACTTCATACTGTGACTTTTGTGTGACAAATCTCAAAATTTCAATCTCATTTTTTTTATAACGCGCCTAAGAAATATAACTTCAATAATAAATAATTGCTCTACACCAAAAAATATACCCCGTATCGGAAAGGTTTAATTATATTACAATTACAATAAGGCTTGTGCAATAAATCATTTAATTTCACTCCCATCCATAAAGCACTTAGGCGGATTACCTAAAATAAACCATTCTAACTTGTATAAATTTAAATTGACGTGGAAACGAACGGCTACTGCAGTTCAATTGGATCTAAAATAAGACGGCTAAATATGGTGCGGCCATGCGCATAGCTTTGTAGTTAAACCAAATTATAATGCGTCTTACAGAGATTAATTATTTACATTAATAAATGTGGTCCCTTATATTAATTCTTATGTGTTTTAACCAATAATAAAATGAATACTCTATTCAAGGTGGTACAACAGTGTAGTTCGACCAGGGAGGTACCACCGCCACACCTATTTCTAGCGTGAAGCATTTCTTGCGTTTCGATGGAAGGGTGTGGTTGCCGGCACACTTTCATATGAGGCTACCATCATAGTCCTCGGAAGTAGCCACGCATCTGTGATTGACTTCAGATGGAACCCATGTTCTGTTTGTAGTTGATTACAGATGTCCATGGACGGCAGTGACCACTTGCCATCGTCTGGACGGCGTGCTTTGCGACATCCGTAAGCAACTTAATATAGAACATGGGTTCTATCGTCAATCTGAGATGCTTTGCTACTCCCGAGGACTATGATGGTCGCCTCATATAAAAGTGTGCCGGCAACCACCCTTCCATCGAAACGCAAGAAATGCTTCACGCTAGAAATAGAGATTTTTCACATTAAATTTTGTCCAGACCCAGGTCTGTGGTTTCCTGACCCATTCTCGCAACACGGTTTTATATGATGGAAAATTGTACGATGCAGCAAAATGTTGGGTTTGACTACTACAAAATTTATTTTTTTCTTTTCAGTGCATTGTAATAGAAGCTTGTTTTAAAAAATATTTTTTTTAAATTTATTTTATTGATAAATATCACAAAGCCTGTTGAAACATTTGAATACCTAGTTTATCTATAGTTATTGTATAGCTTATCTATGGTTATCGCGTAATCTGTCTGAGATCATTGTGAAGCTTGTCTATGGTTTATAGTTGCAATCAACTCCTCGCGCCTGTTCGCACGCACGATGCACTTTCTTTATAGCATATTGGTGAATAATTAGACGCTGCATCTTTATTTCGTACTGAACCTTTCACATTGCATTTACGAGCATAAGCTTATGAAAAAATGTTAATAAATTTGACCATCTACAGTAAGTTTTATTTAATTCTAATTAATATTATAAATGCCAAAGTTTGTGAGGATGTTTGTTTATTGGACTTATTCTTGGACTTAAAAACTATCGATTGTATTTCGCAGAATTTTGGCACACGTATAGTTTATGACCTAGAAATAGGCTGATCATTAGGGGCCAAGGGAGGGGTGGGGGGGAAGGGGTCGATAAAGTGTGACATTGTGTGACAAAGGGTGGAAAGGAATACAAAATGTATTGTATTGTCACATGGAACTAATTTAAAATTTGTATGCATAGGATAACAAAATGTGTGATATCAAACTAGCGAGTCTTACAAATGTGACCAGTTGTGTCAACGGGGTGGGGAGTGTCAAAAATCGTAAAATTCGTGTGACTTACGGATGGCTCCTTAATGTAGACATGATAACCTAGTAGAATATGAAATAGGCCTAAAATATAGCGGTGCTTTTTCAAGTAACTGATATAGGCCATAATATAGATTTGGCCTAAACGAATTTAAATTATCATCTCCTCGGGGACCCGCCCGCTTTGTTCTCTGAAGTTGGCGTAACACTAATTGCGACCATAATTAAACTTCTTGTTTAAATATTATTCCTCATTGTCATAGTTTTCGTACAGTGCACTGCATACAGTAACAACAAAGTTTATATTATTTTATTACTAGTGATTTCTGATGTTTAGATCTATGAAATGTCTAAATTTCCTGTTCTAAATAATATTGATTTAAGTTATTGTTGTGTAAAACTTCAATTGTAATACTGTGTAACTTGCATATATTAAATTATGGATACGGTTTTGACAACATTCAATGTCTTACTACAAAAACACATAACGTCAAAAATGTCAGATGTCGTTGACAAAATACCCGCTATTGCGTTTAAATGCAGTTTAGTTATTAAACCTCTTTTTACCGTTTAACGGGTGCGTTCATAGTAACTAGAAAATTATTAAAATTTATTAAAATTAGAGAAATATTGGTACTGCCTTGGATAATATGAAGTTTAGTTGTTTAATTTAAATTACGGTCAATTTTCGACCGTTGTGACGGGTGACTAGTTTATTTAAAACTACATATGCCCCGCGATTTCGCTTGGATTAAAAAAATTAAGCACGAATTTAACTTGCTATATTATTTGATAAATTTTATTGAGATGACGACTAAATTTTACCGTAAAATAGAAACTTAAACATAGTTTTTTTTTAACTAAATTAAGTCGTTTTGTTTCCATGTCATTTAAAAAAAACGGACGGACGGCAGACTGACAAAAAATTTTTAAAAATATATAGAAACGTCTATTACTACTTATTCCCAGATCTCCAATTTTTTTTTGCACGTCTCTAACGTGTAGCGTTTGGGATAATGATCTACACTCGCGTCATCACGTCATTTTGCAAATATTCGCAAGACACGAGGAACTGTCGTTTTTCCTGTATGAGTATAAATAATAATTAAAAATGAATTGCAATATTCTACTTAATTACCGTATTTGTATCACAGTTATGAATACATTTACGTAGAAAACTGATGGATAAATACGAAAAAAATACCGATATCATGAATATTCGAAATCAGTAAAGCGAGAGAATAAATCAAATATTTTTATGATAATCGGGCCTCTGATGCGGCGCCGAGTATTTGCATAGAGTCAATGAAGCAGAAATTCAGACCACAGATAAGCACAAATTAAGTCCTTAGCTCTTGTGTTGTTTATGCCGTTTTTTACGGAGCGAAACGAGCTCTTTGAAAGGGGCGAAAATCAGCCGTATTTCACGTTTTATCCAAAACAGAAAATGTTTTATATTTTCGCATTATGTTGACACTTTACGCCAAATTCTAAAAATAATTAGTAAATACAATTTTTTGTAACAAGTTAAATTGATATACAAAAATTGCTAAAAACCACGCATTAATAATTATTTGAAAAAAGTAGAGATATTTTTAATGGCAATAAAAAGCTCTGAAACGTAATTCTGTTTAAAGATTTTTAGATAAATTTAAATCAAATATGATTAACATGTATGTTCTGTTGCGTGAATTAATAACTTTAATGTGTCAATTATAACTCCTAACTTTTACCTCCCCTGAAAAATAAATACTTAGGATAATGTAATATTAGTTCGAAAGGTGTATTATTAGTTCGAAAATAAAATAGGAATTGTACAACATGATATATCAATGCTGAAATCTGGCCTAATAATTACACCCGTCATAAAATCAGATAAACAATTAGAGGAAGCAACTGTTTCTCACGATTCAGCGTATTTTAGAGTGAATTACGAATGTAATATAATGATGCTAATTGCCGGATCTCGGATTGCGTAGAGGTGGCTAAATGAATTTAGGCCGATTTGAAGGATGAATATTGTAATTGTTGATTTTCTGTTTATACCGTTTGCATTGTTTGAATCGTTACATAAATTTCATATACGTTTTTGTTTCTATGCATTATTAAACAAAAAAACGAGACTACACTCTCTTTTAAACAAGGCGACGATATTAGTCCGCGAGAGTAGCAATGCATCTGTCATTTACTTTACATAGATCCCTTTTTTGATGTAGAGGAGGTGTACTAAATGCTAATATTTTTTTCAAATAATGACTGAAACGTACACAAAATCAACTAAAAATGAACTACTCACACTACCAGGAATTTGACACAAACACATATGTATATTATAAACGAAATAAAACATTCAATGTCTTACTATGAAAACACATAACGTCAAAAATGACAGATGTCTTTGTCAAAATTGCTTTTAAATGCAGGCAATGCAGCTTAGTTAATTAAATCTCTTTTTAGCTTTATTTTAAACACATTCGGTATTTAAAATCAATACAATTTATTTGAATTTGAGAAATGTTCGTGCTACTTTGGACAATATCGTTTCGTTTTTGAGTTGAATTACGGTCGAATTCCGACCGTTGCGACGGGTGACTAGTATAAGCAAATACACAATTAAATAAAATTTATACTTAAAAAATAAAAAGATACTATACAGCTCCAGAAAGATTCTTATACTTAGTCAGCTGTATTTTTTCTTTTGAGGTCAAACTTTTGAGGTCCAGTGCTAGCCATAGGCATCCCATTTTGGTGTTTCACTGATTACTTACGACAGTAGTCAGCTTTAACAAAAATGACTAACTCGTTTATCAAAGAAAAACTCTGAGTTACTTGCTGGATCTTTTTAGCTGAGGCCGAGTAATGTTAAAAATATTGAAACTTATAATTTGTTAGTACCCTTTCAAAATAAAGACGTTTCATTTTAACATCATTGCTCTTAGACTAAGTAATTATGAGATTCGATAATAATACGCGCGATCCGGTCGGCCGATCGAGTGTGCCGGATATGAACTAATTTTCTAAAATATCTGCCACTGGCATGAAATAAAGGAAGTTAAATTTATTCTCTCTAAATCAAGTAAGTTAGCAGTAACTGAAAATCGTGGTATCCCGGAAGTGCATAAATTCTCCCGAGAGATCTTTCTACCATTGCCTTCTATGCCATTCTCCATTGTACATTGAAACTAAAATTCTGTGAGCTTCATTTTTGAATAATATAAGTTTTCATTTTGTTCTTATTTGAATTTGAAGTTGGTTGGTTTATAGCGAAATTCAGTCCGATTACATGATCAGAAAGAGAATTTCTGGTAAAAGAAAAGTATTTCTTGCAAAGAGGTGCAACACATTTGCAACCGCCAAGGCAGTCGCTGATGTCATATATAACGATAGTTATTTTAAGTCTGTCCGTGTGCATTATTAAGTGTAGTAATATAACTTCCACCTTCAGAAACAAGGTACTTTCAGAAGGTGGCAGTTATATTACTACATATTCGCTAATAACAGTAATACCAATTCTACTGTATCAATGAAATGTGGTAGAAATATATGAGTGTTCCAGGACAGTAGTGCCTCCTCCACGCCCGTTTCTAGTGGAATGCAGTTCTTGCATTGCGGTGGAGGAAAGGGGTTGCCGGGTCCCTTTCATATGAGGCGACCATCTTAATCCTCGGTAGAATCATAGCACCTGTAATTGACTCCTAATAAAACTCCTGTTCAATATGAAGTTGCTTACAAAAGTCAAAGGGTGGCAGTGACCACTTATAACAGTGCACTGCAACTCGTTTCCTAATATACATAACACTACATAGTATAGAACAAAGTCGCTTCTCGCTGTTTGTCCCTATGTATGCTATGCTACGGGTTTTTAATGCAGTTTTTTTTAACAGATAGACTGATTTAAGGTCTTTATGTATAATACATGTATAATATAGTAGAGAACCACTGTCAATTTTAGATTTTTAACCTTTTCGCCGTGTCAACTAGTCTTATTATGAAAACAAAAAAAAAACGCTTTCTACACTCACAACCCCACATAACCAATTTCTCCTGTGTTGTGTGTGGGTGCCATGGACATATAAAGACGGATACACAAACCCAGACCCAGAACAGAAATCTAAATTCCTCATTCAAGCACCAGTCTGGCAGGGAATCAAATCCAAAACCCACTGCGCGTCAGATCGGTATGGTGAACGCTCCGCCACGCGGACCTCTTGCCGTGAAATATGGTGAATATCATATCGTAATAATAAATACAGAACTTTAGAAAGTTGACATTAACTGAATTTAATATTCGGAAAATGCATAAATTTTCGCGAGGTTGGCAACATTGTCTGCTCATGCAACTGCCTCTACATTGAAGTATTCTCGTGTGAAATTTTATTTAGCGTTGCTTTCTGTTAAAATAAGGACTAGAATAGTTATGAAAACATCGAAGTTTCTAGTGAATTGTATTTATTTCGTGACAAATCGTGGCTTATTGGATTAAAAAGATATAGGTTTATTATTTTTTATCCTTTCCATCCGTCATTTTAAAGTTGCTATTAGACACAGGGCCCTCCCCGTTGGGGTATATTTACGACATTTTAAAAATACAAACTTAAAAATAAATTGGCAAGTGATAATATTTATTAAACTTTATTTTATTAGTGTTTCTTAAATTAAAATATTGAAGAGCCTAAATACGTCAACCTCTGTCGCTAATGCCGAGGCATGGTCAAAGCACTACACGCAAAAATCGCGCTGTGTCGTTCGTCGCTTATGTCTCTATGGCCTTGTTACATTCGCTTTCCGTTGTAAGCGTCTGTAACTCTGTTGAATGTTGAAAAATAATGTATAACCATTCTTATAAAGCTACGCAAATTTGCTGCAAATTGTAGAGATTTTATTAGAAAATCGCCGATCTAACTAACAATAATGAAAAAAGCTGTCGGATGGTAAACAGGAGAAAATAGATATTAAACGGATTTCTCTATTACTGTTTATATAAAGATAAAAATAAATAACAACTAGAAAATATATGGTATATAGGTATTAACTTTATAAAGAAACAAGATGGCTGGGAAACGTTAACCACATTTAATTACCGCATTCAATTATTAAATCCCTGTAAATTATAAATCGTGAAAGTATCAACTACGCAAAAAAATATTTAATTAAGGAACAACCGTATTTACGTTAATTTACAGTTCACTGCTAATTTATTTAGAAAAAGTTAACCCCGACTTAACCCAGCGACGTTAGTAAGCAGCTATAATGGCTCACACGTGGGCCATAACGTGGGGAATGCACGCCTACAACTGGAACACCGTTTAATTTTTTATTCCTGTTCTATAAAAACCCTTAGATAAACTTTAAATTTAGCACTATGTAGTAATTTTCTATTTTAACACTCTTACGTATTCATTATTTGTAATTATCAATTACAGAACAGATTGTGGATAATGTTTTCTTTGCATTCACATTACTTTAGTCTGTTCCACTAAAACGTGGGCTGAAATGAGTATATTTTATTCGTTGTAACAATTCATGCATCGTAACTTAGTCTTAGTATCGTGTGAGATTCCTGTTTACATTAATCCTGAGGCTGATGCTTAATTTGTGCTCTGAACCAATGAAAAATGTTCTCGTTTCTAATATTAAAGTTATTAACGAGCATGAGGTAGGTATGTCGTCAACCCATTATTGTCGCACTGCTGGGCACGGGACTTCTCTCAGAATGAGAGAGTTATAGATCGTAGTCCACCACGCTAGCCAAGTGCAAATTGGTGGACTTTATACACCTCTGAGAACTTTTTTCTTTTTAAAGAATTTTCGGGTGTGTAGGTTTCCTAACGATGTTTTCCCGAAAAGCCGAAACACAGTGATAATTAATTTCTAATGCGCACATAATTTTAGAGAAATCAGTGTTGGGTGCCAAGGTTTGAACCTCGAAACCGATCGAAAAGGCAATTTCAACCATTAGGCTATCACTGCTCTGACGTAGGTATACTTGATGGTATACTTGTCTTAAGCCAAGTCCAGGTGCCCTGCCACTTCTCGGAAGTAATATTATCATATCTAATGCGAGTCAGCCAGCACACCCTTGCACTGAAATGAGACCTGAAAGAACTGGATCTCGTTAGAAATACGTATAGTGTCAGTTTTTTCCATCTCATAGTTGAACATACTTAGAAGTCAATCCCTGCTAGTTCTTTCTACTAATAAGTAATTTGCGTAGAATGCAACTTTCATTTTAGAGTAGGCGTTATATTCAACGTAAGTTTCGAGTAAACATGTACCTGTGATGCTTCTAAGACATGCATTGACCCTAAACACAAACTTCAAGAGCCAAGGTTTGAGCGATAAGTCATAATAACCCAACAAACAAACTAACGGCCGACACGAAACGTTTCCCGAGATCTGAGCGCACCTCGCGCCATATCTTAAATTGACAGCATAACAAACCGTAGAAACTAAACATTAGGCGCGCGTAATCGTAAGGAAGGGGACCTTGAACGAAAACCTTGATCGTAGTAACACGGCTCTGTTACGTGTGTTACAATTATTTACAATCGTAAATCGCTTCAACAAATGCCCAGTTTATTTTTCCGATTGGCCTAACATTGATAGAGTCGGTACGTACATCTGAATAGTGAATATTTGCTTTCCGTCGATGAAAACAGTTAGCCAGACGGGCTATTTTCAGGTCTAGGAAGTAAGTATTTATAAGTCAAAGTGCCAGGCCGTATTACTTACACGGTGTGCTACTTTTGGGGCTTACAAGTATCTCACGAGTGGCTCGCTCGATCGGGATTCACTTATTGATTTCTTTTGAGTTCGGAAATGTTGCAGCGGAGACCGAAATGATCCTTCATATTACGTTTAATATTCTATTTACAGTTCAGGCGCTCTTATGGCGTATTTTTAAAAATTGATAAAAATAAACAAAAAGGTAACAAACAAAAAAAGCTCTTTTAATAACATCTTCTCATCTCCTAATCTTAAAGTTAAAGTATTGTAAGAACTATAAAAAAAGTAGGACATAGGCCTCCCCTAATCTGTGCCACATCGACCGGTCCTGAGCCATTTGAATCTAGCGGTTACCCGCCGTCTTCTTCAGGACATCAGTCCACCTGGTCGGGCGGCGGCCTGCACTCCTTTTGCCGAAACTCCTTTTTAACCGACTTCCCAAAGGAAAGAGGTTATCTATTCGTCACGTATATTTTTTTTTTTTTTTTTTTTTTATGTATGTTCGGGCGAAATGGCTAGAAATCGTCGACCTACCGACACGATTCATACGACATTGTATGCGACTAGTTTCACAGGCAGTCCCATATTGAGGAAAATGAAAACCTTCCGGCGGTTTTCCCGGAAAATTGGAAAATGTCGGTTTCTTAAAATCTTGAATAACTTGGGTGTTTATAAACCGATTTCCATTTTCTTTCTTTCATTTGATAGGAAATTTCGTCACGCAACTTTTTCTCTTGGACATGGGTATGCTGTGATGCTTAACTCTTTGAGTTATGGGGTGGAAACCACCACCACTCCTCAAGTTTTTTAGATAATTTGAGATAACTCGGCTTCTGTCGAATCGATTCTTATGAAACTTGGAATATGTATTATATATCTATGCCTATAAAGGTTGACGAAAAATTTGACCTTCAACTCTTCGATCCTGATGATGCAGGGTTACAGCTATCCTAAACTATAACATTAGCTATTTGGTGCTTACATATATATAACAAGACTACTAAGCAGAGACTTGTGATGAAAATTTGACCTTCAACTCCTCAATCCTGATGATGCAGGGGTGCCTCAAGCCTAAACCATTGGGGTTGACCATTTGGTGCTTATGGGTATGTTATAACAATACTAAGCAAAGACATATTATAAAAAAAATGACCTTCAACTCCTCAACCCTGATGATGCAGGGTGCTGTAAGCCCAAGCCGTAGGTGATGGCCATTTAGTGCTTACGGATATATAATAAGATAGCAAGGCAAAGATGTACGATGACAAATTTGACCTTCAACTCCTCAACCCTGATGATGCAGGGGTACTGCAGGCTTAAACCATAAACGTTAGACATTTGTTGCTCACGGATTTGTAATAACATTGCTAAGCAAAGGTATACGACGAAAAATTGGACCTTCAACTCCTCAATCCTGATGATGCAGGGGTATTGAATGCCTAAGCCATAAAACTTAGCTATTTCAATCTTACGCATTCAAAATGATATTTAAAAAAATGTAAGGTAAAACATTAGAAAAATGGTTGTATACGGTGGAAAATTGGACCTTCAACTCCTCAATCCTGATGATGCTGGGGTGCTTCAAGCTTAAACTATAGGCGTTAGCTACATGATCGCTACGTATATCTGATAAGATTACTAAGCAAAGATATAAGATGAAAAATTTGACCTTCAACTCCTCAACTCTAATGATGCAGGGGTACTTCAGGCTTAAACTATAGGCGTTGGCCATTTGATGCTTATGGGTATGTAATATTTTTACAAAGCGAAGACGTATGATAAAAAAGTTGACCTTCAACTCCTCAACCCTGATGATGCAGGGTACTGTAAGCCCAAACCATAGAAGTTGGGGATCTGTTGCTTACGTGCATGCGATGAGATTACATAGAAAAGATATGACATGATAATTTTGACCTTCAACTCTACGGCCCTGATGATGCAGGGGTACTTCAGGCTTAAACCATAGGCGTTGGCCATTTGATACTTATGGATATGTAATATATTTACAAAACAAAGACGTATGATAAGAAAATTGACCTTCAACTCCTCAACCCTGATGATGCAGGGTACTGCAAGTTTAAACCATAAGCATCGGCCATATGGTGCTTACGTATATGTAATGAGATTACTAAGCAAAGATATGACATGATAATTTTGACCTTCAACTCCTCAACCCTGATAATGCTGGGGTCCTTCAAGTTTAAACCGTAGGCATCGGCCATATTGTGCTTACGTATACATAATGTTGTTGTTCACAATACCAACAATGAGTTTCGGAGAGGATATAATTATGATCAAAAATTCCACTTTGAATACAATTACCTGAAAGATGCAAGAGTACTACCAACCTTTTTAAATTGGATGGGTTATTTTTATCAGTATCAGTTGAATTATACTCTTAGTTATAAGGTTTATATTACTTTTTCTACTTTAAATATTGATAATTATAGGTCTATTCTTTAAATAAATGTTTACTCAGAAAAAGTTGTTTTATTCGGTTAGGTTAGGTTCGAACAGATTTTTCCAATTCAGAATCTAAGGGAGGGGGCGCGGTAGCGCCCCCGACCGGTTGTGTCAAAGACGTCTATTTTTATATGATGACGTCAGCACATAATTTTATTCATCCGAAAATCGGACGAATAATTAATTTTATTCATCCGGTTAGCGGACGACTAGCAACAGCCATAATTGATTTTATCGTGACTGAAAAGTGTGAAAAAAAAAATTTTAAACAAAAAATACAACCGACTTCCATGCCACATAAAAGTAAAAAATAATTTAAAAACATGTTGGTTTAGAGCAAACACAGTTCTTAGTACATAGTCCCGAAGTCGGCGCTCATATAAGATACATGTAGTTTCGTCATGATCCAGCAAAATATGGTAAGCGCCGACTTCGGGACTATGTACTAAGAACTGTGTTTGCTCTAAACCAACATGTATTTAAATTATTTTTTACTTTTATGTGGCATGGAAGTCGGTTGTATTTTTTGTTTAAAATTTTTTTTTCAGATTAGGGGAGGCCTATGTCCAGCTCGGACTTTCTAGGGCTGATGGATGGATGGATGGATGATAAAAAGTATTGTAAAAAATATATGTATGTATATTTTTGATCGATGGAGATGGAGACATGAAAATATTAGATGAAATAGAGCATTACTTGCGATGCACCGGTAATAATGGGATCTTCCCTTAAAAATGACATTCACATACCAGAAAACGAATAAAATGTCAAGTGAAACCGCCTTTCGACATTTATTATGTCAAAATATCTTTCCATCCATGTTTGGCTTAGTTTAAAAAACTACCACCGCGATAAAATGGTCGATATTAAAAGCGCATAAAACAAACCCCGGCCGTTTGTTACGTAACTCCAACTGTTTTATAAAGTAGCTACACCTATTTTTTACCGGCACTTAACTAACGACGCGGGAAATAGTTTTCCAAATAAATAATGGTAGATATAGAAACTCGGGTAAATAAATAGCATTTAAACAGCTTAGAGATTTACCGTGAAAAGAATTATAACTGAAATGATCTTGGCATTGCGCGGTTCTAATAGATTATAATTTACGCACGACTTACTATAGCGCTCGACTTTGCCAACGTTTATGAGAAAAATACACATGGAATGTTAAAACTTTATGTGAGAATAAATGTGAAATAAGTTATCAAGATTTTACTTAGTTTGTGAACTAAAATTCTTTAAGCTGCAACTATATTCTGCCGTGACATAAAAGGTCCGTAAAAATTTTCGATATTTGTGTCATAAGATTTCAACGTTTGTTCTCGTAGACTCTGTGTTATTCTTTATATTATCTTATTTTATATTTATTTAAATTTACCTTAAAAGAAAATGTTTACATTGTTCACTTCGTGTTGCAAGAAGCTTATATCATGATCATATATGATAAAGCCCATTAACACATAAGGAACAATGAAAATATATTTTTATGAACACCAAATTATGAATAGACAAATCGTATTATTCAACATACATGTAAAGCCAGACAAGCGCACACTAACCACTTTATAATACTTATCATACATAACAGATTTCTCGTTCTGTTTGAAATAATGGCGGACATTTTTCAAAAAGAGCTCGAAAACGAATTATTCGATCATATAATAATAGTGCGTAGGAATGATTTAAACATCTTTCGCCGGTGAGCCGCGAGATGTAGGTCGGATGTGCTTACAATTTTCGACATGCGCATATTTTATTATTACCTACAACTATCGCGCGCTGTTTCCATTTTTTTTACAACTTTTACAACTGGAAATTATTTTCGTTGCTATTATTTCGGGTTTTAAAGCGCAATGCTCACGTAGAAACTCTATTTTGGCTTCAGTATTTTTTCTGGATTATACGAGCTGCTTATAATTACCATTGCTTTGTTTCAAACAAATTATATTGATCGGTATTTTACTTTTACTGTTTGCAATTATGTCTATGTAATATTTTATCTTTAACATATATTGTTAATTTATTCAGTTATAGTAAACGAGTACTAGATGTTATATATTTTTTAAGATAAACATTTTTTTAACTCTACAAAAGCAATAAAGGAATAATTTAAATAGCTACAAGTTTAAGTTTGCGTTGTTTTTTTCGTATATATATTTCTTAATTTACTATATTTTTTGTCTCTAAACTAAAATTAAGTTATTTTTGAAACCTTAATAGATCTCAGAAATAATTTAATTGACATTTGTCATTTACTATGTTATTGCTTTTAAAGTATTGTAACCTATTCGAGGTCGGTCACAAGTTGTTAACTCTGAGGCCTACGTTGGAGGCTTATGTTTAAAAGGTCTCGTCATTACCAGACCTTTCAAACTTAAACTTATCACTTCTGATATTAGCAAGCAGGCAAGCAATCATATGTGACACTGTTGCCTCTCTAATCGAACTATGTAGGGCCCACCGATAGGCTTTAGATATTAAAACGAAAAATAGTCTAAAGATATAGTTATATAAAAAACAATTATTATATAAAATTAATCTCCTATTTCTATAACAAAACATTTCAGAATAGTATTCAAAATAGCTAACTTTAAACACGAAGCTTAAAGCAGATAGTTGGCATGATGTGCCATTAGTTCTTTGCCAGAAAAAAAATTAATCCCTTAATTGAGCATTAAATTTGTCTTAGGAATGATTAATACACGCCTGTAATGGACGTTGCCAACATTTGCCACTGTTCAACCGTGTGAGATAACTGACCGTTTCATTTCTACTTTCATGTAATAAAAGATTGCCGCTTTGGAAGTTAAATGAGTTTTTGGGTTGAAAGATATGATGATTGGTTGATAATAAAACCTGACTGAAGTAGCAAACGGGCATGCGGTCCACCTGATGTTAAGAGGTTACTGCCGCCCATGGACATCTGTAATCAACTACATATAGAACATGGGTTCCATCTGAAGTCAATCACAGATGCGTTGCTACTCCCGAGAACTATGATGGTCGCCTGATGTGAAAGTGTGCCGGCAAACACCCCCTCTATCGAAACGCAAAAAATGCTTCACGCTAGAAATAGGTGTGGCGTTGGTACTTCCCCGGTCAAACTACACTGGTTCTACCACCTTGAAAATATTTTGGTATTATGGTATAGGTTGAGGTGGTAAAACGATTTTTTTTTAAGTGGGTAATCCTCATGAATACCCAGCCACCCGGGGCGGCAGCTGGGTTATGCCGGACTCTTACCGGCTAAACCCCCACTGTGTTTTCTCCTCGCACCGTACGGCAGGAACACGGGTAAGCTTTCGCAGTCATCCGCGAACCCGCCGGTGCCTGGCCGCTCCCGCAGCCCCTCCTCGCGTGGAGCATAAAGCTCTCTGTAGTAAAACGACGGTTTGACCATAGAGGTATCACCACCACTCCTATTTCTAGCGTGAAGTTCTTGCATTTCGTGTGTGGTTGTGGGCTCACTTTTATATGAGGCAACCATTTTAGTCCTCGGGAGCGGCAATGTAATTTTTCGAAGTTGCTCACAGGTACAGATGACGGATATCTATTGGTCACCATCACCGTACCATCCGGTGAACTGCATGCTCGTTTGCTACTTCAATCTTATAGAGAAAAAACTGCGCTTTGGGTGAAAATTCTGCGGTGTCCCTTTATTGAAACGCTATTTAGACTCGTAGATACGATAAAAGCCGCCCTGGGAGGTGACCGCGCCCTATCCTACGCTGCTACTGCACAGATCGCACTTATTTACAATAGTCGTTTTTGAAGTGAAACTTCTTTATCGGGGTTGGAAAAAAAAATTGTGTAACATTTTTTCGTTACGCGCCATCTTTTTCTGTTACGCGCCATCTTTTTCTTATCCCTACCACGCGTGATATTAGATAGATTATTATAGATTAGATTATTAGATAAAGTTTAATAAAAGCCTTTTATTAAACTTTATCTAATTTAACTTTATTTAACCAATTTCTGTAAAGTTGCATATAGTAAATTATTTTTTGAAAAATAACGTCATAAAGAAGTTTCACTTCTTACGAGTGTACGCTAGTACACGCACACATTTTTTTTTAAATATATTTATTTCGTCATTTGATGATAGTACAAAAATATATCTCACATTACTCCATTATTTCAGTGCTGCAACACTGCGAACGCATGAGTAATTTCGCGGTTTACGTGGAAATAGAAACTTTTCAACTCGTGACTACCGAGAGATATAAATACGGAGGGAACATTTATCCAGATATAAATGAACATTTGAAATTAAGTTTAAAAATAAACAACGTTTAGTGGTTCGCAAAAATACGTACGAAGTGCCGCACTCGGATTTGAACACAACCCAGACCTACTGATTTCAGTCAATACGAGATTTATTGGGTAAACTGTTAGGCTATTACTGTTTAATATACTATTAAGTGGCAAATGATCCAACCGAAGGTCTTAAGGTCGGAATGGAGAACATTTATTAAACTGTTTCTTCCTCATTGGCTACTTGCTTATCTTAGGCTGAATTAGTTTTCGAGATCTTTATGGTCTGTTTTGCATCTTGTTGATTCATACACATGTTGGTGTATGTGTGTTAAATATCGTTCTAATTTATAAGGTGGTAGAACCAGTGTAGTTCGACCGGGGAAGTACCTATTTCTAGCGTGAAGCATTTCTTGCGTTTCCATAGAAGGGTGTGGTTGCCGGCACACTTTCACATGAGGGGACCATCATAGTCCTCGGCAGTAGCAACGCATCTGTGATTAACTTCAGATGGAACCCATGTCCTGTATGAAGTTGATTACAGGTGTCCATGGGCGGCAGTGACCACTTACCATCAGGTGGACTGCATGCTCGTTTGCTACTTCAGTCAAATAAAAAAAAAATCATTATGTTCTTTACATTAGTTCACCTATTGTAGTACTTATATTGGAACTTGTATTTAAATTTTATGAGACAACTTTGTTTACATTAAGCTTTTGAATTAGCAAGGCAATTAAGTCTATAACCAAATTTTGTTCAACCATTACGTCATAACGATCTTTTGTAATTTTTTTCCGTTACTAGAATTAGCACCATTATTCCCTATATGGTCTTCTAATTTCCATTCCAGAGGCCCATTTCCTATCTAGCTACAACACAAAGCATTTTACTATCGTCTGGTGCGTGGCAAAAAGTGACGGGTATTAACCCACTTGCGCGCTATTTTCGAACGAAACTCGTACGCCGGTCCGCATTACCAGGGCGATCCCGCGCCTATACATCATTGATGTTGTGTATCGCAAATGGATCGATTGTGGATTGCCTTATCGACTGAGTGCCGGACTGAAGTGGACGATGGAGCAACTCCGCGTAATGTGTTCCTTGCCAATGATTGACTGGTGGGGTGAAACGGGGAAAATATATGCGAGCTTTTTTATAAGAGTAACTTGCTGTACCGGCGAACTTTGTTCCGCCTAATAGTCAAAAATCCAAAATTATCCGTGTTCCTCCACAATATTATGTATATATACATAAAAACCTTCCTCTTGAATCACTCTATCTGTTGAAAAAACTGCATTAAAATCCGTAGCGTAGTTTTAAAGATCTAAGCATACAGAGGAAGTACAGCGTGAAGCGGCTTTGTTTTATACTATGCAGTGATAAACAAGTATGCACTTCACCTAATCTTAAGTGGCAACCGCAGTCCTAGTGACATCCTAAAAATAGGGTTGCTGTCTGATGCTGATTCGATGATATCTGATGTCAATCACGGATGCGTTCCCACTTATTATCAAGGAGTAAGATGGTCGCCTAATATAAAAGTGAGTCAACCAAACAAGCAGTCGAGGTCGACGAGAATGCTAAGGCATAATATTTGACTTTCATGCTATTTAGTGCACTAATAACCGAAGAAATTATCTTTATTAGACTTTTCAATATAACACGATTATTCATCTTGTAATTTTACAAATTTTTAATCGTTTTGAGCTTATTGACACACGTTATATCTCTATATTTACCTCTTCTTGTTGCAGTTCCTTACACATTCTATCCTTTAAGCTCTCTACTTGTTGCTTGGCTTCTCGGTAAACCGCCTTCCATCAATACAAACCGTTGTATCCTGATGTATCGTCCGGATCATCGATCTGTACGCATTTGGCACTTGGCACGCGATCTGACGATCGTGCGATGCCAGATCCGTCATAAGCTGTCAGATACGGTTTGTTTGCTTTCACGCGTGTCTATAGTTAGAATACACAAAACATCTTCTGTATGGTTGACAGAAATCATTGCTGAACGCTCCATCTTTGATTGCATCCAAGGTTTGCCTGTCATAGGCACATCTGATTCGTCTTTGGAAACCTCTTCAGTGTTTTCGTATAAATTTATTGTTACTACTTCGTAACATGTGTAACCAGCATTATTATTATTTAGTTTTAATTTCCCGGTGGAAAACAAGTTAGTCAAAGTTAAAGTTACGTATTTTTAATCTGTGGTATCCTTATTGTGGCACTTGTGGTATCTGTAGCATCAGCTTCTTAGTATTCTAAACGGATGGAACAAAATTCTTTTAATCACATTTCAGCTTTGAAGATCATATTTTTCAAAAAAAATTTTTTTTTTTAATTTATAGATACAACATAAACAATAGCACGTGTTCCTTACGCATGCAATCAGAATCCGTAGAGAGACATCTTATACCTTGATTTACCGTCTTAGCATCATACTTATCAGCGATCGGCTTACTACTGTTCCTTGTATTGCGTGGTAACCTTGCCTTTGTCATCTTAAGTCGTAATCTAATTACAATGTTATGCATGTTTCTTCTACTAAGCATTGACCTTAAACTTGCTTGAAACATTTCATACACTGATACTAGTAACTAACTGATGTAATGCATATAACACGTGCATAGATACTAATGTAAGTTGTTCTTTATTCAATGAGGGTTCAATGTTATTCAAGGGATTCAGTAGATCCTTTGCAGTCTAAGTAACTAATTTATAGTTTCATACGAGAAACGGACGAGTCAATGACCGCTATAAGATGACTACGTATTAAGATTCTGCCAATCTTCTGGATCGACTTTCTTAGTTGCCTTCTATGACCTAAACCAGAATAGTGCTATTCGACTTCACATGGTTTTGGCGACCAACTTCCTTTCCCACCTGTTGCGAGAGATGTCGTTCACTCCCTTTGCAAATCATCATGTACAGTTTACGAGCACGTCAATACGTCATCCATTGAAACTTGTAATGATTAATCATCGCCAATTATACGGAAGTTGAACCGCCAATTTCGAACTACATCATCAGTCATCGTAATAGTCCCTAACATAAACAAGCGTTCGAAGAACCGTGCATGAATAAGTTCCTTAAAGCAGATGTGTTTCGATACTCCATGTTTGTTTATCTTGAAATTGATTATTTGCGCCCCGATATCGAGTAAAATGAGGTTATTAACAGCGCGCGTAAAAATATGATACAAGGATTGGGTTCGCTTTGTTCAGGCACGCGTAACGTAAATACCATATGCCAGGCGTATGTCTGACCGCCGGCTGATAAATAATGTATGCGAGGTATCAATACGGAAATTATACCGCATTGTCTTATTGGAAAAGGGTTTTAATGGATGGATACTAGTTGTTATATTTAATTTGTACGTGCCCATCAGGAACAAACGTATAACCCATATTTATCTTTTATTTAGGGATGGAATAAATAGAATCACTTCTCAATGGGTCTACATTCTTAATTGAGCCTTTTATCCGTATTTCATGGTTCTAGCTTTAGTAGTTTAGGTTTTGCGACCATTAATGAATATTAAGTAGGTTTCACATTTGTACATAAAGAATTAATTATCAAGACGGTCCGAACTACGTAAAGTATTGGCAATCATACGAAAATGAATCTCATAAACAATTGGATTACAACAATTCTGTACTCATTAGTATAATTGGATGAATGATAAAGATCAATTTCATCATGGATATAATATTTCTTATTTGAAGTAGCTAGCTTATTAACTTATAAATATTTATTGTAGTTATCTTTCATCGCTTTCTGTTTTTAATCAGACAAGTCGGGAAGTAGGATATTAGTGATTTCATCGAACCATTTCCTGTTATATGTTTTGTTTATTTGTGATGAAATCATTCTATGCATGTCTTACATAAATTTGTTATAATATTCATACATTATCTTGTGGAATGTGATCTAGTGATGAAGTTGTTTTTTTGTAATAAATTCGATCAATTTATTAAACAAGAGAGTGAACATGGTTCGACTCCTGAATCACAACTACCACTCTTGCGTTTTGGTTCGTTAATGATGAGGTAAGGGAGACTTGTACCTTTATGAGTACATCGCCGTCAACCCATTAATGTCCCACTACTGGGCACGGGTCTTCTCGCGGAATGAGAGAGTTATTGGCAATAGTCCACCGCGGTGGCCAAGTGCGAATTGGTGGATTTCAAACACTTCCAAGAACATTTTTTTAAAGATCTCTCGGATATGTCGGTTTTCTCACGATGTTTTCCTTCACCGAAAAGCAGTAGTAATTAATTTCTAATACGCACATAAATCAGTGTGGCGTGTCTGGGTTTGAATCTCAGACCTCCCGATAGAGAGGGCAAGTTGCAACCATTAGGCTATCACTGCTCTCTTATGAGTGCACACATTCGTATTTAGTGTTTTATTAACGCATTAATTCATAGCTTCTTTTATTTCCCATTTGTTTATTTATCTTCTGTAGGGATAGTAACTCTCTATATCGAGTTGATGTTGTATAGTACTATGATTTGATACGGCATTACGACTGAAATGTTTCCGACAAGTTTATAAACTTTAGCTGCAAACTTGCATATCACGGAATCTCCAAGAGTTCGGTCAAATGAAACGTCTCTCTGCTTGACATAGGCCATTACTTAGAATAAGCGAGTTTTAGACCAAAGTCTACTGCACTGGCCAAGTACCAGTACAAGGTGGTGGAACCAGTTTAGTTCGGACGGGGAAGTACCACCGTCACACTATTTCTAGCGTGAAGCATTTCTTGCGTTTCGATAGAAGAGTGTGGTGGCCGGCACACTTTCACATGAGGCGACCATCATAGTCCTCTGGAGCAGCAACGCATCTGTGATTGACTTCAGATGGAACCCATGTTCTGTATGAAGTTGATTACAGATGTCCATGGGCGGCAGTGACCACTTAGGTAGATTGCATGCTAGTTGCTACTTCAGTCAGATCAAAAAAAAAGTACCAGTTAGTTAGTCGATTTCACACACCTTTGATATTTCTTAAAGAACTCTCTGCTGTGTAAGATTCTTCACGATCTTCTTCTTTCACCATCCAGTGCCACACTTAGCAACAATTTCAAACAAATGTGGACAATTCTTTCAAAATGCTAGTTTGATGTTTAGTCCATGCTTCGTAACATAAAATGCAGTATAAACAAGCAAAGTCTTAGGAAGGAACAAATAATTTATAATCCCTTCCGGAAATATGAACTTGAAGTCGGTGGTTAGCAACGGAACTCGTAACAAGATGACAACGTAATACTCTAACGTTGGTTTGTTCTGAAGAAACCAATCCAAACATATTATGTTATGTACTAGGCATGTGTGGAAAGTAAGTGTTCATGTACTTCCTTATGAATATTTATAATATGTATTAAAACAAGCTATATAAGAAAAGTCATAATTATTGAAAGTTTTTTTAACATAAACAAGATGGATTCGTTTCCAACATTTTTGCATTACCATCAATCAATTTATTTTTTGTGGACAAATAAATAAAATTTAAAATTTTTGAAAATTGATTTTTTTCTGAATCAATCATCCAGGGAGTCAAGATGTGATATTTTTTGCAGATGAAATTAAGTTATAATGATATTAGTACCAATTTAATATTAGGTTGGAAAATCATACTACAATATAAAATAAGATTTAAAATACAGTTTTCCGGCATAATTTCCTTCTGATTAGACTGAACGTTATTTTTTGCCAAATTTTGCAGACCAAGTATGGTTTATCTATTAATCTACTAAACACTCTTTTATTCGTCATTTCACTTACTGTAATACACTCTGACACATTTTAATGGTAGTAGATTCCTGTGATGTGATATTAGAAGCAACGGGCCGCACCTTCTTCAATCTAATAACATTGGCGTTAAGTGTTTCTATTTTCTGCTTAGATGGAGTCATTCTATTTAGGGGTATCATGTAACCAACCTCTTACAAAACTCTATATCTTAGGTCGCTTACATATGTCCACATGCGTCAGTGATCACTTACTCTCAGATGAACCGCATGTCTGTTAGCTCCTAAAGAATAAAAAAGACCATCAACACGATCTTACTGAAGGATTCCGTAAAAATATCTCAAAGTAATGTCAGAGGCGCCGGGCATCGCGCTTCAAAGCGACTCAAACAGAACAATAGAAAGTGCACAGTATTATTAGAAGTCTGTGTTTCGATATAAAAGTTTTAATAACCGGCTCTAAAACGGGTGAATAATGAGAAAACTGAACGCGAATCAAACGAGTCTTGTGTTGTATTGTTTCTTTTTGTGCGAACGTTTTTGTCCATCTCAAACAAAGGAACACATAAAGCTGCTCGTATTATATGCCGCCGATTTGTCACACCGACAGCGAGTCGCGATTAGCTATATAATATGACAACACCATCAGTATCAAAGCCTATAAAAGTAACTAACCATTAGTTGAGCAGTGATAGCATAATGGTTGAAACTTGCCCTCTCAATCCGGAGGTACGAGGATCAAATCCAGGCACACGTCACTCATTTATGTGCGTATTAGAAATTAATTATCACTGCTTTTTGGTGAAGGAAAACATCGTGAGGAAACCTACACACCCGAAAGTTCTTCAAAAGAAAAGGAACTCGGAGGTTTGTGAAGTCCTCCAATTCGCACTTGGGCAGCGCGGTGGACTATGACCTAAAACTCTCTCATTCTGAGAGAAGACCCGTGCCCAGTAGTGGGACAATAATCGGTTGACGATGAACCATTAGTTTATTTTTTTTTATTTGTACCAGTTGTGAAAGTCCTTTTTTTCCTGTAAGGCGGATTTTGCGAAGTATTAAACAGGTTTTAATGTCTTTTGCCAAAGATGTAAGTCTTATTGGGAGGAACATAGACTTATTGTACTCCAAAAATAGGTTTCTTGAATAAAAGACAAAAGCGAGTTCGGTAGATCATCTTGTAAAATTCCTATCCGCCTGATGACAAGTGATCACTCCCGTCTAGACAACGGCCCTCTTCGGTATAGACTTCTAACATTAGTCTTAACAGGTGTCAACTCTTACCTGAGATCGATTAACATACTTTGCTATCCTAAGGAAGAGGCTACCTTACGTCAATTTTTACTTTACTACCTCTTACAAACAAAAGACGTAGTGGCGGTTCACCTGAAGTCAAGTTATGAAAAAGTTAATTCCGTTAATTAATTTAAAGAGCAAGCTAATGTAACGAGTCTGTATTAATATATGCCAGGCATAATAACAGGTATAAACCAAACAATTGAACCAGTGACGAGTTCAATGACTGAGTGACAAGTACAGTTCAAAAACTTTTTGGCAGACTACAGTATGCAAATGAAGTTGACTTTGGCTCCCAGGTGCCACCCACTTGCAGTTAAAATAACGGAATACCGCAGTGTTTAACATATCATGATATATTAAATGTACAGTGATACATTGATACTCCTACGACAATGAAACCAAAAATATTATAATTAATCTCAATGTTTTGATAGGCTATTAGTTGTGCTTACAACCACAAGTAATCACCATTGATGGGGTTTTTATCTTGGTAAAAATTTAATTCTCACTTCTTTTAATATTTATGAAAAAAACCGAGCTGGAACTATAAGATTGAAAGATCTTTAATTAGAAATCAAACGCGAAGGAAAAGTACTAATCGAGCTCTAACTAATACGCTGGATACAATTAGATAACAAATGAGGTGTTATAGCTAAAAACTCGCTTTCTAAAACATGCTTTCTACACTCATATCCCCATAGTAGGATTTTCTCCTGTCGTGTCGTGGATAACATGGACAAGACGAATACACAAACACCCAAAACATGAGCGTGCTTATAAGTGACAATTTTATAAAATAATTATAATAAAATATTGCAATAAATAGTTTATTTTATAGTATAAAATTTGTAAAATGTCGTTAGGATGCCTTTTATCCAATAAATAAACATGAATTTAAACTCATCATTCAGATACCTATCTGACCGGGAATCGAACCCGGGACCCATTGCGTCAGACCGGTATGGTAACCGCTCCGCCACGCGGGTCGTCAAGCTGAATATACTCTTCATTTTTTTTACACTATCAATTATAAGAAAAAAATATCAATTTATAAAGAGTATAGTTCCCACTTGTATTTGAACGAGGTTGCCCTTCATTATGACCGATTTGAGCACCCGGAAATTAAGGACAATCCCTTCAGTGCCCGCCTCGTTTCATTCTTAAAGAATTTTCGCTAACCTTTCTCGCCCACTTACTAACTGATCGTCTATTTAAATAACATAATTTTGGCATTTCCCTTCAATAAAAACATTACAACAAAGGTATGTTATAAATTATCTTAAATTAAATATCGTGTAGGAATTTTGAGTAGGTACTATTTACACATTAAATGTATTATTTGCGCAATAATATTAGTCTTACATCAACTTATGGTTGGTTGCTTTTTGTATTAATTATTTAAACTTACTAGTGTCCATATAAAAGTAAACGATCGTTAAATAAAATGGACGAATAAATAAGGAAATATATACATAACACTATAGCACAGTTTTATTATAATTATTTTTATGATCCACTGCTGGGCACGAGGCTGTCATCAAAACGGGCGAAGCCTGAAGGGAAGGGAGGGAGTGGAGGAGAACGTGTTAATTAATTAATTGCCCAACCCATGTTACTTATTTTCCAATTTATTGGACTTTTCGTGGCACAGAGTGTATATTTTGCTTTTTTTGTCTGATTGAAGTAGCAAACGAACATGCAGTCCGTCTGATGGTTAGAGGTTACTGCCGCCCATGGACATCTGTGAGCAACTTCAAACAGAACATGGGTTCTACCCGAAGTTAATCACAGATGTGTTGCCACTCCCGAGGACTTTGATGGTCGCCTCATATAAAACGTTTCGGTGGTAGGGTTTAGTTGCCAGCTTACTTTTAAAGGAGGCGACCATCCTAGTACTCAGGAGTAACAACGCACCTGAGATTGACTTCAGATTGAATGACTGTTCTATATAAAGTTGCTTAAAGATGGACTGTAGTTAGCGTGAACTGCCTGCCTATGTGCTATCTCAATGTTATAAAAAAGCCGTGGAGCTACGCGTGTTTAAAGTTGAATATTTGATCGATATTACATGTATTATAGCAAAATAAAATATGAGTAAACGTAAAGTCAAGAACGTATCGTAATATAACATTACGATTAATTTCCTCACACGCGTAAAAGATTTATTTCATACATAAAAAATAAACGAGATGATACACCCCAAATGATTGAGTCGATGTAATACAATATTTCCGACAGAGATTTAAGAACGGACAAGCGTGGCCGACCGGAACGCTTGCCCTGTTAGTCATGCTGACAGGAAGTGGAGATGTTGAAAGACAAACTTCACATAGTTTGAGAATCTGTGTTTCATTTTTATAATAAACGTTAACATTTCGAACGACGGGCGTGCGTGAATCACTTGTCCCAATGCTAATTGGGTTTTCTCTTAGAATGAGGAGGGTTTTAGGCCCTATTCCAAGTGCGGTTTGCGAGAGATATCTTTGATAATGTATATTATATAACTTACGCATTTTGGTATTTTCGACACTTAAAGCATGTAATATTCGTAGTTAATTTCTAAAAGGTGTAACGTTAAGAGAAGAAGAGAAAGATATTTCGATCAAAGAATCTACCGTGACTCAGAGATACCGAAAGTATTACTACGTTATGTGTCGTCAACCCATTATTGTCCCACTGCTGGGCACGGGTCTTCTTTCAGAATGAGAGAGTTATAGGCCATAGTCCACCGCGCTGGCCAAGAGCGAATTGGTGGACGTCAGTGTAGTCTCCGAGAACTTCTTTTTTTAAAAAACTCTCGAGTGTGTAGGTTTTCTCACGATGTTTTCCTTCACCGAAAAGCAGTGATAATTAATTTCTAATTTCTAATATACACATAATTTTATGAAAGTCAGTGGTGCGTGCCTGGATTTGAACCTCGGACCTCAAGATCGAGGGGGCGAGTTTTAAGCATTAGGCAATCACTGCTCTGTTACTACGTTATATCTATCTTAAAGTCAATATACTATATATATGGAATCTTCATCTAAAATAATAATCACCACAATAAACTTACTTATTCAATACTTGAAATTGTTAAATCTCTGAGGTGCATCATGTTAATGATTACGTAAAGATCCGATCTGTATATTTAAAACAGCTCAGAGCTGAGTTACTCATATTAGTAACTCAGATCATTCGATTCTCGTTCTAGTAGATAATGGAACGAATCAAATCGTATATTTATTAGAGTTATTTAAGAGAAAAGCGGAAATTCCTTGCAGACACATTCATACTACCACTGCAATGTTCATGCACATACATCTATTTCTAGCGTGAAGCATTTCTTGCGTTTCGATGGAAGGGTGTGGTTGCCAGCACACTTTCACATGAGGCGACCATCATAGTCCTCGGGAGTAGCAACGCATCTGTGATTGACTTCAGATGGAATCCATGTTCTGTATGAAGTTGATTACAGATGTCCATGGGCGGCAGTGACCACTTACCATCAGGTGGACTGCATGCTCGTTTGCTACTTCAGTCAAATTAAAAAAAAAAACCGTTCCTTTATGTAACACAAAATAGCATGTATGTATATGGAGACAGTATGAGACTTCAAGCATTACTCACCTGACTCACCTCTGGCAGGAAACGAAGGTATTTGAAAGACAACTCGAACAATTTTTAGAATGTGATTCACAGTCGTTTGAACGGTTCGCAGCTTCATATTACGGGCTAATTACTGATCTAAGTACCTATTGACTTCTTCATAAAAATAAGTACTAGAGATTATCGTAACAAGTGGGATTTATGATAATACTTTCAACGTTTCTTTTTGTAATTTGGAAATATAAATGAGCGTGCAGTCTATTTAATGTAATGGCCATAGATGCAATGAGCGCAGTCTTACTTGAGATTGACCGTTTATACCCTAATGATAGATTAGAATACCTCTTATAAGTATATCCCCTTACATAAACTTCATACAGAACACTGCAGCGTTAATATTTTTAAAATAAGTGTTGGATTTGACCCACAAGAGATTCCTAAGCATCAACTAAAACTGCGTTAATTAGAAAATAAACCTGGCAGTGGTGCCTACGAACTAGACCTATTCAGAGTTTTACCAAAATTGTTTTACATACACAATATTGCGTAGTGGTGGTACCATACTCTCTCAAAAGTAATTTAAATAATTAAAAAATTAACACATGATTTTACGTTCTAGTAAAACATCGCGAGAAAATGTATATGAAAGTTTCTAAAAAACTTTCCGAAGTGTTTAATCTTTTAGTACGAGAATCGTACCCCACACTGGGACAGGAATTAATTGACGAGGTGTTAACTATTGTCCCAGTTTCTTTGACCTAAAAATATCTGGTGGCAGAATTGTAAATGAATTTCGCATTGTACATCCCTTTAAGTATGCCGTAATTGATATAAGTACATAAGCTACACCGACAAGTCTCCGGGAGTACAAGGCTGGTCGCTAGTGCCAGCTAATGAATTTAAATTGTACCACTAATTCAGTTTGAAATAGCACGAAAAATATATTTAAGCTCGCTATTATATTCAATGTCTTTTGGCGCTTTATGTTTAAACACTCCTGTTTTGGAAAGTAATAAATGTGATTTGGAACAAATATCACATTTTTGAATATACGTTGATTTGACTTAATGGAATAGAAAATTAAGCAGGTCAGTTCTTATCAAATAGTGCATTTTTGAATAAAGATGGAATTAGTTATAACCAAGTGACAGTAGTTAGAACCTAAAAGCAGTTTTATCCTACTCTATGGGTCTCGGGTTCTGACCTAGATCTTAGGAAGTTTTCAGTATCCAAGTTTTTCTAACAGCTCAGCTTTTGCACGATAATCCCAGCTGTTATGAGGCAGACATAGGTGTTGACCCTGTTGTTCCGGGAACAGAATAGGACTACGGTACCCTCTGCCTGTCGTTAGAGGCGACTAAAAGGGGCTTCCGGGGTTGCGGGCGGGTTGAGTGGTAATTCTGATCGTCCGGCCAAGCGACCTCAGGAAGAACGGCAACATGTGTGGTCGTATGCCACAGTAAAGACTAAAAGCTACGGTGAGCGTTTACGCCCACCAGGGAGGAGCCCGAAAGGGGCATCACGCTCGGAGGATTCCGGTTGTGTTCCGTTGGAGATCCCGGAGTCCTCCAGGCATCGCTGATGATGGCCACTGGGGGGTTATAGTGCGATAAGAATCTCACATAACCCGCGTCGCTCCCAAGTGTCGGGTACCTTTTGAAGGTTTCCCCCTCCTAAAAAAAAGACAGACATAGGTATGTCGTCATTGCTTCCGGGTCGAATCAAAAAGAGTTCCTCCACCTTTGTACTACGTTCCACTATCTTTGTAACCAAATGCTAGTTTGTAAAATGTATAAAAACACAATCACAAGTGTTGACTAACAAAGTTAATTCAGTAACTGTCTGCAATCGCACCAACGGGATATATCTTTCAACGATCGGACCGCATCCGAATATCTTTGCATTAATCGATATAGTTTGTTTACAGATAAATATCCACTGTTGAACTCTTTCCACTGAGAGCTTTCCAATACAAATAAACTATTTGGTGCAAAGAGTGAGGGCTTGAATGTATTTCATTAAGTATTCGTGAAAGTAATGTGATTTGTCGAATTTGAAGTCAAATTTAGAAATTGCCAGGAAAGTATTTTTTTTAACTTGTATTAAAAGGCATAAAGTCGGAAGGAGGGTAGAAATTGTCGTGTTTGCACGTTCACATTAAAAGTGCTAGAAACGGAAAAGGCGCTACAAAGTATCAGTTATCATCTAGCAAGATTTGCAAGTTAGACTGTGTACGGTGCGACCGGAGAAGTACCACCGAAAAATCTACTTCTAGACAGAAATTTTAACATGAATTATCGTTTCTGCCTGTGATTCACATAATAAATAATGTGAATACCATAATTAATTAATAGTAACTTTGAATTTAGAGATTGTCATGTATCGATGGAGAATTGTCGGATGAAACTTTTTGCATTCCTTGACAGGCGGAACTGGGCGGACCTAAATAATTTCTCAATTACTGTACACCATCACGTACCTACCCATGTTCTTGTGAAATAAAATATTTGTATTTGTGAAAAAATCTTACGTTTCGGTAAAAAGGTGTTGTTGTCGACTCACCTTTATATGAGTCCTGCTCAGTTCTTGTCGGAAGTACGACGCAACTGTGATTGTTTTCAGATAGGACAACTGTTTTATATCGAGAAGCTTTCAAATTACAAACATTTACTGGCTCAACAGTTGCTATAAGATAATACATCGTTTTCAAAAAAAAAGCTTTTAAAACCTTTCAGTCTTATGCGAATTGAATCGAACGAATGCAACAGACTTATTCAAGGAGCAGTCAGGAACATAAATTGTGTCCGCTTCACTTCGGAAACGCATGTAAAGGAGTCAACGACATCGACCGGTATTTATTCTGAAAGTTATGGCAACACTGGCATTTTTATTGCCTTTTAAATATACTACCCTCGAGCCCCGGGTTCAGCTGCATTGTTCTACCGTCATGAACAAATGAGGCGTGTCGGATGTACGAGAATGTAAGCGTGTTTCAAGGAACTTGTGTTTTAAGTTGTAGATTTACATATAGATGAAATAAGATGGCAGAATCCTTTATTAGCTATGTTGTCAGTCACAACATTGACCCTCGTTGTAAAGCTACCATACTGGTTTCACACGCAATGAGTTTTGGGTTAGATTTTTGGTCAAGCCATTGTCTGTCAATGTGATCATTTTTAACTTAAATTCAGTAACTGTCATTTACAATAATCAATGCAGCACTTAAGCTTTTTTAGCAAAAATATATGAAAGCAAATAATATTATTAATTGCAATATCATTTAATGAATTAGAGATTTGAAAGCATAAAGCACTTACGTGTTTTTCTCAATATATAATTTTGCATGCATGCCTGCATATTATATTCCTACTACATTTTTTATTAGAACGGTAGAATGTGTATTCTAGGGAAGAAGATTCACCGGGAAAACGCAGCTTTCATGTTAGGTAATACAAACTTCGCCATGTTACGTAGTCCCGTAGGAATTTAGACATAAAAATAGTTCGTCAAAACATTGTAATTTAAAAATGCAACGTTGAATAAAAAAAGTAATTTTGAATGAATTTACTTTTATACTGTAAGTCTCCGGAATTGGGCAGCTGATTTCTTTGTACTACAACCTGTCTTTGTAATATATCAAAATATTGGTTTATACGTAATTTTATTATTAAAAAGCTAAGTTTTGTGAGGATGCGTGTAATTGTTCCACTTTCATAGAAAACTCATATTACTCAGATTCCAATGAAATTACACAGATAGCTTATGACCTTCTTTTTAAGTGGGTAGTGGGTAGCAGCTGGCTTATGCCGGTCTCTTACCGGCTAAACCCCCTACGTGTTTTCTCCTTGCACCGTACAGACCACGGGCACGCTTTCCACGAAACCGGTGTCTGGCCGCTCCCGCTGCTGAGTGTTGAGCATGAAGCTCCTCTCCATCAGCAAGGCGCGCCAGAAAACACAAAAGCACGTCTTACTTCCAAAGCCCCCATGCCCAGATAGTTTATAACCTGAGTCAACTCTTCTTTCTCACTAATCCAATATATGACTGAAGTGAGCAAAGCCACGAATACCCTAATCTTGAATATAAGCGCGAATTTATTCTCCAATATCAATTTTCATGGTGTTTCGTTTAACGATTTAGTTTGATGTGCAACGCCACCTCCGTGATAAAACATATATACGTGCCAACTTTATGGTGATCGGTCAAACGGTGCCGGAGTTTATAAATCTCTTATACATTTACTACGATCCATTTTAATATATTAGGGTTATAAAACTATTACATTATAGCATTATTAATAACAGATAATGTGTTAAAATATCTATCCTAGAAATTTATAGATACTTACTTTTTATACTTGTTTAAAATTTACTTCGAATTACATTTACGACTACTCACCAATTTTTATAAATTAACAACGTGCTCGTTTTCAATATATACGTTCGTGGCTTAACTAATTTGTAGCAAGTTAACGTTTAGATTATTATTAAATTAATAGACAAAATAAAAATATTGAACAAAAATAAAAACACGTCGGATTTCGTAGCGGTTTCCCGCCAAAGTTCTTGACCACAGATAATAAACATGTTCCAACTATGACAGTCCATGATCACATGATTTATGCAGCCAGTCCCAAAAGTAAACGCTAGACTGCAACAACTAAATAATGTTTGTATATTTATTTCTCTAAAATAATGGATCTTGCTTCTCTCGAGTAAGAACTGGGTTTGGACACATTTAAGGAAGAGTAATGTACGTTATTACAATTAATGTTTAAACTTACTATGCTTCATTAAATATTTTTAAAGAGAACTTTAAAAACGCTATCGAAAATATATAAATAATACTTTAGGAGTCGAGTAGGAGAAGTAATAATATTTAAGAACTATAATAATCATCAACAAAGTGTTCTATATAGAATGAAGTAAATTGTAAGAAAATTTACTTTTTATGTATAGGTTATAGAAAATTTATGTATTATGTATAGTAGTATTAGTGCAATGACATATACCACAGTGCCGTATACCATAGCTGCACCAGCTCACTAAACGTTGAACCTATTTTCTTACCATTCCATAATATATATGTATATATCGCGTCACTTAAGATTTGAATAAAGCCTGGGTCCACAAACTCTTACTCATGGAAATACAGTTAACGACAAATAGGTTCGAGGCGGTCCGCCATCGCTCCAATTACTCCCACTGTGGCGAGTGGTATCGCCGGAGTTGGGTTTTGTGAATGAATAATACAATCTAATTAAAGAGCGTGTCGTCGTGGGCGGCTGCCAAGACGCGGGTCGGTTGACGGTGACCATGCGCTTAAATTTATGAAAACAGTTACATTTTTTAGGATAAATAACAAAATATTGTATTTAAATTAACTTTTAGAAATAAACAATGCTCTATGCACTTCACTCCTCAAACGTAGACTTATCGTGCAACCTAGCACATAAATCTAAATTTATTATTCTGGTACGGTCAACGCGTTACGTTGATAATTATTGTATTAAAAAATGAAATATTTACAAGGTGGTAGAACCAGCGTAGTTCGATCGGGGAAGTACCACCGCCACACCTATTTCTAGCGTGAAGTATTTCTTGCGTATCGATAGAAGGGTGTGGTTGCCGGCACACTTTCACATGAGGCGACCATCATAGTCCTCGGGAGTAGCAACGCATCTGTGACTGACTTCAGATGGAACCCATGTTCTGTATGAAGTTGATTACAGATGTCCATGGGCGGCAGTGACCACTTACCATCAGGTGGACTGCATGCTCGTTTGCTACTTCAGTAAAATAAAAAAAATAAAAAAAAACCGCCAAAGGATTTATTTTTATATTTAAACAGTAAATAATATGAACGAAAATGTGAAGCATGAAGTGATCACTTCGATACGCTGATCGTTATTTAAAAATTCTATTAAAAGGACTTATTTTTGTATTATAAATTATGTAATGAATATGAATGGCCGCATGAAGTTGCATTAAACTTTTCTTTTATGCTTGTGTGCGTAATAAAATATAAGAAAGTTTTTTTAGTATGTGATCATATTGTGATAGTGCTATATCATATACACTGAAAAAATATATTGCCACTGTGGTGTATTAAAAGATAACAAATAAACAATCCCTAATTTAATGAGTTCCTTTTGAATACTGCTGCTAAACTCATTGTGCTTATCCTTAACCTCTCGATTCGCAGTCAAAAAACTTAAAATGCAATTAATTAAAAATGTGGTCACAGCTCCTTAATTTTCCGTCCGGTTTTCCGTCCGCATGCTGGCAACACTACTTTGGCGCGTACCAACCACAAGCGCGGACAATATTTAATAGCGGTTATTTATTATATTGTTAAATACAACAGAAGAATAGTTATTGTTGCGTGACGGTCCTTGGCCTACCTTCTCATACGTTTTTCAGCTTTGGATTAAGGGATAAATTTAGTCTTTGTACGTTGGTTTAACATATTTTTAGACTTTTTGCAATGTTTACGATTTTATTAGATAATCAGATTATCTGAATCATACATTATCATTTTAGTAAAGAAAAATATTGAAGCACAGTAAAGGATTTTCCACCAATTCGCACTTGGCCAGCGCGGTGGACTAAACTCTCTCATTCTGAGAGAAGACCCGTGCCCAGCAGTGGGACAATAATGGGTTGACGACGAAAGGATTTTCTAGTTTTGGGAAATACTGTAACTGGATCATGATTTTTCAAAAATAAACGATCTAAAATTATGATATTTTTAATGACCAACATAAATTTCAACTTTTCTTTCATGTCATAAATTATATCAAAAATAAACTAAAATAGAAAGAAATCGAGAAAAAGTACAAAAACATGAATGTCATGTATGTAATATCGTTAGAGACTATGGTAATATAAGCAAGAAAAGTTAATCTAAACAATTTAATATAACTGCTATAAAATTACTTATTTGTGAATTATCTGAAATACAAAAATCACATTCGTTTTGTACAACTGAAAAAGTTGGTATGTGTATTATTTTGACACAAATAATTTATTTACACCGGATATATCCGCTCCTTTCGCATCCGGGAAATTTTAAATCTTTAAAATGGTAACATTTTTGCTACATTCGAACACAAAAGATAATGCAACAAAATTTGTTTAACAATATATTTAATATAGCGTCAATAATTGTTTAACAGAAAAGCTCGATTGGCAGGTCCAAGGTTCAAATCTCAGACACACACTGCTGATTTTACAAAAAATATGTGCGTATCAGAAATTAACTGTCAATGTGAAGCATTGACAATTAATTTAATGAAAACATCATGAGGAAACTCACACACCCGAGAGTTATTTAAAAAAAGTTCTCAGAGGTGTGTGAAATCTACCAATTCGCACTTGGCCAGCGCGGTGGACTGTGGCCTAAAATTCACTCATTCTGAGAACACCCATGCCCGGGAAGTGGGATAATAATGTGTTGACGACAATTGTTTAAAAAGCTGGGAACATTTTTTTCCTATCAAACTTAATAAATATCCTCATTGTCAGCCTTTTCCACCATTTTTATAAATATTTAATACAGTAATAATAATTCCGAAGTGATCTTTCGACTGTATTTAAACAGTTTTTTTTTTGTATACCGTTAAAAAGATACAGAAAAGTTGAATCTTGCACAATTATGTCATTATTTAAACATTTTTAAACCTATGAATAAAACCTAAATTTAGTGTCATATATTATTTATAAAGTTTCCATCTTGTTTTATTTTTGTGTGCCGTGTTATAATTTTTTTCAGTGAAATTTTTTGAAGAAAATTTATCAATGAAACTTCCGCTCTCAGACTTAATGACAATTCGTGCACGGTACTTTTTAATGGGACTCTTAGTGTGGCTACTTTGAGAGTAGATTCAAAGCCCATTAGCTGATAGGTAAAATTCGCTATAAAAGAATCCACCCACGGGCAATCTTAAACATCTTTGACAAAGCCACATTAAGCAATCAGATAAGCCCATTTCGTAAAAACTCCTTAAAAATATGTTTCATTATTAATATAATGTCTACCTACTCTGTCCTAGTGAAATTAATGGAATGATGAGGCAATGGCGATGGCAAAACTGAATAAAAACAAAAAAAACACGCTCTCTGCACTCATAGCCCAATTTTTAGATTTTCTCCTGTGTTGTGGGTACCATGGACACACACAAGACGAATAACAAACACCCAGACCCAGTACACGAATCTAAACTCATCATTCAGATACCTGTCTGGCCGGGAATCGAACCCGGAACACATTGCGCGTCAGACCGGTACGATAACCGCTTCACCACGCGGTTTGTAAAAACATTTTCTTAAAGTTGAGCAACAATAATCATAGACAGAATCTCGTGTTAAAAATAAGTTGTAAGCATAAAAATGCAGCAGAAACATAATATAAACAATTATAATACATAACGGGTACACACGATATGCGGTTTATGTATTCTTATAGAATTCTTTTTGCCGATATTTCGACCCAGTTGCATGGATCGTGGTCACGGCCAAGCTGCGGTGGCGGGGACAAACCGTTGACAAGCCAATAAACAAAACTTATTTACTATAATTAATTCAAAATGGATCTGACCTTTTCATTATCTGCTCTTAGGGGTTTTCTTTTAATGAAAAGGTTTACTTTCTGTTTTACCTACGGTTCCCACTATCATAGGGAGTAATCTTTCTTAATCTTACATGTTTTCCATTAGTCCAATACTTTTGTATACTATTCGAACAAAGAGACAAACACCATGTAATAAAAAAAAATAAAAAACTAAAGTATGCGTTGAAAAAAACCAGATCCGCTGAGTTTTTTTGCCAGATTTTCACAGTTGAGGTCGTATTCCGTTCTTAGGGTCTGTAGCCTCGGGGTCAGAATAGGGCTATGGTATCCCCTGCCTGTCGTAAGAGGCGACTAAAAGGGGCTTCCGGGGTTGCAGACGGCTAGAGTGGGAGCTCGAACCGTTCGGTCAGGCAATCCCGGGAAGGACGGCGGTATGTGTGGTTGCATACCGTCGTAAAGACTAGACGGAGCGGTGGGCCCAGCCGCCCATCTGGGAGGAGCCCGATGGGGCAGCGCGCTCGGAGGATTCCGGTTGAAGTCGTTTCGAGATCCCGGAGTCCTCCTTTTCAGCGCCGAGGACGGCCACCGGGGGGGGATTTTAGTGCGGTAAAAATCCCACATAACCCTGCGTCGCTCCCACGGCGTCGGGTACCTTTTGAAGGTTTCCCCCTCGAAAACAAAAAAAAGGTAATGAAAAAAAATATTGTAACTGACAATTTGTAAGTGACCTTGTAGATATATAAATAATAAGGACATTTAATTTCATTTAATTACCTTAATAATAATAGATATCGCATTTGTATAAACCTATTTATATTATTTTACTATACGTGTTAGAAAACAATGGCAAAGTTAAGTAACAATAAGGAATAGAAGATTAAAAATATGATATACGACAAAAATTAAGAATTCCTCTTTTTAGTCGCCGTTCAATTATTACATCACTCCGCCCACGCCTCCGGTAATGCGTTGAAAATAAAAATGCGTTCAATGAAAGGCCCTATCCGGTTGAAGAGGCCTACATGATATATTGGCCGTTAGCGAAACCCGGGGCCTGGGTTTTGACCACTAAATTCTGACGTATAATCGCTGATCTGATGAACTACGACATTCATTATGACGTAAGAATCTAATATCCTCAGATCGAGAAATTATGATGGCAAGATATTTTTAGTGATGTTTAACACTTAAAGCCCTAGAATAACGCTCTTGATTTCTTGTCAAATGTAGCAGCATGCAGTCCATTTTTTTTTATCTGACTGAAGTAGCAAACGAGCATACAGTCCACCTGATGGTAAGTGGTCACTGCCGCCCATGGACATCTGTAATCAACTACATACAGAACATGGGTTCAATCTGAAGTCAATCACAGATGCGTTGCTACTCCCGAGGACTATAATGTTCGCCTCATGTGAAAGTGTGCCGGTAACCACTCCCTTCTATCGAAACGCAAGAAATGCTTCCCGCTAGAAATAGTTGTGGCGGTGGTACTTCCCTGGTCAAACTACACTGGTTCTACCACCTTGAAAACTTTCTACCACCATTTCATGGTAAGTGGTCACTGCTGTACACGGATTTATAATTAAGCTAAAGATAAGAATAATCTTTTATTGTTCTTTGGCTCTAATGCGTTACTACCTCTGAGGGACTTAGTTGGAAAGACCTTGATAAGCATATCTCATTTACCATACACTTCACTGTTATTAGTAGCAAAAATGTACACCTGAAAAAGCTCAGAATTCGAAATAGATATTAAACGTTTATTTCAATTTCAAAACGTAGAATTAAACCACAACAGTGTAGAGCAGCTAAAAGTGACTCATTTTATATTTAATAAAGATGTTTTAATGTTTCGCGGTATTTTAAAACGAATTAATGTTGGAATAATAGACAAGACTACGAAAAGAAAGCATACACACATTTTCGGGCGATTTATTATCGATTAAACACAAGAATATCAACATCAAAAGCTCTTTGAAGTCGCAGTAAATCACGGAAGATGACAAAAATGCAATTTTATTACCAAACCACGATCTTGTTGTGTGTACCTTTGTCGTAAAAATGCTGAAATAATTTCAGATCAAAGCGGCCGTGATGAGTTTTAAAATTGAGCTAATTAGATGCACTGGCGATAACTGTTATTTTGTTATAACTGTTACTACTGTCACAAGATGACGACTTCCTCGCTAAATATAAAACTGTGTAGGTATAATGACGCTAGTATGATTTATTCAGCTATGACACACGCGATTTAAACGACAAAAATATTATTTACGCGTTAAATAATATGAATTTTATTTTCGAATTGTGACATACGTGATAATAGTCTCGTTGTGCGTGAATTGTCACGTAATTTGTATGTTTATTTTTTTATTAAGAGATGTCTAGAAATGTGATAAATTTAAATCGTACATAATCTTAAAAGAGTACCTATTTCAATTTGATTTTATATCGTTATCCGACAACAGTAGCCCTATTGTCATATCATTTAGCACAAGTTTGAAGTGTCTGAAGTGTGTTATAATTTCATACATACAATATGGGCTGAGTCCTTAAGGAGAGCAACGCATTTTAAAATGTCTTACGATAGAACTTATAAAATTCCTATACTTCTTTTTATGAGAAAATAGCAAACAAGCGTTCACCTGAAAGTAAATGGTAACCGCCGCACATGGACATTTGTAATTAATTTCAAATAGAAATAGTGATTAGTCTGTAGTTAATCACAGATGCGTTGCTACTCCAGAGGCCTAAGATGATAGCTTCGTATGTAAGTGAACTGGCAACCAAAAAACAATACCCTTATATTTCTAGAAGTAAATTAACACTGATTTGCGGTAATGGAAAACATCGTGGGGAAATTTACACTTGAAAGTTCTCCAAAAAAAAAGTTCTCAAAGGTGTATGAAGTCTACTAATTCGCACTATGCTCTAAAACCGCTCTCATTCTAAGAGAAGCCCCGTGCCCAACAGTGGGAGTATAATAATTTGACGACGATGACGACTAGAAATCTTTTAAACATGCTATCAATATATTAATGGTAAACATTTGTTTTTAATTGAAATAGCAAACGAGCATGCAGTCCACCCAATGGTAAGTGGCCACTGCTGCCCATGGACATCTGTAAACAACTTCATACAGAACATGGGGTTCTATGGGTACGCCCGAGGACTATGATGGTCGCCTCATATAAAAGTGTGCGGGCAACCACACCGATCAACAAATGGTTCACGGTAGAAATAGGTGTGGCGGTGGTACTTCCCCGGTCGAACTACACTGGTTCTACCACCTGGCAAACATTTTATTCAAAGTACATATAACTTAAACTTTGCATTTATTCAAAGCGTGCGACAAAGTCATGAGCCAAAGTTTGACGCTACAGTCTCAGCTGTGTGAATATTTAGTATGTGTTACAGTTGAAATGCATCGCGTGATTTCCAACAAAACTTAGTTTCTTGGCACGTCAAGACGTTCAAGCCTAAAGCTAAAACAAGTAGTAAAAAACATTGAAAAACAACGCAAAAAACTGTTAGATATGATATGTTTTCATTGTTAAACCGTTTTCAATGGACTTTCACAGCGTTGTCTAGTTAAGGTTTTTATAGAAAATTCAAGAAACAAATAAAACACCTGATAAATTGACATCGATTTGAATAGATACTATTAGATTACTTTTACGAAACACGCGTATATAAACGTATAACGTAAAAACGTATTAAATAATATTATGTTTATATGTTATAACGTTTACCTTAACTCATATTATGATACCTTACACTTAGTAGAGACATAAGTCTATGTGATGGTAACTGACCTCTGACGCCCATAGGTATCTGTAGTCAATACCACATTAGTCTTACCTGATGTTTTGTAAATCTATTTTGTGTTGTGTCTTAAGTAATGAAATAAATGTTTTATCTATCTATCTATCTATCTATCTATCTGATGTTAGCTGCATGTGTTGCTATTCAGAGGACTAAGTTGGAATGTAAAAACAATATGGCAAAAAAGATATACAAAGAAAAAAGACAAACTCACTGAGTTTCTTGCCGGATCTTCTTAGTTGAGGTAGTCTTCGGATCCGGTGGTAGTGTAAAAAAATATACGTAACTGACAATTTTTTAGTAGGCCTCGTAGACCTATGCAAAAAAAATACACGAAGAAAAATTTGAAAGTGGTAGAACCAGTGTAGTTCGACCGAGGAAGTAACACCGCCACGCCTATTTCTAGCGTGAAGCATTTCTTGCTTTTCGATGGAAGGGTGTGGTTGCCGGCACACTTTCACATGAGGCGACCATCATAGTCCTCAGGAGTAGCAACGCAACTGTGATTGACTTCAGATGGAAACCATGTCCGGTATGAAGTTGATAACAGACGTCCATGGGCGGCAGTGACCACTTACCATCAGGTGGACTGCATGGCCAATTGCTACTTCAGTTAGATAACAAAAAGATATTTCATTTCATTTCATGTCAGTTCATTTCATTTCATTTCTCGGATATGTATGCTTCTCTTACCACACCCGTTACTAGTGTTGCCCAAATTCAGTCTTGGTCTTGCAGTCTTGGTCTTGTTCTTGCGTTTTTGCAAGACCAAGACCAAGAACAAGACCGCGTATTTTTAGCAAGACCAAGACCAAGACTGACCGTGCAAGACTTGAGCAAGAACAAGACATAGCCTGCAAGACTCTTGCGTCTTGCAGCTAGGACTTAGCGCTATTTCACTGAGTAGTTAGGTGTAACAGTTCGGTGTATAGGTAGGTACGCTTAGGAATTCTATGAGACGCAAAAAACTGTATCAAAGAATATGAAAAACTGGGCCTATGCGCATTACGACTAATACCATAAACATAGCGAATAAAAAAATATCTATTAAAATCAAACTGAGTGCATGCATAGTTATGTTTTAACCATCGGCACTTTAATAATGCGACATCAAAGGTTTTGTACTTACTTCTCAAAGAAATTTGCCGCTTTTCGGAAGTACAAGGTTATGATACATGCGCCGGCGGCTTCTTTTGAAATCTAAAACAATCGTTGCCGCCACGCCGAAATCATAACATTTGACACTATTTGATTGCCGCCATAGGGCGTAGGTATACTCATGCAAAATAATTTCGAATTTTAAGAGTACCTACAGGTATTCCAAAGAATAAATAAGTTTCAGAGTGCTTAGAATGAAAATGAATACATTATACTGATCACCCAAGTAGTATTATGATTGGGATAAAATGGTAAGGATAGGTAGTAGATGTCATATTAATTCATTCTAGTAAGTATATATTATAATATTGATTACTTATATGGTTTTAAACTAATTACTTAGGTACTATTATTGTACATTTAGTCAAACTTTAATAAATAGTAATAGACTAATAGGTAATTGCAAGACTTGCAAGACTCTTGCTGCAAGACCAAGACCAAGACTGGCTAAGTCTCGTCTTGTTCTTGCATTTGGGCAACACTACCCGTTACACCAGAACATAAAACCTTTAATTAGTCACAATAGTTCTTGGAAATTAAATCAGTGGCTATATAGATTATATCTGAACTTAACAGATAACGTTATGATGACTACCATTACGTCTTCAGTAGGTTCAGATATCGATCAATATTTGTTTTAAAAGTTTGTCTGTTGACAATCCATGTCGGCCTATCAAGACGTTCTCAAATTACCAATCAGTCTATTTTTAAGCTATAAAATAAACAATAAACTACACTACGAAAAATGCATTTTTTCTACATAAACATATAAATGAAATATTCATTTACTGGTTTATTTACAAGAATATAAAACAATATATTTTTATAATCTGTTACAACTGTACCTACTTCTCAAGTGATGAGTCCTTAAATTATATATTTTTTTACTTCCATGTACCATATATAAAAAAACTGTACCTATAGCCTATGTAGCTCATACAACTGAGACGAATTCAATTTAATTTATGTTAAAATCAAACATTCATCTGTTGACAAAAACAAAAAAATATATTATAAAAAATAATATAAAAAAGTTAAACTCTGCTTTGTTTAACTTCTTTATAATTTGTGTGTATCTGGATTGAACCGTTAATGGGTTATGGAACAGTTTGAAAGAGAAAGTATATGAGACAAACCAGCCAGTTTCTGGTAAGCTGCGACTCCTGAGGAACTAATTGAGGTATGTCAACATCAAATCTTATCTGAAGTTGAAGAGAGCCAATGGGCGTAAGTTACCACTTATGATGATTGACTTGATGAAGTGAACGAACACGTTCGTTTGGCATTTCTGTAAGAAAATAATTAATAAAAAGTAATGTTCCATAAATTGTATTTATAATTAGCTTTCACTACACAGTTCTAGCAGTGTCACGTGACCGATACGCGGTGGGCGGAAGCTTTTACGGCATTTCCTTTATATTATGTCATAATAAATTTTGCGGTTTGTCGTTATAATTTTTTGTGAATTCATATAAAACTGACCTATCTACCGTCCACCTGGTGGTAGGTGACTATCATTTAACATGTGGACGTAAGAAATAAAGCATCAAAGGATTTTTAATTTATAAATATCTATTACCTATGTCGCTGCTTGAATTGAATAATTATAAAATAAAAAACCGCTAATGTTACAACAGAGTCAGGGGAACATTATACGTTTCTTTAACATAAACAACAATTATAGAAACGACAAATCTCTTCCATTGCATGGCTGTAACCTTACAACTAATAAGAGGCATGTACAAACGGCCTAAACTGTACATTGTCATACTGATTGACATTATATATACAAATACAGACAGATACAAATAATAATTACCTCAAAATTATACATACGAAGCCTTTCTACACGTCAAAAATGTTATACTATATTCATATAGTGACATTAAGGTCGGTTTGCCGTAAATTTATGTTAAAATCGGCTCATATTGTTTAAAAACTATGCCTAAACGTCAGTTTGACATGACATGTATTTGTTATTATCTGTATTATGTTATGACTAATGGAATACTGGTTAATAGTCGGCGTTCCTTCGCTCGTGTTTGTCAAAAATGTCACATGATTTGGATTGTGTTTTTAAAAGCGGCCTAAGAATACGGCATGTTTATTTATTTATTTATTTAGGAAACAAACGATTACATAATTCACAATATTAGTATAGTACATTAAAGAAATACATAGAACAGTGAAGTTTAGTTTTATTAAATTAAAACACAGTTAATACACACACACGCTTCCTACACTCATAGTCCTACACTACTTTCTCCTGTGTCGTGGGTACCATGGAAATACACAAGACGAATACACAAACACCCAGACCCAGAACATGAATCTAAATTCATCCTTCAGATACCTGTCTGGCCGGGAATCGAACCAGGGACCCATGCCGCGTCGGACCGGTGTGGTAACCGCTCCCCCACGCGGCTCGTCTTTAAGTTTATGCGTTCGCACTCTGCTATTTATCATTTAATCTTAAGAAATTTGATCCGCGTAGCCAAGCAGTCATAATTTATTTTCAATGTTTTATCATTGTGATAGAATATCTGAAACGCAATTAATTCTGGCTTTGATTCCCAGCTAGACAAATATTAATTGATGATGAATTAGATTTCTGGTCTGGGTGTTTGTCTATTCGTTTTTCTGTGTTCGGTACACCCACGATACAGGAAAACACCCTAGTGTAGTGTGATGAGATTTAGAAAGCGTTATGTTTAATATTTTTTCGTTCAACTATTTTCTGTAATATTGAACCTACCCTAAAACAAATATAGCACTAAATTGGGTATTAATGCCAATTACCTAAGTGAACAATCACAGTAACTACTTAATTTACATTCAAGAACTTCAAAGAATATTTTTGAGCAAGTTATAATCCAACGGCCGCTCATGACATTGCCTCGGGTTGCTCCGGACCGCGATAAAACACCCGGCCCCATGATCTACTTTACCTAATTACCCGCAATACCCTCATTACAGTTCATCATTATAACCCGATCGCCGCCGATGACTCAATTCCATCCACCCAGTTGAAAATAGCATGGACCGCGTCGCCAAACAAAAATTATGAAACGTAGAAAATATGACACAATGGTATCGTTAAAGTTCATAAAGATACCAAAAAAGTTACACCAGCGGGCCCTGTGATGACGAACACTGCCAAATTATAAGTGCCTTACGAACAACGAACTATATTTTAGAAACACTGGTGCTCCGAAACAATAATAGAGTAAAGATAATGTTAGGAAATGTAATGGGACAAAAAGTGCGCGTGAACGGATCGAAGCGTTTAAGATGTTAGACGTTTTCCGCGGTTTAAAGAATCTCATAAAGGTGAACTATATTCAAATCGATTCACCGGTGTTCAGGCTGCATTATTCTATCACGGTTATCCTGTTGATGTCGTTCAGTTTGATCGTGACGACGCGTCAGTACGTGGGGAATCCTATCGACTGCATCCATACCAAGGACATCCCTGAGGACGTGTTAAACACGTACTGCTGGATTCACTCGACGTATACCTTGAAGAGCTTCTTCAATAAGAAGGTGGGAGTGGAGGTCCCGTACCCTGGGATCGGTAACAGCCGCGAAAAGGGCAAGGAAGACATGACTGACCGCAAGATTTACAAGTACTACCAATGGGTGTGCTTTTGCCTATTCTTTCAGGTGAGTGATAGTACTTAGTTCATTTTACTTTCATTTGTATGTTCTTGTTATAATACGAGATTACCATCGTTTATACAATATTTAGATTCATTTTCCATGTTGTTGCGTCTTCTTCTGTATAAGTACCGAAGTGATGGAAATCTTTTGATGTTTTAGAAGGTGGTAGAACCAGTGTAGTTCGACCGGAGAAGTACCACCGCCATACCTATTTCTAGCGTGAAGCATTTCTAGCGTTTCGATGGAAGGGTGTGGTTGCCGGCACACTTTTATACGAGGCGACCATCATAGTCCTCGGGAGTAGCAACGCATCTGTTATTGACTTCAGATAGAACCCATGTTCTGTAGTCTGAAGTTGATTACAGATGTCCATGAGCGGCAGAGACCACTTACCATCAGGTGGACTGCATGCTCATTTGCTACTTCATCAAATAAAAAAATAAAAAAAAAAAATCAATTTAGTAAATGTAAACTTGATATTCACCGAAGTGAAACATGGACAATTTTCAATTAGAACAGATTATATTTTATTTTTGGTGACATATATTCAATTCAAACACAGTTTTTAAATATAAACCTTCACCAGGGAATTAAGTTTCGAGTTACCTATTTGAAAAACACCCACTTCAAGAAAAATATTTGACAAAAGCTATTAAAAACAATATCGCATTATATATTTTACATTGTCCGTAAAGTAATCAACGCATGTTTTTTTTATTTCGTAAACGTATTATAACTATTGTTATCCGTTAAAGTTATTTTTTCGCACCCCTTCGACCTTTATTTACTATTCCAAATCTTACATTTATCTATTCACATTTTTTTGTTAAAAGGGATCGGAAGTTCGCGCTTATTAAACGGAGTCGCCATTGGGCTTTCTTCTAACTATAAATAACAAAAGATACACACGTTTCACGCGGTTCAATAACCCTATTTTGCCTAAACTTTACCTGTATATAATAACCACACGTGTTACTCAACGCATATTTAATTTAGGAACGCCAAAATTGGGTTATTAATATGGCAGTGTTGCCCGCTCAAAAAGGCAGGTGAAATGTCGCAACTGCGTTAGCGCATAAACGGCTAACTAAAACAAAAGCCCAATATTAGATCTGTGTTTACGTCGCGACCCGTTTCACAATTTTTATTATCTGTGCTGGCTTTAATGATCCGTTAAATTCATGTTAATCTGGGTCGTTAATCAAAACGGGGTCCAGATTTTTTGGGTAATCAAAATATTTCCGCTGGCAATGCACGTATTGTACTGGACCTATGTTTTGTTCTGCGAATCTAAATAAACAAATAATACGACGCATTAGTCATGGCTGTCTGGCGTGAAATATAGTCATACAGTTTTAGTATTAACAGTCTAGTAACCTATATTTCAAATTTACAGTCTATGGTTTTTTGGTGGGTCGTTCCGTTCTACGTAATTTCAAAGGTCACAATTCTACATCATAAATACGAGAAAATAGATGTATACAAAACGCATCCACAACCTCGTATCGTTTTCTCTTTTCTTTCATAAAATAACAAGTATCTTCAAGGATATTTAATCTGATATTTTCAAGCTTAATTAACGTGAATATGTAGTAAATAATCTGTTAGATCAGCTTTACTTTACAAATAACCGTAAGCACTATTTCTATGTAATATCAGAAATTAATTATTCAAAGGATTTTAGAGTTTCATGTCAATGGCCATTAAAATAATGTTCTTATAGAACAGTTTGAATAATCATATCTAATCCTAATGCTAAATCATGCATTTTTCAAAACAAAGTTAAGAAAATAAGGAAAGCTCCTTATGGAGAGTACACTCTATTAATGTGACGTCATGAACAATATCAAACAATTTGACCCAGTTGACGGCAACTGTTTTTATTTTTTAGGGACGCACAGGAAGGCGCGAATCTATGCAAATCGTAACAACATGCTAATATCTTGAATATTACTAGCTTAACCCGCGTTTTCGTTAACGCGATTTTGCGACTCGAATTTAATTCTTTGTATTTAATCATTTATATATTGATCCGCCAATTTGTCTATCAATTCGCACTTGGCCAGTGCGGTGGACTATGGCCTAAAACTCTTTCATTCCGAGAGAAGACTCCTGCCCAGCAGTGGGACGATAATGGGTTGACGATGATGATATATTGATAGCCGATTAATCTTTATTTTATTTTTTATTAATTAGGTATTACTTTATGTCACACATTTCATTTCAATGACACTTAAATTTCACCAGGATTATCACTACATAGTATAAAACAAAATCGCTTCACGCTGTCTGTACCTATGTATGCTTAGATCTTTAAAACCTACGCTACGGATTTTAATGCAGTTTTTTTTAAATAGATAGAGTGATTCAAGAAGAAGGTTTTTATGCATATTATAGTGAAGGAACATTGATAATTTTAGATTTTTGACTTTTGGGCGAATCGAAGTCCGCCGGGCCAGCTATTTATAATATAAATGTCAATCAAAAAGCAAAATGGGCTATTTCGTTACCAATTCCCTCTGCTATTTTGAATTTCCGTTTGCGAGTACATTTTGTATATCCGAGGTATAAATTTTTACGGGTTAATTTTTTTTATATTATTTTTGAAACAAATTTAATATTGAATTTAAAATACTTCTCTTCTCTTCTACGTTAATTATTGAAACTGTCTTTGGATCATATTGACTATTTTGCTATTTTGATCTTAAATTATTTCATAAATATTTTATTGTTTTACTTTGATATGACAGAATTTATACTATCCTTAATATCTATTAACGTATATGTTATTATATTTAAGCACATATATAACCACATTGATTAAAGAAACCTAAATATCCTGTTTATTATTATATCGTGCAATAATAGAGTCCAAGATAGTCGATATACTAAGCTTAGCGATTAAAAGTTCATTAAAATTCCTGTCAGACTCTTTCTTAATTCTATTATTGTGAAAAATATGTTAGTGGCTACTTAATTGGTTCGTTTAATTTTACGATCGCTGCCAGTTTCTTTTGAACAAGTTACCAGTGTTTACGTCATAAGATTAATGTTTTATTTATCTTAATTAACTTGAAAATACATTAAATGAAATGCTACTTTAAATGTTTTTTAAATTTAATTTAAATTTTGATTTTTTTTTATATTTTTAAATATAAAAATAAAGACATTTCATTTCGTTAAACAAATGCGTATTCAAAAATTCACACTTCAATCGGTTAAGGTTAACGGGTTAATTTTTTTATTTGCTTACAAGAGTCGATGCGATTTAGGAGTTTGCATCAAAATAATAATATAAAATAGTTTTTAATACATTATAATAATATAATGTAACATTTTAAATGATCTTTTTATTATCTTTCAATTAATACCCAAGTAATAATACAAAAAAACGACCTATCCCGCTCTTTTTTCAGTTCGCAGATTATAAATTATAAATCTAATGCCACTGACAACTGCAAAGATTCGATTTATACGTCGTAATGTATAGAATCTGTCAAGCCACTTAGGCGGCAGAGCGTGTCAAAGAAATCGACGTACATTCATATGCTCGAACAATAAATAATACCTCCTTTTGACGGATGAAAAGGGATAATCGCAGCAATGGAATTGTAGCTTAAACAGCCATGACACTTGTTAAACGTAGCAAAAGAAGCTTGCGCTTTATTCGCTTAATATCGACTGCTTAGCATTCGACGAGCGGTCGCCACTAGACGACCCAATTTCACTTTATTAACTCCTTTAATGGATATACTCTTATTTTTAGTTTTATTTTGTGTTACATTGTAAGCGTGACTACGCCAATTTTGTTGAAAAACAATAAAATTTTCATTGTAATTATTTTAGTTGAACTGCCTTAAAATGGCCTTGGCCGTGTGGTGTCGGTCTTGTGAATAGCACCACTCCCTCTCTTCCCGTGGATGTCGTACGAGGCGACTAAGGGACATAAATCCAAGAGATGGGCAGCAGCATCTCCTTGTGTAATTTACATCTACTGCGGTCACCAACACGCTTGCCAGGCGCGGTGACTATCGGCAGAAACCCCCAATGAAAGGTGCAGAAGAACCCCGGCCCCCAGTCCCCGGCAGCCCCGCTATTCCAGGCTACGGTAGCGGCCTAGGTAACGGCGGGGCAGGGGGTGCTAAGAATCTCCGGCAGAGATCCGGCTACCGCAACCGACGACTTCTGCACCTGGCAACATACAACACCAGGACACTGAGGACCGACGAGAAGATACAGGAGCTGGAAGAAGAGATAGACAAGTTGAACTGGAGTGTTTTGGGATTGTCTGAAGTCCGAAGACAGGGTGAGGACACGATAATCCTCAAATCGGGCAACTTGTTCTATCACCGGGAGGGCGACCACCTGTCTCAGGGTGGTGTCGGGTTCCTCGTCCACAAATCCCTCGTCAACAACGTGGTAACAGTCGACAGTGTGTCGTCAAGGGTAGCGTACCTTATACTCAGAATATCTAAACGGTATTCGCTGAAGGTCATACAGGTATATGCGCCGACTTCGACACACCCAGACGATGAGGTCGAGGTTATGTATGAGGACGTAAGTAGAGCCATACATACCTCAAAGACCCACTTTACCGTTGTTATGGGGGATTTTAACGCAAGACTAGGCACGCGGAACGATGGCGAGCGGAAGGTGGGGCCCTTTGGAATTGGACAACGGAACCACCGAGGCCACTTGCTTGCCAACTTCTTGGAGAGGGAGGACTTATTTATGATGAACTCTTTCTTCAGGAAGAAGGCACAGCGAAAGTGGACTTGGATAAGTCCTGATGGTTCATCTAAAAACGAGATAGACTTCATTTTGGCAGACAAACGGCACATATTTAATGATGTCTCTGTGATCAACAGGGTGAAAACCGGAAGTGATCACCGGATGGTAAGAGGCACATTAAATATCAACGTAAAGCTGGAACGGTCACGCCTAATGAAGTCTACGCTCCGACCAACACCTGTCCAAATCCAGGGCTCCGAAGAGTTTCAACTTCAGCTACGAAATCGTTTCGCGTGTCTCGATTCTTGCGTTTCTGTGGACGAAATTAACACCAAGGTAGTAACAACTGTCCACGAGGTGGGGTCTAAGTACTTTAAGACCCACTCTAGTGGTAGGTCTCGAGTTCTCTCAGAGCATACTCTCGGTCTTATGAGGGAGAGGCGAGAACTATGTGTGCAGTCTCCAACCTCAATGTCGAAATACAGACTGCTCAATAAACAGATCTCTCAGAGTAGGCGACGCGATTGGCGTGCTCATAACACCCATCGCGTAAAAGACGCTATTGAGCGAAACCAGAGCTCGAGAGTGTTCGCCAGGGATCTGTGCGTTGGGCAGAGCCTGCTGACGAGGTTGAAGACCGAATCGGGCACCATGGTTTCGTCTAACCCCGATGTTCTGAGAGAAATTGAGAAATACTACGGACAGTTGTATGCTTCCGCACGAGTTCCCGCCCGCAACAAGGCGGACGACAAACGTGCCAAACTGACCCGACACTATACTGAGGACCTCCCGGACGTCAGCCTGTACGAGATTAGAGAGGCTCTCAAACAGCTGAAAAACAACAAGGCACCGGGCGATGACGGAATCACAACAGAGCTGCTAAAAGCTGGCGGTAAACCCGTACTAGTGGCGCTCCAAAAGTTGTTCGATTCTGTCATTACTAGCGGGAAAACCCCGGAAGCGTGGAGCAGAAGCGTAGTGGTGCTGTTCTTCAAAAAGGGCGACAAAACTCTTTTGAAGAACTACAGGCCCATTGCGCTTCTGAGCCACGTGTATAAGCTGTTTTCGAGAGTCCTCACTAACCGCATTGCGCGCAGGCTAGACGACTTCCAGCCTCCCGAACAAGCCGGTTTCCGAAAAGGCTACAGCACCATGGACCACATTCACACGCTGCGGCAGATTATACAGAAGACCGAGGAGTATAATCTGCCGTTATGTGTTGCTTATGTGGACTATGAGAAAGCCTTCGATTCTATCGAGCACTGGGCGGTGCTGGAGTCCCTTCAGCGATGCCAGATCGACTATAGGTACATCGAGGTGCTGAAGTGTGTATACACAGCCGCCACCATGTCAGTCCGAGTACACGACAGAAGCACAAATCCAATCCAACTGCAGCGGGGAGTCAGACAAGGCGATGTTATATCGCCGAAACTGTTCACCGCTGCGTTGGAAGATTTGTTCAAGCTGATGGAGTGGAAAAGTCTTGGCATTAACATCAATGGCGAACACGTCACGCACCTTCGATTTGCCGATGATATAGTCATCTTGGCAGATTCGCTGACGGACCTCAGCACAATGCTAGGCGACCTCAACAGTGCCTCACAACGGGTGGGTCTTAAGATGAACATGGACAAGACGAAAATCATGTCTAATGTCCATGTCACACCCGTACCGGTAGTTGTTGACGGCACTCCTCTCGAAGTTGTAGACGAGTACATTTACCTGGGACAAACGATCCGGATGGGTAAGTCCAACTTTGAGAGGGAGGTCACTCGTAGAATCCAACTCGGCTGGGCCGCGTTTGGGAAATTACGTAGTATCTTCTCGTCCAAAATTCCTCAGTGCCTGAAGTCGAAATTATTCGAGCAATGTGTGTTGCCAGTGATGACCTACGGCGCCGAAACGTGGTCCTTCACGGTAGGCCTCATTCGGAGGCTCAGGGTCGCTCAGCGTGCTATGGAGAGGGTTATGCTCGGAATTTCGCTACGAGACATGATTCGCAACGATGAAATCCGTAGACGAACGAAGCTTACAGACATAGCTCTCAAAATTAGCAGGCTGAAGTGGCAGTGGGCCGGCCACATCGCTCGTAGGACCGATAACCGATGGGGAAGAAAGGTCCTCGAGTGGCGACCACGTTTAGGCAAAAGGAGTACAGGTCGCCCCCCTACCAGATGGACCGATGACCTGAAGAAGACAGCGGGAAACCGTTGGATTCAGAAGGCACAGGACCGGTTGGAGTGGCGCCATTTAGGGGAGGCCTATGTTCAGCAGTGGACATCAAAAGGCTGATGGATGGATGGATGGATGGCCTTAAAATGATAATTTTATTTGCATTGTTTAAATTATTACAAATTATTTTTTCCAAAACTGCATATTTAAAAAAAAAACAGGATTCTACAAGTTTAATTCACAATGTTTTATCCTTGATATAGTCGTAGAAATTCCATTTAGCCATAGACATTATAATTATGTATAAACAAAATTACAATATTTTGAAATCATTGCATACAGACAGTTTACATGCAATATACTTAGATAGTTAGAAAAAATAAATGTGCGGCACTCGGGGACTGCCGTGGTCAACTATTGCTTAGCATTTTTATCAACTTATGCCATTATGATTATTTATTTATTTATGCAGTACTTTTTTCTTTGATATTAATTCAAGTTTTTTTCTTTCACACTATACTTTCTCTCAAACAGCTGCTTACATATTCGTCCGATTTCCGAGCAGCTCGTCTCGATCTCGAACACGTTAAACAAACGCTCGGCCGCGCTACATAGTAAGCGGAGTGGGGTCGTTAGGTTTTTTCGTTTCGGAATTTCTTAATTCGGTTGCCGCGATCAAAGCATAAAAGCTATGCAATAGTTTAAAAATATTCTGTTTTTTATCATAATAACAGAATTCTTCGTAGATAGATGTTCTAAGACTCCTTTTCAGTCTTTTCTCCCCTTGCTACTACAGGCGATGCAAATTGCCAAAAAATATAACAAGAGCACTGACTCAGCCCCGTGAAATGCAATTAGAAGTCGAATTTTCATTGAATGGAAACGATATGCAATTAGCGCCGGCACGGCAGGTGTTTGCACAGCTAATTCTCATACCGGCCGTGTACTTTCGTAACTCTTGCCCTAAAATCTATATACTTAACATTTTACCCTTTCGAAAGGTAAACAAGTGACATTGTTCTTTGTTTTATAATTTAACCTAACGATAAGGCAGACGGGCTACCTGATGGAAAGTAGTCACCGTCGCCTATGGACATTCGCAACACCAGAGGAGTCGCCAATGCATCACCGGCTTTGTAGGAGAGCTCTTTTCGCACCTTTTCTATTTTAAAACAAAAAAACACGCTTTCTACACTCCTAGCCCCACACTATTTCCTCTTGTGTCATGGGAACCATGGACACACGAGAAAATACAAAAAACACCCAGACCCAGAACATGAATCTAAACTCATTCAGATACCTGTCTGGCTGGGAATCGAACCCGGGACCCATTGCGCGTTAGACCGGTGTGGTAACCGCTCCGCCACGCGGGTCGTCAAAAAGGAAAAAAGAAAGAATCAAACCTGCTTAAAAACGATTAATTGGCTTCAATTTCAGTTGATTGTACCTATTATGTTGAGCAGCCGAGCTTTTTTTTTGTAATAATCTGTACTAGTCACTCATCGCAACGGTCGAAATTCGACCGCAATTTAAATTAAAATTCTAATCTTCATATTGTCCAACGTAGCACGAATATTTCCCAAATTCAAATAAATTAATACAATTTTCAAGTTATTTTGAACGCACCCGTTAAAAGTAAAAAGAGATTTAATTTGCATTTAAAAGCAACAGCGGGTATTTTGACAAATACATGTGACATTTTTGACGTTGTGTTTTCATAGTAAGACATATAATGTTCCATTTTGTTTATTATGTATGTGTTTGTGTCAAATGCAAGGAACTGTGCGTAATATGTTGATTTTATGTATGTTTTATGGATTATTAGAAAAAAATATTGGCATTTCGTAATCCTTCTCTACACTATAACCGTGCGTAGTTTCACACTCCTCCGTCTGCGGCAAGTATCTTAAAAACGGATCACAAGTTTTTGCTTCACGTATGAATATATAGATAATTACGCTTTTTTTAATTTTGTCTCTCTCTCTGACAACTAAGTCGATTCCAAATTTGTGCCATACGTTACTATTAATTGAGTCGTTTGGGTTATGGCGCGTGCCAACGGAATGGTCATACATGTATGGATATACATATCTACGTATAGCAGAAGCAGTGATAGCCTAATGGTTAAACTTGCCCTCTCAATCGGGAGGCCCGAAGTTCAAACCCAGGCACGCACCTCTGATTTGTGTACGTATTAGAAATTAATTATCACTGCTTTTCGGTGAAGGAAAACATCGTGACCTACACACACCCAAGATTTCTTTTTAAAAAAAGTTACGGAGGTGTGTGAAATCCACCAATCCGCACTTGGCCAGCGCGGTGGACTATGGCTTAAAACTGTCTCATTCTGAGAGAAGACCCGTGCCCAGCAGTGGGACAATAATGGGTTTTACCCCACAAATCTACGTATGCACCTAGATACATACGTACACTCGAAAAACATTACACTCCATCTGATGCAGTAAATTATACAGAAGTCACAATCTGAAGTCGAACACATCTGTGGCAACACATCCGTTGTGTTGCCATTCCCGCGGACTAAGATGACCGGCTCATATGAAAATGACCCGGTGACCATAACCTTCCACGGAAACATAACAATCGCCTTAACAAGTCCCTAAGACTTGTTATTAATGGCCGATTTATGTTAAAAATGCATACAGACAAACAGAGATATGACATAATATGTAAGGATAATACAAATTAGCAGTTAATTGGCAGTGCGTAATTAGAAGTTAAACTGACGCATCGGATCAGAAACACGATCTGCAATTAGTACGCGCAGCGGGGCTGTTTGCGCCGCTAATCCGCATGCGTGTGGGTAATTGTGCTTTCGTAATTAGCTTGCTGCACCCTAAGGCTGGCTGCCCATTGGCTATGCGATAGTAGTAGGCTAGCTTATCGCTCAAGCTGCTGGAAAGTGCCCTTTGTACTTTATAAAGATCAAAATAATCTTTTTTTTCGTTTTCGTCAAATTTGCTATGCGAGCAATAGTTGCGTAGGCTATCGCTTAAGCTACTGAGCAGTGCTCTTACAAGTTTACAAAGCATTTTCAAATTTAATATTTTTCATGTACCTACTGTAAGTGATGGGCGAGTGGGTACTTGCCCATCACTGTAAGTTGTGACTGAAAATCAAAAAGAAAACGTGCAATGTTTCAATGTATGAAAAAAACAAAATCAATGATCGTTTTAAAATACAAAAGTGTACTAAGTTACCTAACACGAGGGCTGTAAAAAAATCGCATACTGCAATACAATCTTTATTGCATACCGAAACAATAGAAATATAAAAAATAACAGGCACACAACCTTTACATTGCTAACAAAAATCTTTTCAAATACTAGAGATGCAGCGTAGGGATACAAAAATATAGTATACCGACTATACACATACAAGAATATCGCCAACCCATTATTGTCCCACTGCTGGGCATGGGTCTTCTCTCGGAATGAGCTGGTCAAAGTACGAATTGGTGGACTTCACACACCTCCAATAACTTTTTTTTAAAGAATTCTCGGGTGTGTAGGTTTCCTCACGATGTTTTCCTTCACCGAAAAGCAGTGATAATTAATCTCTAATACGTCCATAAATCAGTGGTGCCTGCGTTTGAACCTCGGACCTCCCGATTGAGAATGCAAGTTTCAACCATTAGACTAGTAAAAGCAGCTAATGTTATAGTTAAAAAGTTCTTACAGGAGTCAATTCGCTCGAAGTCGCAAGGATCAACTTTGAGCGAATTTCAGCGAATATCGCTTCAATTAGTGGTTTTATAAGAAACGGCCCATAAATATGTTGTTAAAGGTCAAGGCTTGTTGCCAAGCGAAAAACTCTTAAAGCGAATCTTAGTTAGCTTTGTAAATTGCCGCTCAGGCGACTAATTTGTGTAAGCGACCGATGAACCATCCATTTCTATAACAAATGGATGGTTCATTGGTCGCGTTCATGCATGCATGAATGTGCATGGGTTTTTTTAACTATCATATAGTTATAGTTTATTGCTTTTTATTAGTGATTAGATGTACCCTGCGCGCGTTGCTACGCCACCACAAGGAAAAAAAAAGAGAAACATGCACAACAATATTTTGCTAAAGATCATCATGATAAAATGCATAGTTTACGATCCTATAAAGGACATACAGACAAACATTCATTTTTATATACATAGATAAAATTCCGACAAAAAAATAAGCTTCTTATTTTAGGTCTACAAATCCCGTCAACCCATTATTGTCCCACTGCTGGGCACGGGTCTTTTCTCAGAATGAGAGAGCTTAGGCCATAGTCCAAGCTGGCCAAGTGCGAAATGGTGCGCAAATTGGTGATCTACTAATCAATTAGTACTAAGTGAAATTCTTCAATTGCATTGATATACCTACTGTTTGTGTTAATTCAAAAATTAATAGCATCTAATATTTAAAATTCACAAAGATGGTATCTGCAAAGGTCTGTTTGGGCGGGCGGCCTTTTGGGCGGCGAGGAGCGTGTTTAAGTGGCCACAACAACTGCCTCTTGCTAATTTTATTTAATTAGCTATTTTTGGGAACCGCATATATTATACTGGGTTTATGTGTGCTACATGACTTTTACTTTTAATTTCTACAAACGGTTTTTTGTAGAGGTGTGTTGTTGTTTTGATATACAAAAATGTATAAGGTACTTAAAATATATAGATAGTAAAAGGACCTGAATTACTGTCATGTTACGCCTAAAGAAAATATGACTTTAAATATCAAAGACTGCGTAGTTAATTGTTATCTAAATACTGAACAGATAATAAATCACACATAGGCATTTAAATATAGTGTTATAATAACGCATTTTTAGAAATACTTTCGTACTTGGACTGTATTAAAAAAGTCTATGGATTAAAGGGTCTACTTCTCTTTAGACTGCCTAAATAATTTATTTGTTTAACAAAATTTACAGCTACTAAAATGATATATACAATAATTTCTATGAACTAATTAGCCAATTATGGATTTACATTTATCGGACTATACCACTCAATTGCACTGCAACACTAAGTATAATCTGTAGTAAATATATTATAGTAAATATTATAAGCGTGTGTGTGTTTGTGCGTGCATGTGTGTGTCCGTATGAGCGTGTGTGTATGTAAATTTGCATGCGTTTTTTAACATATAAGTAATATCAGCCTAATACATTATGTTTTATAAAATGTTTTACAAAAACAAAACAGAATCTTTTAAAATGAATGAAAACAAAAAATACATGATTTTTTGATATATGATTAGGCTATTCCAGTCGCTTTGGTCACGTTCTGTACGATAATGAGTATCCTATGTGTTAAACTAGGTCATAAAGTATCTGTGTGCCAAATTTTAGCAAAATCCGATCTGTAGTTTTTGCGTGTAAGAGTAACACATACATCCTCACAAATTTTCACATTTATAATATTAATAAGAAAGATTGGAGTATATCAGAAATTTGTAAATGAATAAGTTCAAAGCATTGATAAAGATTTAACTCGGCCGTAAAGCGTATTATAAAATTTCTGATTATACAGAAGACAAAACAGCTTGAGACCAAGCAATAATATACATTTCTATACTACCTACATAATTATGTATATCTAATAAATGTCAAAGTGTAGCGTATCTTACCAAACAGGGCTATTTTTTACTGAACTGTAAAGCAAGATACTTGAGCTATCTTTAATAATAATAGGTTGTAAATACATTTATAAAATTATATGTAAAATATAAAAAAAGGCAAACCCGCTGAGTTGCTGGATCTTCGCAGTTGAGGTCGTGTGCCGATCCGGTGGTAGTGTAAGAAAAAAAATTGTAACTGACAATTTGTACGTGCCCCCGTAGACCTATACAAAATAAAGACATTTCATTTCATACTTTGCATATATAAAAATATGCTGTATCCAATCTCAGGTCTGCTGGAAGAGATTTCTTTAGAAATAAGCAGCACCTTTGCACTTATAGACATTTGTTTAATCTCCTTTGTTGATTTCCTTGTGTGTGCATAAATTAATTAAATAAAATAAATAAAAATAAATAAATAAATAAAAATAAATGTATTCATACTATACTTTGCTGATTTTAGTGCGACTACTTACGCTCAGTTTTCCTTATTAAGATGCTTGATAGCATCGAGTTTATGTTTCTGTGTTTGTGTTATTATGATTACATCAATATTTGAGGCTCAACGTTTACGTTTACGACTAGTTAAATCTGACGAGCTCCACATAGCATTCGACTCGAATTTTCACTATTCGTTAGATAATCATAGCATGAATAATTTTGCATTGTTGTTCTTTCAATGTTTTCTAAACACCCTAAGTTATGGTCGCTGCAAAACACTTAATGGTAACACACAACACTTAATTTTAGAATGTAACAAATTAACTACAAAAATCCGTCATAATTCGTTAGGTAACGTTTATTACTTACGAGGAGTTTCCTGCAGTTTCACCTTAGTTTTAAAATTATTGCGTAAATTTAAATAATAATTATTTTAATAGACATAGATTTTAATAAAAATATTCTGTAGCTTTGGATTGGTGTGATTTGAAAAAAATAATTTCAGACTTTTTTTTAGTTTGTATTATCACTTATTCTAAGTCATTCCTTTTTGCAAATATATTCGAAGTACAGTTCCAGACCTTCATTTTCTATAACCACTAAACTATAGCGCATCTACGCTAATGATATAATTTTTCATATCATGAGTGGCAATCAACCAGCCGTGTTCATACATAATGCGTAGCTACTACACTGTCTTAATTAGCCTTTTCACCCACTTTGTTGTATAAATTATATAACCAATGCTTTTCAATTTTCGCATCGGGTCATTAGGATTAGTGATTATTTACAGAAAAAAGTCATGATTCACTAACGTAATTACGCATGTTTGGAATATAATACAACACGTAGAAATTGTAGATATAATTTGTAACTGATTTGTCAAGCATTGATTATATATCGTCAACTCGTTATTGTCCCACTGCTGGGTACGGTTCTTCTATAAGAGAGTTTTAGGCGATAGTCTGTAGTAGCGCTGTAGTAGTAGTGTATCACTATTGAATTAGCAAATGAGCATTCAATCCACCTGATGGTAAGTGGTCACTGCCGCCTATAAACATCTGTAAGCAACTTCATACAGAACATGGGTTCTATCTGAAGTCAATTACAGATGCGTTGCTACTCCTGACTAGGATGGTCGCCTCATATAAAAGTACGCTGGCAACCACACCCTTCCATCGAAACGCAAGGAATGCTTTACGTTAGAAATAGGCGTGGCGGTGGTACCTCCCCGGTCGAACTACACCAGTTCTACCACCTTTAAATGTTCATAAAATTTAAAAACCGTTTATTTGTTTACTCTTTGTATCTTAGTTTCCTTTTACTTTTATTCTCTTAACTTTATAGAACAAACCGAAAGTGTGTTAACAATCATACACCGTATCTCACTCGCTCCAGATTTTAACTTAAACGTTTTTGTTATGTCTCTTACACTCAAAAGAAAAACGCATTATTTTTATCAAACGATATAGAATATACCTACATAAGAATTATTTATGAATCACAGTTTTAAAACATACAACTTATGCTATTCAAACATACACAGAGGAAAATTAGCGTAAAAATTTGTGTTTTTCCGAAGCGTCAAGTTAGGCCTTAGAGCTGGAAACGCAACAGCCAACATAAACCATAACTAAAGTTGATTACAAATGTCTATGACAGTGGACACTTACCATTAAGTGACCTGCACATATTTGTAACTTGTATATTTCTTCTAAAAACATAAATACATTCGCAAGTTAAAATATTCAGCTTAGAATTTTAATTCTATACCACGATATAGTCGCTAAAATGACTTACATAAACCAGCTCTGCTTAGGTAATACTCTTAGCTTTTTTGGGGATGATAATAGATGTTTATGATAGGGAGCAGTGATTGCCTAATAGTTAAAACTTGCGTTCTCAACGGAGAGGTCCGAGGTTCAATCCAGGCACGCACCACCGATTTATGTGCGTATTAGAAATAGAAATTAATTATCGCTGCTTTTTGGCGAAGGAAAACATCGTGAGGAAACCTATACACCCGAACATTCTTAAAAAAAAGTTCTCGGAGGTGTGTGACGTCCACCAATTCGCACTTGGCCAGCGCGGTGGACTATGACCTAAAACTCTCCCATTCCGAGAGAACACCCGTGCCCAGCAGTGGGACAATAATAGGTTGACGATAGAGGTCACTTACCATCATGCATACTCATCTGCTACTTCTTTATTAAAACAAGTATATATGAAAGCAAAAGTCAAAATTTGGCAGAAAGCTCCAAATTTATATCACGTTGTTGTTGTTAAAAAAACTTATTTAAAGCTTCTGTATTACTTCGAAACAGGCAAGTCTTTAGTGTAGAACTCAAAGTCCATAATATGATAGCGTATTGTGAACGGTATCATAACATATTTACACCCACTCGTAGGTGCAACAATAAATAACTATCACAAGTCTATCATAACTGTCGAAAGATCCCAGGTTATTAGCCATACGATAGCTCCTGTACTAACCGGGATTAGAATCTACGTCCCTCGGGTGCCGTGCGCGCTCTCCGCATATTGCCTGAGAACAATGGACATCCGATAGGAAGCGCTTAATATCGGAGTATGTGACGTAACATAACGTAATGACACTGTCAAAATACCAACGTATGGTACGGTTTGATTTTGTATTAAATGGCATGTTATTCCAGCAGATAAGCGTGACGTCCTTAGTATGAGTTTATCACGTTCAAAACAGTCGTCATCTAATATGTCTGATGTGTCTACGTTTTTGCTTATTATATCTGTGGATGACTGGAAACGTGCTGCCGCTTATACCGCTTAACGGAGTGTTATTCAAGTTAATACTAATTACTAGTTAATACGTTATTCAAAATGTTAATTCCGTAAAGTGGTACAACCCATTATTGTCCCACTCCTGGGCACGGGTCTTCTCTCAAAATGAGGGGGTTTTAGGCTATAGTCCACCGCGCTGGCCAAGTGCGAATTAGTGGAATACACACACCTCCGAGATATTTTTTGAAAGAACTCGGGTGTGTAGGTTTCCTCACGATGTTTTCCCTCACCGAAAAGCAGTGATAATTAATTTCTAGAGAAGGGAGGTGTAGAAAGTGTTAAGTGTTAATACAATTCATACAAGTCACCTGTAAGAGATTATACATTTACTGTAACCATCATTAGCTTACAAGAAAATGTGTCATACTGAAATGAATTAATCGTAGGCGAACTTTATAAAAATAAATAAAATGTAGCATGAACTACTTTGAACATAAAGCCACTAGATTCATCATAGAAAATCACAGGGATCAGCCGCAGAAATTCGGGAAATGCGTAAAAGCGGTACATGCATAGAGGCACATAAGGGAGCATATAATAGGTATAACTGCAATGTAAATGTTCTTGAAATTGTGCCAATAGCGCTCGCCCCCGGCTTGGTTGCAGGCTCTGCTTGCTTTCATTCTTCATTTGCAAAATCATAGGCTGTTTCCTTTTATATTTCCACACAATTGTGTAAATGAACACACGAGCGTTCAAACATACACTCTATGTTCTCTAAGTCATCTTACACTTACCAGACCTAAAGCCACCTGATGCCCATGGTGGCCCCTCCAATCATTTCTCAGCCTTTGAAGGCTTGTTTTCATCTATCTATTTCTGCCTTAGCCTTTTGAGGTCCATTTGCTGAACATAATTCCACATAATATTGGTTTGGATGTCGGTGACCTCGGGAGTTGATTTTGTTAGGAAGACGATCCTGGTTTTGTCCCGGATTTTGTCCCTAAGTCGCTTCCTAAGACATTCACGGCAAGTAAGAGAGTGGTACTTCAACCCGACTCTACATATGACCTATTGTGATACGATTTCTTACTGACCGGCTTGCAAGATTATATTACTAACTACATATTCTTTCTACTATTTAATTAAGATTAACTAATTATTAAACCTTGCCCCCTCAATCGGGAGGTCCGAGGTTCAAACCCAGGCACGCACTTCTGATTTAAGTGCGTATTAGAAATTAATTATCACTGTTTTTGGTGAAGGATACCTACACACCCGAGAGTTATTTAAAAAAAAAGTTCTCGGAGGTGTGTAAAGTCCACCAATTCGCACTTGGCCAGTGCGGTGAACTATGGCCTAAAACTCTCTCATTCTGAGAGAAGACCCGTTCTCAGCAGTGGGACATTAATGGCTTGTAACCCAAGACATTTAAATGAGTGATTGTGTGTTACATTAAGTTATTTATTAATATTATGCAATTGAATTATAGTTATAAGGCGGCATAGCAAAAGCAAAATCAAATTGTTTATTCTAGATAAAGTTATGTTTTACAACAAGATGCTAAACAGATATAGGCACCGAAAACTTTATTTACACCCAATGTTATTTCGAAATAAAACATTTTGAAATACAATTTTTCCGCCTCACCAAACGATATTTATTTAAACAGAACAGAATGTTCGTGGCAATAATTTTATCGTTCGTTTGTTACGACAGACGCAAATTGTTTGCGCCGTGTCCAAACACGCGGCTTTCTTATTTGACGGAATATAAAACAAATGTTTTTAATGTATGCTACGTTGTTTAACTTTTAGTACCGCTGACCGCTACGTCGCTGCGTAGAGATCAGTACCAGAGAGAAATAAAGACAGTTATGATTTTTAAATGATTTTTATAACTGTACTTACTTATACTAACAACATGTAAATTCGGTATAATATTTTTTTTATTATTAGTCACCCGTCGCAACGGTCGAAATTCGACCGTAATTTTAATTAAAAAACTAAACTTCATATTAGTAGCACGAATATTTCTTAAATTCAAATAATTTGTTATAACTTTTAGGTTTAACTAACTAAGCTGCATTTAAAAGCAATAGCGGGTATTTTTACAAAGACATCTGTCATTTTTGACGTTATGTGTTTTCATAGTAATTACATTGAATTTTCCATTTCGTTTATTATATAGGTATGTGTTTGTGTCAAATGCAAGGTAGTGTGTGTAATATGTTTTTAGTTGATTTTATGTATGCTTTATGCATTATTGGAAAAAAAATACCATAGCGTAATCCTTCTCTATATCAAGTATAAACCTATCGTAATTTCATACTCCTCCGTCTGCGGCAAGTATCTTAAAAACGGACCACAAGTTTTTGCTATATTGCCACGTAATTAATATATAGATTTAACAATTATAGTAAGAAATAGAACAGTGTTTAAAACTTTGACTTCCGATTTGAGGCTGAGGGTTCGAATCATATTTACGGTATACAAATGCCGTAAAACAATTATGATGAAATAACATCATGATTTTAACACTGAAACATTACTCGCCCCTGCCCATTGGAAATAGCAAAACTCCTATACAACTTATGAGTATTGGTTTGAATTAACACACGTTTTTCTTTATTTACAAAATACTTCATACTGTGACTGTGGAAATCATACATTAATTGGGATACCCTTAATGCAAGAAAAACAAAATTCCTATGTGTACAAAGATTTAAGAAGCTAGGCAAAAGTTGACCGTGTCCTTTACATCTAAGTCGTTCAACAAACTGCCAATATTTTTAGGTTATTTAAAATTAAATAAACATTCAGTCATTAAATAAATAAATATATTTTTGGTTCGTAAAATAAGTAATTTATGTGGTATTATTTATTATTCCAGAAATTCCAACGATAATAAAAACATGTTACCAATTATTGTAAATAGAAAGTAAGCTGCCTTAAATAATTCAGTTATAACTATAAATTCAAATAAAAGCTTTTTGAAAAATCAATGTGTTTTAGCTTCGATCTCTAGTCAGACAGATTTATAAATGCTGATTTCAAACTCCTATGCTACGGTGTTAGTCTACTTGTATGCGTAGTCCAGGGCAACCACGACACAACAACCCGAGGTTATGAGTGCACAAAGCATCGCTAAGGGCACAGGCAGTACATCAAACTGCATAATTCTACAAAAATACGAAATATACATCACTCCCTCCCACATGTTCACATGCATTCCAAACCCTCTTCAAACACACAACAAAAGCACATTAACGGCTTAATCTCCCAATATTTATACAATAAGAGTAAATTTGGCAGCCAGCGTTGCAGGAAGCTAGCAACGAGCAATAATAGCCAGCATATGAAGCCGTTGGATGAGAGTGCAATGCAACACCTTGCAACAATACTCGTGTTATTGATTCCGCCTTAGCTAATGTTGTTCCAGGCTCGTTTAGTTTACTTGCCTTGACGTGCCTAGCTAGCTGCTGTCTTATTTAGTGAAAGCTATCAAGCAGTAACCACAGTATTTTGAGGTATGGTTAAAAATACTTATTCAAGGTATTTCAACTTAGTCTTCAGAAATTGTAACAGATCAGTGGCTCAGAAAGACGTCCAACATTAACTGATGTAGATTACAAATGTCCATCAGCGGCAGTGGCCACTTACCATCAGCTTTTATTTACTCAATCGAATATCAAGGTCGCAAATGAACACATAGGTTACCTGATTGTTGAGTGGCCATGCTGGCTTGAATTTTTGTAATCAATCTGAGAGATTACAGTCTTACAAGAGGACTTAGTACTTATAGTAGTAGTATGAAGTATCTCCCTTGCCAATCCCTTTACACCAGAAAACACCTGCCTTTAACACTATTGTTACTTTTCTGAAATAGGTGTAGCGGTGCACGGGAGTGGAATAACAAATGTAGGACCATCTTAGCGTTTAAGCTAGCACGTAAGCAAGCAAACTCATCCGTTCAAACGCGGCCTCACGGAATCAGGACCGGCGCCGGCGCATTCGCTCCATTTTCTGCGCGATGCACGCGGCAATATCCGTTTTATTACGCTCAGACATAACAGTTCAACCTTTCAGCATTACCGGAGTGCTCTATAAATACTCTCCATTTCGATGGCTTGAAAAAACGTGCTAAATTTACCTTGTCTCGTACTTACTATGTATTTTAAACATATTTTAAGCCAATAAGTATTTTTTTTTAAATCTGACTGAAGTAGCAAACGAGCATGCATTCTACCTGATGGTAAGTGGTCACTGCCGCCAATGGACATCTGTAATCAACTACATACAGAACATGTGCTCCATCTGAAGTCAATCACAGATACGTTGCTACTCCCGAGGACTATGATGGTCGCCTCATGTGAAAGTGTACCGGCAACCACTCCTTTCTATCAAAACGCAAGAAACGCTTCACGTTAGAAATAGGTGTGGCAGTGGTACTTCCCCGGTCGACCTACACTGGTCCTAACATTAAAGTAAGTCACTGTCCTTCAGATACATCACTTATTTATCTACATTCTATAAAGAACGTGACGAAAAGAACAAAGTGAGCATTTTTATGTACGAAAATTTGCTTCTGTTAAGCCCATAATCGTTCCTATCCATTTAGTTGAGATTGCCATCAAACTATCACAGTAAAAAAGTATTAGACAAAAGATATAGGTATGTCAAGAGGATCACAGATACATTAATACTAATAAAGATTATATTTAGACACATCACTTTTCATATTAAAAAAATATATACCGGCCGAATTGAGAACCTTCTCCTTTTTGAAGTCGGTTAAAAATACAAAGACATAACTATGTAATATGGAAGAAATTCAGTGAGGTGTAGACCCCACAACAACGTAAAACGAAGATTTAATGTAAAATAGGCCTTTTAAAGTCAATGTACCACCACGTACGTCCTTGCTCCAAAATAATGCATACAGCATGTGCATTAAGATTTATAATAAGTTACCCATAGCACTTAAAGTGGCGCCAAAAATTTTTTTTAATTAAAATTAAAAAAGTTATTGTTACAAAATATTTTTTTATGAAATTAATGAGTATCTTACATTTAAGTTCAATTAAATTTAATAACATTGACATCAAATAATTATTTATAAATAGTATTTCTTAATGAAATGTAAATATATTCTTAAAAGTGGTTTGCTAAATGTTGACATTAAATTTAAATTAAATTTATTATATTTTAAGTATTGACATTGTATAAATGATTGATTTAAAAAAGCTGCTTAAAAATTGCATGCCCTACCCGGGTAAACTGTTTTTCAATGTTTGTGACAAAATTGTAACAGTTATAGCAATAAATAAATAAATAAAATGATGTCAAATCGGCGTTGAATTGGAGAGTCATTTACCCGAGGGGCAGGAGTTTTTCGCTCCATGCACGTCGGCATTCAACCTTAAAAACAAACGTGTCTGATCTTGTTAGCCTATGAAATTTCGCTGTAAATTTTAGCGAAATTTTCCGAAATTCTCACAACGCTTGCAATATCGAGCGAATTTTTCGTTTTTTCGTGTCGTTTAAAGTTGCTAATATCTACAGGCGATAATGACTACTTTACATCACGATACTCATCTTTCGTTAGGTATTCATATAAATAATAAACAATTTTGAAGGTAGTAGAGCCAGTGTAGTTCGACCGGGGAGGTACCACCGCCACACTAATTTCTAACGTGAAGCATTCATTGCGTTTCGATGGAAGGGTGTGGTTGCCGGCACACTTTTATATGAGGCGACCATCCTACTCCTCGGGAGTAGCAACACATCTGTGATTGACTTTAGATAGAACCTATGTTTTATATGAAGTTGCTTTCAGATGTCCATGGGCAGCGGTGACCACTTGCCATGAGGTGGACTGCGTGCTTGTTTACTACTTCATTATTATAAAAAGAAAACAACGAAGAGTTCTAGAACAAGACAAATTGCATGTTTAAATTCATACCTATACCCAAAACTTTACTGCAATCTACGAAAACGAAATAAAACAAGCAGTTACTTGTGTAAAAAGTTTTGAAATGCGTAATGAATGTAATTAAGGGCTTTTACGCAAGGTTCCTCTAATGAACCTATTTCCCACGTAACCTACATTACATCAAGCAATTCGCACTGATTAGCATCCTTGTGTTATAAAGAACCATTAAGTATTTCTCAGTAACATGTATAGGTTACTTCAGTTTATTTTCTCTAGGAATATGATATATGAGTTTAACTATTTTATCTGATTGAAGTAGCAAACGAGCATGCAGTCCACCTGATTGTAGGTGGTCACTGCCGCCCATGGACATCAGTGAGCAACTTCAAATAGAACATGAGTTTTATCTGAAGTCAATCACAGATGCGTTGCTACTCCCGAGGACAATGGTCGCCTCATATAAGAGTCTGCTGGCAACCACACCCTTCCATCGAAACGCAAGAAATGCTTCACGTTGGAAAGAGATGTATATGCTTAATTCGTAATATAAAGAATTGTTATGATTATAAAATAAGGTACACTAATACATCGACTAAGAATCTGTCCACGATCAGTATAAAACCCGAAAATAATCAACTTACAATTAAATTTAAATTACAAATAGAACTAAATGACACATAAAAATTCTAAAATAATTCTAACTGTAAAACAATCCATGAAATAATTAATCCAATAAATAAAAAGGTGAACAGGACTTTAGCATAAATGATACGGCGATCTTGTGCTAAGAATCTGTTCAATACGAAGCAACAAGTGACAATGTTCACATATGAGCAAGTTCCGACCGCGCGTGAAGATATCGCTTAGAATGAATGAAACGTCTTCGTACTACGTAGGGTTTGTGTAACAAATACGTAAAGATGATAGGATAGACCAGCTATACTCTAAGTGTGTTCCGCGGAACCCTAGGGTTCCGTGATACCTCTGTCAGGGTTCCGCAAAAAAATTGAAAAAAAACCACCTCCCACTAGTTTGATTTTTTCTTTTTTAAGTTTTCTATTATTGCCCTTGCCAAGTTAATAATAGTTAGTAACTGTTACATTTTTATTATGCTGATTAATAAAAAATACACTTATAAAAACAATTGTTATTTTGCTTCCCAAAAGGGTTCCGTCATTCAAAAAGTTTGAGAGCCACTGGGATAGACTATTGCCAAATTACGCAATGTGTCTCTCAGTTTACATTAAATCGATTATAAAATATTTTATTATTACATTATCGTTTATTATCACTGTTAAAACATCTATAGGTACTTATATATAAAATTGAAATGTCTGTTTGTAATATCAAAATATCAGCTTTATTCCAAATGCGTGGAGTTGGTGTTTTTTTATCAAATTACTTAGTAATCATAAGATAACTTAAGTCGCCGCTTGTATACATTATAATTGAGAGCAATTAATAATTGTAACAATTTTCTGTACAAATACTGGTATTGTGGCCAGCCATAATATAATAATATAGTGCAGTATTTAATATAATAAGTAACATTGTTACATTATTAAACAATATACCTTTAAGGTGGTAGAACCAGTTTAGTTCGACCTGGGAAGTACCATTGCCGCCCCTATTTCTAGCGTGAAGCATTTCTTGCGTTTCGATAGAAGGGTGTGGTTACCGGCACACTTTCATATGAGGCGACTATCATAGTCCTCGGGAGTAGCAACGCATCTGTGATTGACTTCAGGTGGAACCCGTGTTCTATATGAAGTTGATTACGGACTGCATGCTCGTTTGCTAATTCGGTCAAATAAAGAAAAAACGTGTACTTACAAACTATTGATTGCCTTTATTTTCAGTTGATCGTTTTTAAGTTTGATTTTTTATAATAATTTATTTAATTTAACGCCTTGTTAATTATACTCAAAATAGTAACAACATGAACTCAATCACAGATGGGTTGAAACTCCCGTGGACTAACATGGTTGCCTTACAATTATAAAAGTAAAGTAAAGCCGGCATCATATTGTTTACGATGTACAATAAAATCAATATTGTATGTAAATATATTTTTGATCTCAGTGATGTTCGTTCAGGAAGCAACAGATGACAAATCAAACTTCACTTTTGTGCTGTGTTCGCCCGCGCGCGGAGAATGAGAACGGAACATTTTCCGTTCATACGTGTTCGAAGTAAAATGAATTTAAATATACTATCTCATTTCTCTATTGTAGTTTCTAAGGATTTTTTTATGTGAAATACTAGAGAAATTGAACTCTTAGTTCATCTGACAGTTAATTGCTATTGCCACAGCCATTTATTAAAACTACCCCAAGCATCTATGGCCAACTTTCAATTCACGACGACCCGCGTGGCGCAGCGGCTACCATACCGGTCTGACACGCAGTGGGTCCCGGGTTCGATTCTCGGCCAGACGGGTATCTGAATGATGAGTTTAGATTCTTGTTCTGGGTCTGGGTGTTTGTGTTTTCGTCTTTGTGTGTGTCCATGGCACACACGACACAAGGGAAAATCTTACTGTGGGGCTATGAGTGTAGAAAGCGTAAAAAATCTGAGTTTGGTCACATATGGCTACCTCCTAATCCCTACCCCCGAAGAATGAGTCGAAATATCTCGGATACGTGATCGTTCAAACTTAAACTAACCTAACGTAATGCTGTTCACAGGCAGAAAGAGGTGTGGCAGTTCCATCTTACCAGTAGATATAGGATATCTTTACGAGTTTATCTTTGCCGTATCACTCGCCGAAGGATGAAGTTCCATCCATGTCAACTGCACTCGTGACGGTCCTCCACGGTACGGTTTGCATGCTCGTTTTTGCCACGGACGTGCAAGATGTGGAATGAGCTTCCTCCTGAGGTATTCCCAGAGCCGTATGACATGGTGCTCTTCAAAAAAGGTGCGAACATAGCTCTCCTTTAAAGCCAGCGATGCATTGGCAACTCCTCTGGTAATGAAAATGTCCATAGGCGACGGTGCCTACTTTCCATCAGGTAGCCCGTCTACCTTATCGCTAGGTTCAATTATTAAAAAAAACCTACATTCCTTCAAATATTCATAAACAATGAGTTCTCGATTTTTATCACTGTTTATTGTTATTCGATACTAAAATTAATCTAAATTATTTGCTTCAAATCTGATAGGTACATAAATTCTATACTACAACTAATATCAAGTTTTCCTAATTTTAAACTGCAAATTTTACTCGCCGGGTTCCTTTATTTTTACAGCCGAACAACATTTTAGTATCACGAGCTATAGCCAAAATATTTTCGGTTTATGACCAGCCAGCAATTAATTTTCAAATTTCGAACCGACCATAGAGTCGTTTTAACTTGACACGTGCTTTTTCAGGGCCACGTCAGCGATTAGCGAATGCTCAGCCAAATGAGTTATTGTCGCAGTTTATATGTAAGTGGCGTGGTTTACTGGCCGACCTGGCAACATTGAGCCATTCACGTTTAACTGCCTCCAAAATGTTGCCAGTAATTAAATTTCGATCTCTTGGCTGAGTTCGCTGTTCATAAAATTTGAAATTGGAAACGATCGAATTTGCACAATGACTCAATATGCCAAACCGCAGCGTGTAATCGCGCGGAATAAATAAAACCGGATCGTGGGAAACAGTAAATATGAATTTGTTTTAAATATTCGTATATATTATTTTCATTTTGTACTTTACTTCCAAGAAGACTCGTAACGAATAAATATTCACGGCGGAATTGCAGGACGCGAATTTGGGGAGCAACAAAAGTCGACAGCATTAAAATCTTGCTATAACTCTGCACCTTCTCTTCACTACGTACAAATGTTGGTTTCAAACAGATTTTATAAAGATCCTTGAGCAAAACTATGATATTTTAAAGGTAGAGTCCAAATATGGCGGTGATAAAAAAAAACCCTTTTCCCACCTATGCTAAGGGGGATGACGGATCCAAAACCTCCCTCCCTTATGTGTCTATGCCCTTAATGAGAACCAACGATATTAATCAAAGTTGATAACAATATTTTGACTTATTAATCTTATCTCGTCAATAGCCAGTATTATTAGCCAATCTCTTTCACTAGATCCAGACCGTGTTGGAGTGTGCACATGAAATTTCATAGTTAACCTTTACATAATAAGCGGGTAAGTTTTGAAATGAGCAATGATAGCTTTAAGGTTGAACTCGGCCTCTCGGTCGAGTCCAAGGTTCAAATCCCAGGCAACCGTCGCTGATATTCCTAAAAAAATGTGCATATAACGAATAAATTATCACTGTTTTAAGGCGAAAGAAAACATCGTGAGGACGTACACACCTGACAGTTCTTAAAAAAATAGTTTCCAAATGCGTGTGAAGTCTACCAATACGCACTTGGCCAGCGCGGTAAAGCCTGACCTTAAACTCTCTCATTCTAAGCGAAAATCCGTGTCCAGCAGTAGGACAATGAAATGAAATGAAATGTATTTATTTTTTATAGGCTTTTTTCATTCTAATACGCTTTTGTAATTTACATTTTTAAAATAGACGTTAGCAAGCACTCTGAACAAAATAATAATTTAATTGTACTTGCTTCGGCAGTACATATACTAAAATTGTATAGGCCTATGGGGGCACTTACTAATTGTCGGTATATTTTTTTTTTTACACTACCACCGGATCGGAGCACGACCTCAACTGAGAAGATGCGGCAAGAAACTCAGCGGGTTTGTCTTTTTCGTTACTTGTATCTATTTTTCTAAAATATAATTACAATCATGTTTTTACATGGTAATGAAAGTTATCGAATAATAAAACAATATTGAAAGAGGGTAAATCCAGTTTGGTCTGACCGTGGAAGTGCTCCCTCCTCACTTATTCCTGGCGTGAAGCAATTCTTCGGTTTCGATAGAAGGTGTCGGTATCCGCTTATCCTCAAATGATAAGAACCTCACAACCAACGCAGCAGTAATAAAATAAAAATAATAATAATAATAAAATAGTTTATTGTAAGACAAACCCGCTCGCTGGGTTTCTTGCCGGATCTTCTCAGTTGAGGTCGTATTCCGATCCGGTGGTAGTGTAAGAAAAAAAATGTTACTGACAATTTGTACGTGCCCCCGTAGGCCTATACAAAATAAAGACATTTCATTTCATTCCATTTCATTTCATTGCTCCAAAACTGACACACACAATAATTTAAATTTAAGCACGAGAAATAACAAAGGCTATACATTAAAATAAACAATAACAAATTAAAGAAAAAGAAACGGACAATAAAAAAAACATTTTTATAAGGGCAAGGGAAGAGGCTCAGCATTTTGCTGGTCAGAGATCTGTCTAGCAGTAATCGATTTCTGGTAGAAATCCTGTTCGAATGGAGTTACATACTCTATGATCGGTAATGTCCACTTACCACCAGGTGCATTCTCTTCTTATTTACAACTTCAATACAAGGATTATCACTATGTATTAGCTATATAAAACTATCCATTCCTTTGTTTACCTAGGAAGCGTATCTGAACCGGACACGTCCATCACAGTGCCCGTTGCGCCCGAATCCTATTTGCGAAATGCATTTCCGCCTACAGCATCGAATGTAGACTGCGTTTCGTATATTTTTAGTGTTCCAAAAGTGTGTAATAATTTATTATTTCAACATTTAAATACACCTTTAGTGGAGCTAACTTTTACCAATGTAAAAATAATATGTCAGTAGATATACTAAGAAAAAACACAAACCCACTGAGTTTCTTGCCGGATCTTCTCAGTTGAGGTCGTGTTCAGATCCGGTGGTAATGTTAAAAAAATATATGTAACTGACAATTTGTAACTGCCTCCGTAGGCCTATACAAACTAAAGACATTTCATTTCATAAAGTATTAGAAACGGTCTCACTCATGTTAGGTTAAAATGTGTTTTATAAAATCCAATGGTAATGATTGGTTGAACACCTCCACATCTATTTCTAGCTAATACCTACTAGCAGTGTTATGCGAAGAAAATCTTAAGAGTTATGTGGTAAAGGAGACATTCTTGTCAAAATCGTGTTTATTTAGTCTTCAGGAATACCGGTAGCGTACTTCAGGTAAGATCTAGTCTCAACGACAACACAGCCTAATAGACACCGCATCTAAGGCGAACACTTTCGGGCAACACATCAGTTTAATAGCACTGATATAATAAACCGAGCGCGAGCTACACTTCAGTACCGACCACTTATGTGACCTGTGAACATCGTATTACGAGACTATATATAGCGCGAAATAAATTCTTTAAAAAATAAAAAAATTGAAGCAAAATTACTTCCTGATCATTAAGATGGTGTAAAAATGTAGGAGAACATCTAATTTCAAAAAAGACGGCATAACATTTCACAAGTAAACTATTTTTACAATTATAATTACAGGAATCAAATTATTTTGGAGCTCAACTTACACTGGCCTTTAACAGCGCCCGTTGATATCTTCTTACAGTGCATCCCTTTCCTTTTCATTCAATTAAATATTTCTATCCTTTTCGTCCATTTTGGTAGTGATGTACACCTTAATTAACTGATGAGAGATGACAACTAATGCAATTGAATATTACTTGAATTGAATGTAAAATAAATAATTATAATTTTAAACTTTTAATCATAAACTGCCAATAATTTTAGTTATTTGATGACTCTAATGTCTAAATATGTATCTAACAGATTAATTAACCGACTTCAAAAAGGAGAAGGTTCTCAATTCTGCCGGTATATATATATTTTTGTATGTACAAGGATTACTCCGCCGTTAGTGGACCGATTTTAATTATTCTTTTTATATTGTGTAGAGACGAGCTGCGAATTGGTCCCGCTTAAATATGGTTAGGATCCATCTATGAGTTCTGGACAAAATGAGGGGAACTCCTTAACCGATGGGAGTAATTGAATTGTGTGTGAAGATATTTCATGTAGGTTCTAATGAAATTGCGAAGCCAATTTATCATTGACTATTTAAGGGTCTGATAATGTGGCTCGGAGACAAAACGTGTAACTCCTCAACAGATGGGAATAATTGAGTTGTGTTTCAAGATATTTGGTGTAGGTTCTAATGATATTGCAAAGCCAGTTCATCTATGACTATTTAAGTGTCTGATAATTTGGCTCGGAGACAAAATATGTAACTCCTCAACCGATGAGAATAATTGAGTTGTGTTTCAAGATATTTGGTGTAAGTTCTAATGATATTGCAAAGCCAGTTCATCTTTGACTATTTAAGTGTCTGATAATTTGGCTCGGAGACAAAATATGTAACTCCTCAACCGATAGGAATAGTTGAGATGTGTTTGAAGACATTTGGTGTAGGTACTAATGAAATTGAATTAATTACTTACAAGCTATGAACAGAAGAACATACGTACATATAGAAATGAAAAAAAACTTTTGTATAAAAACACACATAGGACACATGTGGTTTCGTCGTGATCTAGCGAAATATGGTGAGCGCCGACTTCAGGACTACTACTAGGTACCTACTGTGTATGCTCTAAACCAACATGTACCTATTTAGATTATTTTTTACTTTTTTGTTGCATGGAAGTCGGTTGTTTTTTGTGTTTAAGTTTTTTTTATTTATTGCAAAATCCGTAGATCCAAAACCTACAATTAGAAGAATTTATACCAAGTTAATTCATTTTAAGAATAATTAATTCATTTTTCGTTTAAATAGATTTTATACAACAATGTAGTACTACTATACCTTCTATGAGCTATTTATTAATCGTCATAATCAATAATAATTATTTTATTATTTCTAATCAATAACCCATTACAAAAACGTTCCCATCACTAATTGTAATCTATGATCTATTGCGACCTTGAATCGACCAATTGCAATGCTTTCTTTTACCGCTCCCCCGCCCCGCATACCTCAGTGCTTTGACTGAAATGTTTCTTAGTAGAAATGAAGATATGAGGTGTCTATTAGGCTATGTTGTCGCTGTCTAGTCTTAACTGTTTTTTTTTATTTGACTAAAGTAGCAGTCGAGCATGCACTCCATTGTAAGTGGTCACTGCCGCCCTGCGACATCTTTAATCAACTATATACAGAACATTGTTTCCATCTGAAGTCAATCACAGATGCGTTACTATTCCCGAGGACTATGATGGTCGCCTCATGTGAAAGTGTGCCGGCAACCACACCCTTTTATCGAAACGTAAGAAATGCAGCACGCTAGAAATAGGTGTGGGGGTGGTACTACCCCGGTCGAACTACGCTGGTTCTACCACCTGGTAGAATTGCACGTGGATCCACTTTTAGCGTGAACACAGTTCTTTTACGGGTTACAAAAAACTGAACTACCTATTACTTAATTCATTGGTTTTAAAAACCAAAACTGAACTAAATGGAACAAAATAAAATTATTTTCCATAAGAACGCAAAACAGCGTCTGGCGTGATAAGTCTAAGCACGTGTGACTTATAAGGACTTGTGACTTATAAGGACCCTCGCTCGGAAGGAGTGGTGCCAAGTATTACGAGCGGTCCTAAAACGGTCCCGCCGGCGTCCTAGAAAAAGGGACTTGACGAAAGTATACTTTAAGATAGCTTGTTTATTCTTTTAAAATTCATATTGGCTTCCGGAAAAGTATTAGTTGTATGTGATAATAAAAATTGTATTAAATTTCGGAATGACAGATAAAATTCGGAACAAGACAATGTGCGATTTTGTATAATAAACAAATTTCAGATCTGGACCAAACCTATTACAAACATTACAAAAAGATATGCGTATTACTTTATTATAATTACATTACTTCATTACAATATTATTAACTTAAGATTAATTAAATTAATTATGAGTCAAAACTAAGCAATAAAGTATAATTGTACTCCTTCGAATGATTTAACTTTAGTTTTGTGACATGGTTCATTTACAATAATATATAAAAAGGTCAAAAATAAATAAAACATTCTATTTATAGATTTATTTCAATAGGCCGCTTTATATTTAATACGTTACGCTTAACGCCATCTATCGGCGTACCGAGCAAACTACGCTTCAACATTTTGACGGAAGACAGTGGAGTCACGGAGTGCTACCAAAAATAAATAGCATTAAGCATTCGCAATGAAAGCTGCAATAATAGTTCATATCGTAAAAAGGCTTTAGCATTTTACGATACTGTCTAGCCAGATGAGTTTATGGGCGTAATTTGCGAATGCATTTGTGTTTTGAACCTTATCACGTTAAAAATAAATGGGACTAAAGACATTCAGGTTAAAAAGAGTAGCACAAACCGTCTGCCATTAGATTTATATACTCAGTTCCGTTTTATAGTGTAAGTTTATGGTCATGGGACATTTAAACCACACTTGATTTGTCAATCTACATTGTCATGGATTCTTTCAGCGTTGATGCATTTTATTGCGCGTTACATACCTTAGTACCTGGATTACCGAGCTTATAACGGAAATTAAGAAACCTACAGATACTACTGATTTTAAGTAATAGTAATAATTTTCATTTTCACTTTATTTTTATCACAATATTTTTTATTTCATTTTGTTTTATATGTTAAGTGTAAAAGTTTCAGAGGATATATGTTGTTGCATTGCTGGTTCATGCAAAAGATTCCAGTTGGATTACGCTTAAATTTAACACACACGTCGTCTATAACCTATATCGGGCTTTCCTAAACTTTCGCCTCCACGTACCCCTATTAAGGTTTCCAAGTGAATGCAACCCCCTTACTTTAACTGATAATATCCCCCCCCCCCCCAAAGAAAACAATAAAATTGTCTGTTGAAGAAAATAATGTTTTTACTTCAATAAAAGGTAACAATAAAGTGCCAAAAGAAATGTATTTTTTTTACTATTATGTTGGGTGTGTTTGTTTGTGGTCACAATTGGAGTCAATTTCAAAATAATTATTTTGTATTTTTATTACGTAAATCTTATCGCGAAGCCCTTGCCATCGAATGGCGAACCCCTACGGGTTCGCGTACCCCACTTTGCGAAACCTGACCTAGATTGGTTATGATAGACATGACCGAAGCGGGAGAAACCGCAATTACCCAGTAATCATCCAATATTTTGTCTATTTCCTAAAATCTAGCAATTGTTCCAGGCAATGCTCTTCTACGCGCCGCGGTGGCTGTGGAAATCCTGGGAGGGCGGCAAGATCCGAGCGCTGATGATGGACCTGGACGTGGGCGTGTGCACGGAGATCGAGAAGAAGACGAAGAAGAAGCTCATCCTCGACTACCTGTGGGAGAACCTGCGCTACCACAACTGGTGGGCGTACCGGTACTACACGTGCGAGGCGCTTGCTCTTATCAACGTTATAGGTGCGTTTTTATTTTTAAATTTTTGAAAAAAATGAATCCTCCTTTAGATTAGATGTTGTCTGGCTTCGATGCAAGGAGGGAGACCCAAAATCATATCAGATCAGATGATTTAGTTTTGTCCTGATAAGGGGTTAAAAGAATCAAATCAGATGATATAGTTTTGTCCTGATAAGGAATTAAAAGAATCTGATCAGATGATATAGTTTTGTCCTGATAAGGGGTTAAAAGGATCTGATCAGATTATCTAGTTTTGTCCTGATAAGGGGTTAAAAGAATCAAATCAGATGACCTAGTTTTGTCCTGATAAGGGGTTAAAAGGATCTGATCAGATGATCTAGTTTTGTCCTGATAAGGGGTTAAAAGAATCAAATCAGATGACCTAGTTTTGTCCTGATAAGGGGTTAAAAGGATCTGATCAGATGATCTAGTTTTGTCCTGATAAGGGGTTAAAAGAATCAAATCAGATGACCTAGTTTTGTCCTGATAAGGGGTTAAAAGGATCTGATCAGATGATCTAGTTTTGTCCTGATAAGGGGTTAAAAGGATCTGATCAGATGATCTAGTTTTGTCCTGATAAGGGGTTAAAAGGATCTGATCAGATGATCTAGTTTTGTCCTGATAAGGGGTTAAAAGAATCAAATCAGATGACCTAGTTTTGTCCTGATAAGGGGTTAAAAGGATCTGATCAGATGATCTAGTTTTGTCCTGATAAGGGGTTAAAAGAATCAGATCTGATAATCTACTTTTGTCCTGATAAGGGGTTAAAAGAATCAAATCAGATGACCTAGTTTTGTCCTGATAAGGGGTTAAAAGGATCTGATCAGATGATCTCGTTTTGTCCTGATAAGGGGTTAAAAGAATCAAATCAGATGACCTAGTTTTGTCCTGATAAGGGGTTAAAAGGATCTGATCAGATGATCTAGTTTTGTCCTGATAAGGGGTTAAAAGAATCAGATCTGATAATCTACTTTTGTCCTGATAAGGGGTTAAAAGAATCAAAGTTTTGGAGAATGGTAAAATTGGCTACGGGACGGTTTTTTTTCGCAGTCAATTACAGGCACAACACGTTTTCTTGACGTTTTCAGCAACATAATATAAGAAGAAGTTACTGGCGAGGCTGCTCCGGTTTGATAGCGTTTTTCAGAATTAATCGTTCTTTAAAACCATGTTTTAAAGCATGTTTTATTGAGTTGCGGAAATACAATATTTATCATTTATTAGTAAAATGAAATGATAACTAACAGATAAATTTTACTAACTGTCTTTTATCCTGTCTGTCGTAGATTAAACTACAAGTTTCTTCGCGTTTCAGTAGTAAAGTGTGATTGCCGGCTCATTTATATAAGGCGATCACCTTTATCTTTAGAAGTGGCGACGAGACTGTAATTGTCTTCAAATAGGATATTGTTGTATTCATATGAAGGTCTTCATCTGATACGGGATTAATTTCAAATCTCAATGCGTGGTAGTGACCACTAACCATCAGATGGTAGTCGGAAGGTGGTACAGGTACAGGTGAACCACTGTAGTTCGACGGGAGAAGTAGGTACCACCGCTACACCTATTTCTAGCGTGAAGCATTTCTTGCGTTTCGATGAAAGGGTGTGGTTGCCGGCACACTTTTATATGAGCAGCAACGTATCTGTGACTGATTTCCGATAGAACCCATGGTCTATATGAAGTTGATTACAGATATCCATGAGCGGAGTGACCACTTACCATCAGGTGGACTGCATGCAAGTTTGTTACTTCAGTCAGATAAAAAAAATAAAGGTGGACCGCAGATTCGTTTGCTAGTACAATTTATAATAGAATTTCTTCAAATCCCAAGTATTTTTGGTCATATATTAAAGAAAAGAGAGGCGGCACAAGCACTTACCCTTCATCTTTTAAGAACGGTAGCAAAGATTATACTAATCAGAACGATATATGTAAGCTGTTTGCTGAACATTTCTGCTCCGTGTATTCCTTACACTCCAATATCACATATTCACCCACAGATGAAAGAGTTAGTATATACAACGATACATTCGCTCCTATTTCCATCAGCCAAGACGACATACTGAAAGCCCTTAGAGCTCTAGATATAACTAAAGGTGCTGGATCTGATGGTATTCCACAACTTTTCATCGTTAATTGCGCATACAATCTTTTAACGCCACTTTATCTTATTTTCAAAATGTCACTTGAATCAGGGATTTTTCCTACTGCCTGGAAAACTGCTAAGGTTGTACCTATACACAAATCTGGTGATGTTCACCTTGTGAGCAATTATAGACCCATTTCAATTTTACCAACGTTAGGTAAACTAATTGAATCTCTAGTATGCCCTTACATACAAAGACACTTTAAAAAAATTGTCGTTGATTGTCAGCATGGGTTTTTACGAGGCAGATCCACTAATCCTAATCTGGTGACATACGTGGAAGAATTGGTGGAACTAACAGATAATCGCAGGCAAATAGATGCAATCTACACGGATTTTAGCAAGGCATTTGACAAGATCCCACACAATGTTCTAATAAACAAACTAGAACTATACGGTTTTGTCGGAACGTTTCGGAATTGGCTCATTTCATATTTGAAAGATCGTTCATTTTTTGTGGTCCTTAATGGTTTTAAGTCAAATCCTTTTAAAATTATGTCAGGAGTCCCACAAGGATCGCATTTAGGACCAGCCTTATTTAATATATTCATAAACGATCTTCCCCAATATTTCAAGCATTCTATCCCATTACTCTTTGCCGACGACCTAAAGTTGTATAAATGTATCCAAACATGGGAAGATGTAATATTGTTTCAACAAGACATCAACTCGCTCATTAAATGGTCGTCTAATAATGGCATGGAACTAAATGTTGCGAAATGTTTTCACATAAAGTTTACAAGGAAAAATAACTATATTCCATCTCGATATCATATTAATAATATAACCATCAGTGAAGTGAACACAATCAAAGACTTAGGGGTCATCTTGGACAGTAAACTCACCTTCACAACACACATTGACATAACAATCAAAAAGGCATCGAAGATGTTAGGATTTATTATGAGAAATGGAAAATTATTTAAAAAAGCCTCTACCAAGTTGATTCTTTACAATAGCTTAGTTAGATCAGTTTTGGAGTACGGAAGTGTAGTTTGGCGCCCACATTATGCGACACATACTCTACGAATTGAAAGGGTACAGAAGAGGTTCATAAGGCACTTGTCGTACTCCAGGGGCAAGACGAACAAGTGCAAATTTTCGTACAAAAATATGCTTAAAGATTTTAAATTGGAACAGTTAGAAACTCGGAGAGTACATGCCGATCTAAACTTTCTCTTTAAACTTATAAATAATCATTTGCATTGCCCGCATCTACTTTCCAAGCTTTCATTTAGAGTACCACGAAAAATTCCTCGTAGTCCTCTTCAGCTGTTTGTACCCCCATTTCGAAAAACCTTGTTGGGTACTAATTCCCCTGTCTCTAGAATGGTCCGTTTATACAACAGATGCAGTGGGTCTCCAAACGTTAATGCTGATATTAACTCGATGTCCTTATCCCAATTTAGACGCTCCATTAAATCAATGGAACGATAAATTGCATGGTAGTATTATTTGTCTTTCTTTTTCTTTTTATTATTGTAGGTTTTGTACTATTTTTACCGTGTTTAGAATATTTTTTTTTCTTCCCTTTAATTTTTGTCTTTATTTTTATAGTATACATTTAGCGCTTTGTTCTCATTTTAATTTTAATTTTAATTTTATTTTTTTTTAATTTTTAATTTTTATTTAACTGCTTACAAAGATAATTTTATTTTGGCTTGTTATGTTCGCCTGTAAGAGATTATTCATTTATTGTTATCATCATTAGCTTATAAGAAAACGTGTCATACTGAAATGTAATAATCGTAGGTGAACTTTATAAATAAATAAAAATAAATAAATAAATAAAAAAACCTGCAGCGCTCAATTACCGTATTAGGTGTAATTATGAGTGGCCGAAGTGCCTCCGGAGTATCAGTGACAAATATTCCTATGTTTAGAAAATGATTTACGAGCTTATATATATTTTTTATACTTTTGAAGTAGCAAACGAGCATGCAGTCCACCTATTGTTAAGTGGTCACTGCCGCCCATGGACATCTATAAGCAACTTCATATAGAAAATAGGTTCTATCTGAAGTCAATCGCAGATGCGTCGCTACTCCCGAGGACTAAGATGGTCGCCTCATATAAAAGTGTGCCGGTAACCACACCCTTCTATCAAAACGCAATAACTGCTTCACGGTAGAAATAGCTGTGGCGGTGGTACTTCCCCGGGTGAACTAGTGATTCTACCATCTATAACTTTATCGTACCGACGGCCAGGACCAACCTTTTAGCACCTTTCACCCAAGCCCTGCATGTCATTTCCCAGTTTTGCTTACTTTGAGGATATGTGCCTAAGTTTGAGGGAACAGTAAAACATTGTGATTTTAGGGAATAAATATTTTGAGACAATTACAGGGGGATATTTTAAATATTAAAATTTAATAATACCCACTAACTTTTAACTTTTGAAAGTATTGCTGCAAAACCTATCACTTGAGTGAATTCGCAAAAGTTGTTTTTGATATATTGTCTTACAATAATATGTGATTACATATGTGCTATAATAATAGAAAATAATGTTAAGCTTTTTAAAAAATGTAAAATTGCCTACGCTATCGTATTAGGTATCGTATACCTGTAAAGATAGACATAAATCTGTATAAATAAATAAATAATTAAATCATGTCATTAGTACTTAACTGTTCATACCAACTTCTTTTGAGTTCAAACAATCTAAAACCAAACATGAACCACGATCACCGATTATACAAAAGTCGCCACATTCAACTGCCGAAGAAATAAAAACACAAGACGTTGTAAAGGGAGTTTTATGTTTGTATTTAATTCAATATTGTGATTTACAACCGCGAGGCACGCACTAGTTGGCGATTCAGGGCGCCGCTCGCGACAGATGGCTTACTGATATATCTGAAACAGCAGAAGCTACGAAAACAGCGGATTATGTTTAAACGGTGTGAATTATTATTCATTTGGATATCGGGCATGAGTTAGAAACAGGCAATTAGTTCCATTTAGTTCTGGATTTGTTATAAGTTCAGCTTTATAAAATTAAAGCATATAACGTAATGTAGTCTGGGACTTAAAATACGCTTTACGATTTCTACACTCATAGCCCCACACTAGGATTTTCTCCAGTGACGTGGGTACCATGAACACGCACAAGACGAATACACAAACACCCAGACGCAGAACATGAATCGAAACTCATCATTCAGATACTTGTCTGGCCCGGAATCGAATCTGGGACCCATTGCGCGTCAGACCGGTACGGTAAACGCTCCGCCACGCGGATCGTCAAAAGAGTACCGATAGAGTGACCGATGTTAGGCTAATTGTTTTTTTAGAAATCTCGGGTGTGTAAGTTTCCTCGCGATGTTTTCCTTCACCGAAAAGCAGTGATAATTAATATCTAATACGCACATAAATCAGTGATGCGAGCCTGGGTTTGAACCTCGGACCTCCCGATTGAGAAAGCAAGTTTCAACCATTAGGCTATTACTACTCTACCATTAGGCAAATATAATCGTGTAACTGGTCCATTTTAAGATTCTACTAAGATTTTAAGAATATAAGAAAGGAGATGCTTACGATGTGAACTTTGTTACTATTTATTGCCGATATATTTCGACAGTTGCCTCGACCACGATTCGTTACGTTAATACACTATAATATAAATCGTAAGTACGCTTCTAATTAAAATATGCAAATAAAATCCCCATTTAGTATCTAAGGGCGTTGAAATCATTTCAAATTCGACCCAATCAGAACAAAATATGGATTACGTAACATTTGGGTGTATTATGTGAAATGTAAAAACATATTTTGTGTAGGCCTTCTTTTTTGAGGTAGAAACCTGCAAAAGATACCCGATATCGTGGGAGCGATTCCGGTTTAAATTGACTTTTGTCCACTAAAACCACCCTAGTAACCGTCCTTGGCACTGCAAAGGCTCCGGGATGGCCAAAGGAACGCAAGCGGAGTCCTCAGATGGGCGTTTAATCTTGTACACCATCTGGTGCACAGCATGCGAACACATATACCGTCGCTCTTCCTGGTGAATGGTTCGAGCTACCACTCTTGTCGTCCGCCTCTTACGGCGGGCAGAGCTTACCGTTGCTCTATTTTGGTCACGACACTACAGAGACAATTTTGTTTCGGCCGACTAATAGAATCGAAATGTGAGCCAAAGTTAAAGTTAATTTAAAATAGACCGTAAAAAGAGTAACTTTGCAGTCCACCTGATGGTAAGCGGTTACTGCCGCCCATGGACATCTGTTATCCACTTCATAAAGAACATATGTTCTATCTGAAGTCAATCTCAGATGCGTTGCTACTTCCGCGGACTATGATGGTCGCCTCATGTGAACGTGAGCCGGCAACCACACCTTCCCATCGAAGCGCAAGAAATGCTTTACGCTAGAAATAGGTGTGACGGTGATACTTCCCCGCCTGAAAAAACTGACTAAGAACCGCTGTTTTAGTGGCGTTGCGTATAGAAACGCGTGGACAGCAAATTCCGTTCGCGCGGTACGCCGTTTTTGTTATTGGAAACGCCGGAAGCAGGTCTCATGCTGCCACAGAATATTAAGCTAACGTCTTTGTATCGGATACCGTTCGAGATTCGATCTGTGTCCTTATTACGAGTTTAATAAGTTTCTTTTAAACAATAATTATTTACTAGTCACCCGTCCAACGGTCGAAATTCGATCGTAATTTATATTAAAAAACTAAACTTCATATTGTCCAAAGTAGCCCCAATATTTCTCTAATTTAAATAAATTGTAATAATTTTCATGTTATTTTGAACGCATCCGTTAAAGGTGAAAAGAGGTTTATTAACTAAGGTACATTTAAAAGCAATAGCGGGTATTTTGACAAAGTCATCAGACCATTTTTTTAAGGTAAAATAGGAAGTGTAGTACGAAGGGTTCTTTCTGTCATACAATTTGGTTGTTGATGGTTTTTTTTTTGTATTCAACAGGGCAAATGTTTCTGATGAACCGCTTCTTCGACGGTGAGTTCCTGACATTTGGGCTGGACGTCATCGCCTACATGGAATCCGATCAAGAGGACAGAGTCGACCCCATGATTTATATATTCCCGAGGTCAGTATACATATATTCGTCACCTCCAATGTATATAGTATATTAATAAATGCTTTTACTCTTATAACCTTAGGAGCGTGCCACGGATAGCACGACAGTTATAGAAAACTCTGACGTTAAACAGAAATCTAACTTTTTTTTTTATTTGACCGAAGTAGCAAACGAGCATGCACTCCACCTGATGGTAAGTGGTCACTGCCGCCTTAATCGAAAACTCGAGTAATAAGTCAGTAAAGTAGTAAAATAAAATTGCCCGAATGAATCCAGTCACGTAAACATATTTGAGTCTTATAATAATATCCTTTTCAAGTCCACTGATCCATTTGATATGCACATAGGGATTTAGCCATGTGCTTAACAAAAATAAGTTAAATAAAAGCTTTTAATCACTGTCACCTACATATACATAGGGACATTTCTGAGAAATTTCAATAAGTATTTTTAATTACTTAAACAAGCTACACGGTAACATCGTAGCGTGATTCAGGAATAAGAACAACGCCATCTAGTGTTCAGTAGCATAACAACTTACATATGTAATTATGTAGACAGTTGTCGAAGATTGAATTCAAACAAAAAGAAAACTGCTTGTTTAAACTTACTTTCCGAGAAAAAAGTGACCACTGGGACTATTAACCTAGTTTTTTGTTTACATAACATGCATCTGAGGTTAGTTTTGGCTCTAAAAGTGAAAATACCGCCTCTTATAACCTTAAACTTGCCAACACAAATATTGCTCTAACAAACTGTTTGCTAACAGTGATTACAAAGTAGAAGTGTTCTTAAATATTATTTACCTCGAAGTATGCGATATTTAATTGCGTACAACCCATTATCGTCCCACTGCTGGGCAAGGGTCTTTTCTCAGAATGAGAGAGTTTTAGGCCATAGTCCACCGCGCTGGCCAAGTGCGAATTGGTGGACTTCACACACCTCCGAGAACTTTTTTTTTAAAGCATTCTCGGATGTGTAGGTTTCCTCACATTTACCTTCACCGAAAAGCAGTGATAATTAATTTCTAATACGCACATAAATCAGTGGTGCGTGCCTGGGTTTGAACCTCGGACCTCGCGATTGAGAGGGAAAGTTTCAACCATTAGGCTATCACTGCTCGTTAGGATATTTAATTGCAATTTAATAAATAAATTGAGGTCTGAAGCATACTTTATTGTTGTACCTGGAAAAAGGTATACATATAAGCATTTAGTGAACACAGTAATTCTGTATTGTTGAAGCAATTAATACCTAGGTACTAAAATATTATTGGGAATTATAGGGAGAAGATGGCATTAAGCCTGCGTTTGTAACACTTTAGGTATATGAGTTTAAATAAATAAATTCTTGGGGTACAACCCATTATCGTCCCACTGCTGGGCACGGGTCTTCTCTCTGAATGAGAGAGTTTTAGGCCATAGTCCACCGCGCTGGCCAAGTGCGAATTGGTGTAATAAATACTTAACTGTCCTTAATGTGTACATGCATAGATATCATAAAATGTAATATAAAAATTAGAATTGTATGCCACTAATTTTAAATTCAAATAACATTCGAAAATGCGTCTTTTGAAAAGTTTTTGAAGGTGGTAGATCCAGTGTAGTTCGGGGATGTACACACCTATTTTTAGCGTGAAGTTTTTATTGCGTTTCGATAAAAGGGTGTGGCTGCCGGCACACTTTCACATGAGGCGACCATCATAGGCCTCGGGAGTAGCAACGCTTGACTTCAGATAGAACCCATGTTCTGTATTAAGTTGATTACAGACGTCCATGGGCGGCAGCGACCACTTATCATCAGGTGGACTGCATGCTCGTTTGTTCAGTCATATAAAAAAAAAATGGTACCGATTTCCCAAATGAAGAAGGTTATATATTCTTCACGTATTTTTGTTCTTGTTTATTTTTAAACGTCAGTGTCATTGTACTTGTGCATTCATGGATGGTCCCTAGTCAAAATTTAACCTGGTGGATGGCACGGTTAACGAGATCCAGATTTTCCTAAAGCATTGCATAATAAACATATATTTTGTGTGTTTTGGGTTCCTACAAAAATTATTCTTAGTTATATTTTAAGTACGTATAGTTAATATTTGGTCTCTTAGCTACTACCAGTACTTTTGAATCATTTAGCTAAATATCAAAGATTGTATAGAAGATAGGGCGTGTTTGTACATTAAATATTTGCTGTCTATAACTTAAATAACTAATAAGACTAGTTAGTATTTTGAATTTAATTTAATTTACTAACTATCACTGAGGTAACTAAGAAATCTACTTTTTGTTTGTCAGACCTACATTTAATTTAATAAATTAAACATGCAGTAACATATTTATAGTCCGTTTCTAAACATTAAGTCTTTATTACATTAAATTCCATTTATTTTTAACAATGCTACTATAATAATAAAAGGTGGTAGAACCAGTGTAGTTCGACCGGGGAAGTACCACCGCCACACCTATTTCTAGCGTGAAGCATTTCTTGCGTTTCGATAGAAGGGTGTAGTTGCCGGCACACTTTCACATGAGGCGACCATCATAGTCCTCGCGAATAGCAACGCATCAGTGATTGACTTCAGATGAAACCCATGTTCTGTATGTAGTGCATATTTTTTTTACCTGACTGAAGTAGCAAATGAACATGCAGTCCACCTGATGGTAAGCCCATGGACTATGGACTAATCGATCCAGATCTGATCACTCTTACCTGAGGTTGGGCACAAATGCGTTGCTAGCTTGCTACCCCTAAGGAGCCTACACTCCTCGGATAAAGTTTGTCTCCCATACTCACCCTTCAGAAGTAAACACAGCAGCGCATAACATTACTATTAGGCAGAAACGAACCACAAAAGGTCGTCGAATCAAAAAAGTTCCACCACCTATAACTTAGCTAAAGTTATTTATTGTAATCACTTAATTGTTTTTATTGTTTTTTACAGGATGGTAAAATGCACTCTGTTTAACAAATTTGGATCGTCTGGCGAGGTGGAGAGGCATGATGCCCTCTGCATCTTACCTCTCAACGTTGTCAACGAGAAGATCTACGTGTTCCTATGGTTTTGGTTCGTATTACTGGGCATCCTTACCTTCATCACCCTGGTATACCGGGTGGTTATCATATTCTCACCCAGAATGCGAGTCTACATGATGAGGATGCGATTCCGACTCGTCAGGCGAGACAACGTTGACACAATAGTCAGAAGAAGTAAAATGGGTGACTGGTACTTACTGTACATCCTCGGGGAGAATCTAGACTCGGTCATCTTCAGGGATATCATGCACGAATTCGCCAACAAGCTCAACCACAACTATCAGCACCACATTCACGGCGTCCCGGACGCGTGACCTCCGATCCCAGGGTGGGTGTTCCACACGTGACTAACGTCTTTGCAGCGCGACATGGACCCGCCTGTCTAAGTGCGCTGTAATTCAATAATTGTGTAAAGACTTGAATGCGTTTATTCGCAAGAATGAGAAGTGGGCCAAGTCGGCTGCCTTGAGGCACCCCTCGCCCGCATTGGACAATAAATGATGCGGAGTGTATAAAGGATATCAAAGACTTCTTTTATCGATTTGTAATCGTAACAGTGCAATTTAAACACGCAATAATAGATTGTACTTAATCTTTAAGAACGTGATCTCAGGATGAATCCTATCGAAAGCCTTTTTAAAGTCTACAATGACGGCTATCCCGTTAGAATATCTAGTGTTCAATTTTTAGAAGTATTTTTACTCATAGTTCGCCGCTCGTAGTGACTGTTGGTTGAGGCAGCTTTGTTTCTTTCTACACTAGCTAATGAATAATCGAAGATAAGCACACGGACAGCACACAACTTATCTTTTTACACAATTTCTCACTTGCCAGGGATTTGACAGACCAAATTAATAAAATTAAAGCAATAATTAATGGATCTAATAAGTATTTTAGAATTAGTGATTATAATGGAGGATAAAGTTTGGAGAAATATTTATGAAATTAAAAAGTAATCAACTTTAGTCGAACGTCCATTGTGTTGGACATTTTCACTGATGTACTTAGCTTTTGCGCGCCAAAAGACATTTACTTTAAAATTATAGACGCTTAAATGACCAATACAAGAAATAATACAATAATTACTCAATTATGATACATTTTCATTTATGCTGCTATTGAAGTCTAGTCGACTTTAAAGACTAAAATGATTGCCTTCTTATGTTATGAAAGCAAAATAACTTAGTTTGTTTTGCTCATTTAAGCGAACATCATGCAAGTGAAAATATATTGTTTTGAAAACCCACAAATCTTTATAATGTTTTTGTTACAATTATGGATTCAAAATATATCAGGGCTATCTAAACCATTCCTTGGAATGCTTATGATTTAATTATATGTATAACACTTGTTGAGTATATTGAAGAATTTAAATATCTATTTATTATGAAATTTAGCTATAACATAACAATGTTTTGAAAGATATATGTATAATATGATTTAAATATGAATATTCCAAGGTGGTTAATAACTTAAGTTATTGGGAAGGAAATAATGAGATCATACTTAGTTGTGACTAATACGTTGCCTCGTTTTGTAGAAATATGGGGTCGTTGGAGAAACTGTTGTGTTTATTAGTAGATAATATTGTAAATGTGAAAAGGTTATTTGTCTGTAACTATGTGAGTAACATTAGACGCGACGTTTTTCATTAACTGATTTAGCTGACGTAAACGTACTAGGACTCATTAAATCGGCATATTCCAAATAAATTATGGAAAATATTATCTGTTAATCCGTAGTTAAACTGTTAGTAAAAAGTTCCATTCGCTACATAGACATAATCATAAACAGAGTCCTAGTATAGTTCGAGATGATTAAACATAACTCTGCAAAGGAAATTAATTTAAAATTAATGCAAAAGTCAACGTTAGCTAAAAAAAGAAAACAGATGTAATATTTCTTGACACTTACATGATATATTGTAATGGTTTATAGCTGGAATCGTATGCAGAGTTACTTGTTGATGGGTTATACATAAGCACCATGCATTTATAACTAGTCACTCGCGAAAGTGATAAAATAAATGTAAATAATTTTAAGGTTTCCAAGGAGAACAATTATGACAGCGCAGGATGTGACGATAATATGGATTTGTTAAGTAGATAAGATACACTGCCATTCGTATTTATACACTTTTATATGTCTTGTAAATAAAGATGAAACACGAGATGAAACCGAAAGTCAGCCTAAGAGACAAGTTTAGTGGGAACTGGAAAAATCAAAATTCCAAAGAAACACTTGGCCTAAAAGATTGTTTACATTTATTCCGTTTGAGAATGTATTAATACCGTATAGTTTATTTGCAATAAATGCAGGCGTTGATCAGTATTGTATTATGTAGTTGTAAACGCCAAATATCGTGCCAAAGCGTTATGGAACCTAGCGGAAGGTAAAGAAGGGAAGTTACCACGGAAGATATGAAAATAAATAATGGAAACAATTTTCTATTTTATTTTACTCTTTGTTGTGGATGGTAGAACTTTCTTATGACACCATAGTGCCACTACGGATGGCGCACTTCTTTCTATTACAGAAGTTTGGCTTACTGTGGCACTTTTCATGTATTATTTAATGCTCCAATTCGCGAGCAACCGTTACTATATCGCTAGTTAGGGTTGATTACAGATTACAGATATTACAGATTAGAGTTTGCCTGAACAATCGTAACTACTTACCAAAAATAGGTGAACAGTATGCAAGTAAAAAGCCTGTATAACAGGAGACCTGATAAAATCATACCTCCTCCAGTGCTGGATTAGCCATATAGCAAGAGTAGCAAATGCTACAGGCCTCGCGACTAGAGGGGCCCCGCGGCCCATTACCTACCTTCTATTTATACATTACTATCTTTGCTATCCTAAAACATTTAAACTGAAAGAAGATATACAAAGTAGATGTACAAAGTGTCATCTCTAAAATTTCTCAGATTGAATCTAGAAAAATTTACTAGTAACGGTTTTGTTTTATTTAATACCCTTACTAAAGGCAAACTATGGGCCTCCTGTCAGAACTTGCTACAGGTGGTGCTGGCTTAATCCGGCACTGAGCTCCTTTACCCTATTATTGTCCAAAGACCAATTTGGCAGGAATATTTAGCTTAAATTTCAATATTAACGAAACACATTGAGATAACTTTATTATTTTCTTCCATTACTTGTAAAACTGTTAAAAAGGGAACTTAAGGTCGACTAAAGTAAAATTTTAAACATAAGCAACTTGACAGGATAGTGAGTGTAGTTTGACGGGGGAGATATCATCACCACAACTATTCCTAGCGTGAAGTAGTTCTTCCCGATTTTTGCTTCGCGTTTGTTGAAAGTGTGTGGTTACCGATTCACTTATAACACGACTTGAAGCAGTGCGTTCAGAGAGAATGCCTATTCGAAGTTTCAGAGTATGAGTTTCAGAAGGTGGTAGAACCAGTATAGTTCGACCGGGGAGGTACCACCACACCTATTTCTAGCGTGAAGCATTTCTTCCGTTTCGATGGAAGGGTGTGTGATTGCTGGCACACTTTTATACGAGGCGGCCATACTAGTCCTCGGGAATAGCAACGCATCTTTGATTGACTTCAGATAGAACCCATGTTCTATGTGAAGTTGCTTACAGACAGTGACCACTTACCATCAGGTGGACTGCATGCTCATTTGCTACTCCATTATTATAAAAAAAAAGTTTTTTAAACATGTGCATGGAGGCCAGTGATCACCGACAGATATACAACATGCACGTTTTCTACTTTAACCTTTTATAATAAAAAAAATATATACGTGACGAATAGATAACCTCTTTCCTTTGGGAAGTCGGTTAAAAACAAAACACAATAATAGTGTAAACAAAAAAACTTTATTTTTTAAGGACACACTATCTGAGGACAACAGTTAGGGTAGGGTTTTGTGACATCAGCTTCCAGAATCTTACACGGAGGCTCGGCTAATGCTACACTACACCTAAAAAGAGAAAAAAATCATGTTAATCCTCTCTGTACAGACTTTTATGAGGTAAAATTCTAGGTATATTACATAGTGGAAACGTGTGTACAACGTCTACATAACTGTAACGACAACACGTGGTAAAATGCATGCACATAAAATATAACAAACCGACAGTGCCGGATTAACCACATAGCAAGAGTAGCAAATGTTACGGGCCCCGCGACTAGTGGCGCGCAGCGGCTCTCCACCTAAGTATTTTTTTTACTATTTTTGTTATCCTGAAAATCTTAAATTGAAAGAAGTAGATGTAGAAAGTTTCATCTCTAAATTTTCCCAGATTAAATACAGAAAAGTTTACTAGTAATACTTTTGTTTTATTTAATACCCTTACTTAAGGCAAACTATGGGCCCCCTGTCAGAATTTGCTACAGGCCCCGCGCTGGCTTAATCCGGCACTGCAATCCGATATGTGTTTTTATTACAACCAACCTGCCAATTATGCTCTCCTATTATCTCACGTCCGCTATTAAAATAATAGACATCTTAACCGCAAAGTTATAAATAAATTATTATGAAAAGGTCAAATATATGGTATATGCCAATAACTACTTTAAAAGTTGTTGAATCCTAGCAACAGAAATATTGTCTAAATATTCATTGTCCCAATTACATTTTAATTCTTCCCTACCTATTTTGACGATCCGCATGGCGAAGCGGTTACCAACCGGTTTGACGCTTTCCCGGGTTCGATACCGGCCAGACAGGTATCTGATTGATGTTTAGATTCATGTTCTGGGTCTGGGTGTTTGTGTATTCGTCTTGTGTGTGTCCATGGTACCCACGACACAGGGGAAAATCCTAGTGTAGGGCTATGAGTGTAGAAAGCGTCGAAATCGAAAGTGTAGAAATCGATTTCACCTTTAAAAATCTTATACATTGTTAATAATTGATCCCTCCATCTTCTGGCTTTAAGAGAGTTATAGCCGAGGCATCCGAGGAGAAACCTATTTGGGTACAAATATGGGTAGTAACAATACATACGCTTATAGAGAAGAAGGACTCGTAGAAGGACTCTTTTTTATGGTATTGTTCTAATCTTTTTAACCAACATTAGAAAGGTACCATAAAAAAGAGTGCTTCTATGACTTAAAGGAGTATTTCGAAAAATAAATTAACCAACTATATATAAAAAGATCGGTGTGCTCCTACTAAAATGCTATAAGCTCTACCACCCACTAAACAGTGGGGATGGTAAATATCTTTTACACTTGTATGTAATATTATAATGTTTTTATTAACATTATATTATTATAAATAAATGTTAAGGATCCGGGAGATTTTCGACTTCCTAGAGAATTGCCCGGGTAAAGAGGGTACCCCTCGAGGCCCGAAATTCCCTACCCACCGCCCTTATGTTGGCATTGCCTTAGCATATGAGAGTCCCGGAGGGAAAGACGTCCCCTATACGTACGCTATAACCTAACAGGGTTCATACTATGTGTAACTCTAAATAATATTGACCACCAAATTATAATATTCACTATCTATTTTTCTTATAATATTGAAGTAGCAAAGGAGCATGCAGTCCACCTGATGGTGGTCACTGCCGCCCATGGACATCTGTAAGCAACATACAGAACATAGGTTCTATCTGAAGTCAAACACGGATGCATTGCTACTCCCAAGGACTGAGATAGTCACCTATTGAAAAAGTGTGCTGGCAACCACATTCTTCCATCGAAACGCAAGAAATGCTTCACGCTAGAAATAGGCGTGGCGGTGGTACTTCCCCGGTTGAATTACACTTATTCTACCACCTATAAACTATTCACTATGCATGCAATAAAGTATAGAGTATTAAGTATAATCTCAAGTAGGACCAGCTCGGTCGGTCAGTTACATCATCGCATTAGCTTTTCAATAATATATTCATTCAATGTTTGTGCTGTACTTCCTTGAATGTACAAAAACAGACAAATAACTCGGATTCAATTAACAGTTTTGGATTCGAGGAAATACACATATTAGGAACATAACTCTTATATTGGTAGTGACAGATATTAATATAATTTACTACTAACTTATTACCGCAGCTTTGCCTGTTTCTGTCACATTTACCATGATAAATATAGCATCTGTCAATCCAGATCATAAACTGTCTATGTGCCTAATTTCAGCGAAATCCGATCAGCAGTCTCTGTGTGAAATCTATATATTAATACGTGAAGAAAAAACTTGTGATTCGTTTTTATAATACTTGCAGCAGACGGAGGAGTACGGAGTTGTTATGTTGTACTATCCACGAGAGCTGCTGCCGACAAACTGTTGCACAGTTTGGCAGACTGTAATACTGTAAAACTATGTACTTTTTTTGGTAATAAATAAAAAAAAAAAAAAAAAAAAAAAATTACGCACGGTTATAGTTGTTGTAGAGAAGGATTACGCAATGCTAATATTTTTTTCAAATAATGCATAAAACATACATAAAATGAACTAAAAACACATTGCACACACCTTGCATTTGACACAAACACATTCTTAATAAACAAAATAAAACATTCAATGCCTTACTATGAACACATAACGTCAAACAAGTCAGATGTCTTTGTCAAAATACCCGCTATTGCTTTTAAATGCAGCTTAGTTAGTAAACCTCTTTTTACCTGTACTTTAACGGGTGCGTTCTAAATAACTTGAAAATTATTATAATTTATTATTATTTCAATTCATGCTACTTTAGACAATATGAAGTTTAGGTTTATAATTTAATTTTACAACGTTCGGAAAATTCAGAGCAGAAGTGTCAGAGAGAGGAAAGAAACAACAAAGGGTGAATTTTACCACAGACTACAAATTGATACTGTAACATACTAAAAACTATTTTACTTAGCCTATATAAATGATACTTACATCTCTATTAAAACATCATTGGCTCGGCAGAGGTACTGGGAACAGGAATTTTTAGACGGAGCAGACTCTTGTAACGGCAGGACTACATCCAGCTCTTTGATATAGCAACCTTCTTCATTTTCTGTAATGAATAATACTGGTGTTAATTTAAATACCAAATTCTATTCAGTTAGAAAGATAATGCTAAGCGTTGGTAAATGTTCAGATATTTAAAGTTTCTTAAAAACAAAGGTTTTTTACAGCAAATAAATATTTTTTTACGGTGGTAGAACCAGTGTAGTTCGACCTGGGAAGTACCACCGCCACCTACTTCTAGCGTGAAGCATTTCTGGCGTTTCGAGGGAAGGGTTTGGTTGCCGTCACACTTTAATATGAGGCGACCAGCGTAGTCCTCGGGAGTAGCGACGCATCTGTGATTAACTTCAGATAGAACTCATGTTCTATTTGAAGTTGCTTACAGATGTCTAAGGGCGGCAGTGACCACTTACCATCAGATGAACTGCATGATCGTTTGCCACTTCAATCAGATAAAAAAAATACCAGTTAAATAAACTAGGTACATCAGTGCTATATTTCGTGCAAATCGAACCAGTGGTTCATGCGTGGCTTCGTAACTAACATACATCATAGCATTTTATATTAGCAAAGATAATATAAGATTACTTACTAAATTTCTCAGGTTTTGGCTCCAAAGGGGCGATGGAAACCGCCGCCAGAGCCACGGAGGTCACCGCGAGGAACACGACCAGTCCACGGATCATGATTGCAAAATATGCTAACGAATACATCTAAACGTTATATATAGCCTATTTACTCTGGCCTTACATACATCGAAAACCAAGTGCGAATCGGACTCGCGAACGAAGGGTTCCGTATCATTTTTTGTAATAAATGGCCTAAAAACACGTTTTGTACGGGAGTACTACTTAAATATTAATTTTATTGTGTTTTTATAGCAGCAACAGAAAAATCTGTGAAAATTTCATCTTTTTAGCTATGACGGTTCGTTGGGTACAGCCGTGTGACAAACGAACAGACGGACCGCGGAGTCTTGGTAATAGGGCTGCGTTTTTACCCTTTCAGTACGGAATCCTAAAAACGAGTACTTCCCCTAGAGATGTTCATATTGAATTTTTTTCGGTAGGAATATGATAATTATGTATTGTATTTGCACATTATCCTCAATAAAATAAAATTGTACAGTCTGTTTGTAATTACTATTATTACCCATCTCATAACGTATCAGATCAAAACTGTTTTGCATGATATTTTTTGAGCTTGATTTAGTTTCGGAATTTATAATTGAGGTATAAATAATAATAATAGTATTTATAATTGATTTATAATGAGCAATCTGGGAAATTAGTGATGTGTCAACTCGGGATAGACACGACTCGAGTTAACTGAAATTCATGCAACTCTAGTTGAACTCGACTTACCTGTAGGGGGAAACCTTCCAAAGGTACCCGACGCCGTGGGAGCGACGCAGGGTTATGTGGGATTTTTACCGCACTAAAACCCCCCCGGTGGCCGTCCTCGGCGCTGAAAAGGAGGACTCCGGGATCTCGAAACGACTTCAACCGGAATCCTCCGAGCGCGCTACCCCATCGGGCTCCTCCCAGATGGGCGGCTGGGCCCACCGCTCCGTCTAGTCTTTACGACGGTATGCGACCACACATACCGCCGTCCTTCCCGGGATTGCCTGACCGAACGGTTCGAGCTCCCACTCTAGCCGTCTGCGACCCCGGAAGCCCCTTTTAGTCACCTCTTACGACAGGCAGAAGAGACCCTAGCCCTATTCTGACCCCGAGGCTACAGGGACGTACCTGAATGATACTGAGTATATCTTACACGTTACATTTCCACCATTTTACTAACCTTATTTCGTAAAACTATAAAAAGCAGAACAGATCATAAACATGTATTGGGTCAATTATAATTAATTATATAAAGTAGAGTTTAAAGAAATAAGAAGTATCAGTCTACTTTTTAACCAACTTCCCAAAGAAAAGAGGTTATCTATCGTTTATTCGTCAAGTATATATATTTAACTTGTCAGAATTCCAAACTCAAGTTAACATCACTAAGCGAAATGTTAGTGGATATTGCAATTCAAAACCACACACTTATTAGTACTTCTGAGAACTAAGCTATAACGTGTCGTATAAGTATAAATTAATGATTTAAAGTGTAGGTAAAATATAAGTTAAATAGATAGGCACGACTCTTTATAATAGGTATGGCAGTCAGAGCTGGGAGCTATTTAAATACAGATACGTAGTTCGTATTTGTTTTTAGATTACGTCTTAAAATTGTCTTTGTAAATGGCAGTTTAAATACTTGTGGTTTCAAAATACATTTTTACATAAATAAATTATTTGTGAACTCATCATCAACTCCATTGAAAAACATCAATTGAGAACCCGGAAACATTCGTAATCCATTGAAAATATAGATTTGGGGGTTAAGTTTCTTAGGGGAAGATTTTTTTATGTCAAGGGGCTTGGTAAAAGCTTAAAGCAATGTTTGTAGGATACCCTTGCCTTCTTAGAAGATTGAGAACTAAAATAATGAGTTCAGCCGCAAAATAATTTGTTTTTATATATGTCGGCGCGACACCGCGTATTTATGAAAAATACGTCGCCGAAAATAATTATTTTAGTTAGTTTAAAGACCGAAAATTGTTTGTTTGTTAAATTATCAATATTTAGTGATTTTTAGAATTGTAATTTAGTTTACCCTCCATAAATTTGTTATTGTCACCTCACCAAACATTGTTATAAAAAGGCGAGCGCCTGCCGGTAGGAAAAGATTTCTTGTTTAATCGTCCAAGCGATCGGACCTCGTCAATTGTGAATAAATCGAAGAAGTTTACTGCTGTGTTAACTTTTACCAAACTGGATATTCGGACGAATTATTCGGTTTACACTTTCTTAATAAGAAACAAATGTGAGGGTGTGTTCAAAAAAAAAAGATGATTTAAAAATAAATGTTGATAAAGAGTTTAAAAAAATGCTTGAAGTTTGATTGAGTAACACTTAGTAAACAAAACATTTGTTTATTAGATTAAATTTCTATTTGTCTCACAATCACAAACAATTTGATTAATTTAAAAATAAGCACATAATTTTAACATTATTATTTTTACGATCTAAAATATTACTTTAATCGAGCGGCAAATTGTACACTATACGTCGAAGTCGATATTATTTTGATGACAATCGGTCGTTTCAGCAGTCGAGCGAAACTATAAAAGACTAGCCGTGTCAGCGACTTCGTCCGCGTGGCATGGTTTATAAACATATATTTTTGGTATCTTGAACCGTTTTCGCAGCGCACGCAACGGAAGCCCTCGAGGATGAATAATTTTCCTTGTTTTTTTCACATTTTCCATTATTTCTTCGCTCCTAATATGTGCAGCGTGATGTTATATAGCCTAAAGCCTTCCTCAATAAATGGTCTGTTCAACATAAAAAGATTTTTTCAATTCGAACCAGTACTTCCTGAGATTAGCGCGTTCAAACAAACAAACTCTTCAGCTTTATAATATTAGTATAGATGTAAATAATCCGTCGTAAGGATTATATACATCTACGACGACTTCACAACCGAAATCCGTTGTAAAGCAATAGAAAATAACTAAACGACCGTTACTTATGTCGAGAATGTAAAATGTAACCGCTGGGCGTTGATATAACTAATTGCTGACCATTAAACTAAGTTTTAAATTATAGGATTTAGAACCAGTTACAATAACTACACGGCACGTAACCGAATCACTAGTTTCGAGTTAAAGTAGCGATTTTTGAAAATGCGTTATTTCTGTTAACCGTCGTTGGGACGTTACAGCGTTACAGTTTTATAGCATTGTGCGAGCCTAAACGTGGTTACTTCACTACACTTGGTACAATATCCTGGCAAGTAACAGAAGTACTAGTTTCGAATGAGATTACAAGTAGGGATATTCGTAAATGCGTTGATACTATAACTCTCGGTCGGTTGAATGAACTGCGTTATATTTCTTTTAATGTCGTGGGCGATATTTAAATCGATTAGTAAAGTAAATCAAATATAAATAACAATTATCATTGTTAGTACAATGAAATTTACTTACTTATAAGTTCTACTGCAATTTTAATTTTATTAAAATTATTGTTGCGGAGGAGTAACTGAACAATCATTACATTTAATGCAAATAGTTCTTAGCCTGAATAAAATATAAAAGAAAAAATATTAAAAAAGTGTATTTTTGCTATAAAGATTTAGGAAGTGATATACGTTCGTTTCGTGTGTAACTTGGTAGTTAAGTTTAGAGCTATTTATCTAAACAATATCAGTAGCTGAATGAAAATAGCTAGAACCGTTACGCCAACCAAGCAACTAGTTTCGTTACGTTTTTTGAAAATACGTCAACGACCCACGTCTATTATAGAAATAGACAAAGTCACTAACTCTCTACTCTATAATAGTGTTGTATATCGATAGTCAAGGCAAATTCAATAGTATCGATATTATCGACACGTGTAAATACTATCAATAGAATTTTATGGACAATACTATTGATAATGGCAATACTATCGATACTTTCGATAGTTTTATGTCCAATACTATCGATAGCATTGTAATTTCTGATTACTTTTATAAAAAACAATCGATACTATCGAAAGTTTTATAATACCGATAGGCAGCAATATTTCGATAGTATTGATGCCTTATGAAACGTAATGTGGGTACACATGTTGACGTATATTTTGATACTTAAGTTTAATGTTTTTGGTAAATGTAGTGAAAGTATTTTTACAAGGTGGTAGAACCAGTGTAGTTCGACCGGGGAAGTACCACCGCCACACCTATTTGTAGCGTGAAGCATTTCTTGCGTTTCGATGGAAGGGTGTGGTTGCCGGCACACTTTCATATGAGGCGACCATCATAGTCCTCGGGATTAGCAACGCATCTCTGATTGACGTCAGATGGAACCCATGTTCTGTATGAGGTTGATTACGGATGTCCATGGGCGGCAGTGACCACTTACCATCAGGTGGACTGCATGCTCGTTTGCTACTTCAGTCAAATAAAAAAAAAAGTATCTGATCATTGCTTAGTCTAAAGGCTCTAACTAAACTGGGGTAACTCGTATATGCCTCTACCATGGCTAGTAATAAAAAGCTATTAACCATGTGGCAGTGTTTTGAAAAAAAAAAGTGTCATAACACATCAACTATGAAGGACCATAATTATGATGAGAAAACATCCTGACTATTTACTACCGCATTCGTCATCAGAAGACCAAGAGCAGCATAATCAAAATATAGAAAAAAGTAATGATAAGTTAATGCGTGGCAAATAAACCAAGTAGAAAGTAAGTAATTGTCTCTTAAAACTGTGATTAGTAGTCATCACGGACAAAACTGACCACTTTAGCTACAATCAATATACGATAGTATCGAAAAATTAATGGCAATCGATAGAATCGATAGAAACTATCGATAATATCGACAGTATCGATTATTTTTTGTGAAGAAAAAATGAAATCACAATAGTATTGATACTATCAATACTATTCGAAAACACTATCGATAGTATTGCTATTATCAAGAGTATTATCCATAAAATGCTATCGATACTGTCGATAGTATATACACGTGGCGATACTATCGATGGAACAATCGATATCGATATTCTGAATGTTATTCGAAGTCAGCTAATAGTCAACTATCGATAGCGTTGCCGATCGATAGTCGACTATCGATGATTAATCGATAGTCTATCGATAGCCAGGATATCGCAAGATTATCGGTAGTATCGATACTATCGATAACTCAGTTCGAAGCAATACTATCGCATGAGTGCAATACAATCGATACTATCGATAATATTGTTGCTCGCGAGAACTAGACTATCGGTACTATCGATAGTATCGTTGCTAGTAAATCAAAAACTGTCATCACTATCGATATGATCGAATATTTAGGACTATCGATTGTTTACTAATTTACAATAGTATTGTTAGCAATATTATGGTATAGTAGTCGGAAAACAAAGATAATGGAATAATATTTAAATGTTATAATGTGACAACATTACGTACCTACATCTCTGTCTCGGTCGTAATTAGTATTTTTAAGCCTCGCAACTTAATATACTTGTCATACTCACTTTTATATTGTTACTACCCGCCGTTAGAAAAAACAAGGAAAGTTTTTAGTGTTCGTTTATGTTTTGTTGATCAGATATAGTGTTTGTTAAATAATTCAAAAATGGAAAGCCCTTACAATATACTATTAATACTATTGCAAATTGCCAAACTATCGATGGTGCCAAATTATCGATACTATCGATTCTTTCAATATTTCTAATAATTTATGATCACAATACTATCGGTAGTATCGATACAATCGACAATCCATTCTTCTTGAGCAACAATACTTTCGATAGTATCGCTCTCATCCGATAAAATTGCCTTATTTTGAACTATTGATAGTATCGATACTATCGATAGGACCATCGATAGTATGGCTGTTTTAAGTTGAAAACTATCGATTGAAAAACTATCGATAGTTCGGCTAGTGTTGCCGATAATTAATCTATCGTTGGTTTTGTTAAACTGTTCTAAAGGACAATTTTTACGAGCACAGGGGGATTAAGCCATGTGCATATCAAAAATAATGTTAAGTAGTCACTGTCGCCTTTTTGGACATTTGCAAACGTTTACAGCGACCCTCCGAATACTTATACAAGCTCCGTAGTCATATCGTTACCGTGATTCAGAAACTGTTACAGCGCCATCTAGTTTTTGACGTAGTAATGATGAACGTCAAATATGGCGGCGAAGCGGCCATAATAGGAGAATACTCGGCACTGTTTTGTATTTCCTACTGCTTGGACATGATTTGTAATGCAGGGTTTGGGCATTTTGATGTCGAAATATTTTTACTTTATAAAATATAAAATTAGAGCAGTGATAGCCTAATGGTTGAAACTTGCCCTCTCGATCGGGAGGTCCGAAGTTCAAACCCAAGCACGCACCACTGATTCATGTGCGTATTAGAAATTAATTATCACTGAAAGAAAACATCGTGAGGGAAACTACACACCCGAGAGTTCTTTAAAAAAAAAAGTTCTCGCAGGTGTGTGAAGTCCACCAATTCGCACTTGGCCAGCGCGGTGGGCTATGGCCTAAACACATTCTGAGAGAAGACCCGTGCCCAGCAATGAGACAATCATGGGTTGTCGAGAGAAAATATGGTGTAAATAACGTACCCGTCATGCTAAACTCCGGTGGTACCTATTATTTGCTTATTTCTGTATTTTAGTTATTTTGTTTAAGCTATATTTTGACACCACGGGCGTAATTATATTAAGATAAGTTTAGAGAAGCTCCCCCTCCCTGTAACATAGTCGATAAAAAAATATAATCTTATAACAGAAGGACCTCTCTAGTTTTTTTTGTCTACAAAGGAGAATGCCCAAGTGACTAAGGTGTCGGTATGGTATGGTAAGGACCCAGTATCGGTATAAAATCTATCGTGCCGTAATGTATTTGGGTTTAATTATAAGTTTAAGTTGAGTATTTTCAATTGCATTAAAAATATTTATAATTCTCGGCATACAGCAGCAATATGGTAATGAAGGCCTCAAAAAAAATCGAATTATCGAACTTGTTAACGAGATAGTAATGTGCTAATTCACGTTTTTACTGTAAAATCATAAGTATTCAATAAATAGTATTTATTATATTGTATAAAAACAAAAAACTGCTTTTTTTTTTTTTTTTATTATTATTATTATTATCATTATCATTCGTACTCACCAGTGTACCTGAATTCTAAGAAGCTAGTGTATTGTAGGTTTCATCTTTAAGTTTTCTCGACGACTGCTAGAACAAAATGATTACGTTTGAAGGTGCACAGTTTTATAACAAAATACCGTGATCTATTAAAAAAATAACATCACTGAGTGTATTTAAAATAAAATTATTCGAATATGTTATTAATACGTACGCTTATCATTGGACCCATCCACGTGCAAACGAACGAATGTTATACTTATTACAAATGTAAGCATTGTTCTCATATAAGTGATTTTGTTATAAGTCTTTTTGAGAATAATTTTTTTAAACCCAAATATCACAGTTGGAGGGAATTAATGCACCTACGAGATGGATTTCCCATAATTACTCGCTATCACTACATAGTTTTTATTTGAAATGAACACTACAGCTTAAAATGGAGTCTTTTATCTCACGATCTCGTCTTACTGGACAAATAGATAATAACACGAAAACTTAACTAATGGAGTCCATGTCTTGCTATCATTTTGGTTTTTATTTATTGGAAATTGAAAACCAAACGAATCAAACACGCAATAATAGTCACTGAATATCACGAGTTTAAAACAAACAGAAACTTCACACAATAATTATTATTCGTCACGCGGGTAGGTTTTCGATTCCTTTATGCAATCGTATTTTAGTAAAGGCATGAAAAGGAAAGATGGCGACAAAATAAATGGTCAAGACTACGGCTTTTATTTTGGTCACTTTTTTATGCGGAGAATTTGTTATTTCTTAGTATTTGCAAACATTGTTTTAATTAATAATAGGAATTACTAATTTCATGAAGTTTTGACACAACTTAGATTTTGCGATACCATCCATGGCCATACTCCTTTCTTTATTACAATGTACATAGAAATTGCAATAAAATATTAAATGGCCACTGTGGCCCATGTTTACCCACGATCAACCACAGATATGAAATAGATTGATATCCTATCTGAGTTCGACCACAGGTGCGTTTACCGGTCTTACTCATTGTAAGGAACAAGCGAAAGGCGTATATGATTTGCACTTTTTGGACTAAATACAAACATATCTACTTTCTATTAATCGTTGTTTATATGGCTCTATCCATTTATTAAGTTTCATAAAGTGAAAAATGTTTTGACATGAACATATAAATTCAATAATAAGTTACCTATTTAGCAGTGATAGCCGAATGATTGAAACACTTCTTAATCTTGGGTCCGTCGAACAAATCTCAGGCATCACTGACATTTCTAAAATTATTTGTGAATTAAATATAAATTATCAGGAAACCATCGTAAAGAAACTTCACACCTAAGAGTTCCCTTTCACCTGAAAGTTTAAAGTCTGCCAACGCGGACGAATAGGGCTTAAAAGTCTTACTCATTCTGAAACTATTTATTGTGTACCCCGCGGTGCCACAACAATTGTTTGACGACTAATAATTTCATATAAAGATTGATCTAAATGGGTATTATATTATTATTTATTATATTATTATATTATTATCATACTAGAAAATAACACAATTATTTCTAGTCCAGAGACGGCAGGAATGTACATTGCAAGCCTATAAACGCATTGGATTTATATGTGTAATGTTTATAGCTTGGCCGTGTGGTGTCGGTCTTTTGAATAGCACCACTCCCTCTCTTCCCGTGGATGTCGTACGAGGCGACTAAGGGACATAAATCCAAGAGATGGGCAGCAGCATCTCCTTGTGTAATTTACATCTACTGCGGTCACCAACACGCTTGCCAAGCGCGGTGACTATCGGCAAAAACCCCCAATGGTCGCCCCCCTACCAGATGGACCGATGACCTGAAGAAGACAGCGGGAAACCGCTGGATTCAGAGGGCACAGGACCGGTTGGAGTGGCGCCATTTAGGGGAGGCCTATGTTCAGCAGTGGACATCAAAAGGCTGATGGATGGATGGATGAATGTTTATAGCTTAAGTGTATTTGAATAAATAAATAAATAAATAAATAATTATTAAATCCTTCATAAATTATCTTTTTCTTTGTATCTTGTCATAATACCTTGTAAAAATAAATAAAATAAGCACAGAATTAAATAAAATATGGGCTATATTTTTATCGTTTCAGTTGAACGTAATTGCTATTAAAATGGCGCTGCCGTGTTGCGTCTGGCCTATTTTAATCTAATGAGACTCTTCTAGACGTTTCCGCTGTTGCAATGATTGCCTGTCTCCAAATTTATGATCACATTTAGTGGGCATCGACAGATGTAAACAGGAAATGCATAATAATATTCTTATAGTTGAGAAATATAGACCGACAGGCAGATATATGGTTTGCGGGCTCATTTTCATACTTCAGACTTCAGACATTGACTTCAGATAGAATATATAGATAGAATAGACATATGAAGTAGCGTATGGATATCCAGGTGTAGAGAACATTTACCATCAGATGGGCTGCATGCTGATTAGCTACAAAACTTTTATTAAAAATACGATAAGTATGTCCTGTTTAGGATGATGTGCAAATTGGTTTATAATGGTAAATTTGCCATTTTTATACCATTGAATTTGCATGTTTACCCAAGGTATGTGATAACTATACACATTTGTGAACAATTGTACACGGAACATAGGTTCTACCTGAAGTAAATTAGCTACTTTACATACTCTCGTAAAAGGAGATCTCCTGCCAGGCTGAGCCATAATATTTGCGGAACAGCTGTCCAAGTGTCCAACAGTCTCAATTCAAAACTTGCATATATCAAAGATGTTTAAAAAACTGATAGAGTTATTTTAATATACTATAGTACTTATAGTTCCATGCAGAGCTATCTCTTGATGAGTTAAAAAATATTATATCAAGAATCACATTTATCTACGTTAAGACGTGGAAAAGCAATTGTTTTTACCTAACTCTTAATAATAAAGTAGGATCATTTTAATCAATCGTGTATGGTTGAACCACTAAAAAAGCTTACACATAATTTACTTTTAAAAGTATAATAAAGACGAGGAGGTAACAATAAATCATTTGTTTATTCAGAACGGAGACGCGATTATATATAACAGTGCCTATGCTTTATGAAGTCCGACCACCCATTGCTACTACCGCGAAAGCAACAACATATAGCTATGAATTGGTTAATATGACTGTCAAAACTACTGTTTGAATGCTATAATATGGCCATTCAGTAGCATATGAATCTAAACAGACGCGTAAACAATCGACTGTAGACACATTTATCGAATTAAACCAGACCGGTTTCGTCTTGTTTTCCTTTTTTCGTTTATTCTATATCTATTCGACCGGTTACACTTGTCTCTCGCTCAAGGAATGAAGCCCTGAGCGCCAGCGACTTGATCACTATCAGGAACTTGAGCAGAACTTCAGTAGCTAGGGCGATTAGATTGTAGCTTTAGCAATCGCTCAAGCGATAATAGTCAATGGGCGGTCAGTTTTAACAGATATTGTAAAGTTAAGGGCATTTTATATCAGGGCAGCAGTCTGGGTAGGGCTTTGATGGGTCTTCCACCAACACGCAGGGAGGAACGGCCAACGAAGCGCCGCATCTGAAAAAGATTTCACAACATAAATTGTTATTAGTTTTATATTACACCAATGGCTTACAGGACCCCTGATGGTAAGTGATCAACGCCAGATAATCCCTCGCCCCAAGAGGTCAGCCAAGATTTTTAAGAAAGCATAACTTCCGTCCACGCAAAAATTTCTGACAAATGTTAGTTAAATGTTAATAAAAATTTATTCATCCTCGCAAACTATCGTCCGAGTAATACTATTAAGACCTAACAGTCCTATGTATATAAACTGTTATATCTATAATATACTTTAGTGGAGTAGTGTAGTTGTGACTACTACAAAACAGTTTAGTCGACGATAATCCACTTACAATCAACGCAGTCGTTATAGAATTACATATTAAGTACTTTTCTATTAATTCTATTAATTTTCATATACCTACTAACCGCACAAGTAAAAGTACGTTATCTAAAAGTTGTATATATGTGTTCGGCCTAACATGTACATTTGATATCCTTGAACTTTAAATACCTATATACTCAGCGGATAAGTTTTGTTTACTTTTCTGATAGTCGCCGTCAGTAACCGGGCAGTATAATTGGCGTAATGTTTGTGATAAAACAATATTATCTATAGTGTAAGTAATAATTGTACATACATAAATAACGTAGTTACTCGTATTATCGTCAGAAGCAATTTACATAAACTGATTTGTGAAATCACTAACGCTATGTCGTCCCTGTAGCTCCTGGATTATAATAGGGCTATGGCAGGTACAGCAGATTTTGAAGGTTTCCCCCTCGAGACGGAAAAAAACCCTATGTATATATAGTCGTATGTTTGTATGTATGTGCATTTCTTGACACGCGCCACAGCCTAAGTAACTTGACAGCAATACATGACATGTCATTATAATGGATTCAGTTTGTCGAGTGATATTATGGGCTATAGAATTTTCAAATATGTCGCTTGCGATAAAGTAAGATGTGTAAGATGTTAAATATAAATTTATTAATACCCATATATATTAAATTACTTTAATTTTGACTTTATTCCGAGGATTGAGGAGCGTGAGTGCGGTAATGTGGTTGTGGCGCTATATTTTTTTCATAATTTAACCTAACGATAAAGCAGACGGGCTACCTGATGGAAACTAGTAGTAGTAGTAGTAGTTTTTTATATTATAAAAAAAACTTACGTGGCAGTTTGATAACTGGTCCCACGACAGCGGTACTCCATGCAGTGGTGAGGGCACGGCGCTGATTCACCGGCCTTCAGTACTCTGTCCAGATCCTTAATGTAACACCCTTCCTCATTCTCTGCAAATAATAAAAGCAATTAACTTTTTTTATCGAGGGGGAAACCTTCAAAAGGTACCCGTGGGAGCGACGCAGGGTTATGTGGGATTTTTACCGCACTAAAACCCCCCCGGTGGCCGTCCTCGGCGCTATAAAGAGGACTCCGGGATCTCCAAAGGCCTGCAGCCGGAATCGTCTGAGCGCGTTGCCCCATCGGGCTCATCTCAGATGGGCGGTTAGGCCCACCGCTCCGTCTAGTCTTTACGACGATATGCGACCACACATACCGCCGTCCTTTCCGGGATTGCCTGGCTGGAAGGTTCAAGCTCCCACTCTAGCCGCCCGCAACCCCGGAAGCCCCTTTTAGCCGCCTCCTACGACATTAACGAAAAGCAAGGGAATGATGCATTTTATTGTTAAACTGGTATTCATTATATACGGTTTTTGAATTTGCCGATATTTGAAGGTAGAACGAGCGCAGTTCGACCGGGGAGGTACCACCGCCACACATATTTCTAACGTGAAGCATTCATTGCGTTTCGATGGAAGAGTGTGGTTGCCGGCACACTTTTATATGGGGCGACCATCCTAGTCCTCGGGAGTGGCAACGCGTCTGTGATTGACTTCAGATAGAGCCTATGATGTTGCTTACGGATGTCCATGGGTGGCGGTGACCACTTACCATCAGGTGGACTACATGCTCGTTTGCTACTTAAATCTTATAAAAAAAAAAACATTATATATGTCGGCGGGACACTGCATATTTACGAAAAATACGTTACCGAAAATAAATATTTTAGTTAATTTAAAGATCGAAAATTGTTTGTTTATTAAATTTGCAATATTTAGTGTTTTTTAAAAATATTAATTTAGTCTACCCTCCCTTGTCACCTCACCCAACTTTATAGTAAAAAGGCGGAGCGCTTGCCGGTAGGAAAAGATTCTTGTTTAACCGTCAAAGCGATAGGACCTCCTCAATTGTGAATAAATCGAAGAAGAATAACTCCTGTGTTTTACTTGAAATCTTCAAGAATGTAATGAAGACTCCTGGCCTTCTTGACGTCTCATCCACTTCGTTATATACGTTTTTTAAGTTTGCCGATATTTCAAACGTCTAAAATCACGAAAGGGCATTCAAGACACGACAATAAAATTGGTTGGACTTACTGAATTTGTCAGGTTTTGTCTGCAACGGGTGGATGGACAGAGCCGCCAGGGCCACGGAGACCAGCGCGAGAAACACGACCAGTGAACGCAACATGGTTACTAGGAATGAGTGGCCGACTGACTGACCAAAACGATACAATACTTTGAGATAAAATTATTTAATATGCATATATTACGACTGATAAACTACCGGTTTGATCGGTTTAATCTGGGTGTCCCAAACACACAGTTCTGATTTTTTAACCCCCGACACAAGAGGGGTGTTATACGTATTACCGCTATATTTGTCTCCCTGTGTGTGCCTGTAAAATTATACTACAATGTCGCGTCGGGGTACCGCTAAGTTTAAAAGCTATAGACTGCGTAAGTGTCATGTTCACAGGCTTAATTATTTCATTCCAGTAAGCAAATAGACTGTCAATCGAAAGGGTCATTTGAATAAATGGCTTAATTAAGCGGTACCCCGCCGCTATCTATAGTACTTAGGTATAGGCTAGGGTATAATGAGGAAAAATATTTAATACCAATCCATCGTAAAATCATTATTCACGAATAACCTAGAGACAGATAGGTCATCAATATTATTAATATTATAAATGCGAAAGTTTGTCAAGATGTACGTGTACCTATAATTGTTATTCTTTCTTAGCACATAGTATGTACTTTTACTTTAGAAAAAGATAATAGTATCTTAAAATTAAAATAAGACCCGCAGATGTTACAATTAGTTTGTCATTCATTTTCTTTACTTTAAAAGACGCCATGTTTTTGTAATATAGGTACTTATATATTTTTATTTCGACTTGTTCTTTATGTGTTAAATATGTATTTATTAACATGTGTCATGAGATCATAAAACAAAAGAATATTTGAATAACCATAGTCCGTTTGTTGTAAAATGGGAGATACCACCTTACCTCTTCCTGTCACAAAAGCTTGTGTAGAGATGGCGACATTTTCCGTGAAGCAATTCTTGCATTTCGGTGTTGGATGTGGTTACTGCTTATCAACATTTGCTTAGCAACACAACTGTGTTTGACTGCAGGTAAAACCCCTGCTCTATGTAGCGTTGCATACAGATGTCAGATGTGTTTCAAAGTGGTAGAACCAGTGTAGTTCGACCGGGGAAGTACCACCGCCACACTTATTTCTAGCGTGAAGCATTTCTTGCGTTTCGATAGAAGGGTGTGGTTGCCGGCACACTTTCACGTGAGGCGACCGTCTTAGTCTTCGGGAGTAGCATCGCATCTGTGATTGACTTCAGATGGAACCCATGTTCAGTAGGAAGTTGATTACAGGTGTATGTTACTGCCCATGGGGGCAGCAGTGGCCAGTTACCATCAGATGGACTGCATGTTCGTTTGCTACTTCAGTCAGATAAAAAAAACTCACGGGCATTTTCTATCACTTACCATCAGGTGGACTGCATAAGTTTTCTGCTTTAATACCATAAAATAAAAATAAACGTAACAAATTGCAACTGAAGGTAATTAGTCACTAAAACATAATGAACCATAGATGCATTGCCTATACACGAATTACTTCTGCTATAAGTAGTAAGATCTTAGTGGCTTCTACTTTTACCATTGCTAAAAATTGCGTCTACGACTTTAAGTAGGTTTTAGGATCTAGGAATACCTCAGGTACTAAAAGCAGCTAAAAGTAGCTTCTACTACTAAACACTCTACTCTAAATAGCTTCTGCTCCTACTACTGCTAAAGGAGTATCTACTACTCTTACTAGATTCCATTTCTACCACTTAAAAGAGCTCTACTATAGTTCGGAGATCGTAACTATCAAAATAGCAGCGCCGTCATGCCTGTAACTTTTAATGAGTTTCATCTAAACGTTTCCTCAGTTGCAATAAATGCATTTTCCATATTTATTATAACATTTATTGGGCATCGACAGACGAAGCCAGGAAATGGATATTATATATGAGGATACGTTAATAATATGGCGCCAGACACGCGGTCTATTTAAAAATGCGCATATATTGTATGATTATTATTTATGTGTTAGATTCGTTATATCTGTTAATTAATACGTGAAGCAAAAAAAAACTTGTGATGCATTTTAAGTAATATGCCGCGGACGAATTAGTATGAAACTTTGACCGGTTATAGAAGACGTAGAGAAAACATACCTACATAAAATCAACTAAAACACTTTACACACACTACCGTGCATTAGTCGAAAACACATAAATAATAAACGAAATAGAACATTCAATGTCTTACTATGCAAAAAACACCACGTCAGAAATGTCAGTGTCTTTGTCAAAATACCCGCTATTGCTTATACCTAATTGTAGTTTAAAAAAAAAAAAAAAAAACACGCTTTCTACACTCATAGCCCCACAGTAGGATTTTCTCCTGTGTCGTGGGTACCATGGACACACACAAGACGAATACACAAACACCCAGACCCAGAACAGGAATCTAAACTCATCATTCAGATACCTGTCTGGCCGGGAATCGAACCCGGGACCCATTGCGCGTCAAACCGGTATGGTAACCGCTGCGCCACGCGGGTCGTCAAGTTTAGTTAATTAAACCTCTTTTTATATTTAACAGATGCGTTCTAAATTACTTGAAAATTATTACATTTTATTTGAATTTGAGAAATATTCGTACTTTGGACAACATGAAGTTTAGTTTTTAAATTTAATTTACGGTCGAGTTTGTGTTAGAACTCAAGTTGATAATTTTACATAATGTATAAAATTTCTACTATTGTTTAAAATTATTAAAAATGGACGCCCATAGAGTACAGAGATAACAATAATTATAACGAATTAGGTTTACCTGTGATGTTAGTTTTAAGCCTATGTATTAAATAAATAAATAAATACCATTGCACAATGTGTCGGTATTAATGCAATATAAGAGCTGATTTTCTTGATTGATTTAAACGCTTCATTGTAGGTCTTGCACTGGAAGCCTCGCGAAGATTTTCTGCTATATCGAAAGTGCCATAAGCACATACAAAGACAAATGTACAAACACACCGACCTGAATAGAAATGTAAATACACCATTTAGATATTCGTCTCGCCGAGAATTGAACCCAAGATCCATCGGACGTCAGAAAGTCAGGCCGCTACGCCTGTTATCCAATAAAATAGAAAGCGCTTATCTTAATATATATAAATTACGTGTCACTTTATTTGTCCGCAATGGACTCTTAAACCTCTGAACCGATTATAATCAAATTTACTCAACGTGTGCATTTTGATCCAACTTGAAAGATAGGATAGTTTATATCTTAATTTATAGGTTTAATTGCAAATGTTTATGTAACATTTCTTTAACCACAGCAACGCGTGGCCGGGTATGCTAGTTACAAATAAAAATATCTATCAGCCCTTTGAATTCCATAGCTGGACGTTAAGTTACTTTCATATAATAAACGTTAACTTTTTCACTTCTATAAAAAAATGTTAACTTTTTACTCAATTTTATTAAAAAAACAACAGGTAGAGCTCGAAATATTCAGGGAATATTTAATCATACATTCACTTTAAAAATACAATCATACATTCACTTTAAATGTAAAATCAATATTTAGGGGTTTTCGGGGGGGCGAAGCTGCGGGTTTCTGCTAGTTATAAATAAAAATATATATCAGCTCTTTGAATTCCATTGCTGGACGTAAGCCTTTCCGTAGGGTTTTTTCAGTACCCACCACGCCTGGCATATGTGTTGGTGACTGGTGTAAATCTTGGTCTTCCCCATCCTCCTTCGACATCTACAAGAGGGTGGGAGTACCTATTGTTATTCAAGACGGAATGCGAAAAATAAAAGCTTATAAAGGCAGAATGTCATAACTATAGTCTTTAAGACTAAGGCAAGCTTCCAATACAGGTCGTTAAAAATGTATAATTGGAGAATGTTTCGGAAAATGTTCCAAGACTTACTTATGGCACGCGGATGCCAAAAGATGATAGTAAATTTACTGCAAGTAGTGATTATACCAGCTTTTAAATATTATTGGAGACCTCTTATGGAGTCTATTTTCAGCTTTTAAATATTGTCAGTACGGAGTATGTTATTTTTTCTACGCGCTTCGTTGCATCAAAATTTTACTAGCAAAACTCGACCATTTTCTTGTGCCTCAGGCACCATACATTGCCATTTTTATAGCAATTGGATACAGCAGAACGTTGAAAAAATATCTTCGAAAAATCTTCTTTAATCACAGTTTAATGCATTAAACACGTTTGTAGCGACATTAATAACTTCAATTTATGTTTTATCAATCGTACAGTAGGCACCATTTCTTGAGGCCCAGCCTCTTTTATGGTTGGAGTCCGATAGGGCAACGCGCTCAGACGACTCCACTTGCATTTCTTTGGAGATCTTGGAGTGTGCCGAAAGCGGCCAAAGGGGGATTTAGTGCGGTAATACTTAATCCCACATAACCAGGCATCGCTCCCGCGTCTTTGGGCAAATTTTGAAAGAAGCAAAACAAAAAAACTAATATAAAAATCAGACTGGAAAAAGAACATCAAATACTTGATTTCCTTTGAATTCTTCTGCGATATCACTGCTTTTATCTTACTAACATTATAAAAATTATGTTTGGTTAAGTATTACTTACATCCCTCGCAACTACGATCAGCCATGGATGAATAGTTTTAGACTAGAATTATCGCACAGGTTACTTTTTACCATAAACATATCCCAATCGGGCATGATAGCCGGAAAAAAACTAGTACTGTGTTAATTTATAAGAATTTTGATAAAGAAAGATGAAAGGTCAAGTTAGCGGTCTAGAAAAGTTTCATATACCAATATCAACGCTATCACTGACCTGCTTATCATAAGGTCCAACCAAGCGCCAACAACGATCTACCAACTATATTATAATTTTACTATCGGTTACAATAATATTGTAAATTAAAAAGCGTCTCTACTTACTTATGCACGAACTAAATACTATGGTTCTCAGCCGCTAAATCGTATAATAGCAAAAAAAACTTACCTACTATTGATTAAATATGGATTTTCCATTAAAGTAAGTTTTGAACTACTGAAGGTTTTTTATTATTACATTAGGTAATTAGTAAGGAAATCTTGCTTAATTTGTACTTGCCTTGCGTACCTAAATCGTACCTCGGTTTAGGTAACCACCTTCTCTTGTCCCTGTAATCCCGGGACTAGAATAGGGCTACGGTATTCCCTGCCTGTCTGAAGAGGCGACTAAAAGGGGCTTTCGGGGTTGCGGGCGGCTAGAGTGGGAGCTCGAACCTTCCAGCCAAGGGACCCCGGGAAGGACGGTGCCATGTGTGGTCGCATGCCACCGTAAATCACAGAATGTGCGGTGAGCGTATCGCTCACCAGGGACGGGCCTGAAATAGGTATTGCGCTCAGAAGACTCCGGTTGTCTTTCGTCGGAGATCCTGGAATCTCCCAACCCAGCGCTGAGGATGACCACCGAGGGGGTTTTAGCGCGGTAAGAATCCCATATAACCCGCGTCGCTCCCACGTCATAGAGTATCTTTAGGTTTCCCCTCGTACAATAAAAAAGGTAACTAACTCCTCTAGTGGCCAAATATGTTAAAAATAATCGGTCATATTGTTATGGAACATTACCTATTACTCTTGTTATGCTGCTGCCGACAAAACATTAAAAAAGTAATCTTTTTCACATTTTTTTTAATCTTTTTGCACATTTGTAACTTAACTATTTCTGGTGTAGGTACTAATGCGTATAATTGTGAATCTTTTTGATGTATTAAAACCGGCATGTTGTTGACCTTTTTTTTTTGCGGAAAATTTGAAATTCGCGCCTATTTGCTGCGATGACTGCCGAGAATAATGAAATGAAATGAAATGTCTTTATTTTGTATAGGCCTACGGGGGCACTTACAAATTGTCAGTTACATTTTTTTTCTTACACTACCACCGGATCGGAATACGACCTCAACTGCGAAGATCCGGCAAGAAACTCAGCGGGTTTCTCTTTTTTTCTTATTTGTATTCAATTTTATTAATATAATTACAATCATGTTTTTTTTTACATGGTAATGAAAGACTAATAATTGGCGAAGACCATCTGCCGGAATAATAAGACTTAATCTAAATACGTACCTACTTTATACATTAATTATGTCGATTATGATTGTTAAGACTCGAAATCAATTATATAGGACCATTCATCCAAAATCGTACTTTTTTAAGGTTTTTAAAAATGGCTTGGCACTCAAAAGTTTATATCTAACATTTATAATATTTTTTGTTTCAAAACAAATAAAACATCAGGTAAATAAAGAGTACTTAAAATAAAATGATGTACCTTTACTAATTTTCAAAATATGATAGGTTTTCCTTAGGGGGACGAATTAGACAAGTTTACCCTACCTAATGTATCACAAAACACGTTCATCTGACAAATTCCATACAGGGTCTGAATAGTCCCTTACCTATTTTGATTTTTGGCTTATATTTTATTATTCTTTTCACTTTGTCAGTGACAGTAACGAATAGGGTTGCCACCTTTTTTTTCAACGATTAAAGTACATTGGCTACAAAAGGTATAAAGAAAAAAGTACGTAGCTTCCAAATAAAGTACTATTTATATTATTACTTATTTTTGGCTCTTGGATTCATTTAGAACTGTGTGAGGTAATAGTAAGCAAAAAAAAAATGTAGATAGTAACTTTATATATTATATTTTTTAAAAAAGGTTACCAAATGTAAATGTTCTACTACTTTCTTAATAAGGTAGCTACGGAAACCTTGTGATTAAAGTAATTTTAGTTTACTGATTATAATCAAACTTTTAAATCCCAGATATACCAAATAAAGTATTTTCGCGTACTTTATTTTCCTCATAAAGTATAAAGTACAATTGCCCCGAATAAAGTACAATACTTTATAATAAAGTACGGGTGGCAACCCTAGTAACAAACCAACGGAGTAATGCATGCGATGTGGGGTTTGCGCTGTGTATACGTTTAATGTCTTAGAAAAATGAAGTTTTATAAAAGATTCTAATAAGAAATATGCCAACAATACTCTTTGGAAAATCAGCTTAACTTAATACAACGTATTAGTAATATGAGGAAAAAATATCGGATTTTTTACATATACTTCACAATGCTTAACTAATTTAAGTTTCCAACCAATTTAGAGTCAAAACGTGCCGTAGTAAAGAACGTGACTGCGACCACACTAATATTTAATCGTCTCTGGTAACATCTCTTTTACATAGTAAAAGCAATACGCCTTTTCGGAACTTTATGATATTTTTTTTGTATGCAGTTAAGTATAGGTGGTACAACCAGTGTAGTTCGATCGAGCAGATACCATTTCCACGCCAATTTCTATCGTGAAGCAATTTTGTATTTTCGGTAGAAGAGTGTAGTTGCCAGTAGTACGAGGCATGTTCATATGTTTGAATGCTAAAGTGTTTGAAGTAACAAACTTGCAGAAGCTTGCAGTCCATTTGATGGTAAGTGGTCACTGCTGCCCATGGACATCTGTAAGCAAATTCGTATAGAAAAGAGATTCAATCTGAAGTTAGTCTTAGCTGCATTGCTACTCAATACGACTAAGATGGTGCTTCGTATAAAAATGTGCCAGCAACCACTATGTTCCAAAACGAAAGAATTGCTTCTCGCTAGAAATAAGTATCGGCATAAGTTGAATGATGTTCATACGAACGGAAGATTTTTTTTCGACATATTGGTTCACTGCCTTAAAGACCGATTCCTCCGCAACGGGATAGGTTCAAAGGCATTTTGAATTGAGATAAAAAAAGTCAATTGCACACGGGGATGGACAAGGGGGTCCACGCCCCCCAATTAAAATAAAAATATTAATAAAATTAAAATGTTTAATTAGATACTAAGAACTTTGATTACTTAAGAACATGGGTTATTCCATGTACTTGTAGTCATTTTATATTGAACCCCCACCAAAAGCAAAACCTGGCCACGCCCGTGCAATTGCACGTGTAATAAACTGGAAATACATAAACCTATTGTTCTAAACACTTATTCATTATTTGATTAGTACGCTGGGACAAGCATTTGACTTTGAACACCTAAATAAATAGTTCGTTGTCGTCAAAGTTCACATAGATTTTCTTCCAAATAACAGTCAACGTGTTCTGTTAAAATTATTATTTTCATTGCATGATATTTTGTAAATTAAAAATAGCAAGGGCCGTGTATAAGAAGTTTTTTTTTCGGAAGGGATTAAATTGTTTTTTATTCTTCTTATTCCTATAAAATAAACACGCGTCCATTTTATTGATTAAATGCAGAAAACTCTTTAGAGGACGGGATGATAGGTATGGAATATTACGACAACAGAAGTATGCAGTAAACTTTTTGTAAATAAGTCGGTAATTATTTTATTTGAAAAGTGGAAGCAGATAGTGTGTGTTTTTATTTTAAAATTAGTTTTATTTTATTTATTTTTAAACAACATGTCCACATGGACACACAGATAACCTTGGTAGATATATTTCTAATTAAACTCAAAATAGTATGAAAATCAGATTTTCATTAGACTATAAATATTTTTTATTTATTTAAATAAATAACGACGTCCAGATGTTTATCAATTAGCACGTAATGAAGCGTAAGGAAGCCGTCTGGCAATCATAAATTATTTTTTATTGACATTTTATTCCTGAATATAAATATTTCATTGGCTCGCTCCACTTACAGTTTGAAAGTGGTACTTACTACTTTAGTCCGGTCTTTTTTGGGATTTCTTCACAGAATGAGCATTAAAAAAAGAACAAAAAGTAGGTTGGTGTTATGTTAATATTATAATTATAATACAGCTGCTAAATAAAATTAAAACATATTCACTAGTTTAGCTAAAACCTATCTTCAATAAAATAAGTGTCTCTTATTACTAGGAATGTATACCTACTTTACATAATTGTGGTTACGTAACCTATGGCGTACCGTAGGCCTCATTCGAAGGCTCAGGGTCGCTCAGCGTGCATGATTCGCTACGATGAAATCCGTAGACGAGCGAAGCTTACCGACATAGCTCTCAAAATTAGCAGGCTGAATTGGCAATGGACCGGCCACATCGCTCGTAGGACCGATAACCGATGGGTAAGAAAGGTCCTCGAGTGGCGACCACGTTTAGGTAAAAGAAGAATAGGTCGCCACCAGGTGGACCGATGACCTGAAGAAGACAGCAGGAAACCGTTGGATTCAGAGTGGACATTAAACGGCTGATGGATGGAACCAAGGGGCAAAACGAAACCATATACGAAACTATATGTACTTATTACTATGTATGCTATACGTTAGCCCACTCTGTGTCTCTGTCACCAAGCTGTACCTATCTCATGAACTGAGATAGCTTGCTAGTTGAAATTTTATAGACGTATTTCTGTTACCACCCTAACAACAATTTCTTAAAACAGAATAAAATTAATATTTAAGGGTCCCATACAATTAATGTGTTTTTTCTGTTCGATCAAGACAAGCGATAGCATGTTGCCAAAGGAGAATGCCCAAGTGAGTATCGAACTCAGTATCGCTACAAAATCTATCATGCAGTAATTTATTTTGGCTTAATTATAAGTATCAGTTGAGAACTTTCAATTGCATATAAAAACTCACACTCACAAATATACACTCACAGCCCCACACTAGGATTTTCTCCGGTGTCGTGCGTGTCATGGACGTACAATGACGATTACACAAATATTCAGACCCAGAACAGAGATTTATATTCATCATTCAGAGACCTGTTTGGCCAGAAATCGAACCTAGAACTGAACTGAATTTGATCACCGATGCATTGCTACCTCCGAGGACTGAGATGTTGACCTCGTGTCTAAGTCTATAGCCGCCAACCACTCCAACCTGAAACACAATAGTTGCTTCATGGAGGAAAAGAAGGGAAACGTTTAAACATCTCATAAAATGCATCATTCGTACTTACCAGTGTTACCTGAACTCCAAGAAGCTAGGTTTGTTGGTTTCATCATTAAGTTTCCTCGACGACTGCTAGAACCAATGTCGCAGTTGGAGGGAATTAATGTACCTACGAGATGTATTTCCCACAATTACTTAGTGAGCAGTGATAGCCTAATGGTTGAAACTTGCCCTCTCAATCGGGAGGTCCGAGGTTCAAATTCAGGCACGCACCACTGATTTATGGAAAACATCGTGAGGAAACCTACACACCCGAGAGTTCTTTAAAAAAAAAAAAGTTCCCGGAGGTGTGTGAAGTCCACCAATTTGCACTTGGCCAGCGCGGTGGACTATGGCCTAATCTCTCTCATTCTGAGAGAAGACCCGTGCCCAGCAGTGGGACAATAATGGGTTGACGACACTTAGTTGCCAACGCACTGCTGGGCACGGGTCTTCTCTCGGAATGAGAGAGTTTTAGGCCATAGTCCTACTCATAGTAACTCACGATCTCGTCTTACTGGAAAATAGGTAATGACACGAAAACTTAACCAATTGAGTCCCTGTCTCACTATAATTCTGGCTTTTATTTAATGGAAATTGAAAATCAAAACTAATCAAACATGAAATAATAGTTACTGAATATTAACACGAGTTTAAAACAAACAGAAACATCACACAATAATTATTATTTGTCACGCGGGTAGGTTCTCGGTTCTTTCAACCAATCGTATTTCAGTAAAGCCAATTTATAAAGATGGCGTCAAATAAACGGTCAAGACAACGACTTTTATTTTGGTCACTTTTTATGCGGAGAATTTATTATTTCATAACATTTGCAAACATTGTTTAAATTAATAGGAATTACTGATTTCATGAAGTAGTGACACAACTTAGATGTTGCAATACCATCCATGGGCATATTCCTTTTTAAAAAGAAAATAGCTTCGATACAAAAAAAACATGTTTTTTTTTGCCGTTTAAATAGACAATGATGCGGAAGCCGTCGTACGCGAGTGCTTAGCTTGTTTTTCTTTAATTACGTAAAGTAGGTAACCATTATTAAATGACTCCATTGCATATGTGTATGAAAAATGTACCGAATTCGATGGCATAGCATGTTCATTTTAGGAGAGTGATAAGTCAGAGACAATTACTTACACGAGAAATAGGTAAGTTAAGAATATATTGTTTCAAACAACGTCTTATTTGTTACCATAAGAAAGAGCCAAGCCTTTTCCTTTGAACACCTAAATAAATAATTCTTTAGAACTCTCGATTATAAATTTAAGCTTAAGTTTCAGTTAACATATTCGGAAATTTTAATGTGGTCGTCTTTAATGTGCAAATAGTTTGTAAAGTTAAACCCTAACGACAACTATTTACAATCAACCGGCCCATTGGTTAAACCTTCTAGAAAGCTCATAAATCGATAACAATAATACAAAATCCCAGGTGGTAGAACCAGTTTAGTTCGACCAGGGAGGTACCACCACCACTCTTATTTCTACTGTGAAGCATTTTCTGCGTTTCCATGTAGGGGTGTTTGCCGGGACACTTTTATATGAGACGACCATTATAGTCCTCGGAAGTAGTAACGCATTGACTGACTTCATATAGAACCCATGTTCTTACAGATGTCTATGGACGGCAGTGACCACTTACCATTAGGTGCGATGATGAAGCGACGTATGTCGTCGCCTCATATGAAAGTGAATCGGCAACCCTGCACTCCACCGAAACGCAAGAACTTCTGTCCGCTCGAAGTACTAGCAAGTCTGGCGGTGGTACTGTGGCCACCTCTCGTAACTCGTCGAGAGATGGCGCTACTAGTATTCTGAATCACGCTAACGAAGTATTCTCAGAATCCTGCATATATACAAGTTTCGAAAAAAGACTGTCGGAGCACGGCCGCTCTCCAGGCATGATTACGTAGCATGGCGAGAGATCTCCCTTTGCTAAAGTACCTCCCTTAACCATAATCTACTTCCACTCTCGATATTTATTATTTGAACTATATATTTATTTAATTTGTCATCACCGGTGTATTTTTCCAAACATAACAATATGTACATTAATTTCGTGTATGCACAAGTGTTAAAAGTATAAAATTATTTACAAAAAAAATTGTTTGAATCGTGCGTGTTACGTGATAAATGTAGATAGATGACCATCGCTGGTATGAAAATATCGATATGATTTTCATTACATATTAGGAAATGAAATAAACAAATTAATATGTGGTCACTGGCGGATACGATGGGAGGGATGATCTCCACCACACCCACCCTATTTTAAATTAATAGTACTTTCAACTAAAATTTAATTTCAGTAATAGGTACGAGGACCTAAGCTACCTCCGCCTAATCAAAAATTCTGCGTTTAAGTAAATCTGCGACTTGATAGAGGCAGCAAAATTACGAGAAAAGATCCTATTCCAGCAATTTTGCTATCCCATTTTTTTCACCCACTTCACGACTTACTTCAAGTAGGAACTCAAGATTCTATGTGTACCTATTCAACACCGAGCAGGAAATTATTGTCCCACTGCTGGTCTCGCAAATGCGAGACGAGCCAGACAGAAGGAAGGTCCAACATTCTGTCCAAGCGCGAATTGGTAGACTACATAACACAAGTCTTATGCCAAAATTATCGATAAGAATTTGGGTTATATCGCATCACTTGCTTTTTGAAACTATATACTTAGCTACCTACGTCACTTTCTAAAAACGAATATAAAAGCCTAACAAGTGCGAAAACTCATTTAATCTACTTTATTCATCATGATCCGTGCGTTATTTGTATTGGTGGCGGTAACATCCGTCGCTATGGCGGCGGTGTACATTACAGACTTGGAGGACAAACCTGAAGAATTCAGTAAGTATCTACTTTTCTCAAATAACATTCGTCGTGAACCCATTATTGTGTCATTACTGGGCACGAGTCGTCTCTCAGAATGAGAGTTTAAGCCCATGGTCCACCGCGCTGGCCATTTGCGATTGGTAGACTTTGAGAACTTGTTTTAAAGAACTCTCAGGTATGTAGGTTTCCACACGGAGTTTTCCTTAACCGTAAAGCAATGAATTGATTTCTAATACGCATATCATTTGGGAAAAAAGAGTATGTGTGTCAGCTCCGACGCACGACTGAAGTTTACTCGCATTTAAAATAGATGGCGCCATACTCCCACACTAAAGATATAAATGATACCAATACATGGTTCATTTTGAAAAAATATATCTAATATATAAGTACGTATTAAAATAATAATATCGGACGTATTTACAGAGTATTTACATTACTTATCTTAACGATTTACTATTTTAAAGACCATTGAGATTTCGGATAAACGTAATCACGAAACCTATGCATACCATCCACGCGTATTGATAAAATAGTTCTAAAGTTTTAACTAGATGGCGTTAAACTCAATAAAATAAATGTAACGAGGTCATCAGTAGATTTTACTCTCACATTTTTCTCATATCGGGCCCTTATATGCAAATCGATTCATAAGGAGTAAACTCCAAAAACTATGGGCTGTGTCTAGGATTAAAACCTCGGACCTTCAATTGACAGGCCGAGTGTTAACAATAAAGTTATCACTGCTGTTACATCATACATATTTTTGCACGTAGACTCTTTATAGAACTATTCGTCTACACTAACAGTTACTAACTCCTCGTTATTTCTACAGAGTGTGTACCAGGCTGTTACAACTCGGAGCTAAATATAGTGATTCCGATCAACGGGTCCGCGCCAAGCAAGAAAGAATGCAAGGAATACCACTGCAATGAGAAGAACGTCCAAATTTTCACGTTAGTAACTCAATGTAACACTCATGTATTCGTATTTCTTTTCTAAAATGCCTAATAAGAAGCTATCAGGCATTTTATTAGGCATTCCCTTTTACTCGCGGCGTGGCACGCGATGGCAGGATAGTCGGTCCTCAAGACCTACATGGACTTAAAACCGATAATGGTTCCATTTAAGGCTTGAAGTGCAAGCGAGAGCGCGGAACGAGCGACAAAGAGGCACAATCGGCCTACGCGTTCGGCAGTGATCGTCATCTGTCTCTCTCCTACTTGAGTGAGCGATGCGTCCGCGCTATACAAAAATACAATCATTCCATCAGTATTTATGACAACCGTTTTTGAAGTGAAACTTCTATAACGGGGTTGGAAAAAAATTTAGTGTAACATTTTTTGGTTACGCGCCATCTTTTTCCGTTACGCGCCGTCTTTTTTTTCCGTTACGCACCATCTTTTTCTTATCCCTACCACGCGTGATATTAGATAGATTATTATAGATTAGATTATTAGATAGAGTTTAATAAAAGCCTTTATTTAACCAATTTCTGTAAAGTTGCATATAGTAAATTATTTTTTGAAAAATAACGTCATAAAGAAGTTTCACTTCTTACGAGTGTACGCTAGTACACGCACACATTTTTATTTTTTATCTAGATGCGGCGCGGTGGCAGTCGAACCGCCGTGCAAGTTGGTGACCGACCCGAGCCAGCCCTATCCGAACTGCTGCGCTCGCCCAGTCTGTCCTGCAGTCAATCCTCCAAAACCCCAGATTGAAAAATAATTGACTCTAATTCCTTGTAATAAACGAAATTAGACTTAGCTGTTTTTTATTTTACATAAATGTTCAGCCTTTTGGCAGTTTCAAAGCGACGATAGTCTAATTGAAACTAGGTCACAATCCAGGGTCCGAAATTATAAATCCTGTCCTAATCCTAGGCAGAACTGCTTTGTTTTTTTTTATTACAAATCAACTTTCACTGCTTTTGGTGAAGCATCGAAAACATCGATAGAAAACATATCTGAGAGTTCATTTTAAAAAAAAAACCTCAAACGTGTGTGATGTCTACCGATTCGCACTTAGCCAGCGTGTTGACTATGGCCTAACCATTTGAGTTTTGAGTGAAGACCCATATCCAGCCGTGGGACAAGAATGGGTTTAAACAAAAAAAATATATAATTTATCGATTTAAAAATAAAAATATTTTATTGATTTAACATTCACATTGCACAGGTCGCTAGAGCCTTGTACTATGTACCTAGTTACAGGTACCTCGCTCATCCACCAAGACAACATGTTTTATTTAACAGACAGATTCAAGTATAATAATTGACATTATTTTAAATGTGTGTGCGTGCGTGTTTGTGTGCATGTTTGAGTTATAATCACTACATAGTATAAAACAAAGTCGCTTCCCGCAGGCTGTCCCTGTGTATGCTTAGATCTTTAAAACTGCGCTACGGATTTTAATACAGCTTTGTTAATAGATAGAGTGATTAAAGAGGAAGGTTTTTATGTATAATACATGCGTAATATAGTGGAGAAACACTGGTAATTTTAGATTTTTGACTTTTAGGCGTAATTAAGTTCGCCGGGTCAACTAATAGTAGATATAATAAGTATTTAATTATGTATGCACACATTGTTCTGTTTCGTCGTAGGTTAATTCCTGTAGGTGTAGGAAAAGCCGTTTAATTTTTACTCATTTTTTTCATAAGATTGAAGTAGCAAACAAGCATGAATTCATCTGATAGCAAGTGTCACAGCCGCCCATGAACATCTATAACCAACACCATACGGAACATGCATTCAATCTGACAGCAATCACAGATGTGCTACTCGCAAGGACTAAGATTATTAAGAAGCCTTATAAATGTTAGGCGGCAACCATATCCTTCCACTGAAACGCGAAAATTACTTCACGTGAAAATAGGTGTGGCGGTAGTAGCCACCCGGTCGAACCATCCTATCACTTTCTGGTAAAATAGAATGCAATTTACAACATTTTTACAAAACCAAATAGAAAGACCACCAGGTGGTAGAACCAGTGTAGTTCGTCCGGGGAGGTACCACCGCCACACCTATTTCTAGCGTGAAGCATCTATGCGTTTCGATGGAAGGGAGTGGTTACCGGCATACTTTTATATGAGGCGACCATCTCAGTTCTCGGAAGAAGCAACACATCCGTGATTGACTTCAGATAGAACCTACGTTCTGTATGAAGTTGCTTACAAATGTCCATGGACGGCAGAGACCACTTACCATCAGGTGGACTGCATGCTCGTTTGCTACTTTAATCAAATAAAAAATAAATAAAAAAAAGACAAAGTAAAAAATCAAAATCGTATATTTCACTTATAACTTAATCACTTACGTAATTTAAAAAATATCATCTCGTAATACGAATACATTAGTCAATGACAATAATAGTTCTTTAATAAATAACTAAAATACAAAATTCACTAATTCGTTAAAACATCAACAGTGAGGCTTAGACGACATACTTGCAATCTTCAACAATCAATGAAAATAATTGACACAATTTTTTGGTTCGGTTAATATTAAAACAGTAATGGATACAGCAAAGTATTAACGGACAGCTTAAATTAATAATTGAAGCATAATAAAAAAATAAAAAATTATAGTGCTCTAAAATTACATTACAATATTGATGAATTGAAAAATAATTGTTACAAAAAATAGTTGTAATATTGTAAATAAATGCAAATACAATTTATATTTAAAAACTTTAACAGTATTTTATTGTTCTGAAAGAATATTCTGCTAACGAAAGTTACATTACAAAATTAATACTAAAAATTAATTTTACAAACAGAATGCGGTCATTTTCTGTTATACACGAGTATAAAGTCTGAAATTATATAAAATTTCATGTTTATTACCAAAAACGCGTTATAAAAAATTAATTTGAAGATCACTCAATTGCATAAAATAGATGATTTAAAACTAATATTATCGCGGAATTTATACATTTTATTGTGTAACGGGTACTCACGGGTACAGGTACTCAGGTTGGCCGTGACCACGATCCAAGCAACTGCGTCGAAATATCGGCAGAAAGAAATTGAAAAATCGCATATCATGAGTACCCGTAACATAAAAAAAGGTATAAAATAACTCAATAACATAACGCAGCCGACACATTACGTAATGGAAGATAACCCGTTAACGTGATGGGACCGCTGCGAGCACGTCAACTAATCGCTGGTGAAACTGCGACTGTGAAACGGCCCTAAGGTTCTCTGAAAGCCTTACAAATTGAAACGGTGAAAAGGCCGTAAGAACGTATGAAAATTTCTTACAATATGACATCTAAGAGCCTCCACTGGTACTCTTAAACTATAATAAATGCGAGAAATACAATTTCTTAACGTCAAAGTAAACCTTAGTACAGATGTGACAACCTAAATGTTTCGAGTCTATGTATTTGTAAACTAAACAACAGTTTCATGTGTGCCTTCATAGAAAATATTTTTAGTAAGCAAACACAATTTATATTCATATGTGCGTCTTCCTGTAGTATCTCAAAGAGCCGAATATTATAAACTGCAATAGGTAGGCTGATATGTTGTGATTATGGTATATATTTCGATGCATAATAATAATAAATATAATAATTAAAACTAAAAAATATTTTAAAGCAGATTACAATTATTTGGAGAGCCCAGAAACTTTCGGTACACGCGTCAATCGCTCTGCGCTGTAAGCGTCATCATTAATTTAAAAACAAATGTAAGGTGTCTAATTTTATAAGGACACTAAAAATCAAACCAATCAATCAAGATTAAATAGGCATAGTAGTAAAATCATGGTGGTTTGACTACTCTGCAGTTATTGGCTTTTAATGTTTATTATTTTACCTACAATCAATTTGGGTAACATTGAACAGCGGTGTAACTTTGAACAAAGTTGTGAAAAAAATATATTAATTTATTACATGGAAACTTCTTGTTGTTTCAATATCGTACCTGCGTAAAATGGTTTGCCAAAATGTTGTAATAGCAATGAAAGTAAAAAAAAGTACCTGTGAATATCATAATTTTAAAAAATACCGCCTTTTCCGTAGTGAAGTTGTTGCAAGTGTTTGATGCTCCGTTTTGAAATAGCAATTATAATATAAAACTTACCGTAAACAGGTATGTTTTGGTGTTTAATCTTTAAAATATATATTGTATATTATTATTTTGAAACTGTACTATCCGTATCCCATGTTGAATATTGCGTAAAACTGTTAAACTTTTGACGACGTCGAAATTGGATGTAATACGGGTAACTTTGAACGGTTCAAAGTTACCTGTATCATAAAAAAATATTTTGTTTCGGAGGCTCAGGGTCGCTCAGCGTGCTATGGAGAGGGTTATGCTCGGAATTTCGCTACGAGACATGATTCGCAACGATGAAATCCGTAGACGAACGAAGCTTACCGACATAGCTCTCAAAATTAGCAGGCTGAAGTGGCAATGGGCCGCCACATCGCTCGTAGGACCGATAACCGATGGGGAAGAAAGGTCCTCGAGTGGCGACCATGTTTAGGCAAAAGGAGTACCGGTCGACCCCCTACCAGATGGACCGGTGACCTGAAGAAGACAGCGGGAAACCGTTGGATTCAGAGGACACAGGACCGGTTGGAGTGGTGCCATTTAGGGGAGGCCTATGTTATGTCCATGTTCCGTCCATCCTTTTTTTTTGTTTTCGAGGGGGAAACCTTCCAAAGGTACCCGATGTTCCGTCCATCCTATGGATGGATGGAATAAATAATCAAAAAAAAACTAGTATCTTATTTTACCACCAAATTGATCGACCTTGATTCATATGGCAAGACCAAGTTGTCTATTGTATTTATATATCAAAATAAATGTATTTTTTATAGATTTGGTTTTAATTAACAAAAATATGTTAATTAATTTTACTCAGACCTTAAAATATTCGATTAATGACGGATTTTATATCCTCAAAAAATTATATTCAAAGTTACCCAAAACTAAGGATAACTTTGAATTTGAGTTTTAGGGGTAATTGTGGATAGTTTAATTGTTTTCTCCGTAAATTTATTGTGTTAGATTAATAAACCAGCTAAAAAGGACACTATTCATTTAATAAAAACAAGGTGCAATAAATATAAAACAGATTATAATATCACAAATATTGTAAAAAATGTTCAAAGTTACCCAAATCGAGTTTATATTTATCTATTTATTTATTAAAACTTTATTGACCACAGAAAACAATGGACAAAAGGCGGACTTAATGCTTAGTAGCATTTTCTGCCAGTCAACCTTAGGGAAGTGCAGAGAAAATTGAAAGCGGTACAAAAAAAAAGAAAATTAATATAAAAGATAAGAATACGTAAGAAAGAAAGAGAAAAAAAAAGGATATATAAATATGTAGCTATATAGGTATAGCTATATAGGTATATATCAAAAATATATACACAAAATTTATTGTTTAATTTTTACCTAGCTCTTGTGTTAAATTAACGTTTTTATGTTATTTTATTATTCAATCCAAGCAGCGATATGTACCGTTCGTGCTGGATTAAGTCAGCGCGGGGCCTGTAGCAAATTCTGACAGGAGGCCCATAATTTGCCTTAAGTAAGGGTATTAAATAAAACAAAACTGTTACTATTAAACTTTTCTAGGTTATGGTTAAATCTAGAGATGATACTTTCTATATCTTCTTTCAGTTTAGGATTTTTAGGATAGCAAAGATAGTAAAATATAAATATCAGGTGTTAGGCCGCGGGGCCCCTCTAGACGAGGGGTCCGTAGCATTTGCTACTCTTGCTATATGGCTTATCCGGCACTGGCTGAAGAAAAATAAGAAACAAAAATACTCCTACAAAATATACTATATTATTGTGTTAATTAGTATAAGTGGTATTGTATCGTTCTAATTAACAATAAATAAATAAATACTAAAATGGAATATATTTTAGTATTTATTTATTTATTGTTTTTATTTATTGAGGCACAGACAAAACCGAATTCTGATATACAAGATCGAAACCATAATCCTTACGTACATACAATACAGAAAAAGGTAAATGTTTCACAAACCTTCGCTAAATATACAAATATACCTAACTTACATTTCATGGAATTCATTTGGAACTGATTTTTTCGATCATTCAGTAGTCTTATTTTATTGTCTAACTATATTTATTGTATAGCCTATTAATTGCGATGGATATTGTTTATTTATAACAATAAATGAGTTATATGAAAAATAAAGTAAGCTTAGAAATCATATTATTGTAACGTTTAAATTTATACTCGCGCGATTATACAACCTTGATTAAAAATTATATTTATGTCATAAGAAGTCATAAGAATTTTTGATGCATATATTTTTTAAAAACTGAAGCAGAATTTTTTTATTCTTTTATTTGACTGAAGTAGCAAACGAGCAGGCACTCCACCTGATGGTAAGTGGTCACTGTCACCCATGGACATGTGTAATCAACTTCATACAGAACATGAGTTCTATCTAAAGTCAATCACAGATGCTACTCCCGAGGACTATGATGGTCGCCTCATATAAAGGCGTGCCGGCAACCACACCTTTCCATCGAAACGCAAGAAATGCTTCACGGCAGAATAGGTGTGGCGGTGGTACTTCCCCGGTCGAACAGCACTGGTACTACCACCTTTATGAACAAAAATACTAGATGTTGTAAGTAAACAATAATGTATATGAGGCAATTCTTTGAGAAGTTTGTCTCACGAATACAAATCTCTAATATCTCGCGCGTGTACAATACTCATATAATACATAGGAAAATCCTAAACAAAATTCAATAGAGTATTTTCTCTTGTTACAAGAAGGAAATAGTTTATCAATAAACAAACAAAATATCTCACGTGGCAATATGTATTGAAGTCAACATCACATATATCGCTCATCCTCTGAAAAACTGTCATAACACAATAAAAAAAAAAACAAGTTTTGAGATAATCGTTATTATTTTGTTCCTCAATGAACGCTAACGCTCACTTACAGACATTCACGCCATCTTATGTGATCTACTCACACTAAAATTGCGGCGGTTTTATCGATCGATAGAAGAGAAAAAATGGAATCAAACTGCATTTTTAACTTAGAACAATGATTTCTTGTGTTATGACAGTTTTTTAGAGGATGAGGGATATATAGAATCATCGAAGGAAGGAAATCTCTAATGAATTTTATTGATGTCCTCATCATGTAAGACTTCAAAGCGACTTAAGTTTTCAATGTACAAAGGTTATCAGTATTTTCATTCGCCAAATTCTTGCTAATTAATTAATACTTTTTTATAACTAAGTATGCTCGTGAAGTGATTAGATTTTGTGGCGAGATTGTTCTTCTTTTTAATTAAAAAAAAACATTGTCTTATTTAATGTTCTTCTTTTTAATTAAAAAAAACATAGTCTTTTTTAATGTTCTTCTTTTTAATTAAAAAAACATAGTCTTTTTTAATGTTCTTCTTTTTAATAAAAAAAAATGTCTTTTTTTAATGTCCTTCTTTTTAGTTAAAAAAACACTGTCTTTTTTTGTAATCTTAAGGATGACATATAAATAAGTTTCGACTAATTTATAATCAACGTATTGACTTATGTTAAACAAAATTTTGTACAACTTATGTTTGGATGAGTTCTATTTAAGAATCAATCATAGCAAGAGACTAATCTCGCCACGAAATACATATTAACAACGAGATGAGAAAACATGAGTAAACTTAACAAAAGGTCAGTCAACTCCTAATGAAATTTGTAAAAACGTCTCAAAAACCTCCAATTAAGGCGAATGTATACATACATTATATAAAAATGAACACAGAATCATTTACATTACAAATACAAAATGCCTAATAGATATTAAGGCAATTAGTACAAAAATGTACTGAGTTAGCAATATTAAAAAACCTCAAAACGTATGAGAAAATGCAGGACGCAGGTCTGGATAGACCTGGACCATTATTTTTATCAATTACAACAGATACATAGCTATATTACTTATACATAAATAAAATATTATATACATACACAATAATTACAACATAGCAGTCGGTACTTAGTATAAATTACACGTAAGAAATTTAAATTTTAATATATTTTCTACCGTTACATATAGTTCATAATATCATGCATTTGTCACAAATATTATAAATATATCAAAGCATCATATATAATATATACGATAGATTATATTACAATATCTAATATCATTCAAAATAAGTACGAGCTAAATTTATAATCGAGTAAAAAACAATCAAATAATCTTTATGTTTTATTTAAATGATACATATTGCTCTTCATACTATATATTTATATCGATATTATAAACTTTATATTGACAATCAACTTATTGAAGAATATCTGATTTCGCATATCATGGCGGATCTTCACTTAGCTTAGCATTTTAGGGCAGTAATTGCTAAGTATTTTGGTGTAGTTTTAAATATCATAAAGTCTATCTTTCCTTACAAAAATATTTGTTGTGACTGATTGATTTATCATCGCAAACCCTAAGCTGCTGAAGCTGAGAAAATAAATTGTGGCAGAGTTTCCTTTATGATATCCACTAAGAAAGAAATATATCTCTCTAGGAGTGTAACATCTTAAGATATACACCCCTACAGGGGAGCCCTATATAACATAGATACTGGTTGAATTTGTTCGTTTTTTTATATTTGTAACTAACGATAAGGCAGACGGGCCACCTGATGGAAAGTGGTTACCATCGCCTATGGACATTTGCAACACCAGAGGAGTCGCCAATGCATCGCTGGCCTTGAAGGAGAGCTCTTTTTGCACGTTTCTTGAAGAGCCCCATGTCATAGCGCTCTGGGAATACCTCAGGAGGAAGCTCATTCCACATCTTGCACGTGCGTGGTAAGTTCCTCTAGGAAACTCTTGAAACTCCGCTGATTTTGGGCTAATTCGTAATTCTTCCTTATATTTTTTGTCATCGGAAGATTTGTGTCGGAAGAAAGGTCCTCGAGTGGCGACCACGTTTAGGCAAAAGGAGTACAGGTCGCCCCCCTACCAGGTGGACCGATGACCTGAAGAAGACAGCGGGAAACCGTTGGATTCAAAGGGCACAGTTGGAGTGGCGCCATTTAGGGGAGGCCTATGTCCAGCAGTGGACATCAAAGGGCTGATGGATGGATGGATGAATTTTTGTCATATTTGGAATAGTTCAGACGCAAACATATGGATCATGTGTTTCATATATTTCATTAACAATAAAGAAAGTATATAAAAGCTAGTGTAGCTCCACCATCATATACTCATAAATACAAATAATAATGTCTTTTCATATACCAGATACATATTAATCTGCCTGATAAATAAATACATATATATGGATGGTTCGATTTCGACGGCTTCATTGTTATTTTCAAAATAATTACTTCGGTTGATTCGAAAGAGTATTTAATCAAAAAAAGGTTCAACTATTTTTAACCGACTTCCCAAAGGAAAGAGGTTATCTATTCGTCACGTATATTTTTTTTTTTTTTTTTTTTATATTCTTATCACCTTCTATTTATTTTTATCTTTTTTTATTATCAAACAGTACTTCTATTTAGATAAAATATAAACTCAATAGAAGCGAAAGAACGAGTTACTGACCTGAAGACGAAAGAGTGCGAGCAGTTTTGAGCATTTAACCAGTGCGCTTCCTTTTAGTAACAAGAAATACATACTAGTCAAAGGAAATCGGACACATTTGACATATAAAAAGGAGACTCTGAAATTTGTCTGCAAAAAGTTTGTAAATATTAAAGAGGTTATAATAAGAGAAATGTATATACTGTGATTTTCATGTTTGAATGAATTGAACTCCGACAATTAGGTAATTATACCTAATTACTAATGTCAGGTACAGTCACGAGCAATAAGATGTGACTATGGAAGATTGGCAAAAGTATCTGACAAAAGAAGGATTTCAATAATATCTGACTACACGAACGCAGCAAAAATATCTGACATTGAAAGGCAGCATAATGCAGTAGCGTCAAAATTATGTGATTTGACGTTCATCTACAAAATTTTGCTCGTGACTGTACAGTTCATCGACGAATATGTCAATTTCTCCAAACGACGATTAGGGCTGCAACGTGCAAGGCTATGGCTGCAAGTTGTCGATTCTTGCTCTATTTTTTAAATATTTGGTATTCATTACCATTTATGAAAAAGGGTACTATCGTACCTTGATACATTAGAGAAACAGCCCCATAAATACGTATTTGAAAAAATAAATACTCTCAAAGAGTTGTCTTGGAAAACAATGAACCAATTTTGCTAGTAACCTGACATTTTAAGCACATTTTTTACAGTTATCATAATTATTTGATGACAAATATATAAGGACCTAGAGTAAGTTAGTTTTAAGTGATTCATACTATATTTGTGCTGAAAATATATTTTATCGGGAATGGAAACCTTTCTATAATTATATGGAAAATATAAATAATTATAAATGATATGCATAGCGCAAATTAATTATATGTCTTTTATCAAACAGCGACATCTGTCGTTTTTTAAACATATTACCTACGTTACGTTCATGTTGGCACGATTCGTTTAAAAACTATGAAAATGACAAATTGCATAAAATTTTAATGAAATCTATTGTAACATGGTTTACTCGTAAAGACGCTTATTCACCCACAAAATTAAATTTATATTAAACAATCATAAGATATAAAATAATCATATGTCACCTATTTCTTTACATTTCATTCCCATATTTACAGAATAGTATTGGCGTGAAGCAGTAACTAATCCATCACCATCCTAACAAGCGGACATTTTTATTGTTTAGTTTTTTATTTATTTAACAACTCTGTCTCAATATCAGGATTGATAAATAAAAAAAACACCTATCGTACGTACCCCTAATATCCATCCATTCATTCATCCATCAGCCTTGGAAAGTCCACTGCTGGACATAGGCCTCCCCTAATCTGCGCCACTTCGACCGGTCCTGAGCCATCTGAATCCAGCGGTTACCCGCCGTCTTCTTCAGGTCATCAGTCCACCGGGTCGGGGGGCGGTCTGCACTCCTTTCGCCGAGGCGTGGTCTCCATTCGCGGACTCTTCTACCCCATCGGTTATCTGTCCTACGAACGATGTAGCCTGCCCATTGCCACTTCAGAAAATTAAAATTAATTCACACCCCTAATATAAAAATCTGTAACTATCTATTCCATGTTAGCTGTAACCCTATTTACTGCTGCTACGAGTCCTTCGCAACTGTACACGGCTTGGAGAATACTCCAATACGCTACTCCGATTGAAGTACAATTCTGTGCAGTGAATAAGCGTCCTATGATGAATATTATGTAATTCTAAACTAGCAACACGAAACACTGCGACTTTCAAGAGGCAACCCGAAACATTTATACTAAAATTATCGGATTTTACTTCACAACCAAGCTTCTCGCGGATTTTTTTCTGGCAACTTACAAAGCTAACATGTATAATATTACGAGTTTATCAAAATCAGTGCTTTTGTTGCTATATGGCAACACTATATTAGGCCACGTTATGATTTAAATTCGCCATTTTCGAAAATTTTACAACTTCAAAGCATCAAACCATTTTAAGTAAAATGGTTTAATAACGTGTATGCAACACTGTTGTAAATTGCATTCATTATTTAAATTCATCAGGTCCCTAATTATTTTGAGATATATAATACATTTATATTAGCCACATATGAAATAATAAACTTAATACAATGAAAAATACAACCACGAGAATAAATAAAACGGGTAATAAAAATAATATCAGTATTTATCAACTGTTTTCAGTTGGTAATCGTGCACAATTTTAGTTCAAAATTACAAATTTATTCCATTAATGATGATTTGATTTTTCAAACTGAATCATAATTAGTCATCATAAAAACATATAATGTAAAGGTCGAAGAGAGACAGTCCTTAAGAATAAATAAATCACTCACAAGTGAACAGAGAACGCCATTAGGCAATAAGTTCCATCTGAAATCCTTATAAAACTCGTTTATGCCTACAAACATTGAACGTTACAGACGAGTGTCGTGACCGGCAAAATAGTAATCTTCCATTCTATTACTTGACCACAACAATTAGGCGCATAAAACAAAAGTGATTCAATACCCCGCATCTCGCTTCTTACCCCGCGCAGCCCCTAGTGACGTGCAGTCGTGTATCGTATCGGTGTTTACGTTAGCCACCACGTGTTTAATGTTATTTCGTTATAATGTTACTTTAATGAGTGCTTGTTGAATTTTTAAATTGATTATTAAATTAGTTGATTATTCGTCAATAAACCTCAAAATGGGTAGGAAAAAGACTATTCGTGGAGAAGAAAGGACTCTTATATTAAAAATATGCATTTTTTTAACAAGAGAAGAGTATTGGGCTCAGTACTATTGTCTCCAAAGTCGAATGTGTGCTGCAACAGGCATCAGTCCCTTACACACATAAAAAAAGAAAGAAAATATTCCATGTCTGCGAATATATTAAACACATGAAAGTGCTTTAATATATACTCCACTATTGAAAATACTATGGTGTATGTTTTAATAATGGTATACCTACATATTTTGGTATTTGGTAATAGAATATACTTCGTATCGAGATGGGCAATCCCTAGTTCTAATGACGTTTCAACTGACGTGCGCCTAATTGTTTCGGTCGAGTAGTATGTGTATTCATACCCACCGTATCATTGCCGTACAAGCACGGATCGCTATAGTAAAAATGTGGTACTTTTTATAAGTTGAAGTAGCAAACAAGCATGCCGTCTATGATATTATGTGGTCTTTGCAGCCCATTGACTCTATAAGCAACTTCACATAGAACCGGGGTTCTATCTGATGGCAATCTCAGAGGCGTTGCTACTCCCGAGGACTATGATGGTCGCCTCATATAAAAGTGAACTGTATTGTATAAAACAGCCGAATACTGTACAGAAAAAGATGTCTGCCACGGCACGTCCAATGTATGTAGATATAAACGAATAAGTGAATAAAGCAAGTAAAATTGTCCACCAATTCGCACTTGCCCAGCGCGGTGGACTATGGCCTAAAACTCTCTCATTCCGAGAGAAGACCCGTGCCCAGCCGTGGGACAATAATGGGTGGACGATATAAGTGAATAAAATAAAAATAAATACTTATATGGATATTGTGATAACTTTCACTGTCAAAAATCGCTCATTCCCAACAAAATTCAATACAAAACTGTCGTATCAAAAACTGGCAGTGAATGTAACTTACAATATAAAATAAATGAGATAATTCATACAAATCTCTTACACCTAATCACATAAGATTCAAATAACATTCGAGCTTATGGCAACTACGTTAGGAATATAATCGTCTGTCACGATGTCTTTCTGTCAATATCTACACTATACTTTAGATTTCTAGAATCCATTTATATCTAAAAGGCGAATATACTTTACAATCTTTTTGTCGAACCACCGCGTATACCAACACATTTATAGTCAGAGTGCCTGTTGTATACTTTTTCAATTCGTAAGATACAAAATTTTATATTTAAGATCGCTTTATTTTGATTCTTCATTATTGCCGTAAAAATGTTATCAATTCTTAAAATTAACTTCGTTTGTAGCCCATAAAACAAATAAACAGATTGTCACATGCCAATAAGACCTATGATTTCCAAAATCTTAATTTTGTAAATCATGCCAAGGTTTATATATCTCAGCTTAGAGCATCAAGCACTAAAACAAAATTCTCTCGTACACAAACAAACCCCCGGAATATAAAGGCCACTCATTCAACGGGACACGTAATCTAGAGATTGGACGCTATCTTACATCCACATTTCTGTTCTTGTAACTCTTCTGAGGGAAGTATCCGGCTTTAGAACACTGGAAAAAATTTGACGTTCTATTTTTTTTATTATTCCCACAAAAAAAAGACTTGGAATTATTATTACAATCTTAAGGCCACCTAATTACTCACAGACCACGACGAAGACAACACAGAATATAATAATAGAAGTATAACGGTGCCTTCTTACAGCGCACAAGTATTCATGTATCATATAATCGTGACTTAAACACTAATCTAAAGGCCACGAAACATTCGCTTCAAGCAATTGCTTTACGTTAAAGCGTCAACGTTGATGATAACAAATGAAAGTCTGATTGTATAAGACCACTAAATTTTGCTGCAAATTGTAACGAATTCCTTCCATGCACCTTCACGAACAGATCCGTACTTTGCTATGTGATACGCCAGCCTTCGTCGCCAGCTGAACCGTACCCCGCCAAGGGGTACTGATTTTGCTGTCAATTTTTTTCTTGCTTTGCCGACAACTGATACGTAGTTTGCCAATTGTTCCATAGTTTTTGAATGACCCGTACTTTGTGACCCGTACTATGCAGGGATCGTACGTATCCGCATCCGTGACAAGCGATCCGTACTTTGCCAATAAATCTGTACATTGTCAATTGATAGGTACTTTGTCAATTGATCAGTACTTTATCCATTGATCTGTACTCAGTCAAGTGATGCGTATTTAGTCATGTGATCAATACTTCGTCAACTGACCCATACTTTGATTGTTACTGTTACCAATTGATGCTTACTTTGTTCAGTGATCCGTACTTTGCCAATTGATGCTTACTTTGTCCAGTGATCCGTACTTTGCCAATTGATGCTTACTTTGTCCAGTGATCCGTACTTTGCCGATTGATGCTTACTTTGTCCAGTGATCCGTACTTTGCCAATTGATGCTTACTTTTTCCAGTGATCCGTACTTTGCCAATTGATGGTTACTTAGTCCAGTGTTCCGTACCCCGTCAAGTGACCCGTACCTTGGCAAGTGCCCCGTCGAGCGTCCCTGCGGTGGTCAGCCGCCCACGACGGCGACGGCGGGCGGCGCGCGGGGCGCGGGGGGCCGTCACGCGCGCGGCCCGCTCTTCTCGCCCATGCGCTTGATCAGCTCTGTTATTAGCTCCCTGGAATTATATATATAAGTATAAGTTTTTTTTTCTATCATATTTTAGTAGAACGAACATGCAATCCACCTGATGGCAAGTGGCCATTGCCGTGCATGGACATCTGTAATCAACCCCAGGTAATATCAGTCTAACTGTCAATCTGTGGCTAACCTCAAGACTAAGACTATCTTAAGTCTTAGTCTTGAGGTTAGCCACAGATACAGCTACCTACTTCTAAGGATTGAGATATATAATAATATATGACTCCCCTAGCCCACCCTTCATGCACCAGCAACACTTAACTGTTACAAATATATTTTTTTACACTACCACCGGATCGGAACACGTCCTCAACTCAGAAGATCCGGTAAGAAACTCAGTGGCTTTGTCTTTTTTCTTTGTATATCTTTTTTTTATTGCCATATTATTTTTACATCGGTTATAAAAGTTAGCTCCAGTATTTTGCCTTATATTTTTTACGTCTAAGTTCGAAGTTTACCATACCATGCTAAAGTATTCACACATTTAAAATAGTAATAATGACATAATTATCATAACATTGAGGTCACGCTTTGCTGGTTCGCATCTAATTAAATAAATATACTTTTTTTAAAATCTTCATTTCCTCTTACAACTTCCTTATTACTCCAAGGTCACTCCAATTATTATCTGACATTAAGTAAGACTATGACATACATAATCTCTTCAGTTTAGATAATCGTTTAATCTCTCGTATCGGATTTGCAGTATGGAGGTTTTGTGTTTCAAATTATGTTTTTCATTTTTAATAATTATTGAGATATTTTTTAAGGCTTACCACCAAAGACGACAAGCATAGCGATGCAATTACCCTACCGGTATTTTTTATAATGATTCGAGTGTTATTCCCAACCAACTGTAAAGATATCTGACCTGAGTTTTTGGGTGTACAGTCTACGAGGATATACTATACGCATAATAGGTAATCCTCATGTAGTTTTTGTCTGACCACAAAGCGAACCAGGTCAACCCAAACCCAATCTATATCAATGCAGTATTGTGACTTAGGTACTGCTTCATCACCGAGGTCGTCAATTCATAAAGTTTGCAATCCTTGCAATGACTTCATAGGTCTTGTCGCTAGTGTTCTACAATATTCAAGCGAAATAAACTAAGAAGAACCGTCGTTTTCGCCATTGACTAAAGTTTCATATTGTAATAAAAAAATATTTCAGCATCTCAGATCACTTTAATAAGCACCTCTGTTGCGTTTGTGTTGATGTTCACGACTATAATTGGCATGCACGCATAGTTGTATGCATTAGTGCTACATATCCTATGTTTAAGATTTGTGTGTAATGTTGTTGGTGTGTAAATAAATAAAAAAAAACTCTTTTCCCTAACCTGTATATCAGCGGGTCCATGTTCCGCGCGAGTATTGCTATACACAAAAACAAAAGACAAAACATTTCCCCTAACCTGTATATCAGCGGATCCATGTTCCTCGCGAGCATGTAGAGCAGCCACCAGTCGCCCACGTCGGTGCGGCGCGACACGATCGCCGCCGTCTCCATCGCGATCGTGCGCGAGCGCGCGTGCAGCAGCCGCGGACGGACCGACGGCACGAATATTATCACTAACCTGGAAATTATCATCATCAATATTAACATCAAGTTCCACTACATCATTTTTTTATAAGATTGAAGTGGCATACTAGCTGGCAGGCCATCTGATGATAAGTGTTCACTGCCGCACATGAACGTCTATTATATTCATACAGAACAAAGGTCCAATGTAGATGCGTTGGTACTCCCAAGGACTAAGATGATCCCCTCAAAAGAAAATGTGCCAGCAACCACACCCTAGCACTGAAACGCAAGAACTATTTCAAGCTAGAAATACGTGTGGCGGGTATTTTGACAAAGACATCTGACATTTTTGAAGTTATGTGGTTTCATAAGACTTTGATGTTTTATTTCGTTTATTATTTATGTGTTTGTGTCAAATGCGAGATACTGTGTTTAATGAGTTTTAATTTGATTTTATGTATGTTTCATGCATTATTTGAAAAAAAAAAATAGCATTGCGTAATCCTTCTCTTCATCAACTATAACCATGCGTAATTTTATACTCCTCCGTTTGCAAGTATCTTAGCAAGCAAAAACGAATTACAAGTTTTTGCTTTACTTATTAATATATAGAGATTTATTTGAATTAGAGAAATATTCGTGCTACTTTGGACAATATGAAGTTTAGTTTTTTAATTTAAATTACGAATTTCGACCGATGCGACGGGTGACTAGTCATATCAAATTGGTGACACAGAATGCAACATCAAAGCAGGGTTGCCAACTCTCAAAAATGTATTCCCCTAAAGTCTTCATTAAAAACCCATTGGAATTCTTCCTGGCAACCTGACTTGGCGACGAAAAAAAAAGGTCTTCGGGTGTAGTGCATGACGTTTTTTTTTCCTTTTTTTTTCGTCATGAGGCATTGATTATATAGACTGGCGAGGAGATTTCCCATTAAAAACACCTATATGTTGAAGTTATAAAAACCCCTGAAAATACCCCTAAAAATTTTACACCCCTAAAAAATCCCCATCCTACTTGAAAATCCCCTAAATTTGGGGAAAAACCCCTAAGTTGGTAACTCTGCATCAAAGCGATGTAGAAAATAATCCCTACAAAAACAAACTTGTTAATCAGTTATTTAAAACAATATCAAACTGCCATCATGCTCCTTTGCATTGCTCCAAAACAAAACCTCTTTTAGAATAAGCCCCTCAACTCAACAGATTATCTCATACATCATAATTACCCTTTCACATACCCCGCTGTCTGTATCGATTCAACACATGTCATGTTATCAGTCATTACTCGCAATTAGAGCGCAGGTTCAAATCATTAGCATTATCTAAATGTTTACGTCGGACGTGTTCAAACAATTCGTTGTACAGTATTTACATGTGCCTCATACGTTTACGAACAAACATATGACTATTGATACATTGTCCACTGCATTCTGGTACGTGATCAATGCGTCTGTTTTGTATAGGGATGGGAAAGGATGTCTTTAGTATTCATCATTGTAGAACATTGAAAGAAATCAATAGCAATGTACAGTATGTACACTGTAGCAAAATCTCCATCATCGCCAAATTTCCGATTTTTATTTATGTTAAGATCATCATTATCACTATGCTACGTACAAAACTTTCAAATGTATAATGTTAACCGTAACATTTTTTTGTTTAGTTATTGATTAAAAAAGTATAATTGTATTATTTTTGATAAGTGAATGACAAACCTAGTCTTTCTTTGATCATCAACACTAATTTGGTCCACACCATAATGATTATTATAAATATCATCGTCATTGTTGATAATAACAACAATGACGATGATATTTTATAATAAGTTTTTATTTATAATTAAAAACTCGTTTTTTTCAACAGCCCGTAGAGACCTCTGACTGCGTATTTTTTTTGCAAATCCAAGATTAAGCCATGCAGAACAAACAAAGTTAAATGCTAAGTTACTTTTTGGAATCATACCACACACTTGTATGCAACTTAAGAACACAACAAATACTTTAAAATAGAAAATGACACTTAGTTTATACTAATTTGTGTGAGTACTCAAGACCTGTACGTGATGTTAACAAAGCATTGAACTATTTGTACATTGTATGTACAAAAGTCCGCATAATAATCTTAAGCATAGTAATTCTATCTAAATTAACTGTGAAATACCAGAAATACCCGACAAACAAACTATGTTTGATATGCTTTTAGAACACAATACAACACTGTAATACGGAATTTATTCAAATGACGATAAAGTTGTATATGAGCTCAATAGGCTAGGATGATGATAAAATTTAGTTGGCAAATACATTTTTTTAGCAAAACGAAGGCTTAGACCGTAATACCAGCCGCTGAAGGTTATCTACATTGTGATGATATAATAAGGAAGTTCTAATAACTGAACTATGGACTTAAATTATTACGTGAATTGATTAAGATGTCAGTCATTGCAAGCGATAAAGTAATTCCATTTTAGGATATGGTATCTACCATATATCTACATGTACATAATTGTCGATAGAAAGGTTTAAGTGCCTAGGTTAGGTGGGCTTAAATCCGTCCCTATAGCCTCGGGGTCAGAATAGGGCTACGGTATCCCCTGCCTGTCGTAAGCGCGCTCGGAGGATTCCGGTTGAAGTCGTTTCGAGATCCCGGAGTCCTCCTTTTCAGCGCCGAGGACGGCCACCGGGGGGGTTTTAGTGCGGTAAAAATCCCACATAACCTTGCGTCGCTCCCACGGCGTCGGGTACCTTTGGAAGGTTTCCCCCTCGAAGACAAAAAAAAAAAAGGTGGGCTTAAATCAGAAGACCATGAAGTATGAAATTTACGCAATTTCTTAAGTGACTTAGATAAAGATTAAGAAAAGATTGTCTCTCAAAGGGTGTAAATCTTAAAGTTCGCATTCAGAATCAATCCACTCATGACCACTAGAAAGTTTACTTTAATATTCATTTCCTAAGGAGAGTTCCTAAGTAAATCCATTTGTCGTTTAAAAAAAAACCTAACCACCAATTTTTTTAACTTGTCTTCTGACGTGACTAAACAAAGGATATATCAATGCAGGAAGGGCAAATGTCTTTTATGATTTTTTTAAGATGTAAAGTTGCATTTCTTGAGATACAACAAGATTACTTTTGTGGCGTAGGCTAATGCAAGTCAAATATCCCTGTCACCAAAACACACTCACCTGTAAATAACCAATAAGATGAGCACCACGGCGAGTATGATGTACCAGAACCACAGGAAGATGTAGGTCTTCTCGTTGACGATGTTCAACGGCAGGATGCACAGGCTGTCGTGCGTCTGGATGCTCCCGGACGGACCGTACTTGTGGAAGGTGCACTTCGTCACGCGCGGGAACACGTAGATCATTGCGTCGTATCTGAAGACAATGATGACAAGATTATTAATGATTTATCAAGTTGAATAGGAAGAAACAGAAAGACATAGAATTTGAAGTAACTCTCTATTTTTATGAATAAAATATAATATATAATAGAAAAGTAAGATCTTAAAGGAACAGATCAATGATAACAATATTTTATATAAAAAACAACAGCAGAGAAAAATTTAGATGAAGCAAATTAAGAATCAATGGAACCTATAAAAACTATATAGTAATAAATCATGTAAATATAAGTAAAACTTAGCAAAAAAATATTAAAAAATTACCTTCTTAAAATAGGTACGATCGAAAGAGGAATAAATAATTAATCGATCAACAAGCAAGACAAAATGATAATATTTTATTCGTTACCAAACAAAGCGAAGGTCAAGCAACATTAATTCTAGATCTGTCTACAAAATCTCGATAGCCGCACACGACGCAACTAAAGATACTTTAACACACCAAAATGAGTTACGAGCTGTGTCAAAATGAGCATTGTGTGTTGAGGCTAGAGTTTAACCGCGATCTAAACTGGTGGGAAGTCTGCGGTTTGAGATGTAACACGTTTACTTAGAAAATATTATATTCCATCTCTGAATACATTAAATGTATTTTGCTATTAGTGCAAAATACATTTAATGTATGCTAATCATTGAAAGAACTTATAAAAATATTTCAGATCATATGTTTTGTTTCGAAGAGTGCAATATGTTATTATTTATTTTTATAGAATTACCAAAGATCGTGCAACGTACGTAACACTACGTAATATAACCTCCTGTAATATAAGTCCATCTTCCTTACGCCGATGATAACCTTTAATTGACTCCAAATAGGTTTTGATTTTACATGAGGTCAGCCACAATCGTTTAGCTATACCTGACAAATACCTCGAAATCAGAACGCACCACGGCACCAGCCTTGCCACATGCCTTGATAGTGTTTCCGGCGTCGAACCAAGAAGTATTTCAGAATCTTCAAACACTTTCACCACCTTACCAGTGAGGTATAATTATTTGGCAGTACCATTAAACTTTGAACCAACGTCACGGAAGACTCTTGATCTAATTGAAATGGCTCGAGTCACAGATAACACTGTCCACAGATAACCTTACCATCAGATACGCTCCAAGCATTATTCTATTACACACAAATAACAAATTTGAAAGAATTCCTGTATTCAAAAACTAACCTTTCTTCTTGCGGCACTTCGCTGTACCCGAGCACACGTGTGCCGTACGAGAAGAACTCGCCGTTGAAGAAGCTGTCCATCATCCAGAGCTGCAGCACGATGTTGACGAGGCACAACAACTCGCAACCCCAGTACCTGAACGCGTACATTTTGTGTGTCTGCAACGAAAATGGGTCAAGTTATTTTGAGAAATTTTAAGGCCTAAGAGTTTTGTATTAAAAATCATTAACAATAACAATAAAAAGGAACATCGTGAAGAAATCTATGAATACGTGGAAAGCTATGTAAAATTCCCAAAAGGAGTATGAAATCTACAATACTCGGCGAATCCGTCTGTATTAGCTAAACAATACCCAGTCAAAAATGATACACATGCTCAGCAGTAGGGCATACGGATAGATACACATTGTGATAATTCTACTGAATGGTCAAGAATGGTCACAGACACGTTCAACACAATGCGAAGTTGTTTGCTATGTAGAAATTGGATCATATAAAACGAAAAATGGTTACCTAATATCATCTTGTTTAATTGTTAAAGCCATTATCATGCTAAATTGCTAAAGTCATTAAGTCATATGACATTTTTTATTTAATAATAATCTCATAAACTTATTAAAAGTAGTAAAAGATGTTCATAGTTCTACTGCCAGACTTATTATCTTATTATTAAGTTATCTTTAAGTCTATCAAATATTTCCATGACCAGTCATCTCTTGTCAATTGCACATTATGAGATTCATCCGATGACATCGCTTAATGAACGTATGCCAAAGGAAGATTCGAAGGCATGTGACCCAATTGAGGCCACATTAGACCGCATTCCTCTCTTAACGACGCGTGCATCGGATAAGGAACATTCAAACATTCTCTTGATAGCTGGGACGCATTGTCTACCAAAGGCGTATATGATAAAGCCATATACGTATAACATACAACAACAGACTAGACTCATGTTTGTTAAGGTTTTACTTTCAAGTTTATCTAGATAGTTGTCATAAAGCATAAAGGTTAATGGAACATCGGATATAAAAAAAAAATACGAAGACGAAACAGCAGGAAGAGCTGTTATTAAAACAAAACTTGGTGACACTAAACTTACAGATGAAACTACTTTCTAACTGGATTCAATCTTTATAGGTTACGACACACTAACTTCCAATCTCTGCTGGTATTAGATAGTAAACATTAAGATTGCTAAAATTTTGCCGATTTTTGCCGCCAAAAAAATAAGAACTACTTAGGTCTACTAAAGAAGTCCCTGTAATTCCGGGATCAGAATAGGGCTACGGTATCCCATGCCTGTTGTAAGAGGCGACTAAAAGGGGACTTCCGGGGTTGCGGGCGGCAAGAGTGTGAGCTCGAACCGTCCAGCCAGGCGATCCTGGAAAGGACGGCGGTATATTGAATTTACTACAAGATCAAGTACAACAAGATACCCTATTACATTTATTATTAAATTCTGTAAGATCATATTTACTCTCCCAGACAGTGCCCGACATGAGCGACGGGCTGAGAAGACTCCGGTTGCTTTCCATTTCCGGGATTTCAGTTCTCTACGTAACGCCGAAAAAGGTCTCAGAGTTTTAGTGCGGTAATATCCCACTTAAACCATCGTCTCTTCCACGGCACTGTGGTATCTTTGAAGGTATCCCATCGTCAACAAAAAAAGTGTAGCCTTTTTGCGTGCTGAATCGTAACACGAAAAACACGGGTGAATTTCCGTTTAGCCCATACCTCCGAACGATCTGAATTTTGATACACATATAGATTTTGACCCGCAGATGAAGAAAATATCCGCAAATTATATTTTCCCTTCCTTTACGCAAATAATAACCTATACCTGGAACTCTCATTACCTTCAAACTTTTGACTTAGTCACTAATCTAGTCAAGTAGCCTAAGATATCAATTACAATAAATTTTTGATTGCATTTACGAAACGTATCATACGCTTTAAAACAGCGGAGTTCAATTCAATATCTCGTATACACCTACATGTTATTGCATAACTTGATAATGATCTTAGCGGGTGGTCGCTCAGTGTTCGTTGTAATCAGATAAATATTTACACAATTCACGCCTTTATCAACATGTGAGCTTCTCATTGTTACATCTGTTTCAGCGCGCTGTCATATCATACTCGATACATATACATATACATATTACATATGTGCATATGCATATGAACAGTGTCAAGGAATGAATTCCCGGAAACACCTGGCTTAGTTTTTTTATAAGTAAGACAGGTAAGACCATGTGATAAAAAAATACTATAATCTGTATTGAAAATTAGGGAAAAACGATTGTAAATAAATAATTTTATTGATGACACTAATAGTTAACTTACACAACATACAAGCAGACAAACGATGAACAGAAGATAAATAAAATAAATTATGTAATTAATTCCATTTAACATTTTAAATACATTTTAAAAAATAAATAATCTATATCATTATTTAAATAATAGTTTAAAAAAACTAAAAAACACGCTTTTTATAGAAAACCGAACTAAAAAATAGAAAATAAATTTAAATGAATTTAAATTAAGAAAATAGTGTTAAAAATTTCAATGAATATAAATTAATAATAGTGTGAATAAAAAAAAATATTTTATTTAAAAAAAAGCGTGGGGTGCATGGTGTCAATGGTTATAGATATTTTATTGACAGATATGAGTAGAGTTATCATTTCGATAATATCTTAAAAAGCACCGCATAGTTTATACATATACACATAGTTTATTCTCATGAATTTGTTTAAAACATGTCATATTTACTTATTCTAATGCAAAACTTTATCTATCCGCGTATTGGCACAATGTGTTCCAATAAATATTGTAATTTTAAAGCTGGCTTTATTATGTCTTACTCCCTCACTCTGCTTTAAGAACGAAAGAGAGGTAAATAAAATTACCAGCAATTTTGATTTTAATATTTATGGACACGTTTTATAGGAACGTGCGAATAGACGTCAATCGGAACGCCTTGAACTGTGGATTGTTGACTTTATTACCATGTTTGAATAACTTCTGTGGGATGCTTATCTTGGTAGGTAGATAGTGACTGCGGTTTCAGATGTGTTATGATAATCTCCGCCTGTTTTGATTCGTACTTATACAGTAAGCTGACTCTTTTTACAACAACATAATTATTATGATACTCTCTAGAATATCGTACGACTCTTGTGCGACCAGAACGTGACCTGAATTATCATTAATAGAAAAAACATGTGACGAACACACGGGGGAAAATATGTTACAAATTTAACATAGGTATACCCAGGACTCGTACGTATTATGTTTATTTAGCCCTTAGCATGGTGTTATATTTGTAGACAGTGCATATGTTATCATTTAAACCTATCCATCAAGTTTTGAAGCCCACAGCTGGACAAAGGTATCCTCTAGTCCATGTCCGTTTCTTTATCTCCTGGCTGTCCCATAAGAAGTGTTGTTACTCATGATCCACACCACACGGGACATAATTAAAGTATTTGTTTAAAATTGAAGAAGTCGGTTTACATATAGATTATATTTATTTTAATACTATATTTATATGAATATTATGTATTAGTGATATAACGAAAATTCTTTAAATCATTAAGCATGTGTAGTGCACAGAAATGTAAACATTATTTATATAGATATGTGCGTGAAATCCCTTTAATATTAATATTTATAGTAAAATATACATTTACGTGGATATACGCGTGGTCTTAAACGTACGTGTGTGGAATACCGATACAATTGTGACTTATTACGTACGAGGGTTGAAATAGAACGACGCTGCACTATGCACTGAGCTATTATTAATATCGGCGACAGTAGGGGCGCGATGGACAGATGCGCGTGCCCTTTGTTCCACCTCGCACCTGGCGATGTGACACACCCCTACGATAAGACGAACCTATTCGTAATAACTGTACTGTATGAGATCGCCTGTCGCAATATACTATAAATTGGGAATAGCTACTACGAATTAGAATTACTATTTTATGAAGCATTATATTCTATTTATAATCCATACTATCCATACTAATATTATAAATGTGAAAGTGTGTTAGTTTGTTCCTCTTTCACGTCACCACACAGCAATTCTATGATATGGTTTAATTACTGGGAGATAAGACGGCGGAGAGTGACTACTTTTTACCGCGCTCTCTCATTACATCTTAACTTAGTGAAGAGACCTTACAACAACTGTTTTATAAATAACCCTCTAAGATTATGTTAATAACGTGGTAGTTAAAATTGATAGATGAAATATGAAGATTACGAAAAAATAATGATAATTAAATAATGAATGACGCTATGAATGATATTCACAAATGAATATGAAGCTAATGACGCAACATAACGTTACTTATTATGTTTACAAAATAATGATAAGAATAATAGTCTAATATTCGCAGTAACGCAAAATCTCTCCTCATTATGCAATATCTGTATGTCCGGCTTAACCTCACATTATAATTACTGATGTCATAGACATGTTTTTCTATAGACCCATAATTATATAGCATATCCGAAGCCTATGTGGGATCGCTGTTTCTAAGCGACTCGGACTTAAAAGTAGACAATGAATAATGATAGATCACGCCTACTAATCGCGTAGTATTTGAGTACAAAGTCAATGAACTTGACTAGGTTAGACTAAGTTTCGACTCCGAGAACAGCAATAAGAGAGATCGAGAGCCCAGTTTTTGCTAGTCTGGTTCAAGATTATAATAAGCTTTCAATTTATCGACATCTAAAGGTCCGTCCACATTATGGACGTATCGCGCTGAGGATTATTTTCATTTGATTTCAGTTTATTTCATTGCGGCCTGCGAAATGGCGCTCTGGGTTGTCCGTAGTGAATATAAGTGTAGGTGCCTTCCATCAGGTGGCCCGTCAGCCTTATCGTCAGGTCTAACTATAAAAAAAAGGTAGTGGAACTCTTTATGGCTAGACTCCTTAAGCACCAACACCTCGACTTTTGCCTAATAAAAGCAGTTTTAATCCCTGTTGTATTCAGGTCTGAAGGTTGTGGTAAAGAAGTCATATTTATCTGAATCGTATAAACTACGTCCTCAGACCTAGCATCGCACTGTGGCCAACCTACGATAAGACTCACCTTATATGGGACTGATGACAGAGGCCACATGCATCAAATTCAGACTGCTCCACGTTGGTCACTTCAATATTATAAAAAAAAACTTTGCTGTAGTGGATTTCTATGTTTTACTTCTACGCACAGTTGACCTATAATTGTGCAAAACTAGGCTAGGTTGCTTATTTATTATAACATAATTATATAATTGTCTACTGACGATGACAACAATAATTACAATTTAATTGCTTAAATTGTAACAAAAACTTTGTTTGTTAATAGGTTGAAATTATTATCTAGCATACTTAGGCCTCGAAACACGAAGATTACAATTATGAAATTGAAGTAACAAGGTATATTGGAGTCCACCTTAGTGTCTACGAATCTTACACAAGTCTGATATAACTTTTCATCATCCAGAATTCCAGTGCCCTTAGTACGAATTATTTTATTCAATCATTATCAACGTTTTCTCCCATACATTAGGAACTTTTCACAGTTCGACTATACCTTACAATGCACTTTGCGAAAACGCAAACATAAATTGTTTTAAAGAACAGTAATAGACTCGTACTAAAGGCGTAAAAAGACAACCCAGAGCGCCATTTGACAGGCCGCTACGAAATAAACTGAAATCAAATGAAAATGATCCTCAGCGCGATACGCCCATAATGTGCGCAGACCTTTAGCTGTCTTCTTAAATATGGAGGGTTTAAGCAATAATTAGCTGCCCTAGCACGACGTGCCACGAATCAACATAGACGGACAGACCTCATCACAATGACCCAAAAGCCAATAAACAAACAAACTCATGCTGCACGAACGACTACAATACTCGTCATATATTCGTGTTTCGTGACGTCACGAGTTCATTACCATGCATTAGCGCTTCACTACATCCATTGTCAAGCGTGACGTGCATAGAGCCTGCAATCAGCGACATCGTTGTTCACGCACCGTGTCTCATCGACCTGGCTTCCCTTACAACTACTAATTTCACAAAATTGAAAGATACTAGAGTCAATTGTTGAGTCAAGAAATGCAACTACTACACCGATAGGTGCCACTGTGATTCTTATTTCTAACCTAACGTAGTTATTGCGTAAGAAATCGTTGTTCACGCACCGTGTCTCATCGGCTTGACTTCCCTTACAACTACTAATATCACAAAATTCAAAGATACCAGAGTCCATTGTTAAGTCAAGAGGTGCAACTTCTACACCGACGAGTGGTACTGTGAAGTACTGTCCACCACTTATTACCAACGTACGAAGCAGTTATTGCGTATGTCGTTGATGACGTCTGATTTACATATGATACGACGGTTTTAATTCCCAGTAATGTAATCAAGTAAACTGCACGCATATTTGCTACTTCCATATTACACAAAAATGACAAAATTATGCAACAGTTAATAAGCTACCAGGTTCTCAGCAAACAACAATGGTTAATGGACTCAGCATTTGATATTCAAAATACCAAGTTGGTTTCCTTATATAGCAATTGGACTTCTTTAGCCATCGCTGTCACAGTTCTTATAAATGTGCCAAGACACGCAATAAAGTCATTATATTGTGTCAAAACATAATGGCAATTATGTACAAGTTTTGTCTCCTGTAACCTGTCTGCCACAGACCACATCCACATAAAACAATTTATAAATAACGCAGATTATGGAAATTTTAATATTAAATTACTATTAACCTCTTAGTTCTTTTTACACATAATAAATCTGAGTTAAATTATATCTAAAACGAAAAATCTCAAACAAGATTAATTAATGATTATTAGGTAACTAGATTAATCATTATCAAAAAAATGTCTAAAAAGGAATAATTAAAATAAATCTAAATCGAATTAGTATAACTAATCAATCTATTTTTAGCTGGAAACCAGACAAAAAGCCGTTCCGATTTTTTTCGGACCAATTAGTCTCAGTTAAACGGTTTAATCTAGCAAATAGCTGAAATCATGGTGCAAAACGAGGTATGATTTACAAAAAGGACACGAATTTATTACGAGTCAACTATGTGTTCACTTATCACGGGTTAAATTAGCCGCATATGAAAGAACTGACGACACAGATAATAGACAGAACATTTTGGAGTCAGAAAATGTATAATGCCTCTAGAAAAAACATTTAGATAATTTGATTAAGACAAAACTTTGCCGCAAAGTGTACTATAAAATGATTACATGAAAGATAACAGCTTAGGACTGAGCAATAATACATTCAGTAACTGTCGAAGCTTAACGTTTCTTACCAATCAAGTCTCTTATTAGTCAAATGTGAGGCCGGATACTGGAGATTTTATTTCTCTGTTTGAAAAACAAAATCTACAAATCAACTAAAATATAAATACACAGATGATTACAAAGACGAACCCGCTGAGTTTTTTGCCGAACCTTCTCAGCTGAGGTCATGTTCCGATCCGGTTGTAGGTAATGTAAGAAAATATTGGAAAAATTTGCAACTGCCCCTGTAGGTCTGTACAAGATAAAGACATGTCATTTCATTACAAAATCGAATGACGCTTTTACACCAGCAAACGTCAAAATAAGAGAATTCAATGTTAGACTCAGTAGGATTTATTCACAAGTGACTTAAAGCACGCGCACATTCATTAAAAGCAGTCACTCAATTCGGAGAGCGTGTCAGCTCGCCAAACCCTCTCGTCAGAACAAAGCCTCCTGTGGTGAAAACGAAAAGGCGACACGTGTAAGGGCTGGCACTAAGATTACCCTTCGAGCCCGACGGCACTTGTATAAGGCTGTACTAGTGATGGTCAACTAGAGTTGCTAAATCGAGTTAAGTCGAATAAGGCTCAACTCGAGTTAACTCGAGTTGAATTCGTTGTAACTCAAGCTGGGCCTTCTTAAGCTTGACGACCAAAAACAAAAAAGGTCATCAAATAAATCTAGACTGATTCTAGTTTGACAAGCAAAAAATAACAAAAATAAGGTCGTTAAAAAAAAAAATGTGAGCCACTTCTCGGCTCGAGTAGACCTGGGTTACGTGCACTTTACCTCGAGTTGACTTAGTTGTGTTTATCCTGAGTTGGCACATCACTAGGCTGTACACAGGATGCGTATACACGACTTGGCTAGACAGAGCCCCTTAATTACAGATTAAGCACGTGTCACCGATCATAGAAAGTCAATGTTGAACAAAAGTACAATGTTCATGTACACAATTCCCGTTGTGCCGTAGACATAGGATTTCCAGTTGATGATAAAGATGGATCTATCCCTTAGCCTTATAGTGATCCAAGTACGAATTGTTTTCACTTAAAGATTTTAAAAATTCTAGGCAAGCATTTTCATCAGTGAAATGAAATGTCTTTATTTTGCATAGGCCTACGGAGGCACTTACAAATTGTCAGTTACATATATTTTTTTACACTACCACCGGATCGGAACATGACCTCAACTGAGAAGATCCGGCAAGAAACTCAGTAGGTTTATCTCTTTTCTATGTATATTTTTTATTGTTAAATATACATCGTTCACAATGCTGTCTGCATCGTGATTATTCATGCGTAATTTCTTATTTCCTATGACGTTATATTTACTTTTACACTTCCATATATCTTACATGTCCTCTTACCAATTCGTCAACCCTGTTTAACATTGAGCTCATGCTGTCAATCATTGATCCCCTGCGAAGTGTTTTTGGCAGTGCAATGAACGCCCGCACTCATCATCGAGGACCACTCACGCATGTTTGCATATCGCATCAGTATGCATAAGAGCTGAATCAACACTTTAAGACGAGTCAATCTTCAAATGTTTTACATTTTATGTTGAATTTTTGCGGAGACTGCAATTCAACTCGCGTACCCCTTGATACACGTTTTTGGAATTTCTTTTCATTAGGTAAATTAACATTTATTTCATAGGTGGACAACAGCTGATGTTACTTAATAACAATTGAACCTACTACATAAAGTTATCCTTGCATATCAAGCGCATTTTCAACTAGTTTACAAATGAGGTTACACTAATATCCAACTAGGTAGTTTTAGTACCGTTCAAGTAAGCATGTAGGTTTCGGATGAGACACTCACAATAAGTGGAATATTTAATTTTAAATATTACGTTAATCGTAGAAGTGCGTTCGTGAACATACATACAATATCAGCACGTATAGCTTGAAGTTGTTTACGAACGTCCATAAGTTTCATACTATATCGTTTTTCCTCCTATTCATTGATTTAAACGAGCAAAAAGCCAAAAATGACGCTAGGCAGAGTAGCTGACGCACAAAAAACCCACAAAAGTTCTAGGACCCCAGATGGTACGGTTTCGTCCACATGTTCTAGCACATTTTTTGTTCGTAATTGCAAATTATAATAGCCGGAACCCATTCTCCGCCCGCATTCGAATAGCTCCAAACAATGGTAATGCTTCCCTCAGTGAATCAGGCATCAGGTTTCGAAAAATCCCTCACAAAACGATGTAAAGGCTTGGTATGAGGGTTTCATTCATGTTCACATGCTTTTGCGCAAAACTCCGTCCTTTTCAATAATTTAAGAACAATACTCATGTCTAAAAACAATAAGTCGATTTGAAGTGTAGTACGTACTACTATAATCATTTTATCTTTGCAACTTTTGCACACTTTTACGAGGTAGAAGAAAGATATGAATAAACGAGTGACTGTCATACACTAAACATAAGAATATCAAATAGACCGGAATATCAATCCAAAAAATGTGACTCGTAAAAGCCTTACATGCCGTGACAAAACATTTTGAATATAGAGTGCAAAGCCAACACACAATGATTATTTGTAGAATCAACATAAACCACGTATAGATAAAAAAATGAGACTAATAGTAGCAGTATATAATAACATTTCACTATTCTATTCTTTTCACGTATATATATGACGCATATACATATATCTAATATATATATAAAATTTCCATATCACAATGTTAGTTACCGTACTCCTCCGAAACGGCTTCACCGATTTTTACCAAATTTTATATGCGTATTCAGTAGGTCTGAGAATCGGCCAACATCTATTTTTCATAACCCTTAAGGGTTGTCCACCCTTAACATTTTTTTTATATGGCAAAACAACGTTTGTCGAGCCAGCTAGTAAACTATAAATTAATACAGGTATGACAAAGTGCGGAAAAACAATGATAACTTTTAAGTTTACTACTTATAGCCGCTACTTATGAATAAGATGCTAATGTTTGTAATGTTTAATTTCTCATGTAAGTGAATTCTAAATTCTTAGTGAGAATAAAGTTCTTTAACCGTTACTTATGCACCTACTTACAGCCGCAAACATAAAACCGCGGCCATATGGCCAACAAGCCATGTGACACAAATTGTATATAAATGAAAACTGGGCCTTCGCATGTGGATAACAAGGGTCGAAGTTCCATTAAGCAATCATCGATCAAGGAGGTCTATAACAGATAGTTCTCAAGACAAGGCTTATCAATTTACAATAGCTATTCTCAAAGCTTTCAGAATTTTCGTTTCGTTTCGTTTCGTTTTGTTTGGTACAAGTGACTTTGAAAAATAATTTTGGTTTTGTCTCCCCAAAATTTTACTTGAATGCCATACATTCTTAACTCATTGTGGAGTTCGTGAAACAGGAATAAGAACATAATAATTAATACAGAGTAGATGTATGCTTATTATGTTATCATTCGAAAAACATAAATCAATCATTGAGCTATGAACCTATTCAACCGCAATTTTATTTCGATCTATTACTACGTCCTTGCAGAACAACAAAACGAAAAAATATCGTCCACTTTGAGAATCACTGAATTACAGCGTATGAGTACACGTGTTTTGGCTAAGCGTAAAACGACGCGCGCCATTTGAGAAGAGTGCTCCGATTCACCATAATTATTGAGTTTGAGATATGTAAGAGATAATTTGCGATGATTTAGTGTTATTGAAACAATACAAATGTGTTATAGGAATTATGATTACTTCGAAGCAGTTGTCAGCATACTCGTTATAACACGTTAGTGATTTCGATATAACTAATTAATAGGTAATGTACAAATAATTTAAAGGTGGTAGAACGTTTTAGTTCGACCGGGGAGGTACCACCGTCACACCTTTTTTTGACGTGAAGCATTCCTTGCGTTTCGACGGAAGTGTGGTTGCCGGCACCCTACATGAGGCGGCCATCCTAGTCCTCTGGAGTAGCAACGCATGTATGGTTGACTTTAGATAGAACCTATGTTCTATCTGAAATTGCTTACAGATGTCCATGGGCGGCAATGACCACTTGCCACGAGGTGGACTGCGTGCTTGTTTGCTACTTCATTATTAAAAAAAAAAACTTTTTTTAAGACAAATTACAATTACAATGCAAAAGAAGTCCATTAAAGCAAAACAAAACACTGCTTTAACTGAGACTTTTCGATTACGCAAAAGCTTAAAAAAAACAAGTAGTCTATTAAAGAAAATTATTCCCAGCATTAATATTTACACCTTGGGATTTATGAGCTTCCTCCAGCGTCGAATACTTCACCGATGTAGCCGGTGGCTGAGAGCGACTCAAGTACCGTTGGGACGGATAAAAACTGGCGGTCCAATCAGGCTGAAGTCGCGCAACCGGCTCAGGGGACAAAAACTGGGTTCGCGAAACGAATTGAGATTGAGCAAAACTATTTGCGGCGCACGCCTTTCTTCCTGTGCTTACTAAAATAGTAATATATTACAAAAAAAATATAAAATACAGACGCAATCGCGGGGCACATCTAGTGCCCCGCAATTGCGCCTGTATTTTATAAATTTTATGAATATTATAAATACGAAAGTTTGAGAGGATGTATGTTTCAGTCTTATACGCTTAACTACTGGCCGAATTTCGTTTAGTTTAACACACATTGTACGACCTAAACTAACATGTAAGATAATCATTAGCGCGGTAGACGTAACCGAAGTGTGTAACTGCGAAAATAAGCTGGTCTTATATAAAGAAAATTATTCCCTGCGTTAATATTTACACCTTGGGATTTATCAGCTTCCTCGAGCGTAGAATACTTCACCGATGTAGCCGGTGGCTGAGAGCGACTCAAGTACCGTTGGGACGGATAAAAACTGGCGGTCCAATCAGGCTGAGGTCGCGCAACCGGCTCGCGGGACAAAAAGTGGGATCGCGAAATGAATTGAGTTTCGAGCGAAACAATTTGCGGAGCACGCCTTTCTTACTGTGCTTACTAAAATAGTAATATATTACGAACTAGATGTGCCCCGCGATTGCACTCCTATTTTATAAATATCAGCGGTTATTTTGACAAAGACAGCTGACATTTTTGACGTTATGTGTTTTCATAGTCAGGCATTGAATGTACTATTTCGTTTACTATGTATGTGTTTGTGTCAAACACAAGGTAGTGAGTGTAATGTGTTTTTAGTTGATTTTATGTATATTTTATGCATTATTTGAAAAAAAAATCAGCATTGCGCAATCCTTCTCTACATAGACTATAACCGTGCGTAATTTCATACTTCTCCGTCTGTGGCAAGAATCTTAAAAACGGAACACAAGTTTTTTCTTCACGAATTAATATATAGATTACAACCAGTAGTAATATTTACACCTTGGGATTTATCAGCTTCCTCGAGCTTCGAATACTTCACCGACGTAGCCGGTGGCTGAGAGCGACTCAAGTATCGTTGGGACGGATAAAAACTGGCGGTCCAATCAGGCTGAGGTCGCGCAACCGGCTCAGGGGACAAAAACTGGGATCGCGAAATGAATTGAGATTCGAGCGAAAAAAAATTGCGGAGCGCGCCTTTCTCTCCTAGCATCCTAAAAAGCTATATTCACTTTTTTACTAAATAATAAGTAAAGATATAATTATGATCCATATTTCAAAAATAGACGATCAATATGGGGATTTAGGAAAATAGTCTTGGAGTGGTGTAATATTGCACAAACGTCTCACTTGGATAATAAGAATGCGATTGCAGTACAAATTCAGAGTCGTCCGGAAAAGTTTGCTTTCCGCGCCTTTCTTGCTTATTTGTTTTATCTGACTGAAGTAGCAAATGAGATGGTCCACCTGATGTTAAGCGCTCACGCCCATGGTCTGTAATAAACTACATAAAGAACATGGGTTCCATCGGCAGTCAATCGCAGATGCGTTGCTACTGCCCGAGGACTATGATGGTCCCCTTCATGTGAAAGTGTGTCGGCAACCATCAATTGTTTAACTTAAAACAAGTTTATCAGGAAGTAGAAATTAACGAAATCCTTGATGGTTCGACTCCGGACGCTGTTTATCTATATTTCGGTTTTATAAAAGGTACCAATCTGATTTTAAGACGCATTTAATTTTTAGGCGGCATATTTTAACTTACTTTTCAAAGGTAGCAACGCATTTCTGTGCGACATCAAATAGGCTTTCTTTTTGTTTTCAAAGAATAAAACACTGATTTCATAGATTTCAATAATAATGCAGGTAATGAACCTCGAAGAAGAAGCAACAACCAATCAAATATGTTTCAAAATGCACTCGTTCCGTTCAAAATATAGTTGAATCAGAACTTTGAAAGTTGTTTTCTTTGCAACGTACAAAAAATATTTTTTTATCGTTATGATACAACAAAGGCTTGTAGCATCGAAATGCTTTGGAAATGACACTAAATCCTAATACACAAATCTTGTCTGACAATAAAATCAATGCACGTGATTAGTTGACACTGTTACAAATGCACATTAAGACACAAAACCCACATATAAAGAACAGGAATATTTCGAATGGAAATTATTTTTATGAGTGTAGGTAAATTTTAAAGAGATATTTAATAAGACAGTTAAATAATAAGAAAATAACGTAATGTAATAAGTAGGTGCTAAATTAATGATGTAATTGTAAAAATAATTAATAAGTCTTATTTTAATTAAAAATTTCTAAGCGTTTGACATTACGATGCCCCCGACACATTGCCACGATGCCCTCAATGACATTACGATTTATGTTGCGTTAAGAAAACGCGTATGTGTCAAATAACATCTACTAATTCTTATCCTTAAAAAAATCAAGTGAATGCTCCATAATTTTACAATTTCGTATAAAAGCATATTATCAATAATAACACCATACATTCCGTGACGGCAAAGAACCGATCGCTGTATTTTTTTTACTATAATCAAAAGAGTTTTAACGCCGGATGCGTACATGCATTTATGGCGTGCGAAATACTCAAAAGTCAAAATTTCGAAAAAAGGGATACCGAAAATAGATGTTAATTTTTATGTTGATGGAAGTTACGTGAATACTTAATTAGAATAAAGAGATAAAAAAGAACCAATTTATACTTTCCGGTATGAAGTAGGTGCTAATTGCTTGTTAATATCTAATCATCGCTACATAGTATAAAACAAAGTCGCTTCCCGCTGTCTGTCCCTATGTATGCTTAGATTTTACAACAACGCTACTGATTTTAATGCAGTTTTTTTAATAGATAGAGTGATTCAAGAGGAAGGTTTGTATGTATAATACATGTATAATATACATAAAGAAACACTGATAATTTTAGATTTTTGACTTTTAGGCGGAACGAAGTTCGCCGGGTCTGCTAGTAAAACATAAATAAATATTATAACATCTTATAAGCATACGACGATACGGTACCCCCATTTATGTAGCTTCAAAAAAAATCGACTAATTTACCAATTCTTAAAAAAAAAGTGTAACCACCATAGGTTTACTACGTACAAAAGCTAATATATTATTCAATAACAACACCATAAATGTTAATGAAGATTAAAAAGGTACCGATGAAGAGTTTAACGCCGGATGCGTGCATGCATTCAAGTGGCGTGCGAAACACTCCAATATTGCTGCATTCGGTTGGTTATTCACATTCATAAAAACCACCAACAAAAAACTTAGTATTCAGTGGGAAATATCACTTATGAATGGGTGTGCTACAGTTGAGTAAGCACGGACGAATGTAGTAAGTAATAGTAAAATTACGATTGTGTATGGGCAATGATTCGCGAAATACGTGTGTGATACAACAGTTAACAATTAGCGTTAGCTATGACGAATTTTAGATTTGGTGATTCACGAATAAATTCACGTATAATAGTATTAGTGGGCCCAAATTTACTTTAGAGTATCAACATAATGTTAGTATTTTTATAGGTAAGTCAATAAAAAAGAAATATCTATATACACATAATTACAAATTATGTGATTAACAATTTATTCGTTTTTGTGTCTAATCCGACTTAAGTCACACTTACATAACTATTTTATATGAAATTTTAAGTTTCGATATCGTTCTATTTAGTCTCTAATTGCAACATTTCCTCTTTACCCGTAGACGTAATAAGATGCAACTAAATCATAAAATCCAAGAATTGGGCAGCATCTTCGTATCTAACACTAGCTGCACCCCGCAGCTTCGCCCGCTTTAACATGATTTATCGATTATTGAATATAAATCGATGTATCGATTGTCCCGTGGGAATAAGATATTTTCCCACAGTAAAAAGTAGCCTACAAGTTAATCCAGAGTGTCAGCTAACTCCCTACTAAATTTTATGAAAATTGCTCCTACCGTTTAGACGTGAAGAAGTAACAAACACACACAAACTTTATAATATTACCATTATAATATTAGTATGAAGTATGATTGTCACTCACTAGAATCACCAAAAATCATGTCTGACGCGATGACTATTAGCAAGAACCCCATTGGGTTTCCCATCAATGACCAGGACTGACGCACAGATAGAAGTTTGGATATAATATTTTAGGCAACGAGTCACCTCTAAGTCACTTTTTAGTGACTAACAAAAACAGGTAAATACACTTAAAAATAGTAGAACTGCAGTAGCAGATGTATACAAACAAGTTTTGATCATAAAAATGGAACAAAGTTCCAACTTGTTGATGAGTTCACAAGCGCACCTGGCGAAACACAGCATCCGCCAGATGAGAGGAAATGCATTGGAGGCAAGTTGTTTGTAGGAATCTATTATTATCAAAGTACAATAGTCGAAGTAATTTATTTAATTAAAGTAAGAGTTAAAGTTATTAAAGTAAGAGAGCAGTGATAGCCTAATGGTTGAAACTTGCCCTCTCGATCGGGAGGTCCGAGGTTCAAACCCCGGCACGCACCACTGATTTATGTGCGTATTAGAAATTAATTATCACTGCTTTTCGGTGAAGGAAAACATCGTGAGGAAACCTACACACCCGAGTTCTTAAAAAAAAAAAGTTCTCGGAGGTGTGTGCAGTCCACCAATCCGCACTTGGCCAGCGCGGTGGACTATGGCCTAACCCCTCTCATTCTGAGAGGAGACCCGTGCCCAGCAGTGGGCCAATAATGGGTTGATGAGAGATGAGATGAGAAAGTAAGAGTTTCGTTCCTAATATGAATATTGAAATAAATTCAAAGATGGACAATCATCATACAAAACACCCAAAGAACAAATAAATACTATGGAAAGGTATTTACGTTTCCTTTAAAACCCAGCTATACAGGAATTACAATTAAACAACAATAACCTTTTGAGCTTAGCTGAGAGCTCATTACCCAAATCGGATTACACCACTTTCACCTTGAAAATAAACACCGAAAAAAACAATAAAGGGTTTAAAATAATCCGCGCTATCCAAATACGAAGAAACATTTGTGTTAAAAAGGGTAAGGGCAACAACCTGTTTAATTGCCGGCAAACAAGGAAACGCGATCCCGCAGCAGTCGGAAGACTTTCAAATCCTTAGACATTTCGGAGAACATGGGAAATTAATTGTGAGTCACAAGCCCACCTGTCGCTGTAATCCGAATCAATAAATGAGGAAAGGTCATACCAAAACATAGGAAAATAGGTTCCCTACGTAACCTACAGCCTGTAGCAGCATTCTTTACTTAATGTTAAAACAGACAGGCGGTCAGATGGAAAGTAGTCGCCGTGGCTTGTGGACATTTTCAAGAGCACTCTTTCTTCAAAAGAGCTTCAAGCAAACTCTGGTAAGGCTCATAAAGTTTTGGCTCAGAACCAAACTAGAAAACACTGGCGGATGAAAATGTGCTACGTGGGTGTGCTAATGGAGAGGCAGGTTTAACACTATTTATATGTATACATTATTTATTACATATTTATATTGTATTAAAATACTGCTTACAAGTTAAAGAACCAACGAACACATTTCGGGCATTTGGAACTGTTTCAGTAGATCGTTATTTAATCTGTTTAACACATCTGTAATTCATATAACTGATTATCTAAACACGTATCCCAGTGTATATCCTATTATAATTTTGTTTTTTTTCATTCTTATCAAAGTATTCTTTTATATCTTATTCCTTTATATCTTTATGTTGAAATAAACTTACATACTTTCATCATTTTGGAAGAAACATTCGATATGAAAGGTACGAATTTCAATTAGTTTCACCAGACACCTACAATGGTGCTTACAAGTACTTCCTAACAAAACCGGAAAAGTAGCTTTGGACGAGGCGCAAAACCTTGATGATCCATTACCGCCCGAGGATGGACAAGAAGTGTGGATACAGCATCGAGGAGTCGATGTACAGGAAATCATAGATTGCGTAACCGGCAGTGAGCAATGAACGCGCGGCCAATGACCGTTCACAAAAAACGATGGTGTTGGTACTGAACGAACGAATTGGCCAATCACGACTATAGAATATCGAGTAGAAAATCGATTTGCAATTCATTGCACGTCTCCCTTTGCCTTATATAATGGTAGTAGAATTGAGTTACTCCAAAATTCAGTTGGCCAATACTGCGTAGTAGAGATAACCTAATTGATGAAACTTGGCCTCTTAATTGACGCTCCGTGTTTTGTATTCCAAGGTACTGTCCAAAATGACGTACCTACGAATTTGAAATCATATTATCACTGCTTATATGATTTCAAACTCTTACGTTATTTGGGTAAAGGGAATATCGTAAAGAAATCTACATACTGAGAGGTCTCTAAAATTATTTTTCAAAGGTGCGTTTTTTCAAAGGTGCATGAAGTCTACCACTTTGCACTTGGCCACTGCGGTGGCCTAAAACTTGCACTCTGAGAGTAAACCCGAATCCAGGAAGAGACAAGTGGACCAAAAATTACCAGTTAGCAACAGCAATCACGCTATGAACTCAAAAATTAGGGGATGTTTAGATAATCTCCAGTCATTTCATTTCTGAACGTACAACGTTACCTAAGAACTTCATGATATATGTTTATGATAGGATGGTCATGACAACAAATCTATTTTAATAAGAAGAGACTGTCCAATTTAAAATAATACCTATGAAAGCAATGACATAGACAACAAAACCGACTAAAATGCTCGATCATATAAAAATGATCACCAATATTTTTTTTCGATCCGTCAAAACATTATCTTCTATTTTCTAAAAGAACTCACATTAAATTACAGGATGTCTTTATGGCACTTACTGCAAAAAAATAAATATGTACAAGATATCTGGCATTGATAATATATTCCACAGTCCAGTTAAGACGCAATTCCGAGTGACCCAAGTGGTATGATTACATCAAAGATACCAATAATGATTGTAGTCGTTAAGCAATTTAGCAAGTTTTGCTCACCAATCAAATGTAATTTGCAATAAGAGGAATGGACGTATATATAATGAGATTTATTCAATCTTACAATTAAAGGTAGCAACCAATTCCATGCGCATTACATGAAATAGATTGGTATTTACCGAAGATTTAGAAAGATATACTCCTCAAATAAACGGGATATTAAAAAAGACACGCTTTCTACACTCATAGCCCCAAACTAGGATTTTCTCCTGTGTCATGGGTACCAAGGACACACATAAACTAATACACAAACACCCAGACCCAGAACATGAATAAACTTATCATTCAGATGTCTCACCGGGAATCAAACCCGGGACCCATTGCGCGTCAGGTCGATACGGTAACCGCTCCGCCACGCGGGTCGTCAAATTATTATTATTAATTAAATATTAAACGGAAGAGATTATCATAAACGATTTGTTCGTTTTGATTTCTTTACAACATTAACACGGAACTTTGCTTATGAAGCTATTAAGATTTTCACTGTGGAATTATCGTCTATGAAGTATAGAGAAAACATATTATTAGATGTTAGAACTGAGTAAACTCATTAACGTTGATGGATTTATAATTCTCTATACTGAAATATATCAAAGAAAGTCCTTGTACAAAATTTGAAAACGTGTAAGGTGATTAATTTAAAGCACTATTTCTCAGCTTTTCTCATCTTTTCATAGTCCCCTAAAGTGTCCTCAATATTTTCCATACCCTAGCGATTTACGTTATTTTAACAGATCATTGCAATAATAAATAGCGCTAATCAAGAAAAATCTATATACAGTGAGTCAAAAAAGTATTTGTACACCTCGTTTTTTACCCATAACTTTAATCAAACGAACGTTGCATGAACGAAATTTGGGTGGTCAGTACTTCACAAAGTATAAAAACATTGTGTATATGTGTTTATTTTTAATAAAGAGTTATAAGAAGTTATACGGAAAAAAACAAGAATTGAGTGGTCAAAAAAGTATTTGTACAACTGTACGACAACTTCGTAAAACATGAAAATTTTAAACGCGACATTATAATTGAATGAAATATGCATGTCTCTAGCATCAATAATAGCTTGTTAACTTTTTGGCATAGATGCATCCAATTTTAAAGATGGGTGTTCAGGTATTAACTATTCCCACTGTTCTATGATTATTCGTTGCTGATTATGTATATTTGAGATTTTTTCTGTTGTGCACTTTATATCTAAATTATGCCCAAGATTTTCAATAAAAATAATATCTGGAGATTGGTGGTGTGTGGTGTCAATCAACTATCCAAAGTATGGTGGCATACCTAACTGATAGGTAATTTTATAGAGTAACTATTCTCTTGTTATTCGTGCAGTGTGCTTAGGGTCATTGTTATGCTAAAAGTGATATTGACCACAAAGGCATAATTTGACTGCACTTTTATTCAAATTATCGCGCTACACTTTGATATATTTGCGTACATTTATATTCCCATCGAAAAAAGCAAGCATTTCAAGGCCATCGTAAGCCATACAGGCCCAAAACGTAACGTTCTGTTCACCATGATAAACCGTTATTCTGCGGTTGCAAATCAGTAATCGGTTTTCACCAAACGATTTTTTTTATATTTAAGTTGAGTGCAGAACATTATGCACAGTTTGTGATCATACGGACTTGCTAGATGTTAATGCGATGTGATTGACCAGCGTTTGAACACTGAAAACGGTTTTTCTGAAGCTTCTCTAATGGTAGTACGGCGCTCTCTCGTCATAAGTATCTTCGGTTGATCTGATCAGGTATCGTTTTACATTTGTATGAGCCATTCTTTCGATATTTTTACAATGTACTGCATTGTCATGATGTTTAACTTCAGCTCTTTATCATTTTTCTTATATTTTTTTCCTTGTTTCCGAAAAATAATAACGCAATCTCACCGAGACGTACATATTTTACTTTTTTTATTTTCTTTGATTGTTATACTCATTCTAAACTGAATTGGTAATTAAATAATCGAAGAATAGTCTAAAAAAGGTTTATGAAACATTTAAGGACGCTTTGTCTTCATTAAATACTTTTTTCGATAGTTTAAAGATATTCACATAAGTGTACAAATACTTTTTTGACCGCTCAATTCTTGTTTTTTTTTAATAACTTTTTTTTACTCTTTATTAAAAGTAAATATTATATACACAACGTTTTTATGCTTCGTTAAGTACTAACCACCCAAATTTTGTTCACCTGACATTCGTCTAATTGAAGTTATTGGTAAAAAACGAGGTGTACAAATACTTTTTTGAGTCACGGTATATTAATACGCGAAGCAAAAACTTGAACGTGAACGTGATTCGTTTATAAGGTACTTGCCGGTTAAATTTGATGTAGAGAAGGATTGCGCAATGCTAATATTTTTTTCAAATAATGCTTAAAACATACATAAAATCAACTAAAACACATTACACACACTACCTTGCATTTGATACAAACATAATAAACAATGTAATAAATAATGTATTACTATGTAAACACATAGCGTCAAAAATGTCAGATGTCTTTGTCAAAATACCCGCTATTGCTTTTAAATGCAGCTTAATTAATAAACCTCTTTTTACATTTAACGGGTGCGTTCAAAATAACTTGAAAATAATACAATTTATTTAAATTGGAGAAATATTGGCGCTACTTTGGACAATATGAAGTTTAGTTTTTTAAATGCGTATAAATATAAAATATATGAAGGTGGTGGAACATTTTTTGATTCGACTGCGACCACCGCCACATTATTTGGCACATAGAGGTTTGCCAAATAACCGCTGTTAACCGCTGCTGCAGTGCACCTAATGGTAACTGATCACTGTCATCCATGAACATCTATAATCAACTTCATACAGAACATGGGTTCTATCTGAAGTCAATTACCGATGCGTTGCTACTTCCGAGGACTATGATGGACGCCTCATATAAAAGTATGCCGGCAACCCCACCGTTCTATCAAAACGAAAGAACTGCTTCACGCTAGAAATAGGTGTGGTGGTGGTACTTCCCCAGTTGAACTACACTGGTTCTACCACCTTCAAATGTTTGATATGAGGTGTGGTAAGGGCCACAAACTGAGCCGAAACGATCCAACTTCGTTAGAGATAGCAACCCATCTGTTAATATTCAAATAGGCATATCAAAGGTTGATCCCAAAGATCAATTGGCTTCAGAAGGCAATTTAGACCAATTGCCTTTGATTACGTATAACATTTTTTAAATCTAAGGCATTGAAATACATTGCATGATATTGTTACACATGTTTTTATGTACTTGCAATGTATTTTAAGGATCGATCCAGCATGGTTCGAATGGTGAAGTACCATGTTCAAACCTATTTCTAACGTGAAGTAGTTCATGCCTTTTGTTGGGAAATTGTGGATGCTGACATTAATGCAAGGAGACCATCCTAGCCCTCTAGAATGACAACGGTTATGTAATTTTTCAAGGTGGTAGAATCACAAGGGAGAAGTACACACCTATTTCTAGCGTCAAGCATTTCTTGCGTTTCGATGGAAGGGTGTGGTTGCGGGCACACTTTCACATGAGGCGACCATCATAGTCCTCGGGAGTAGCAACGCATCTGTGATTGACTTCAGATAGAACCCATGTTCTATATAAAGTTGATTACAGATGTCCATGGGTGGCAGTGGCCACTTACCATCAGGTGGAGTGCATGTTCGTTTGTTTCTTCAGTCGGATAAAAAAATACATCAGGTAGAGATTCTATTCTATATGCAGTTGGTTACACGATCGATTGGCGACAATGACCACTTACCATCAGACGGACTACAAAGACGAGCACACAAACACCCAGACTTAAAACAAGAATATAAATTGATCATTGAGCAAGATGTCTGACCGGGAGTCGAACCATAAACCCACTTATCTGACCGGTATGATATCCGCTCCGACACGCGGATCGTCAAGCGCATTTATATTTCCTTTGAAGCGTTAATAATCACGTGACATGATTTATTTCCAATGATATATTCACGTGATATGATTTATTTCCAATGATATACACACGAAGTATGCTTATTACGAAACCGCACGCTATTTATTTTGTAGTCACATGTAGGTAAGCGGAACAAATGACATGCTTATAAAACGTGGTTCCATTATTTTGCAATGTTATTTGAACTCAGGGACAACACGACATGTTCCAAAAGACAGACAGTGCACAACGCGATACAATACAATACACACACACACACACACACACTTTCTACACTCATAGCCCAACACTATGATTTTCTCCTGTATCGTGGGTACCATGGACACACACAGACGAATTCTCAAACACCCAGACCCAGAACAGGACTCTAAACTCATCATTCAGATACCTGTCTGACTGGGAATCGAACCCGGGACCCACTGTGTGTCAGACCGGTATGGTAACCGCTGCGCCACGCGGGTCCTCAATACATTGTTACATTGTCCATTGTCATTAACCATGTAAACTTGATCTTACTAAAGGGATCTGTAAATAACTTTGACTTCACTAAGCTGCTCTACCTGTCTAGGCGAGAATCGAACCCGGAAACCATTGCGGGTTTGACCGGTATGGTAGCCACGCGCGTCGACGAACAACGTATATGATTAGACAGGGGAGATACTACCGCCAGACCTATTTATAGCGTGAAGGAGTTCTTGCGTTTCAATGGAAGGGTGCGATTACTTATAAACATCTTAGCCCTCGAAAGTAGCAACGAATCTGTAACTGACTTCAGACTGAACCTCTGTTTGGCACACTTTTATACTAGGCGACCATCATAGTCCTCGGGAGTAGCAACGCATCTGTGATTGACCTCAGGTAGAACCCATGTTCTATTTGAAGTTGCTCACCGATGTCCATGGGCCAGTGACCACTTACTATCAAGTGGACTGCATGCTCGTTTGCTACTTCAATCAGATAAAAAAAATATCAAGTTGCTTACAGATGTAGCATGGGCGGAAGTGACCACCTATCATGAGGTGAACTACATGCTTTTTGCTCCTTGTCTGATATAAAAAGTTGGTAGAACGAGTACAGATCGTTGGGTAAGGTCACATTTACTTGTAACTTGAAGCACTTCTTGCGTTTCGTTAGGAAAGTGTAGTTGATGATTCAATTTCGATTTTAAATACGAGGCAAAGATCTTATTGTTAATCCTCAGGATGGCAATGCATCTTTCATAAGTGGACTTGCTTACAGAGCTTACAGCGGCAGAGACCTCTTGCCATCAGGTAATATGTCCACAAGTGTACTAGTACACAAGTAATTTACCTATTTGGAACACAAACCTAACATACACGTAAATAACCAAACATTTAATTAGGCGCACAAATAAATGAATAAGTCAAACACCAAGTGCAACGTAATGAGGTTATTACATATAGATGGAATAGCACCTAAATTAAAGCGGATATCCCATTGTGACCGTATAATGTTAATTATGAATCTTTGTGGATGTTTAAGGTCATCAGGTTCCCACGGCTTCAATATTTGCTACTAAAGACTATTACGAGATACATATGTTCCAAAATACTAAAAAATACTTCCTAGATGATGCGGCATCTTATTTTTTTTATCTGACTGAAGAAACAAACGAGCATACAGTCCACATGATGGTAAGTGGTTACTGCCGCCCATGGACATCGGTGAGCAACTTCAAATAGAACATGAATTCAATCTGAAGTCAATCACAGATGCGTTGCTACTCCGGAGGACTATGATGGTCGCCTCTTGTGAAAGTGTGCAACCACGCCCTTCCAACGAAACGCAAGAAATGCTTCACACTAGAAATAGGTGTGACAGTGGTACTTCCCCGGTCGAACAACTCATTTCTAATTAATATTATAAACGCGGAAGTTTGTGAGGATTTATGTATGTGTGATTGTTACATTTTCACTTGCAAAAATTACAGATCGTATTTCGCTTAAATTTGGCAAAATCACATTTTATGATCTAGTTTACACAGGACGCTCAGTACCGTGTTAGACGAGACCACAGCGGATTCGCGGCAATAACCTAGTATTAAATCTATAAATTAAGCCCGCATAAAAATGACTTCGTATCATTCAACGTGAGTTATATCAATTATATACCGACTGTTGAATGGGAATGTGGTAGCCGATGGACGCCATTGAAGTTACTTGCGCATTACCGAGGCGACTCACGCCAGCCGATTCCCAGAGGTGGATTAGTATTCCATGGTGCACGTACGTGAAGGTACCCGCTCCCCTCGACTGGACAGACAGGCCCAACGGATGTTAGATACTCCACGCAAGACTATGTTGAATGCAATTTACACTTTCTGCAAATGATATTGCGAAGAATTTGTTGATGTACATTTAATATAGTATTGATTTATAGTTAAAAAACTTAATAATAAAATTTGCTATAAAAATTATATCGATATTTTTTAAATTATAACCTAACAATGTATAGAGCCATGTATGAGTGTGTACTAATAGACAATAAGTGATTGAGAGTAATAAATGGACTGCCGTTAAGTGTAGACGTGTCTTTGATTGCCTTTTTTAAATCCTCCCCCCCCCCCCTCCGCTGCACACCTCATGGCGACCCTGCCATGACTTTTTGATGCAACTGTCTTTACAAATGGGGCATACAATTTATTTCTTTCGTGCGATGCACACGTTGCAACCATACAAAATTAAATATGGGGAAACAATGCTCGAAGTGCTTGTGTGAGTCAAAATTATAGTCAAAAGCACCCTAGATCAAGATGCAAAATCAAATTAATAAAGACAATAGAGAAGAGGAGAGATACAGAATATAAAAGATACGTATAAAAATAAGTAATAATTGGTTTCCCTTTACTTTCAGCCATTAGTAAAGCTTAAAGTGACAAATTTAAAGAGATTTTAAAAATGCAGTTTCACGACTAACCCTTATAAATGTCCCCTGTTCCTAAATGATACTCGCTTTCCGGCGAATCGCTGACTTGTAACTTTCCGAATCCGAGAGGTACTTAGCGCTACGATACTTATGCCTGCACTTTGCTGGGAACTTTAAATGACTTTACCCGAGGGAATCGTTGGCTCTACCTACCAAACGTAACTTACATAAAGCACTTGAATCCAATATGTTTAGAGTCACCTATTTAGTGAATAACACTTTTAAACCTAAAAAGAAAGTTCGCGGAGGTGAGTGAAGTCCACCAATTCGCACTTGGCCAGCGCGGTGGACTATGGCCATAAACTATCTCATTTAGAGGAAAGACCCGTGCCAAACAGTGGGAAAATAATGGGTTGACACCACTTTCAAACCAATTTGGGAAAAAACTGCGTTAAATACTAAAAAACTATTCATGTGACCAATATACAACTTGGTAGTTGTAAACCGATTTTTTTAAGCCAATTAGTGAATGCGTAGCTACCCTTGAGAACTAGTCTTTCAAATTAGAAAATAGCAGTGCTTAACACTAAATATACGGCAATAGTAAATGTGGCAGTTATGACTCCGACGTCAAATTACGAAACATTCCATCACTTCCAGTAGATCTAACAAAATCTTACCTTTTCATGCCTGAGAAGGTAGCTGATGATGACATCCTTCTTCTTCTCCTTCTCCTCAGCGTGGCAGACGCCGACGTTGAGACCCATCACGATGGTGCGCAGCAGGCCACCCTCGAACGCATCCCACAGATACTTGGGCGTGTAGCACATTATAGCCTGGGGAAAAATTATTATCATTAGACATTTTTTATAGGTGGTAGAACCAGTGTAATTCGACCGGGGAAGTACCATTGCCACACCTATTTCTAGCGTGAAGCATTTCTTGCGTTTCGATGGAAGGGTGTGATGATGAGGCGACCATCATAGACCTCGGGAGTAGCAACGCAACTGTGATTTACTTCAGATAGAACCCCATGTTCTGTATGAAGTTGCTTACAGATGTCGGCGGCACAGTTGGTGTACTGCATGCTTGTTTGCTTTTTAAATTGTTCTCCAATTCTTGTACAACCGAGGACTAAGATGGTCGCATCACATGAAAGTGAACCGGCAACCTCACCATTGCACCGAAACGCAAAAACTACTTCACGGTAGAATTAGGTCCCTCCTATATATAACCTCCCAGGTCGAACTACACTGGTTCCACCACCTGGTAAATAGACACTTTGATGGCGAAAAGATTAAAATTTTAGGTTTTGGAAAAAGAATACTATACACACTTACTACACTACGTATACTATCACTAGCGCACTAACTTCATGCTATAGAATTTTAGATTAGCAATAGCAAACTTTTGCTACACATTACAGGGTACACTTCGCGGTAACTCGCATGATAAAAACAATAAATAAGCATCCTTGATACCGTTACGACTCTTACTCCAATTCTAAAGCAGTGCCATAAAGAGACATTATGTTTCCACGAGTCAGTAGGTCAGTTTCCATTTAGCGAGTCACAAGTGAGTTATAGAGGGCGCCACGTCAGACCAGCTGTTTAGATGTACCGTTATTCACGGACCGAATGCTGAATGTTGACACGTATCAGTGCGTCGTGATTGCGTTGTTAGAGGGAATCACTACATAGTATAAAACAAAGTCCCTTATCGCTGTCTGATCCTATGTATGCTTAGATCTTTAAAACTACGCTACGGATTTTTTTGCAGTTTTTTTAATAGATAAAGTGATTCAAGAGGAAGGTTTTTATGTATAATACATGTATAATGTAGTTTTGACTTTTAGGCGGGACTAAGTTCGCCGGGTCAACTAGTCATAGGTATATAGTAGTGTAAGATTTGATGCATGCGCGTATGTTTCCATTTAACGAGTCACATGTGATTTTTAGTGGGCGCTACGTCAGGCCAGCTGTTTATATGTACCGTTATACATGAAGCGAATACCGAATGTTGTTGACACGTATCGGTGCGTCGTGATTGCGTTGTTAGTGGAAATGATGAATAAATAAATAATAGTGTAAGATCTGAAGCATGCGCGTATGGGGTCCGTCGGTCCGGCCTACTCCGTAGTTTGTTGGAGAAAAAGTATTTTTAGAACAGGGAACCGTTTTGCTATGGTGAATTCATACTGTTGCTTCAAGATGCGCCAGTATGGACAATGACACTATGACAAATGGTATTATTTTATTCTGTACCTAAACTTTTCTTCCTATTCATAGGATGAGCAATAATTTCAAAATTCATAATGCAATATAGGACAAAGTATGTATTAAGTTATATGTGTCGTCAACCCATTATTGTCCCACTGCTGGGCACGGATCTTCTCTCAGTATGAGAGAGTTTAGGCCATAGTCCACCGCGCTGGCCAAGTGCGAATTGGTGGACAGTGTTATTAAGTTACATACGAGATTTTAAATTACGACTTTACCCTTAACTTTATTTATATTAGGGAGCAGAAATGTTTAATTGCTATATATAATTTTAATTCCATGCCACAGCTAGAAACACCCCTAATAAAGTGCTTAACTTCATAAATAATGAATAATCTCCATATCGGTAACTAAGTCACCAAACAGCAAATTAATTACGTAACGGAAAATAATACACGACCTTCAAGCCATCCAATTAAAAAACAATAGCATATGTTAATTTAAACGACTATATATAATTTACCGTATAAATGATGACGTGTGCATGTAAATACATGTAAACGATATGCTTTCATGTAATCAAAGTAGCACACTGGCACAGACCACCTGTTAAGTGGTCATTACCGTCCGTTGATATGCATAATCAACTCAAGTGGTTTTTCGAATATATTTTCGCTATTTACAAACTGCACTGAACTTCGCTACAAGCCTAGATATAAAGTATTATAATATTATAAAGGCGAAGGTTTGTGAGTGTGTATGTTTGTTACTTCTTCACGTCCAAACGGCTGTAGCGATTTTCATAAAATTTGGTAGGATGTTAGCTGACCCTCTGGATTAACATGTAGGCTTCTATTTTTATGGGAAAATATTAACACGTGCAAAGCTGTAGGGTTCAGCTAGTAAACTATAATCCTAGCACATAGGTAAGAATTAGGTTTCCTATTTACTATATTCTACACTCTAGGGCAGGGATCGGCAATATTATGGGTAGAGTCCGGATGCTATGGAAAAGTTTAACCGAGGTCCAAAAAATCCTGATAATGATAAGTTTATTTTGCTTTTAAATTATTTTTTTGAACAAATTTTTAAATATAGGTAAAATTATGGGTAATAATTATACATACTTAGGGGTTGACAGCGGTGGACGTGGTTGTACTTATGGTTATGTTGGTAATAGATGATAGGTAGAAAATGACATAGATTACTGTGTTTATATGTATTTTTTTAGTTTTCCTTCTGTCCGTCTTCATAACGGGCCTCCGACTTTGCACATCAATACCATTTACAGTACCAACTCTCATTTTACTATGTACATACACGTGAGTATATCTTACAATTCATCATTCTACCCGCCACCGTAATAGGCTCTCCTTGTATGTCTATCGTATTCTGTCATTACTCTGATTTGTCGCTTATGTCACTACTCTTAACAAGCATCAATGAATCGTAACTAGAAATGATTATACAATAATTTGTATTAATGACAATTTCATTATTAGTCAGTGGGCGCTAAAATTAATGAGTCATGTGTCATGTGCAAGGATTGAATGAACTAATTCAATGATTCATCGTGCATACGGAACTTTAAACCATTCCAAAGATCGATATACACAAGGTACTCGTATCTTTGAATATCTATCTTCTCTAATTGTATGACAAAAATATTTTATGAATTCTGGACTTTATGTTTCTTATGACCCACAGTTGTATATCACAGCTAAGTATGAGTTTACCAAGCTGTAGGTGCGTGTAGCAACCGGGGTTGCAGACGGCTAGAGTGGGAGCTCGAACCGTTCGGTCAGGCAATCTCGGGAAGGACGGCGGTATGTGTGGTCGCATACTGTCGTAAAGACTAGACGGAGCGGTGGGCCCAGCCGCCCATCTGGGAGGAGCCCGATGGGGCAGCGCGCTCGGAGGATTCCGGTTGAAGTCGTTTCGAGATCCCGGAGTCCTCCTTTTCAGCGCCGAGGACGGCCACCGGGGGGGTTTTAGTGCGGTAAAAATCCCACATAACCCTGCGTCGCTCCCACGGCGTCGGGTACCTTTGGAAGGTTTCTCCCTCGAAAACAACTTTACATAGAACATGGGTTCTATCTAAAGTCAATCACAGATGCGTTGCTACTCCCGCGGACTAAGATGGTCCCACCACATACAGAAGTGAGCTGGCAACCACACCGATCCACCGAAACGCACGATATGTTTCACGATTTACACCGGTTCTACTAACTCTAAAAAAGTTTCCGCATCATTCTTTACGTTTTCATCCATCATTTTAAAGTACATCGTAAGTGATGACTGGTAACGAAAACGTAAACGTATAATATACATCGCAACGTACGAGCAAATATTTAAAAATACTGTTTTGAGGAAACAATTGTTACTTTAATCGTATGATTATAAGGTGATCCTGAAACTAAGCTAATTTGGAGCGACTTATACCCAAAACATGTGAACTTTGAAGAGACAAGTTACCGCTATGCGAAAACTACTTTAAGCAAAACAAAACCCAAAAACGTAAATTTTAGATAAACATACATTACTTTTTATTATGATATCTGATTGATGAATTTATATGCTGAATTTGCGTATTTAGCTTTGTTTCCATGACGCCCACACAAAAATCCTAGTGCGAAGATTCGACTATAAAAAACATTACTATCAGCAAGTAACTAACAAAGTACCAACACCAAAATACATGTATCACTCCATCTCAATAGAAGCCGCGTATATAAATATTTACACAACACGTCTCAAGTAAAGTTGTTGAAACAATAGCTATTCCTTATAATGCCGAGCACCGCCTACAGTCACTATCGCGATACGTGATAGTATGTATGAGGACCATACGGAAACCCGTCACATACAAATTGTCTAAGAAAACATTAACCAAATGTTTTGACAACATGACGAAATAACCCCAATGGATTAGTTAATAAAAAAAGAAAATATTAAAATTACAAAAAATAAGATAATACTTCAAAATACGGTGCTGAGATTTCTTTCAGTTAGCTCTAATCCGAATGGATTTTTATAAAATATAGCCAAATGTTATTGTGTTTAACATACCTACGTACTTCAAACATACAACATTACAAAACAAAACTAACGAAGAACGTGTTGAATATTCCGAGAGCTAAAGGTATAAAGACACAATCAGACAAAGGCTTCAACATATATCACCCTTCTTCCGTCTGGGGTTTATAAAAAACAGTATTCCTACCCTCGCTATTGTTTACGTCGTCATAAAATTTAACTGTCGCTCCAAGCTTAGCTCATGGAAGATTAAGTTACAACGTCTCGTTTAACTTCCTTCGAACCTGAGCACACCAGCACTTACTGTCGTTATAAAGCATTTTATCTGACTAAAGTAACAAACGAGCATGCAGTCCACCTGATGGTAAGTGGTAACTGCCGTCCTGCGACGTCTGTAATCAACTACATACAGAACGTGGGTTCAATCTGAAGTCAATCACAGATGCGTTGCTACTCCCGAGGACTGTGATGGTCGCCTCATGTGAAAGTGTGCCGTGTGTGTGCATATGCTTATTCCCCGTTTTTGTTGACAAAAACAAACATACTAACCTGAAAGAATAGGACGAAGCACACCCACTGGTAGTACGTGTAGTATTTCTTATCCTGTGAGCTGTCATATTCGTTCATCACACCAGGATGCGCCACCTCTCTTCCCACCTGAAATAAAAAAAATATTAACAACAATCTAACAGGTTGCCCACTGAAGTAGCAAACGAGCATGCGGTCCACCTGATGGTAAGTGGTCACTGCCGCTCATGGACATCTGTAATTAACCTTATACAGAACATGATTTCCATCTGAAGTCAATCACAGATGTGTTGCTACTCCTGAGGACTATGATGGTCGCCTCATATAAAAGTGTGCCGGCAACCGTGTGGAAGGGTATCCTTCCATCGAAACGCAAGAAATGGTTCACGCTAGAAATAGGTGTGGCGGTGGTACTTTCCCGATCGAACTACACTGGTTCTACCACCTTCAAAAATAGTTATAAAGTTAAATCTCTTTTGGCTATCCGTCGCAGTTCTAAGTCACCTACGCAATCGTCAGAAGTAGAATTTGGTAACACTCTAAACCTCTAAAGCAAGTAGAGTTTAGCACAATTAAAACCACCCCATTTTCGTCCTCACTTAATCAATTTCTCACACACGAATAAGTCCTTACATACAAAATATTTCCATAGAGTTGCTTATGAGTAGTTATACACTCACGCATACATACATACGCGACTTTAATATAGATTAGTATTAAATTAAAGACAATACTATATTACACTTGCACGTATAATAGTATGTATTTGCAAAACAAAGTCAAAGCTCATTGCTATATTTTACTATTAAGTAATTTTAACTAGCAAGCAATAATGCATAATACAACAGCTTTTGAGACGTTTAAGACTAAAGGCTAAAGTAGGTGTGCTGGCGTTGTCTCCGGAGGAAGTGCCGGGTTTACCTTATTGCAATGCAAACGTAGGTACAAGAAGAAACGCGTCTGCAGCCCCCTTTCGTGTCCAGCGCCCTGGGCGGTGGCCCAACCGCGCCTTACCTTAATGTCGGTACTGGGTGTTTTACCACCTTCCAATTGTATAACTACTTGAAATAAGTAATGGATGTAATATACCTTATATAGATTGCCTTAAATATTTTTTAATTATGCTATACTACGATATACCGTCTACGTCAGCGCCGTGCTACGTCACAACTACGTCCTGAGATAATTTATCACGTCTCGTATAATTCATAGCGTATCCTAGCAGGATGTTACTCACGATATTTACTTAATCAGCACAGAGTACCTACTACGTTTAGTATGGAATTTATGAATGATTCAAATGTAGTGAGAACATATGACAGATCTAAGTCTGGAGATATGTAGAACCTTGGTCCTGTTCCGTCGGATGATACGTATGTATCAGTCTTAGGTCTTAGAGAGATGTAGATGGATAACGAATCTATTATTATTTATGATAATACCGTATTTGTAGTTGTCAATGGGCTGCAGTGATCTAATAACAACATTATACTTACAATATTTTAATATAATGTGTGAAATCCATTATTAGTAATTTATCATTATAATGAACATTAGGTATCGCTCCCAAAGCTTTTCAAGGAGCTTTTCAAGGTAGTAGAACCAGTGTAGTTCGACCGTAGTATCACGGCCACACCTATTTCTAGCGTGAAGCAGTTCTTGCGTTTCGATAGGAGGCTTGCCGGCACACTTTTACATGAAGCGACAATCATAGTCCTCGGGAGTAGCAACGCATCTGTTCAGATGGAACCCATGTTCTGTATGAAGTTGACTACAGATGTCCATGGGCGTCAGTGACCACTTAGCATCAGGTGGACTGCATGCTCGTTTGCTACTTTAGTCAGATAAAAAAAAGAAAAAAAAACATGCGTGCGTACAAAGTACACATGTCAGAAGTGAAACTTCTTTGGCGAACTAATTTATAAAACTTGTTTATATTTATACAAATCTAAAACTTTAAATTTCCAAGATTAAGAGGAAGGGAAAAAGGCGTGATACGACGTTCGCTCTGTCTCACTTTTTCTCTCAATCTTTCTCACTCGCTTGCTCCCTACTCTCACTCCACGGCTAGTTGCTCATGCTACGTTCGCCCTGTCTTACTCTCTCTCAATCGGTCTCGATCACTCTCTCTCTCTTTTCCGACACTTCCGTTGCATACCGGCGTGACGTTTCATCTGTAAAAATTTTACCCTCATGCGCCTAAAGAAGTTTCACTTCAAAAAGTTCAAAAGATTCGAATGTGGTAATCACACCCCTTACTTCGCTGGCCTGCGGTCAATTGATGCAATACTTTAACAATTACTGCTTAAATCACTACCGGAACTTCATAATTAAGATAAACTAGTAACGCCCTGTCACTAACAAAATACATTAGTAACTGCCTTACATAAATAATACCCTCAAGAAATTGCACGATTGACGCTTCATCCCATTGACCTCGACTGCCATCAATAGGCCACTAAGTAAAATGGACGTAGATAGATCAGCCACTTCATCACTTGGCCAATAACATATTGCAGCTCACCAAGTGGTTTATAGAGGAAATGGGCAGTTACCCGCTCGCCCGCACCGCTCAATTGGCCGCAGCACAGATTTGCGCCATTGTGCGTAGTCAGATTGCTTTGACCCCTAGTGACGCACTCGCGTAATAGATCCGCAGATTTTTAGTTTGTTGTGAGTGCTAAATAAATTGCTATTCCTGATGTTGAGGACATGCGAATAATTTATTTATTAGCTGTCGCTTGAAGTTTTGTGGACGTATCTGAAGATAATTTATTATCGAACAGGAGTGAACTTCAATATACAGATAGCACCTTTTTTCATAAAAAGGAATAACTCAAAATTCATGCTTTGCGATTTTATACCATAAAGCGAACGAACTAGGTAATAAACTCGCAAAACGGTAATTTTGAGTTATATCTTTTTATGAATAAAGATGAGAGATGTCCTATCTGAAGTTTTTGCAGGTTTCCTCCCCGTAACAAAAAAAAAAAAGAGGTTGCAAAGTAATTGTAATCAACTCTAGAAGTTTTTCTCTATACAAACAACATTAGCCTTTATGTTCAAAAGTTTTTCAATTCTATAATATTCATTTTAGTCAACTTTGAATTGATTTTCTCACGGTTTTTAAACCTTTAAATCTTGGGTTCGGCCGATGATTGTGGCAATAATCGAATAATCGGTTTCGAGTTCGGCCAAAAATCTACCTTCGGTCGGACTACCTTTTCTTTTTTTTTGTTGTTATAGAGGGGGAAACCTTCAAAAGGTATGTCGTGGGAGCAATGCCGGAGAATGTGGAATTTTTACCTCACTAAAACACCCCCGGTGGCCGTCCTCAGCGCTAATTGGAGGACTGCGGGATCTCCAACGGAACACAACCGGAGTCCTCCGAGCGCAATGCCCCTCTTGGGCCCTCCCCGGAGACCGATTGATGCTCACCGTGCCTCTGTGTTTATGACGGCATGCGGCCACAGATGCCATCGTTCTTCCCCGGGGTCACTACCCTGGACGGTTCGAGCTACTCTTACCGCCCGCAATACCAGATGCCCCCTTTAGTCAGGCAGAGGATAATAACAAATCTAATAATAATAATCTATAACAACAAAAAAAAAGAAAAGGTAGTCCGACCGAAGGTAGATTTTTGGCCGAACTCGAAACCGATTATTCGATTATTGCCACAATCATCGGCCGAACCCAAGATTTAAAGGTTTAAAAACCGTGAGAAAATCAATTCAAAGTTGACTAAAATGAATATTATAGTAGTCCTATTCTGGTCCCGGAACTACAGGGACTCGGTCGGACACTACCTAGACTAAGATGATAAGAGTGAGCCGGTATCCAATCTTTTACTAAAACATTCTTAAAACCTTCCACGGAGACTATCCATAAAACTACCTTTTTGGTGTTGGCTATAACTCTGATTGACCCGAGTGAAGCCGCAACCACAAAGCTCTGCTATGTAAATTACTAGACGCGCCTGACGACACCCGTTAATTGTCCTGTGGTTAATTTTAGAGTTTACTAAAAGTACGGACGCAATTGTGTCCGCACAAACAAAGCTATGATACAATATATTCCAAGTAAATAACATAACAATATTCCTCATATATTTACTGCGATGTTTTGTGCGAATTATGTAAAACCTTATTATAATTGCAGAAGGAATCAAATGTCACTTAAAGGTCCACAGCTGGTCATATACCTCCCCTATTGTAGTTTTTGCCAATAATCATCGCGCCTGACATACGTGCTGGTGATCGCAGTGGGTGTTGATATTATACAGGAAGACGCTGCCGGCCACCCTTTTTTAACCGACTTCCCAAAGGAAAGAGGTTATCTATTCGTCACGTATATATATATATATTTTTTTTTTTTTTTTATTTTATGTATGTTCGGGCGAAATAGCTAGAAATCGTCGACCTACCGACACGATTCATACGACATTGTATGCGGCTAGTTTCACAGGCAGTCCCATATTGAGGAAAATAAAAACCTTCCGGCGGTTTTCCCGGAAAATTGGAAAATGTCGGTTTCTTAAAATCTTGAATAACTTGGGTGTTTCTAAACCGATTTCCATTTTCTTTCTTTCATTTGATAGGAAATTTTGTCACGCAACTTTTTCTCTTGGACATGGGTATGCTGTGATGCTTAACTCTTTGAGTTATTGGGTGGAAACCACCACCACTCCTCAAGTTTTTTAGATAATTGGAGATAACTCGGCTTCTGCCGAATCGATTCTTATGAAACTTGGAATATGTATTATATATCTATGCTTATATAGGTTGACAAAAAATTTGACCTTCAACTCTTCGATCCTGATGATGCAGGGTTACAGCTATCCTAAACTATAACATTAGCTATTTGGTGCTTAGATATATGTAACAAGACTACTAAGCAAAGACATGTGATGAAAAATTTGACCTTCAACTCCTCAATCCTGATGATGCAGGGGTGCCTCAAGCCTAAACCATAGGAGTTGACCATTTGGTGCTTATGGATGTGTAATAACAATACTAAGCATAGACATATGACAAAAAAATTGACCTTCAACTCCTCAACCCTGATGATGCAGGGTGCTGTAAGCCCAAGCCGTAGGTGATGGCCATTTGGTGCTTACAGATATATAATAAGATAGCAAGGCAAAGATATACGATAACAAATTTGACCTTCAACTCCTCAACCCTGATGATGCAGGGGTACTGCAGGCCTAAACCATAAACGTTAGACATTTGTTGCTCACGGGTTTGTAATAACATTGCTAAGCAAAGGTATACGACGAAAAATTGGATCTTCAACTCCTCAGTCCTGATGATGCAGGGGTATTGAATGCCTAAGCCATAAAACTTAGCTATTTCATCCTTACGCATTCAAAATGATATTTAAAAAATGTAAGGTAGAACATTAGAAAAATGGTTGTATACGGTGGAAAATTGGACCTTCAACTCCTCAATCCTTATGATGCTGGGGTGCTTCAAGCTTAAACTATAGGCGTTAGCTACATGATCGCTACGTATATCTGATAAGATTACTAAGCAAAGATAAAAAATGAAAAATTTGACCTTCAACTCCTCAACTCTGATGATGCAGGGGTACTTCAAGCTTAAACCATAGGTATTGGCCATTTGATGCTTATGGGTATGTAATATATTTACAAAGTAAAGACGTATAATATTAAAATCGACCTTCAACTCCTCAACCCTCATGATGCAGGGCACTGCAAGCCCAAGCCATAGAAGTTGGCCATCTGTTACTTACGTGTATGTAATGAGATTACTACGAAAAGATATGGCATGAAAAATTTGACCTTCAACTCCTCAACCCTGATAATGCTGGGGTCCTTCAAGCCTAAACCATAGGCGTTGGCCATATGGTGCTTACGTATATGTAATGAGATTACTAGGCAAAGATATAACATGATAGTTTTGACCTTCAACTCTTCAGTCTTGATGGTGCACGGGTACTTCAGGCTTAAAGCATAGGCGTGGGCCATTTGATACTTATGGAATTGTAATATATTAACAAAGCAAAGACGTATGATAAGAAAATTGACCTTTAACTCCTCGACCCTTATGATGCAGGGTACTGTAAGCCCAAGCCATAGAAGTTGGCTATTTAGTGTTTAAGGATTTATTGAAGAAATGCTAAGAAGAGATGACTTATGAAAACCGTTATCTTTAACTGGGCTTTTATTCAGTGGTACTGCCTATCTAACCCACAGGTGATAGTAATATGGCCCTTATGAATATATTAGGAGTTCCATAAACAGAGGCAACGATTAATAAAGTTACCTTCACCTCTTTAACCCTAATAATATAGGTATACAGCCTGCCTAAAGTATGTGTGTTTGGTAATTATTGTTCGCAATACAAACAATGAGTTCCGGAAAGGACATAATTATGATCACAAATTCCACTTTGAATACAATTACCTGGACGATGCAGGAGTACTGCCAACCTTTTTACATAGGATGGGTTAGGTTAGGTTGGAACTTAAAAGAAAATATAGAAATATAGAAAATATAGCGCAACCGCTCGCGCCCTGCGAGCGGTTGCGCTCAGTTCACATGCACTGTGACAGTAATGTAAGATATCGCTTAGGCTTTTGTTTGACTTGCACATGTATGCACTATGCAGTCTTATGGATACTATGTATTACACGGTCTCGTATAACTGATCGAAGTGTCTAGTCGTCCCGTAATCGGATGAATAACATTAATTAATCGTCCGCTAAACGGTAAATTCGTAATAAAAATGGTCTGTATATTAAACATACTTATTATCCTCGTAATAAAAAACGTATTGAAACTGGTGAGTTAAATCATATTACTAAATTGAGATTAATAAATTGTGTAAAGCTATGGGTACACCTGATGTAGTGAATAACGACCATGCTGCCCGAACTTAAATTGGTTTTGATGGTATTGGTTTTCCAACTAAGGATAGGTAGTCAAAATTATTTTTATCAGTATCAGTTGAATTATACTCTTAGTTATAAGGTTTATATTACTTTTTCTGCTTTAAATATTGATAATTATAGATCTATTCTCTAAATAAATGTTTACTCAGAAAAAGTTGTTTTATTCGGTTAGGTTAGGTTCGAACAGATTTTTCTAATTCAGAATCTAAGGTTGTGTCAAAGAAGTCTATTTTTAGATGATGACGTCAGCACATAATTTTATTCATCCGAAAATCGGACGAATAATTAATTTTATTCATCCGGTTAGCGGACGACTAGCAACAGCCATAACTGATTTTATCGTGACTGAAAAGCGTGAAAAAAAAATTTTTAAACAAAAAATACAACCGACTTCCATGCCACATAAAAGTAAAAAATAATTTAAATACATGTTGGTTTAGAGCAAACACAGTACTTATTACATAGTTCCGAAGTCGGCGCTCACCATATTTTACTGGATCATGACGAAACTACATGTATCTTATATGAGCGCCGACTTCGGGACTATGTAATAAGTACTGTGTTTGCTCTAAACCAACATGTATTTAAATTATTTTTTACTTTTATGTGGCATGGAAGTCGGTTGTATTTTTTGTTTAAAAATTTTTTTATATGAAATTATAGTAGCATAAACGAGCATGCACCCTCAAGAAGCACTAAGTCAGGTGAGTATTTACCTAAGGGTAAATGACTACTGTCATCCATGGACATCTGTAATCGTACCCAGATAAGTCTTACCTGTGATGGACAATCAACACGTTATTATTCCCGAGGACTACGTTGAAACGCCGCGAATAAGTATGTCTCCTTTAACACACCCTTAGACCAACACATAGCAGCGCTTAACTATTGTTATCAGGAAGAATAAGGTAAAGCGGTGGTAGCTCCGGATTCAAACCACTTTCAAAACACCTCGTGTCCTCGTATATAGTTTTTTTTGTATTGCAATACAGATAACAGATACAGAACCGCAGGTGAGAAACTTTATGAGTAAGAAGGTGATATTTCCATATAATATGGATCTAGCAGTAATTTAACGTTTAGCATTAATGTGAAGATATGTAAGAAAGAAGTAAAGAAATAAATAATGACAGAACCAAGTCACGAGCAGACGACAAACAATGGCTACAAAGGAAACAGACCTGCTAATAGCTCGCTTCTGGCCGCCAGCCAGAACTGCTATATTATGATTGGTGGGAACAAACATGTTCCGGAGAAATTCTATCAGCACACAATTAAGAAAAGCAGCTACTAATTTCAATTTTCAAAATATATAATTTCTTTAACATACCTATTTAACTTTAACATTCCATTAAACATGATGAATGTGATAGGATCAGTGACAAAAACACTGTAGTTAGACCGAGGAGGTACCACCGACATACTTATTTCTACCGGAAAGCAGTTCCTGCGTTTCGGTGGAACGCTACGATTACCAGCTCATATGATTTTAGACTAGTATTATCGCGGAATTGATACATTATAATACTTAACGGGTACTCACGATATGCGGTTTATGAATTCTTATAGAATTTACCACTAGTGCTTGTCAACGGTTTCTCCCCGCTACCGCAGTTTGGCCGTGACCACGATCCATGCAACTGGGTCGAAATATCGGCAAAAAGAATTCTATAAGAATTCATAAACCGCATATCGTGAGTACCCGTTAAGTATTATAATGATTACCAGCTCAATTTAATGTAAAGCAATCATAATCCTCGATATAACAATGAATCTGCGATTGACTTCGGGTGAAACCCCTGTTCTATATTAAGTTTACAGATGTCCATAAGTGGCAGCCACCACGTACCATTACATGGAATACAAGTTTGTTTGCTACTTCAAGCGGATAAATGTACATGCATAGTTCAGAGAACTGTACGTTTAAATGATTAATTTTGATAGAAAATATATAATTATTTCTTGAAGAGCAAGTTAAAGTTAATGAAAACCAAATATACATCTATTTGCAACCGCCTTTCAAGAAATTTTGTATTTTGTGCAGTACCAAACACCCATACTTCAGAAACGAGCATACAGCTTTTCAGTTATTACTAATCGACTCCAGACAGAATTTAAACGAGTCAATGTGTAATAAGATAAAGTCTTACCTCTCTCGCAAAAGCGTCCGGCATGGTGAAAGTAGACGTGATCCAACAGAACGTGTTGACCACGTTTACCGGGAGTCCGCTACCCACGATGCACTGTATCGGTTGCCCCACATACTGGGTCGCTGTGATTATCAACGAGCAAGTAAGTAGCAGCACAGTTGTGAATATGTTGTGAAGCCTGAACACCGCATTGTCTATCTTTATCGGCTGATACTTGAAATACACACTCAACCCTCCCAGTAACTTAAACATCTTCGCTTATTTCTTTCCCTTCTTTTCTTTTCTCTTCTTTATGCTTAACTATTGCATCGTTTGCTTCGCTCCTCGGAATGTGCGTTTCACTTAAACTACTAAAAATCAGTCTTGTCGTAATTGAATTCGAGATATCGCGGGAATGTCCGTTGCGACATGAGATTATTGTCGAGATTCAGACCGGTACCTGAAACAATGGATATAATTTTCAGAACACATTTAGGTTTTTATCTTGAGAAGAATTTGTTAGTTCACAGACATCGTATGATGCGTATTGACTTTTTTAAATGGAAGTAGGAAACGAATATGCAGTCCGATGAGAAATGACCAATACCGCCCATGGATATCTATAATCGATCGATAACATCAGTCCTACTAAAGGTTTGCCACAGATGCGTTGTTACCCCTGAAGACTAAGTTGGATTACACAAGAACACAGCAGCGCTTAAGACAGCTGATAATAGGCAAAAGGCGGTGGTGCTTCCAGAGTCAAACAACAACAAGTTCTACAATCTTGCAAATTCAGGCATATCTTTTACATACACTTTTTGGTAACGCAGTAAGGAACGGATATAAACTCAACTTTGAAATTTGATATCAATATGTGTAAGCTTTATAAAATAAATCTATAGCAATTTTAGCACCTTTAAAAGAAACCATTTCATTTATCATTGCATTTACCATTTATCGAGCGTTTTCTTTACTTTTAATAAATATAATTTTCTTATATTAACACATCTACTAGTAAGAAATGTGATGAATACTTTATGATGTTTTTATTTAGCTAAATAAGTATATATTGTAAATCCGTAATTGGCTTCAAGATCTACATTATAAGTTTAGAGCGTAATTTTATTGTAATAAGCTGTGGATTTTGTGAATAAATAAAATAAAAAAAAAATCCAAACCGTTATATTGCAATTGGTACCTGATGGATACCAATAAAATGGCAAATAGAGTACTTTGCAGAAATGTTTATGACGGATAATTCACAGAAATCGGAGTAGTACTTGGAAAAGGTCTAAACCATGTTCAATTTAAAAGGCAATTTGAATGTGTTAAATGTGATGTCAAAGACTTAAGTAGCTCTTTATAGTAATATCAAAGACTATTTACGAACAAAACCTTGATCCAATCCCTACTAATATTATAAATGTGAAAGTAACTCTGTCTGTCTGTCTGTCTGTCTGTCTGTCTGTCTGTCTGCTACTTATTCACGCCTAAACAACTGAACTGATCTTTATGAAATTGGGTACACAGACAATGTTGACATCGAGAAAGGACATAGGCTGCTTTTTATCGAAAAAAAAGGGTTGAAAGCGTTAAAATCGGGCATTAATGTTTGTATGGGAGTTCGTTTTCGACAAAGTCTCATATTGACAAGTCCGTCAAGGGGTACGATAGACTTACTTGAAACCTTATCTAAATAATAGAACACAAAAAAACATTGATTTCGAGTCGACAACATATATCCGTAAAATTCGGATTGTCGTGGATTTTGATAAATTTTAATACAAATGACATGACAGTAGCCATAATGGCCGCCCGGCCGCCAACATGTCATGTCACCAATATGGCTACGGATGAATTCTGAATTCATAAAAAAAAAATACGTATAAATTTGTAACTATCAAATAACTTAAAAATAGATGTGATTTAAATTGATTTTAATTTACCCATAGTTTATGAATTTATAAAACAAAAATGTATTTATAATACGAAAGATACAATTACGAAGAATTTCCGATAAGTTACATAATAAGTATGCAACGGCGGTATGATGGCGCTTCATACTATTATAGTAAAAAAGATAATCGAAACCAATAATTCAAAGGCGATAAAATGTTTTAACATTGTTTTAAAATAAAATAATCGACTCTATTTGTTACTCCATGTTCAACTGTTTATTTTACTTAATTGCCAACAGCAAATAAAAAATAGATATACTAAGAACTTTATTGTTCCAATCATCGCAATTTTCGATCTCTTCCTTTTATTATTTTACAACATTACACCCTATCCAAACAAGGAAGGAAGTGGACTGTCTAACTATAATGTTAGTCAACAATATGTTTCATATAATAAAATACAGTAAGTTCGAAAAACCCACGTAATTAAATTATGTTTCAAAAATAAGCTACTACAATATTTAAAACATTTGCACATTGTTACTTAAATAGTTTCATAACTATTATTGCTTAAATAAAGTTATGTTATTGACCATACCCGTACATTTTTAGCGAAAATAAATATTATGGACAAAATACAATTGATAGTTTTTTATGCAAAATACTAACATTATAAAGTCGATCAGTATCTAATTATGGTATAACAATTATATCATGAATTATTATTATAAAGAAGCTTTTGCAACTTTTGTGATAAATAATTGAATGAATATTGAAGCATGGTTGATGAACACTTGGCTCTAATAACAAACGAGCAAGGTCAACATTATTGTTCTTTTTATATTTATGATATGTTCATTATAAATAATGTTATAGAAAACATGCACTTAATCAACATATTTTAAATTAATTTTAGAATAACAAAGTGTGTCAAAATAAGCCAAAATAGATGATGTTCTTAACTCATAAGTATGTGAAATTCGCATCTGTTATTAAAATCGTGATAGCCGTGTGGTGCCAAGTCGGGCGGATTAAAAATGCGAGGTCAGGGGTTCGAATCCAGTTGTCTTATGTACATTATTATTATTATTATTATTATTATCTGTAGTTTTCATAAATACTAATTTTAGTATTATTTTTTTTATATACCAGCTCATTTTTAAATATTATTTAGTATCGGAAATGCAAAGCTTTCGCCCGTCTGGGAATCAATGTGTCACAAAGTTTATATGAAATTAATAGAAGTTTAACCTCTGTCAGGTAAAAGTACAAAATAATTTGGATTTACCTTGCCGACAAATTCAAATTTTAATGTAATGAACCACAAACAAGGCTTAATAAAGATAAACTAAAAACATACCTGAACGCCGCTTAAATGTTAGTAGAACCAAAATTAGTTTACGTATCATTGATACTGTCATTAGATTTTTAGTTTTAGTTAGAGGCATTAGGAGGCACGGGTAAAAAGTTTTTAATAAATTTACTATTAGCGAAAAATATAAGATCTGATAGAAAAATAGCTATTGCCGTGGCGTCGTCCAGCGTTGCGCCCACACTTTTAAAAAGCGGTCATAATACCTGCCTATTCGCCTTTGAGCGTCCACTCAAGATTTGTAGCAACGATTTCTCGAACATTTTTAATATTTCAAATCAAAGGAATACTGGAAATTCAATGCGGGATTGTTATTTGACTACTTATTTGGGATGAAGATTCTGTAGATACAGCCATCGAGATCGAAGACATTATCCAACAAAATTTTTGGATTCCTTCGACCCGCCTCCCGGTACTCCTACACACAAACTATTTTTAATAAAAATACGCTTTTTACACTCAATAAAATAGAAAATTTCTACAATTTCAATTTCTACAATAGCCCCACACTAGGATTTTTTCCTGTGTCGTGGGTACCATGGACACACAAGGCATATATAGAAACACCCAGACCCAGAACATTAATCTATTCAGATTCCTGTCTGGCCGGGAATCGAACCGGGTGTGGTAGCTACTCCGCAACGCGGGTCGTCAAGGTTGTCAAATTAATGTTAAAAGTAGGTTCACCTATATGTAATCTTACTCAGAAATTTAAAAGGACCAAAATTACTTAAAATAATATTTTTCAATTCATAAAAGTTAAAATCCATCTTGAAAATCGATGCGCTTTGGTTTAAATGTGGAGGCGTTATTTGAAAAGATGTATTCCGATATTGTTAATGTGACCACTAAGACTGTAAATTGGTTCAAAAAAGGGGTTTACGATATTCTGATTCGTCTTATTTTCATAACATTTTACATAACAATATGCACCTACCCACAAATACACACTTAAAATTCGTTTTTTTCACTCTGTGTTTGTCCGGGTAATCCTTGACCGGCTAAACCGATTTTTACGGGTTTTTACTATAGAAAATGTTATGGAACAACATGTAGACTACTTTTATCGTAGAATTCCCACTGAGTGGAGATTTGCGCGGGAAAAACTTTGCGATACTTTGATTTGCACGCGGGCGTAGCCGCGGGTACAGCTAGTATACAATAAAACTAGCATAATACTTAAACTTAACGATCCGATAGTTTCCACTATAGGGATATAATTTTCATCGTCAACCCATTATTGTCCCACTGCTGGGCACAGGTCTCTCGGACTGAGAGATTCAGGCCATAGTACAACGGGTTGGCTAAGTGCGAATTAGTAGACTTTTTTTAAGGAAGTCTTACCAACCAGAGACCAACTTCCAACCATTAGGCTATCAATGCTCAAACCTATCTTAAATTTGGAAAGTCTAATATCAATTTATTTACCATGCCACGTAAAAGTTGATCTCATAACTTAGATCTCATAGATCTCATAAAAGGTACGTTGTACGAGTGTTAGTAAACTGCTTAGAAATTTTAATCGAAAACTGATTATAGGGCATTAACCCCACAACGCGATATAACACGCTTTTCCTGATTGTATAATCAAACTTACACCTGTTCTAAAGTAAATAAAAAAATAACACCTACTGTAGGTGACCATAATATTTTTGAACGCATGTTAAGATTAAAAAAAAGTAATGCGGAATTAGCATTTTTGGGAAATAAATAAACGTGTTCGACTACTTATGTAGACTACGTCGTTGGGAGTGATTTTAAGCATTGTTTTATTTTTCTAAATTTGAAATTTAGTCTCTTTTGTACATACATTACACATGTCCTCTTAATTGTGTTCCAGAAGTAGGATTGGATGGCCAAAGTAAACGACACATTATGTACAACACTGGTATATTTTCACGATTTTACACTTATACAATTTCAGAATACATTCGGACAGAGTAACGTCTTACACTTGTGAATTATTAGAATGATCCATATTGCTGTTATACCCTCCCGTTTATACTAAATATGGCAGGCGTTAAGGAAACCGTCACAGAGACAAAAACATTACTATGAAACTATTACATAACATAAAAATTAAATATATGCATGTATAATATTATTTATATAATCATTTATACTTATTTATATTGTGAATTCTATTAATTTATGATATTTATAGTAACATGGCACGATCAATTTAAATACAATCATTATATAGAATCTAATTAATGTTTATAACTAATCCCTACTAATATTATAAATGTGAAAGTAACTCTGTCTGTCTGTCTGTCTGTCTGTCTGCTACTTATTCACGCCTAAACAACTGAACTGATCTTTATGAAATTGGGCACACAGATAGTGTTGACCTCGAGAAAGGACATAGGCTGCTTTTTATCGAAAAAAATGGGTTGAAAGCGTTAAAATCGAGCATAAATGTTTGTATGGAAGTTCGTTTTTGACAAAGTCCCATATTGACAAGTCCGTCAAGGGGTACGATAGACTTACTTGAAACCTTATCTAAATAATAAAACATAAAAAAACATTGATTTCGAGTCGACAACATATATCCGTAAAATTTGGATTGTCGCGTATTTTGTTAAATTCAAATGTAAATATGTGTGACATGACAGTAGTGTGACATGACAGTAGCCATAATGGCCGCCCGGATGTCATTCTAAATTAATTCAAAAATAATACGTATAAATTTGTAACTATCAATTATCATAAAAATAGATGTAATTCAAATTGATTTTAATTTAATTTATGAATTTATGAAATATTTCAATAATAAAAAAGCATCCGTTGACGCGCTGCGGCCGCGCAGCTTGCGACCTAATGTAAAATCGCTCTTAGAGTACAGGGATTCCAAATTGATAACTAGAGACCGGATAATATGCATTTGCATATTTGCATATGCATTTGCATATTTAAGCGATTTTCAAGGCTAATAACATATTTTTACTAATATCTAGTGATGATGCATATTATTGCTATAATTTACAGTAGGTATTTTTCGAGCGTAGCGCACTCGGCAGCCGCGCTTATTTTGTTTTGGTAGGTACTCAACCATACATAGGATTCTACCATAAAAAAAAACATAGCTGTAATTTGCACCAATTTTTCTCACATACCCGAAAGCATTAAAAAGCTTGAAACTCATGGGTTGGCATTGAATGAATCCATTCCAACAATGAATAAAATCCGCTATCTTAACTCCACGTTGCCAAGTAAGTACGTTGCCGCATAAACTTAAAGAAAAGTTTGAAAACATTTTGAACAATAATCCAGGCTTTGAACATCTGTGTCAAATTGATAGCTTTATTGATAGACCGACGGAAGTTTTGCCAGAAAATATAAGCGCTAACATAGCACCCAAGTTCAAATTCTGCCCAGTTACCTCAGTAGATGTGGAGCGATCATTTCGAAGACATAATCTTACCACTGAACATTTGGAACAATACTTGATTGTTAATGTTTTCAAAAATATTAAATAATGTTACATGTCTACTGTATCGATTAACATCTATCAATGGATAGTTTTTTATAAATGTATGCTGATTTTTTAATAAAAAATATAAAACTTAATAGTTTTTTTATTTTATCAAATAACAATAAATTAAAAAGATACATACATAATAAAGTAAAACATAAGACAAGTATTTACTGACAAAATACTTAAATCTAAAGGAATAATATTTACAAAACAAAAAAAACTCATTTAATGTTGCATATTCTGTCAGTTTTCGTGCATATTTTAGGCATTTTTCATGCATATTTGCATGCACATTTCAAGCTTTTTATGTTGCATATTATCCGGTCTCTATTGATAACAGATAGCGCGTCATACTATTAAAGTAAAATAGTTATTCGAATCCAATAATTCAAAGGCGATAAAATGTTTTAACATTGTTTCAAAATAAAATTATCGACTCCATTTGTCACTCCATGTTCATGTTACATAAATAGTTTCTTAACTATTATTGCATAAATAAAGTTATGTTATTGACCACACCCGTACATTTTTTGCGAAAATAAATATTAAGGACAAAATACAATTTTATTGATAGTCTTTTAAGCAACATAATAACATTAATAAGTCGATCAGTATCTAAATAAGATATAACAATTATATCATGAAAGAAGCTTTTGCAACTTTTGTGATAAATAATTGCATTTATGAATATTGAAGCATGGTTGATGAACTCTAATAACAAACGAACAAGGTCAACATTATTGTTCTTTTTATATTTATGATATGTTCAGTAATAAATAATGTTATAGAAAACATGCATTTAAATAACAACATATTTTTAATTAATTTTAGAATAACAAAGTGTGTCAAAATAAGCCAAAATAGATGATGTTCTTAACTCATAAGTATGTGAATTTCGCATCTGTTATTAAAATCGTGATAGCCGTGTGGTGCCAAGTCGGGCGGATTAGAAACGCGAGGTCTGGGGTTCGAATCCAGTTGTCTTATGTACATTATTATTATTATTATTATAATCTGTAGTTTTCATAAAAACTAATTTTAGTATTATTTTTTTAATAACCACCTCATTTTTAAATATTATTTAGTATCGGAAATGCAAATCTTTCGCCCGCCTGATTGATTGATTCCATGTGTCACAAAGTTTATATGAAATTAATAGAGGTTTAACCTCTGTTAGGTAAAAGTACAAAATAATTTGGATTTACTTTGCCGACAAATTCAAATTTAAATATAAGACAAACAAGGCTTAATAAAGATAAACTATAAACATACCTGAGCGCCGCTTAAATGTTAGTAGAACCAAAATTAGTTTATGTATCATTGATACTGTCATTAGATTTTTAGTTAGATGCACTAGGAGGCACGGGTAAAACGTTTTTAATAAATTTACTATTAGCGAAAAATATAAGATCTGATAGAAAAATAGCTATTGCCGTGGCGTCGTCCAGCGTTGCGGCCACACTTTTAAAAAGCGGTCATAATGCCTGCCTATTCGCCTTTGAGCGTCCACTCAAGATTTGTAGCAACGATTTCTCTAACATTTTTAATATTTCAAATCAAAGGAATACTGGAAATTCAATGCGGGATTGTTATTTGACTATTTGGGATGAAGATTCTGTAGATACAGCCATCGAGATCGAAGACATTATCCAACAAAATTTTTGGATTCCTTCAACCCGCCTCCCGGTACTCCTCCACACAAACTTTTTTTTAAATAAAAATACGCTTTCTACACTCAATAAAATAGAAAATTTCAACAATTTCAATTTCTACAATAGGCCCCACATTAGGACTTTTTCCTGTGTCGTGGGTACCATGGACACACAAGACGTATATAGAAACACCCAGACCCAGAACATGAATCTATTCAGATTCCTGTCTGGCCGGGAATCGCGGTTCGATTCCCGGCCAGACAGGAATCTGAATAGATTCATGTTCATGCCAGGTGTGGTAGCTGCTCCGCAACGCGGGTCGTCAAGGTTGTCAAATTAATGTTAAAAGTAGGTTCACCTATATGTAATCTTACTCAGAAATTTAACCAAATTACTTAAAATAGTATTTTTCAATTCATAAAAGTTAAAATCCATCTTTATAATCGATGCGCTTTGGTTTAAATGTGGAGGCGTTGTTTGAAAAGATGTATTCCGATATTGTTAATGTGACCACTAAGTCTGTAAATTGGTTCAAAAAAGGGGTTTACGATATTTTGATTCGTCTTATTTTCATAACATTTTACATAACAATATTCACCTACCCACAAATACTCACTTAAAATTCGTTTTTTCACTCTGTGTTTGTCCGGGTAATCCTTGACCGGCTGATTTACGGGTTTTTTTACTATAGAAAATGTTATGGAACAACATGTAGACTACTTTTATCGTAGAATTCCTACTGAGTGGAGATATGCGCGGGAAAAACTTTGCGATACATTGATTTGCTCGCGGGCGTAGCCGCGGGTACAGCTAGTGTAGTTATAAGTTTAACAGTAGTGACCCCAGGCCAGCTACTTGTTAGTAGGTAACATTTGTGTCATATTAATGATAATTTAATTATTATTGATTAATCTAGTAGAATACCATGTATCAGGTGGAACTAATTCTGATTTATATTTCTCATTCTGAGTATCTATTTTATTCTCTTTAGAGACTGATACTTGAAAGTAATTTTAATCAAGCGACATAAACGACACTGAGGAACAAGATAGGTACTACGTTTGTAGAAATCTCAGAATCAGATACGAGTTTTACTGAATGATACTTTAATTAAATGAAATCAGGTTAGGTACGTCTGCTGCCTGTTTGACATTTACTATGTACCTACTAGGTATGCAGCACATCGTCCCTGTAGTTCCGGGATCAGAATAGGGCTACGGCATCCCCAGCCTGTCGTAAGAGGCAACTAAATGGAGCTTCCGCGGTTGCAGGCGGCTAGAGTGGGAGCTCGAACCGTTCAGTCAGGCGATCCCGGTAAGGACGGCGGAATGTGTGGTCGCATACCGTCGTAAAGACTAGACGGAGCGGTGGGCCCAGCCACCCATCTGGGAGAAGCCCGATGGGGCAACGCGCTCGGAGGATTCAAGTTGAGGTCGTTTCGAGGTCCCGGAATCCTCTTTATAGCGCCGAGGACGGCCACCGGGGGAGGTTTTAGTGCGGTACCTTTTGAAGGTTTCCCCCACGAGAAAAAAAAAAGGTATCCAGCACGTAGTTATGAAAGCCAATGACATAAATTGCTTTATTATATTTTCATTAACCCATTACTATATCATCGCTGGTCACGGGCAGCTCTTCTCATAATAAGAGAGGAATAGGCCGTGGTTTACCACACTGGAAAAGCGCGAATTGGTAAACTTCACATACATATGATTTTTTTTTTTAAGAAATCTCAGAAGTATAGGTTCCTAATGATGTTTTTCTTAAAAGTAAACCAGGTGTCATTATTGTCGAATACACACTTCATTTAAAAATCAGGTGCGTAGGATTTGAACCTTGGACCTCCCGATTATTATAACGAGTTCCAAGCATTAAGGCTATCACTGCTCGCATTACATTGCTCAACGAATAATTGTCCAAGATGATTTGCGTCATTCCCGATTCACTTTTATCCTCAACATTCTACAACATAATGATCGCGGTGGTCACAACCGTTCCGTTGTGCGAAGGTTCAATGAACAGCGAGCATTTCTACGAACGTTTGTTCACTGCAGTGTAATTGATGTCTAATTACTGATGTGCATACATGTCATGGAAGTTATCTGTCTCCTTGTCCTCCTGACTTCAGGCCTTTTAGTTGATATATCATAAGGCACATGTTATTATAGTCATACTGTTTCAAAAGTTAATATGCCTACATTGCTTAGCGTCGGATTACAACACAGGTCTATCTTATAGGCCGATAAAATATGGCAGTACATGGGGTAACCACAATCAGTGACATTATTTATACTATTTATGATACAAGCTTTCATAATTTGATGACGGATACACCACTGCTATGCCTATTGCTGCCTAACAGCGCTGCTGTGTTCTTTTGAAGGTAAGCTAAGGGCTACATATCCAAGGCGACACATACTTATTAATTTAGTCCCCAGCGAATTTGTTGCCTTTGTTGCCAACCTCAGATAATACGTGTAGGCGTACAACAATAATATTACTCACCAACAAGTGGACAAATTTGCTATTTCTATATGCATAAAATGTCTAGCCATTTATCGGTACGATGACAGACGAATGGCTAAAAATGACCTTAAACATATGACGCATCGTAGCCTAATAGTTAACATCACTAACAGATAAGTAAGAGCATGCATTTCATGCAAAAAAAGTATCGACTGAAATAACATTATCACAGTAAAAACAATAATAGGATGAATTCCATCTATACATATATCGTCTTCATCGACTTGTGTACAAATCCCACAATCGACACGGAGCCTTGTCGCCATCGCGACATTACAGCAAGTGTACAATTGCAAGCAGTTGTGCAAACAGCGATCTGTTACTCAATGGCCGATTGTTTCATGATCGGTCGCTACGCGGTGTTATGGGTTACTGGCACTTCGTCGATACGTGAGAATACTTATTTTATTTGTAGTAGCAAACGAGCATGAAGTCCATCTAATGGTAAATGCTCACTGGCGCCTATGAAGTTTTATAAACAACCTTATCAACAAGGGTTCTATCTGAAGTAAATCACAGATGCATTGCTACTCCGGAGGGCTAAGACAGTCGCCTCAGATGAAAGTGAGCAGACATCGACACCCTTACAGCGGTCGAATCATACTTTCTCTACCATATTAAACTTATTCTTATTATTTCAATATATTTCATATATGTTTCCCTTTAAACATTTTTTTTTTTTATAATTTAACCTAACGATAAGGCATACGAGCTACCTGATGGAAAGTAGTCACCGTCGCCTGTGGACATTTGCAACACTAGAGGAGTCGCCAATGCATCGCCGGCTTTGTAGGAGAGCTCTTTTCGCACCTTTCTTGAAGAACCCCATGTCATAGCGCTCCGGGAATACCTCTAATACAAGCTAATACGCTACAAAAGCCTACATCGTTTCACTTAAGCTCTCCAATAGGTATAGTTATAGTCTTCTTGAAACACCCACAAGAATCGTATGCATGAGGCGTATGTTTACAAGTGGAAAGTATCTTAATTTTTAATCCAGTACTTTTTCTGCTAAAAACCAATACGAAGCAAGTCGAGAAATCCAGATGTTACTGAACTTGATAGTAAAAAATCTATAATTACTGGATCATTGTTATTTCAGAACTTTCACAAAAAACATACAAAAACGTCTTAGAATACAAAATAAACCAAAACATACTATCAAAAGTAGAATAAGCCTTCCATTGTCATATTTATAAAAAGCTCGAAGACGGTCAAAATGAAAAATCTGTCGTTGAAACACAAAAGACAGCTGTCGCTGGAGCAGTGGCGTGGAAAAACGTGGATAGATTTTTTGCTAAAAATATCAATTTCGCAACAAAGGCAAAAACCGTGTCAACCGTTAACTGTTAGATAACTGCTAAAAATTGAGCCCATCTCACCCGTTAAGTAAATGTACATAGCGGGTGTGATTACATTTCTCACTATATTTTAGTGACTAATACTGATTAGTCATAGAAAGATATTGTTCTATCAAATGGAAGAAAACTCGACACACCATGGTCAATTTCCAACAGACATTCTCCCAAATTCGTAAAAACAATTTTAACTTCAATATTGAAGATAAACTTATGATATTTATATCGCCAATGATAATTAGCATTCTTGTATAAAAACATGCGGGCAGAGACATCCATAGAAGCTTGTAGTATAATGTAACATACATTAAAATAACTACTATAAAATCATAGTAAAAGTACTCACGAAGTATGTAGATAAATATTGTTAACCTGTAAACTCATCCCAAATATCGAAATATACACAGTGATTGCGCGAAAAATGTATAAACTTTAAACACTTTTTTCTCCAATTTTTTTAATTTCCTTAATGTTTAATTAATATTCGTGTATTTCTCTTTGTTGAATACCATTAAAATTAGAGTGTTATATTCTCGTTTTAATATTATGTGTTTACAACATTCATTTGACAGTATAACATTAATAATATTTTAATTTTAAATCCAATGGAAATGTTACATTAGTTTCTACAATTTTCAACTATTCGTACAAACAAAATGCAGACGTTCTCATAAACAAGTCAAGCCCAGCCGCTATTATTTAAGGCGCTTAAACGTTGCACTTTATTCCACTTAACTCCTTTCTTGTACGTTAACTTAAGTAAATACGAGTTGTCTAAGACCGACTTAATCCAGCGCCAGACGCTAGATACCATACACCGTACTCACTACTTAGGTACGAATACATATCTGCCTACGCGCCTACGGCTGTCGGCGTTAATGCTCAGCATATAAAACACTAGAGTTCTGCACGCGACGATTTGTGTGAGACTGTGACTGCAAAATAAACACATTTTTGTACAGGTCTCCAGTATTAACTCGTTCTCGTCAACCCATTATTGTCCCACTGCTGGGCACGGGTGTTCTCTCAGAATGAGAGAGTTTAGGCCATAGTCCACCGCGCTGGCCAAGTTCGAATTGGTGGACTTCACACACCTCCGAGAACTTTTTTTAAAGAACTCTCGGGTGTGTAGGTTTCCTCACAGTGTTTTTCCTTTACCGAAAAGCAGTGATAATAAATTTCTAATACGCAGATGAATCAGTGGTGCGTGCCTGGGTTTGAACCTCAGACCTCCCGATCGAGAGGGCAAGTTTCAACCATTAGGCTATCAATACTCTTTAATGCCAGTATTAACACCTTTCTTTATTTAAATATAGCAATACCAAACGAGCATGCAGTTCAACGGATTGCAGTCTACGCAGACCATGAATGAGTACCTAATCAACGCGAGATAAGATCAGTACCTGAGAAAATTAGAAATATTGTAGAAATTAAAACGCCTAGGATAAGTGTGTATCCCTTACCACACCCTAGAGACCAGAACACAGTAGCGCTTAACACTGCTGTTAGTAGGTAAGCGATTGCATTCTGGCAAGTCAGATCCGGTAATCCGACGGATCAGGCACCAATATACACATACCGGATCAGGTACCAATTGACCCGATTCGGACACCGACTCGCATTTCTACAAAGACCTTCAAATAAAAATGTCAGATAAAATTGAAGAATTAATCCCGTAACATAACCCGTAATTGACCAGCCTCAGCAACCCCCTTGTGAAGAAAATCCGTACCCAGTGGACAACAATGGCTTAACAATGATAATGTTCCTCCAAAGTAGAAGATGCAACAACTAAAACCACAATTTTTTTATCTGTCTGAAGTAGCAAACGAGCATGCAGTTCCCCTGATGAGTGGTCACTGCCGTTCATGGACATCTGTAATCAATGTCATACAGAACATAGGCTCTATCCGAAGTCAATCACAGATGCGTTGCCACTCCCGAGAACTAAGATGGTCGCCTTATATAAAAGTGTGCCGGCAACCACACCCTTCCATCGAAATGCAAGAAATGCTTCACGCTAAAAATAGGTGTGGCGGTGGTACTTCCCCGATCGAACTACACTGGTTCTACCACCTTCAAAACAATAAATAAAAATACAACAATACAATAAAATAGAAATTGCAAAAACTAGAAGCAGAGTGACTTGCCATTCAAGAACTGGTAACAGAATATTTTAAGAACCGGAACTAAGTAAACCAAACCATTGCTTTACGAGCTTTCATAAAACCCGAGCCGGGAGGGGTTGAGGCTATTTTTGAACGAAACAAGGAGATGAACTAGTGCTAAGGAACTTTCGAACTACTACTACGAAATACTTTATTGCACTAAACATGTACAGTCACTAGCAATAAGATGTGACTACGAACAGATTAGCAAAAGTATCTGACCCAAGAAGGAGTTCAATAATATTATTATGTAGATGAACGTCAAATCAAGTAATTTTGACGCTACTGCATATGCTGCCTTTCAATGTCAGTAATTTTTGCTGCGTTCGTGTAGTGAGATATTATTGAACTCCTTCTTGGGTCAGATACTTTTGCCAATCTTCCATAGTCACATCTTATTGCTCGTGACTGTACATAACTTTATATTACTATAATGTGTCACAGAGTTCCTATCCATAGATTTAGATTAAAAATTGGCATTGACATTAATAATATCGTACAAATAGATAATTACCATTATCAATACTCATACTTTATAAGCGTGTTATGTAACACGCTTATGAAATATGTTCAGCCAAAGTTCAACCAAAATCAAGTTCAAGCTAAAGAGTTCAAGCTAAATAAAAGTCAACTTACAAAATGAGGATAATTATTAGTTACTAGTTTCGAAACTCAGATATTTCTTCGAAGCCTACCGTGCACTGCGTGCAATAAGCATAAGAAATGACGCAACACGAGGAAACCAAAATATGGTGCAGACATTACGTGCAGAACTTTACGCGAAGATGAAAACCACAAAAAATAAGCTCAGTGACACAGCGAAATTGCTCCATAGGTTAGCTTTTGCAAATCATTAAAATGATTGATCATTTACATTACACGACGAATCACTTATTTTGCATTCTACGGTTTCTATGGTTCAGTTAGCTTTTTATTAATTGAAACTTGATTTATTTTCATCGTCAACCCATTCTTGTCCCACTGCTGGGCACGGGTCTTCTCTCGGAATGAGAGAGTTTTTTCAATGTCTTTTAAATTCAAAATCGAAACAATGCCGGTGTAGAATAATGTAGGTGTATAATTTTTTAACTTTTGTGTGGTACATCTTCGTACTATAACAGTATTTTTCCTCTAAGCACTTTGATTATGACTAGGATATTGAGACACAATCTCATTTCGAAAGTTTTCTAAACACAATAGACGAGGTCAATCGAACGGTAATGGAAACCGAAAAATGCAATTGTATTCAGGAAGGAAAAATGTCTAAGACTATTTTAATGATAACAACTCTTACATTGGCATTGAAAATACACATCCGGAATTGTTTAAATGAAAACACATATACACATTATTTCTTTATAATGGACTAGGCATGTGTGGCGAACTTATGAAATTCGAAACAGATGACGCCTCTAGTAATTTTGAATCACGCTATCGACGTTTCCTCAACATGCACAATAAATAAACTGCAAACTGAGACTGTTGAAGCATGACCCTGCCATAAGCATAATTAAATCACGTAGCCGAAGTAGCCAAGTAGCCTAAAACTTTAAAACCCGCCAAAATTGTATTATTTACCTATTAGTTTAATATAATTTTGCCAAAGTGGTGGATAGGTACACACGAGATACTAGCACCATAATCTTTTAAGTTACGAAAAAATGTTAATTGTGACTTTTTTTTCTCACTTAATTATAGAAAAAAATGAAATATACCTATCTAGATTTGAAATAAACATAATGTAAATAATACTACTGTGTTTCAGACTTTTCTTTACCAAATAATTAACACAAACTTCCACAACCTTATCTGAAGTATGTGGACAAATTGGAGCAGTTTAATCAAATCAAGTATGCTTCAGACTCCTACACTAATTATGTGACCCCTTATCCAGAAATAGGGTCCCTGATTTATCATTCGGAGTCGCTATCGTTGAAGATTGTATTTAAATTGGCCATTCTGGACAAATTGCCGGTGATTCGCAAGTGCAGTGGAATCTTTGTTCGTTTATTGCTTCAAGTGGACTATTGTCGTCGATCATCCTGTCAGATAAAAATGGTTCCGTCTTCCATATATTTATTACTAGCTTTTACTCCGCTTGTTTAGATCATTTACCACGATAATGAAAATCCTATATGTTAAACCAAATCCGAACAGTAGTTTATACGTTAAAGATTAAACATGAAACATACGTCCACACAATCTTTGGCATTTATAATATTACCATAATTTGTTTGTTTGTATGATGATGTGTTTGTTTGATGATTTATTTAAATCTTAAAATATGGAATATATTTAGATCGTGAAATATTTAGGATTTTGATTTTCACTGTTATTCTATTATTTTTAATACTCTGCAGTAATCTTACGTGCAACACCTTCAGAGATATTGAGTAAATGACACTAAACTGAATTTATTCAAGCGAAACAGACAGTTGTATACCATTCATTACTATTACATACTAATTACTACGTTTCATGATTTGTAAACAATAAAATTATTGAGAAAACTACCTGTAATTGTAGGGCATCGTTTTTGCTTACCTTCTACTACTTGACTTCACGACTATAGCACGAGGAGTTGACATCAACAAAATAACGAGACAGGTGCAACTAGGTATGTTTAACGCCAGAACAGATTTAACTAAATTATTATAATTAATGTTTAGTGTAGTTAGTTTGAGCTATGATTATTAATTACTAACCTTTAGGGCTTTTTCAATTAAAACATAATGCAATCTTTGGACTTCTCATTTTATCCCAAACCGACAATAAAAACCCTCTATGCTTGTTATGCTCTAAAACACTGATGCATACATTTTTGTCTTATAACATAAAAGAAACATATCTCTTAATCATTCTCGATACACTTCATCTTGGCTGATAGGCACATGATCTAGCAAAGCGAATATTTACTGAATTTGTTACGTATCCATATAAATATATTGGATAAATTTTGTCCCCATAATGAAACATCTCACCAGAACATATTTATTTGAAAAACACAAAAACAACTTATAATTAATATGTATAAAACAATCATGTTTTCAACAAGGTCGATCTTATTTTTCTTTTCTTAATGACTACAATATTTCTGAATCCTTTCGCAACAACATCTATCCAGCTACTTTACAGATACTTTGCAGAACAAGGTCTATTACAATATAAGTCATTAAATTCTAAAATCATGACAGTGTGAATAAATTCACGACAAAATCATAAATCTAATATGTCACCACATCAGTTGTATGAGGCCTATTGTCATCTGATGGCTCCGAGGTCGGTCTAAATTGGTCAATTGTAGGGTTCACAGCAATTGATGCCAGCCACCAATTAAAACCAACAATCGATCAACAGAAATGAAGTAAGTACCAATTTGATGCTCTGGACTATCACGAGTTTGATGTTCAATCTGTTCCTAATCTCTCTTCAACCCATTATTGTCCCACTGCTGGGCACGGGTCTTCTCTCGAAATGAGAGAGTTTAGGCCATAGTCCACCGCCAAGTGCGAATTGGTGGACTTCACACACCTCCGAAAACTTTTTTTTTAAACAACTCTCGGGTGTGTAGGTTTCCTCATGTTTCCTTGCCTGATGTTTTCCTTCACCGAAAAGCAGTGATAATTAACTTCTAATACTGTACCTTATATTGATTCCAATATTCTCGTTTAAGCCTATACTACAGCTGCAGCAATAACTAAATCAGCTTTAATTTAAAGACGAGAATAGTGAAGTTAGTACAACTGTTCCCCACCTACGACACTAACTGTATCGAAAACTTTTGATAATTATGAGGATGGGACTTACAAATTTATTTTAATAACGAAAATCGACTCCAGACATCTAAATATCACCATTTATTTTTTAATCACAATCTATCGTCATTTCATCCCAGTCGGCACAGCGGTTAATCCATGAAAGTGTAGCAGACCGATACACAGAGATACTTTAGCATTTATAATACGTATTTGTATCTCTATCTAAAAGTATACTCATACCAAAATACATAGAAAATTGTAATTAATATGACTACAAAAATGAATATAATTAGTTTTATCATACACACATTAAATAATGACTCCTTTACGTAAGAAATAGTAGAAGAATCACATTGATGTCATTAGCAAATGAGGTTGAATGAAATTGGATTTATCGATGGAACGCCGCACAGGACATGGCATTAATACAGTAGCCCATGGCATCAATTGGGTCGAGGTCAGATTCTAGTGAAATCACAACTAATTAAACAAATTGAACAGAAGATAACATAACCGCCTGAATGACCAATATGGGTGTGTCGAATACCAATTGTAATCGATTCCAGTTTTTTAATCTGTCACAAAAACATTGAACCCATATATATATTTCGATATTCAGCAAAAGATACTAAACAGTATACAGATACTACAGACACTACAGTCTGAATTATAAATTAGAACATCAAGTGGTATTTTTCAACTCCTGTTTCAGATGTGTAACTGGGAACAAATATATGTTTAGATTAATATTACAATTAAACAAATATGGTTCCACGTAATGGCTAACATTATAACCATGATTATGTGAACTCATAACAAAAGTATTAACAAAATTGCCGACAAATAATAAATCAAGACATAAGATAAACTCCAGATGAGATTTACGATTACAACACAGATTTTGGCATAACTGGAGAAAGGGGAATAAAACATATATCCCTAGATAAGAACCATTTTGAATGTTCTACAAATGACAAATACTTATCACAACATCTACGTCTGTATACACTTTTAAATTGTTGATATTATTGAAGTGACTAAAATAGTTTATTGTTTCTACATTTAAACCTCATCAGGGAATCTGTAGTTATCGTTATAATTAAACAAACATTCGATCCAATACAACGATCACATCACTGTTTTGAAAATATTGGAAATACGTATAACGGCAACTCCTTGCTTGTTACAGGGCATGTTGGATCAACAAGACATCAGCTTATTTTTATTTTATTAAAGCCGTTGATTTTTGATTTAATACTTGTAGCATTCTACGAGATGATAATGTTTTCTCAGAACAAACATTGTTCCTGCTTTCGCTTATACATTGCCATGTTCATGCTGCCTTATGTTTCCGTTTTTAACCATAACTTACAATGTTAGTCGAAGTAGGATGTTAAATGGAATGTTCTTTTTAAGTAAAAAAAGTGCTAAAGCTACACAGGTCTATGAAGGCCGTAATGCGCAAAATCAAGATTCAAGACTTGAATACAACCTAGCTAATCATGATGTGTATCATCAATAGTTACGCTTTTTAATACGTAACCGGTACTTAATATATGTGGTTTAATACGTCGTTTCAAATTCTTTTTGTATAATATCAGTTAAAAAACACGAACGCAATTCAGCCCTATACTATAGGCAACTATTATTCAAGGGTTATCTTTATTCTTAGCATCAATAGCAAGTGAAACAAGACAATCACTAGTAATAATAGAATGCTGATGAGCAATCTCGTTCTTCGCCGCTAACCGTCGACCGTCTAGCGGTACTGCTGACCCCAGCGCATCCCACGACCACTTGTTAGATAGTTCTATTTCTAATTTGGTATTATCCATTTCCAAACAAACAAATGTAGTCTTCGTCATCAGAGGATAGTTCTAGGTGCTATTGTATTAATTTAACTGGAATAAAATTTAGTCGTCAACCCATTATTGTCCCACTGCTGAGCACGGGTCTTCTCTCAGAATGATAGAGTTATAGGCCATAGTCCACCGCGCTGGCCAAGTGCGAATTGGTGGTGCGATTGGTGGAAAGATCTAGTAAAAGTCTCAAAATATTTAAGTAAAGTGTTTGGTAATTGATGAGTTGCCATCACCACCTACAAAGCAGGGTGATGATTCAGCATTATTATTTGTAGGTATTATTAATTCTATATCATTTAACATGGGCAAATTTCAACAAAATGCAAAACAAAGGCTAAAACATTGTGTCACACAAGGAAATTAAATTTAGCTATACAATCAATGACGTGTGGCCGTGCCTATTTGCTACGTTAATTACCAACGGTGCTTTGTTAAACAGGTTTAAGAAAACATGGCTAGTACACGAAAAAGAAAAATTAAACTTAGTGAGTGATAGATAAGGCGTTTTCATTAAGTTATCAAAATGTAGAAGGATTTCTCATGGAGTTATCAATGTGTATAGGAAGTGATTCGACCGAGAAGCTATCACCGCCACTATTTCTAATGTGAAGCAGACATTAGGTTACTATTTTGTTCTTCGGGAAATTCTACTTAAAGTCTATAAAAATATGTATTGTTATATTTTTATAGATTTTAGATAGAATCCATTTTGTGAATGGAATAACAGATGGTGCAGATGCCTATGATCTGCATTTACTACATATAAGATGGAATGTTCGTTGGCAACTTCAATAAAGAATGGAATTGCCAAATGAATCGCCACACCTATTTCTAGCGTGAAGCAGTTCTTGCGTTTCGATGGACGGGTGTGGTTGCCGGCACACTTATGCCTATCTTAATCCTCGGGAGTGGCAACGCATCTGTGACTGATTTCAGATTGAAAATACGTTCTAAATGAAATCAATCACAAATGTCCATGGGCGGCTGTGATCACTATCAGGTGAACTGCATCCTAGTTTACTTCTTTAATCTTATAAAAAAAATATAGTTTGATATTAACGCTTTACCGAGTATTAGTCTATTAGTTATCTAAGCACAAAAATGTTCGGGTTCCAAAGGTATTTGGTAAAAGAGATACACGTGTCCTCGTAAACAAAAGGTTGATGAGTTAACAATGCGAAAATGTTTAGATCGCGAGTACCTCATAACTTTAAACCTTGATTAGTTGACAATTTATACACGTAACACAATAAGCCTGCGTTTTGTAATGAGTAAATGCTTACAAACAATTAACCGTGTAGGCTATTTTAATATGACAAACAAAATTCCAAGGTAGACGAACTAGAAGTCGATATTAAAGCAAATTCTATGGAACATCCACTACGACCTTGCCAGTACAAGACAAGTCTACTGCAAATAATGTAGGTAGCGTTAGCAATATCTCGTACAAATCCATACATACTAATCAATGAGCCTAGAAACAAGCGAATCGTTACGACAGCAGGATTGGAAACAGGTCCAATTCGCGGTCAAGGCGAACCAGATGGCAAGGTGCAGCCAGCAGTGGATCGACAGGACTGCGCTTTGAAATATGACACTGCATCAATCGTGGCCAACTCAGCGAAGCCTTTTGACATGATAAACGGAGCGGACATAGGTCCATGACCTTTTGGACTCGCGAAATTATCACAGGATTCATTTATATCTGTTACTAATACGCGTTTAGTGAAGTCTAGGATTCTTTGGTGTGAAAGTATACTGGTGTTAATACCGGTCAAGGTAAGTCTAAAGGCAATGAGCACAGCAAAAGATCATGACTATGAATTGGAATTTATTCTAAGTCTTTCTAGTGATATTTACGGAGCAGATTAGTCGTTTCATGTCAACTTAGATAATCTTTAGTGATCTTTATAAGCATCACTGTAATATACTGTTAATTTACGAATATTAGGTGAATTAATTTGTCCCGAAAGAATGATAGTTCTTTAGAAATGGTTCATTTTATAATTATTTTTAAGAAATTGAGTAGACTTGGACACAAAAGGAACAGACACAGGCACCGTACCAGGCCAAGGTAAACAAGCCCAAGATAGCAAGATGCATCAAATAAGTCGTAAATTAAGAGCAAATCTTATAGATTCATTAACTCAGGGCGAAGTGTAGTGTATAAAGATTGACATATCTACTAATATTATTAGAAATAAATATGTAACGGAGATTATTTCGTATCATAAATCCTCTATACTGTTATTTTCCGTGTTTATATGATAAGCAGAATTCCTATGAGGTAAATTAGACACAGTCTAGACAAGTGTGCCTGGCGCACGTGGTTCTCGGCCACTTATCTTTATTATCACTTCAGAACGTAGCAGTTCAACGACCTTAGCGGCCGATTGGACTGAATAACGGTGACCCATATTTACGCAAACACCATGGTTGGAAATATCACGTAACGGCGACATTTAGATTTTTTGCCAAAAATTATACTCAACGCAACATATATTTGAATAAACCTTCCAGCTTCTAGATAGTTCGTTGTACTTTCCAAATGGCAACATTCGGTAAGAGCGAGAAACAGGAATTCAATCCACAAAAACTAGCATTAAAACATTCCGACCTGCTTTAGACGACGCTGGCTGGTATCGATGCACCAACATAACGAGACCTTCGATGCCTTCAGGTCCCTATTCGGAAACAGAGTTTAAAATGTCCAGTTGTGCTGGCCAAAGGAGAACTGGGCTATAAATCAAGCGAAGCGGCCCCTCCCGATGCACCATTAGAGGTGATTAAAGCGAGAGCAGGATGGACCAAATTATATGGTCTGGCCGAGGCTAGGGCCACAAAATGCTCGAGGGTCATTAGAACCAACGGCTGAACACGTGCGCGGGCACACGCGTACATCAAAGCCGAAGAGAATTTCCTTTTAACGTAATCTCTAAAATTTCTTTTTAGATCGTCAAATATACCTTTACAGTATCTACCCAATTGGAATACTTATGGTGTACATTTACGTACCCTTACTAAATATAAATATTGACTACTTTTAGTTATAAATAGGTATACCTACGTTTATTAGACAATAAGACATTGAATATACTGAGAAAATTATTCTTATCACCTATGTAAATATTGATCATTTGTGTAATAGTCTAAATATATAAAATCCTCTTTTTCATAATTTCTATTTTTAAGTACTAGCAGAATCGACGCGACTTCGTTCGCGCGAACTATAGTGTAATCTATCCAACCATTATAATTTTGATTTTATTTGAGATACTATTTGATTTGAGCACTACTCCTGGACATTTTTTTATTCTATTATAAATAGGTACTACAATGTATGCAATGAAAAAAAAATTTTGAGCAAAATTTTTGACACTTTGAATCACATTACTCAAGTTTTAGCAAAGACGCCTTATATATATTCTGGTAATAAAAATAGCCTATGTTTCTCAGGGATAATGTAGCATTCTAATGGTGAAAGAATTTTTAAAATCGGTTTAGTAGTTTTTAAACCATTGTATTTTTGTATGTTTGTCATGAATGAACTCATGACAAACATACAAAAATACAATGGTTTCCTCTTTATAATATTAGTATAGAAGTATAGATGATGCAGAAATATAATTTAACCTTAATGTTTTATTATCAAACAATCAGATAACATGGCAACTCATAAAATTATGTTCAAGAACAAAAGTGCATTAATTTCTGCATCAATCAACAGACTACAAATAAAGAATAGCCTGTAAATAATACAATACAAATGTTTATAATAAAGCTTTAATGAATACAGAAATAAGTGAGAAAATACTAGGGAAACACACAATGGTTCTTTGGTTTTTGTAATAGATAATATAAATTTGTAACCCTAATATTATAATATATTCTGGTAATAAAAATAGCCTATGTTTCTCAGGGATAATGTAGCATTCTAATGGTGAAAGAATTTTTAAAATCGGTTTAGTAGTTTTTAAGTTAATTCATGACAAACATACAAAAATACAATGGTTTCCTCTTTATAATATTAGTATAGAAGTATAGATGATGCAGAAATATAATTTAACCTTAATGTTTTATTATCAAACAATCAGATAACATGGCAACTCATAAAATTATGTTCAAGAACAAAAGTGCATTAATTTCTGCATCAATCAACAGACTACAAATAAAGAATAGCCTGTAAATAATACAATACAAATGTTTATAATAAAGCTTTAATGAATACGGAAATAAGAGATAAAATACTAGGGAAACACACAATGGTTCTTTGGTTTTTGTAATAGATAATATAAATTTGTAACCCTAATATTATAACCAAATGCTGCTAACATCACTATAATACAGGTATATCTATCAGTTTTTAAATTAATAAAGAAACATAGATGGCAGGAAAAAAGGAAAATCTTAGCCATTCACAAGGTAAGTAAGTCACTCATAATCAAAATATTATTTACCATTTCAGATCCACTCAACATTGAGATTCCATTTTTATTCCGCCATATTTTAGTATGTAAAATATATAAAATTATGAATGCTGCTCAAAATTTGTTATACTGTTACCTTTGAGTTTCTCACCTCAACAATACAAACCATAAATTACTTTCACTGTGGTTTTAAGAGCAGACATGAGACAGATATCTTGTTGCTTTCTCATTTAACCAATATTTGAGGTTTATTCATGTCAATGTTTCTCTTACACTTTTGAGAATATTTTTTAAAATTTCAGGTATATAATAAGTGCGCAATGTTAAGGCCATTATCAACTTGCTGTTCCGTTTAGAAGTCCATGAACAGACGTAAGATAACACACTATGTGGTGACGGTCTTGGATTGGACCATTCTTTTTCTTCCTATTACTTCATCATAGGCAACTAAAGGACTAAAATCCAAAATATGGGTAGCAGCCTCTACCTCAATAACTAAGTTGGTGACCAACCAGGAGTGTTGGTAAAGCGCGGTGACTATGAACAAATAGTTCCTTAAGAGTAAACCTATGTCCAGCAGTAGACTTAAATAGGCTTAAGGATGAATTGACCTATCTTTGACCCATACCATTAATAATAGGCCGTTATTATAATTATACATGCTTTACCAAAGCTTAAAAGTATTCAGTTTATACTGCCCATCATGTCTAATAATGCCCATCGGGGAGGAATTATATGTTGCAGAAGGAAATAAGGGTACATTGTACTAGTACAGTACATTATTAATGTAAATATAAACAGGTGCTGATAACAATTATATGAAACACTAAGTATATTGTTTTGATATACAGTAATTAGGATAATATTTCCACAATTCTAACTACCTTGACAGAATCCAACATGCTGTTTGATATCAGGTTTAATAAATAGTCTGTTACTAAGTTCTACAATACTACTGCTTATGTTGCAACAACATGATTGCATAGTTATGCGTGTAATGATTTTATAATAAATAAATACATGGTCGTATTTTTAATGAGATGCACCAACTGTCATTATAATACGATTAAAGTTAATGACACAGACATTTAACACGGTCTCTTTAATTATATCAATGCAATTTTCGTTCAAAACTATTTCCTATTATTTTATTTACCAAACTGATACAAAATCTACATATTTTAATGTGTAAACTATTCATATAAATTATTACGAATCATTTGTATGGTACAATGAACAACTTTTCATTGAGATGGCTTTAAAAATATTCCTTCATCGCAATTTATCATACACCTCTAAAATAATGCGGCGACGTGACGAAATAACAGTAGAACGCACGAGGAATAGTAATTTTAATACACGTTTCATTCATCGCACGATGACCTAGGGGACATGGGAATGGTTTTGAACATTTACCTAGTTCCATATTTTCCAATATCATAGTTAATAGTCGTTAAGTAAGTCAAAAAACCATTGTTTCACTCACCAATTTACGCAGGAACACAGCAAATTTTCATCACACAAATGTTTTGTATAATTTTATAATAGCTGCTGCGCGCATCATACGTTTTTAGGTCTCACGCCTAAAACATAACTCGATCCGGAAATTTAATTATTTATATAGTATAATTGTCCTCATAAAAACTTGCGTACACAAAGTTAATCGTAACAATCATAATAACAATACGCAGCCACTACGAGAAAAGAAAACTCCGGCACACGAGCGACCCGTGCACTCCACAATATATTTTGTTTTATTCCGCCCAATATCAAAACGGCACAAGCAGCACACAGCTGCGTTCGAAAGAGATGGACTGATATAATTACGGTGCGTTGAAAAGAAATAAAAGTTTTGCTAGGAACGTCGGAAAATGACAATTGGCGCGCTGACGCCATTTTATGTGTGGTGTTACCATATTCAACTGAGAATAAAGATGCGTTCTATATTAAGAATATTTTTATTTACTGTGCATTATGAATAAATAATTTATCATAATAGTATATAAATTCTTAGCATGTAAAAAATAAATGATTTATCATAATTGTCTACAGCACGCATTTGTTAAAAATGAAATTTCATCAAATTCTAATTATTCTTACTTACACGAATATAGGCCGTATTTGCAGCGCGTAATTTAAATATAAGTAGGTACATAAAGAAAATTAAAAGCTATTGCGATTATAAACAATGCCGATTTATGAATTTAAAAACGTTTTACTACATAAACGTATATTACAAATAATAAAAAGTTTATATATTTTTTTTAATTTTTTTATAAAGACATTTTAAAATAAGTAGGTAATTATTTACATAAATAAATACAAAAATCATAATCTAAAATACCTGCCTAGGAGACTGGCAAAACAGCTAACTGTATTTATTTATTAGATAAATTCATTATTAATCTAATTGAAATATTCCTTGTTTTTAGAAAAAAAAATGTGTGTGTACTAGCGTACACTCGTAAAAAGTGAAACTTCTTTATGACGTTATTTTTTAAAAAATTAAATAAGTTAAGTATCTAATAATCTAATCTATCTAATATCACGCGTGGTAGGGATAAGAAAAAGATGGCGCGTAACGGAAAAAAAAAGATGGCGCGTAACAGAAAAAGATGGCGCGTAACGAAAAAATGTTACACTAAATTTTATTCCAACCCCGTTATAGAAGTTTCACTTCAACAACCCCGATAAAGAAGTTTCACTTCAAAAAAAACTTTGTGGTTAAGAGTACCTGAGATTTACTAATAAATAATTACAATTGAATAAAAAGCTCAAACATAGTTCTAGTTGTATGCATATTATGCATACAACTTTCGAGTCTCATACGAATAAGGAATATTTCAAATATTTCAATACCTATTTTGTTTTAGCCACATATCCTATCTTTTTGAGAATTATTTTAATGTTACACAATTATAATCATCATAAAAAATTAAATAAAAATATTAGTTAAATTTTAATAATTATCACCGAGATCAATACAGCTAGATCAATCAGTTTGCTAAGTTTCATTTTGAAAGCAACGTAGCCAGTTCGAGAGAATCATCCATGTACGTCAGAAGTCAGAAGTAGTTAGAGCACGAACCATAAGCAGTCAGTGCACGAACGCTATCCATGGAACCAAAATTCCATAGTGTCGAATCCTTCGGGACGCGTTCAGGAATGTTACGTAACAATTAGCTATGGGCGTTGAATAAACGGACTAGTTGAATCTACCGTTCATATACAATCGACGTTTCGACGGTCTACATTTCTTCGACGGACTAGTAGAATACGTAGATTTCGTAGACGGTTAAATGAAAACTCCACAGTCCACACGTTGAATTCAACGTACGATATTACCATTAACCATAGTCGCGTAATCATGGACGGTCGCTTCAAGCAACTTTCGACTTTATTTTAACTGAGAGAACTTGAGATTTGTTTGGCAATTAAGATGTTTCGAACTTTAACTCTAAATGCATAGCATTGATATTTGACAACACACAAAATTGTTTTATATATGTTTTGTAAGGAAATTGTTATTTTTCACCTCATTTAGAATATTTAGCAATAACAGTTATTGCTTATACTTTGACAATTGTAATGAGATTCTTTTAAAATTAATCGTACGTGAGTAATAATCAAAAGTTTATAATTTATCACCAAATAATATAGGATCGCATGAAATAGACTCCAAAGGGAACCGTTTAAATTGAAGTAAACTTTTAAGATTTTGTACTTAGTAGAACCGTAGAACAGTAGAACAGTCTATACCACAACGACATTAGTCTATGGTAGTTCATAGTAGATATACGTTAACTTTCAACTAGTTGCAAGAATTCAACTATAGTTGAATTCAACTAGTTTATCGACTAGTCGACGGACGATATTCTACGGTCTAGTTTCGTTGACGAAAAATACGTCGACGACTCATGTCTAGTAACAATGAGAGAATTATATTCTGATACATTACTCTACATCACTAATATATTGTTTATAAAAAGTTTCGCTGAGCATTATCTAAAAATAATGAATCGGTTAATAATTTAAGCTAATTTATTTTAATTATTTTAATTACAATTTTCTAATAGTATATAAATTATATTTGTTAACTTAATTATTTTGAAATAAACTGTTGAATTTAATTTATATTATAAGAAAATTTTAATTTCTATTAATATTTAGAGCGTCAAATTATGTAAGCCGTGTTCACCTATAAATGTGGGTGAACAAACGACATAACTTGCTTTTATTACATTTTAATTAAGTTGAAATGTATTCTACATTTGTGAACGTAATACAATAAATAAATAAATTTAAGTAAGCAAAATTCCTCTCAATTATTTCTTTTTAACTAGATATATCTAATGAAGCCTGTCTCGTGTAAATCATAGACCAAGTTGCAAATTATATTTATTTTTAGTACTTCGTGTTTTCCTACATCTTTGTATTTGGAAGAGTAGCGATAATAATAAAAAAATCTTATAGTTTCTCTTTGGGTGGACTTCTTGTAACAGAAATAGGCAAGAGAATTCAAAAGCTAAAAAAAGAAAGAAAGAACTTTACTTGTAGTTTTCCAGGTTAGGTTCCATTGAACATGATGGTATCACACTAAATGTATTGCACGTAAATACTATTCATAGCCGTGTATAGCTTTGTCAAGATTGTTATCGATCCATAGAAAAAAATCAGCTGAAATTTCTTGTTTAAACTATTAAACAAGAAATTTAGGTTGATTGTATTTTATTTTATTACATTTACTAAAATGTATCATTAGTAATATATACATGTCAGACTGAAATTCAAACCGAAAAGTAACGCTGAAAAGAGAAATGGTAAAATCTTATCATATAAGCATATAACTTACACCCGCAATTAATTCTTCAAGTGAAACTCAGGTAGGTGTAATTTAGCTAGTATTATTAATTGTAACAACCTTTTTAAAGTGACAGTAGAAAATGTTACTATATACTTATACAAACTTTAAAACTTTGACTACATCCTAATATATGAACATCTAAACACGTTCGTTTCTAAAATGCAAATGTTGAATAGCAAGCTTTAGATACATTATATTATTTACAGTAGAGAAAGCGTTTTACTTTCTCAGTCTTGACAGAATTTACGTTTTTTCCGTACTCTAATTGATTTTGTATAGATCGCGGTACGCTTTATATTCTACACCCTGGTCGCTTTGCATGATATCAGAGTCAAAATAGGAAGATTGACGAGAATGAAAAACTTAATCCAAACAAGCGCAGTACCTACTAGTATTACACTGATATGTATAACTTTAAATTAATGAATTAAAACCTGAATTAAAACTTGAAATTTTATATATTTAATAATTTATTGTTTGATATTTTAATCACTTAAGTTTTACAACTAAACTGAAAAACATGAACAGAAAAAATAACATTACACAAAACATGGAAATAATCACACGAAATAATTACTACATAAAATTTTACCACTATTTTGTATAATTATTGTAACGTCCCGAAGCATTCGCCAGGGTCAATACTCGCAAATAAACTTGCTCCTCGAGGAAGAGATTAACTGAATTATCACTGCACGTGGTGGCGCTGTTACGTGTTTTAATCTGTGTTTACTGTTTCGATATGTCTTAAAAGTTAGTTGTGAACAAAAATAAAGAATATAAGTGATTTTTATATAAATTAAATTTTTATATAATTTTAAAAAATAAATAATAATACTCATTAAGATTTTAGGTATGTGAACTTTATAAACATATGTCTTATTTTCTTATTTATATTATAGACTAGCTGTACCCGCGGCTTTGCCCGCGTGCAAATTAATGTATAAACAGACAAACAGAAAAGATTTCTAAAAACCAATATTTTGGGTTCTATATCGTAATAAAGACCTATAGAAACGGTTTTCACCTAAATTTATTCCATGTACAGACAGTGACCTCTTACAGATTTATTATAGTATAGAAGATGTGAAAGGTTGTGAGCGTTTATAGTTGTGTCCTCTTTCACGCAGAAAGTACCGGTCAGATTTCGCAGAAATTTGCACACACATAAGTTATGACCTAGATTAACAGAAAGGATTCTGATTACCGAGACAAACGTGACCGAAGCGACAAAAGCCGAAGGAAGTAAGTGGGTAGGTCGAGGTGGTAGAACCAGTGTAGTTCGACCGGGTAAGTACCACCGCCACAGCTATTTTTGGCGTGAAGCATTTCTTGCGTTTCGATAGAAGGGTGTGGTTGCCGGCACACTTTTGTATGAGGCGACCATAGTCCTCGGGAGTAGCAACGCATCTCCGATTGACTTCAGATGGATCCCATGTTCTGTATTAAGTTGATTACAGATGTCCATGGGCGGCAGTGACCCTTACCATCAGGTGGACTGCATGCTCGTTTGCTACTTCAGTCAGATAAAAAAAGGTAGGATTTTCTTATATTAATGTTACAACGCTACTTTCAAAATTACTTGGGAACATCTTGTATTTGCTAAAAAGAAAACTTCCTTAAATATACAAGACTAGTTAATCCGGCGAACTTCGAGCGAACGAGTGGACATATGCAAGTGTTTTACATAAAAATCTTCCTCTTGAATCACTCTATCTATTGAAAAAACTGCATTAAAATCCGTAGCGTAGTTTTAAAGATTTAAGCATACATAGGGACAGACAGCGAGATGCTACTTTGTTTTATACTATGTAGTGATAGTGATGTTAAAACATCGATAGCGTCAAATTCAAAATCTCGGCATGCTTCTGCCTAAAAACAGCAGTGATCAGATCTAAAGGTTATGGTCAGAGAGACATACTTTTCCATGGCGTTCCAACCTAATTCTTTGGGATAGCAAAATATCTATGACCATCCTTAGTTATTAGTTGGTTCATGGTATCTAGTGCTATTGAAGATGTCCATTGGCGGCAGTGATCACTTAGCATCAGACTGATCATGCTCGTGATACTTCATGCCGCTGAACCACATATGTAGGTACATTGCGATGCAAATGCGTTTATCAAATGGTACATATGACTTATACTTGAGTTATCTTATTTATTTCGAAATGATAAACAAAAATAATAAAAAATTGTTTCATTATATTTATTCATAAATATATTTTAAGCACTTAACAATTACTTATCTATCGATCATTTCAATATATGCTCCTGTCATAGTATTCATCAAAATTAATGTTACAAATTGTAAAAGACTTAACAATAAATCTACAGTTGACTCAAAATTGGCTCAATTAACCCAAACAATTAACAAAACAAAGCCATTAGCTCAATTGGTACACCATCTATGTCACAAGTTGTGTCGATATATTCTTTAATCAACTTTATGCGTTCTCGTGTACAATAAAATTATCTACCTACGTTTATTTAATTAAAAAAAAACCTTAAGCTAAGCTGTATTATTCTCAACGAAACTTTTAACAAATATGTATGACCAAAAGGTGAAACCCCACAGTCAATTTAAAGTATCAACAACGTTCTGAACAGCCAAATTACCATTATTTTTAGACATTATTTACTAACTTATAATAATTAAACTATACATTGCACGTTTAATAGAACACATTTCGATCCATCTAGGTATAACTCCCTTTATCAGATATTGTACCTTAAGAAAGAAATTTCTCGAAAAATAATCTTATATAAGTATCTTTCGATTACTCAAAGTCAGACTAAGCGCATTAATCTGCTAATGTCAACTCATATATGATATCACAGTTTTAGTCCTCTAAATAGCTTTATAAATATTATGAGGATTTCTTATGATCACTCAGCGGTAACGTTTCATCGTCATAATCTACTCTGCCCACTAAAATTGGTTCAGCACCCTTCTCTTCATGTCCTTCCTGTTCAAATGGTAGCTCCCGTTTTTCTAACTCTTCAGCTAATCGAGTGTATAGTTCTCTGTAATATTAAACATTTGAATTAAATGAATATTTTAATACTTTACAGGTTACATTGTGATCAAGATATTTGTGATCAAAAATATTTGCAGTTAAAATTTTATTGAAGAACTTTATTGTAATAATTTTCCCTATATTAAGTTTATCGATACTCTTTATTTCAATACATGCACTAAAAGAAAGAGTCAAATAACTTATTGAAATTAATTAAGACTCTAATTATAGCATTGGTACAGCTGATTAAAAATATACTTACTGGAACACCACAGCTTTCATATTCTTCGCTAAATAATACAGGAAGAGCCAGTCGCCAAATTGGCAGCCGTTGACAACCCTGATCACGTTGTAAGGGTTGAACTTGCTAGAACTGACTGAGCGGAAGACTAGTTCGTTGAACCTCAAGGAGCGACGGTACATGAAGAAAGATATGAACCTCCAGACCACAGCTGAAAATAATAAATTAACTGTTTTACTGTAATGGAAATGCGCAAAAATTAAAACGAATGTTTAAACTTGGATTGATTATAAAACGTACTTGTTAAAGACAGGGATTTCTCAAATGTAATTTATGTTACTGAATGTCGAATATTCTTTCAAGTTCTATATAAATGGGGTACAACCCATTATTGTCTTACTGCTGGGCACGGGTCTTCTCTCAAAATGAGAGAGTTTAGTAGTTAGTAGTATTAGTAGTATGAATTGATTGATTGTAGATTTCACACACTTCCGAGAACTCTTTTTTATTTAAAGAACTCTCGGGTGTGTAGGTTTCCTCACGGTGTTTTCTTTTCCTCCACCGAAAAGCAGTGATAATCCATTTCTAATACACTCAAAAATCAGTGGTGCGTGGCTGGGTTTAAACTTCGGACCTCCCGATTAATAGGAAAAGTTTCAACCATTAGACTATCACTGCTCAATATAAATATATAATATACTTAATATACCTGCTCTATATAAATAAAGTTCTGAAATATCAGATAACTACTGACCACTATTTCTAATTCTCTTCTCTTACTCTTTCGAAAAAATAATAAAACATGAGAAAATAAATGAAAAATACTTACCGAGAACAGACAAGATGAAGAGGAAGAGTAACCAGAACCACAGTATTGTGTATATTTTCTCGTGGATAATGTTGAGCGCCATCACACAGAGCGCATCGTGCTGCTGTATGGAGCCGCTTGGACCGTACTTGTGGAAGATGCACTTAGTCACCTGGAAACATTTTGTATTCATTAAGTCCTGTAATTTACAAGGTTGGACGTATATGGTTCGACCGAGAAGTCACCACTACCAGACCTATTTGACGTAAAGGAATTCTTGGGCTTCAGTAGATATGTGGTAGCCGGCTCAATTTATTAAGAAGGGACCAACTTAGTTTAAAGAAGTCTGTTATTGACATAGAACTTATCCAAAGAATATTAAATAGGATGGTACGATAATTGTTAAGTTTAAACGTCGATGAGTGTAGAAAGCGTGTAGAAAAAAATCAGTGAGTTTCTTGCCGGATCTTCTCAGTTGAGGTCGTGTTCCAATCCATTGGTAGTGTAAAAAAAATGTAACCGACAATTTGCAAGCCCCCCATATGCCTATGAAAAATAAAGACATTTCATTTCAGCGTGTTCAACGCGTGTTTTGGACATTTTTTAAAAACTTTCAGGTGTGTATGTTTCCTCATAATGTTTTTCTTCACCATAAAGCAATGATAAATATTTTCAAATTTCTTACTAGAAAATCAGTAGTGCCTTTGATTCGAACCGAAGCTATCATTGCTATGCACAGATAATTGTATACTCATTACAAATTACAATATACTCTACCTTAGGAAAGACTGTCTCCAGTGGATCAGCTATCTGATTCCAAGTTCTGTAGTTCAACACCTTCGGACCAAGAGATATGAAATGTCCGTTCAGGAAGAGATTGATCAACCAGATCTGCAGCATGATGTGCAGGAGATTGGCCACCTCCATGGCCACCAGCCACGTCGACCATGTTCTCGTTACTCTTAACCTGAAATACAAAAAATCATACTAATATTATAAAGGTGAAAGTTTGTGAGTGTGTATGTTTGTTACTTTTTCTCGTCTAAACGGCCGGAGCGATTTTCATAAGATTTAGCTGACACTCTGGATTAACATATAGGCTACTTTTTACGATGGGAAAATATCTTATTCCCACGAGACAATCTATTTCTGTTAACGCGGGCGAAGCTGCGGAATTCAACTAGTAAAACATAAACTCGTTAATTCATGTTTTCTAAAATTTTGGTACGATTGCAATTAAAATAAATACCAGTTTTATATGCAAACATTAAATATAAACTACATTGTGAAAAAGTACATGTCTCTATGTAGTGGAAAAAAAGAAGCCTTAAGATGAAAGATAGCTATGATAGATAGATAGAGGTACATATTTTAGGTATGGATGCGTGTTAAATCCAATAATATGGATTGATTTGCAATTAAATCTCATTCCACAAAACTCGGGACTATGATTTGACCTTTATCCGGAACTTAGCTACTTAGTACATCGCTGGTGGATAGGTACTAAAGAGCAGACGGAGCGAGTCAACTTTCAACAATTGTGTCCATAGCTATACAAAACTGGCGCTCCCCCTGAAGTGCTTCACGCTTATCAACACATCAAACATTTTATGTTAGGTTTTGTACATACAATCTAATTTCAATATCACCAAAGGAGGAGCGGAGGGAGTAGCCATGTGGTATTTTTTTATCGGTTATGTATTCTTACATACAAAGCTTTAAAACAACCTGGAAGGCGCAAATGCAAATTTCAAGAAACAATTCAGTTTGGACTACCTCGTGACTTTTTCGTCGTCCTGTGTCGTAAAGGAAAGGAAAAAAAAGGTATCGAATTCAATTTACGGTCAACGAGATTCAATGTAAGGTCTGCGATAAAATTTAACTGGAAAATGTTTCTGCATGGATTTGAATGGAATCTACTAAATATCTACATTAACAAAAAAAAAACTACTATATCCCTGATTTTTTTCTCTAACTTAATTTAATACAATAGATAATAATAAAATTTTATGCATGTAAAATTCATACCTTAGCAGAATATCCTTTCTGATAAGGTCGATCCGCTTCTCCAAACTATCTTTAGACGGAACTGTGATGGTGCCGACCTGTGTATCCTCGGCGTGCAGCGCGAGTCCGGCGTACTGCAGGCCATCCACAAGGGCTTTTACTCGCCCGCCTGTTATAAAAAACGAACATTGATTGAACTAAAGAATCTTATCTTGACTCAATCGATTTTTCTAAGGATGAAATAACAAACGAACATTCAGTCCATCTTATGGTGGTCACTGCCGCCCATGGACCTAACTTCACTTTACACACTTTTATATTTTGCACACTTTTATATGAGGCGACCAGGCTTCCAGATGGGCGGTTGGACCCACCGCTCCGTTTAGGCTTTAGAACGATATGCGACCACATATACCGCCGTCCTTCCCGGGGTATTCTGACCCCACGGTTCGAGCTCCCACTCTAACCGCACCCCCCAATTTTTTCCGAGTCTCTTACCTCTTCATCGCCTCCCTTTACTCGCACCCACAAGGGGGCGTTATCGCCCAATTTGAATCGAAATCGAAAAAAATCGAATCTAATAAATTTACCAACTGATAATGCGTTTGTAGTAACTGAATAAACAATCATTATAGTACTTGTTTGTACTACTTAAATCGAGTAATCAATTAAAATGGTACTAAGGCAAGGTAGGTAAGTAAAACGTTAGTACCTACCTAAACATTTAAGTAGGTACAAATAACTTAAACTTTTAAATTACGTCCACGTCATTCTTAACGGCATATCACGCAAGAAAACTGGGTATTCATAAAATGAAGTCATACAAAATATTTTCTAATCCGCCAGAACGATCACACCTCTATTAATAGCTTGAATTGTTCTGATAAGATAGTAGAATAATGACGTTTGCAACCGTGGTTGAGGATGGATATGAAGCTCTAGTAAGCACAGTACCTACTGTTTTGGATTGTAATCGAATAGAATTTCAATTACAAGCAATTACAAGGACATCAAGGTCTGTTGATGTCCTTGTAATTCTCTCTTAGTTTTCGACTAAAGAAGAATTTGCCATAATTATCGTACAGTTGTTTTTTTGGTAATTGCAATAAGTTTTTTTCGCAGGTGTTGAGAGTCAACGATTCGGTTATCGTCACAACCTGAGGCCGAAACCGAAGGTTTAAAAAAATGCCAAAAACAATTCCTGAATGTCATTACAATTATTTTGCAACTTCTAAAAGCGATTACATCTGAAAATAATGTTATTTTCGAAACCTTGCCTAATTGTTAAATTTTGACGACTTCGGCCAAAACTTCCGCCCATTTTGACCAAAGATTTTTCGGTTGGACACTACCACATAGACATTACGAATCGCAAATAATATGAATTATATAGTAAACAATGAGGAGTTTGTAAGAAATGACACTCATACTCGTTGCACCTTGCAAATTAAAGATTTATTTCTGAGTGTCAAAATTGGCCAGATAATATTTTTGAAGGCGGTAGGACCAGTGTAGTTCGACCGGGAAAGTGCCACCGCCATACCTATTTCCAGCGTGAAGCATTTCTTGCGTTTCGATGGAAGGGTGTGATTGCCGGCACACTTTTATATGAGGCGACCATCATAGTCCTCGGAAGTAGCAACTTACTTCAGATAAAACCCTTGTTCTATATGAAGTTGCTTACAGGTGTCCATGGGCGGCAGTGACCACTTACTTACCTTCAGGTGGACCGCATGTTTCGTTTGCTACTTCAATCAGATAAAAAAAAATATAAGGAATAGGTACACATATTTACACTGTACTGTGTTTACACTCTTCAAGCAGCAGTTTAATTAGGTACATTTGAAGATCCTAAAAATGTTATTGCTTATTTAGTCGTTTGTGTAATTCGCTAGTTCTACTTCAACTGTTTTATTATTTATGTTTTTTTTATTTATTCTATTTGCCAGATGGTAGAACCAGTGTAGATCGATCAGGACCTCCCTGTTCGAACACTACCGCCAAACTTATTTCTAGTGTGAAGCATTTATTCCGTTTCGATGCAAGTGTGTGATTGCCGGCTCACTTTCAAATGAGGCGACACACTTAGTCGAGAGTAACAGCGCGTCTTCACATAGATTCCTGTTTTTATGATGTTGGTTACAGATGTTCATGAGCGGCAGTAACGACTTACCATCAGTCAGCCTGTATGCTCGTGTGCTCCTTATAACTAGCAGAACAATTGCCAGATATCTAAAACTTAGGTTGCCTTTTTCAGGCATAATAATTTTAATCGAAGAGTGAATTATGTATAATGGGCTTGATACCGTATAATGCACACTTGAAAATGTCAAACGAACTTCACCTGTCAGCTCGATTACAGTCCTAAACTCGAAGTTAATGGACTTACATAGGGTACGCATTTGCAATAGGTATGTCATCAATTTTATTATAATACTAGCCTTTTCTCGCGGCTCCACCCACTTTGGTCACCTTTACCATGGAAATGAGGAAATGAGTATACCATGTGTTAATCCAAATAATCTACTATTCTTGTGCCAATTTCAACGAAATGCGATCTGTAATTTTAGCATGAAAAACTAACAAACACAGATATGTGCTCACAAACTTTTGCATTTATAACGTACTAACTAATTCCAGCAGCTTCGCCCGCTTCGGTCTTGTCTAGCACAGTATTGTGTATACTATGTCCTAACCTAGGTCATCTATGTGTATGGGGAAATACAGCGAAATCAGACCCGTAGATTTGCCTAAAAGCGTCACAAACAAACTTATATTCTCATTTATAATATTAATAGAGATAACATAAGAAAAAGAATATTGTGTTGATTGGTTTTAAGCACATTCCACTTGGCCAGCGCGGTGGACTATGGCCTAAAAACTCTTTCATTCTGAGAGAAGATCCGTGCCCAGCAGTAGGACAATAATGGGTTGACGAGGAATTAAAAACATATACCATGCATTACCAGACGAATAAATTTAAATAAATGAAACTGTTCTTTCCAATGACTGCAGATTATTATTATTACTTTCATATAACAAGATATATTATACTTATTTAATAATAAGTCTTAGACTTAGCTAAAATTATTTAAAACTCTACGACTTCAGAACACGAACTCCACGATAACGAAAAAAATCTAATAAACACTTAAATGCTCCAGTTACTTACATTTACAATTATGCCAATAAAAACGTACATTCGTTCACAAATGTAAAATATTCGTAATTTTCCAAGATAATTGTGCACTTCCATGGAACAGTCGATAAACTAAATATAATTATCTACGAATATCTGTTTAATCACGCCGCTTAATCTCTTTATGGTTTTATAGACCGACAAAACAACTGGACGTACTCGAATATCTAACTTAAATGTTCGAGGATTGATATAACACAAAATAAAACCCAAATTTCTCCTTTCAGCAGCACTCAACGCAGTGTTATAAAGTAATGTTTTTATAGGAATGATATTGTATTTCTTATACCTATGAATTGATTGTCAGTTAATTTTCATTTAATAATTTTATTGTGACGTAGTGTAGATTTCATCAAGTTGTTCGCTGTGTCGTAGCGCCGCGATTTAAAACAGTAGGTACTAAGACAATTCATCCCTACCATAATGCGTTTTTAGGTTGCGATGTCTCATATTACTAATTATACAAACGTGAAAGATCTTCATGATATATAGATAGAATTTTCTTTACATATTTTGAAGCAGCAGCATGTCATTTCTGATATTATATCACAATTGTACATCATCAACTCCAGATAAGATTGGAATCTTACGTGAGGTCAACCAAAGTTTCGTTGCTACCCTTGCCAACTTTGTTAACCACGTTCGACTGCTGTGTCTCCCCTGCGATATACTTAAATCCATCAAACAAAACACCAATGCTCGTTTTAAGGCAGAAAAATGTAGCGATGGCACATTTGGAATCAAGCCACTAAAAGTTCGTGCATCTACAAAACGTGGAACTATTCTTGTAATTCTAAGAATGCAACTAACCTTCCTTCTTTTTCCAGATGTAATGCGGCATGTAGAAGCATATAGATTGAATGAAGAGGACGAACGGCACCCACTGGTAATACGTGTGGTGGAGGGTGACGTCATTGTCGGACATAGGGCCCACACCGGGATGAGGCAGGAAACCACTTTGCAAGAGACTCTCGTTATAATGTCTTACCTGAGGAGCAGAAAAATCAATGGTTATCATCAATTCAAATAAATAACTCATAAAGTTCGAATTTAACTACGTCTTATTGAGGGGAGAAAAAGTCTAAAAATCATTTCATACAATTAATGAATGCCCCCACATTGACATTTGTAACCGACCCTAAATACGTAAGTAAGGACTAAATTGGAACGCCTTTTTTATGATTTCTGCTTCGCCACAAGCTTCAAACCGGATATCAGTAGTCCAATCCATCCAAATACCATTAGTTAAAGTCATACTAACAATAAACTGCCATGGGGCTTATACACTCAAATCAAGAAAGAGTATCTACTATCACCATCAAAATTACCTATCACACACCACTTTGAATAGATTTATCCTCAAGTAGGCCTACATCTACATCGACTTCTTCATAGATTGTATCAAAAAAAGTCTAAATCATATCTAAAATAAATAAAACAGCTCAAATGCAAACTACGATTTCTAACAATTATTCTTCTATTTTAATCAGCTTGAACACAATCCAAAGATTTACGGTTATTGTTTAACAATTTTAGCTAGCTTGGTGATCATCGCCTGTGTCCTTAGTCATCGTTCCTTTGTTCTAACATGAAATAATACAGTAACAACTCATGTTATTTGTACAAACTTGAAGAAAATAAACTTAATAATAGAAAACGGTGAGTCGTTACACCTATTGAGTATATAAAGATATAAGGTAGCTAAACATTGTGTAAGATAATACTATATACAATACACAATACATTTGAGTATGTCCCAGATACGTTATGGTTAAAAATTTCTAACATCTTCTATTATTTATCAATCAGCCATTGCAATCAAGAGCTATCTTCAGTATTTCCTATGTTACACCAGAATAATACACCCTAACAGTGTAATCACAGTAATATTTTACATGTTTAAGATCGAAATAGCAACCGAACATGCAGTCCACGTGTTTCTTACCGGATCATTTTAGTGTGATTTTAGTATAAGAAAACCTATTGTAACGGACATTTTTAAGTGCTTAAGTAGTATTTTATATCACGTGACCGTTAACGAGTCTATTGTGCACTTGATTGAGTGCTCCAAATTCGCAAATGCGAGTATAATGATCAAAGTGAACTTGTACTGTTAAAAGATTTTCATACGAAGGCATTTCTGACTTCGTTATTATATTAACTGTCACAAACACAGACGACTATTAAAAATAGCCACGTAAACAAAAAAACAAATACACTTACGATAGTAAACGTAGCCATGAAGAAGCAGTAGGTCTGTATCACGTGGTCGGGCACGCCCTGGTCTGACAGGCACTTGATGTGCTCCCCGAAGTACTCCCTCGCGCAGACCAGGATCACAAACGCGAGCAGAATGATCACGGTGTTCCTGTAGTGGAGCTTGAAGACGAAGTTCTCGATGGTGGGCTTCGAGTAGCTGATCCGCATACGCGGAGTCAGCGTGTTTAGAGTTGCGGCCAGCATTTTGAATGGATTCTAAGTATGAGGATGATTTCAGAACATTTGACTAGAGCTAGTCCTTACCTGAAATTAAGAAAGTGTGGTTAATGACAAATTATTTAATCTTCTGAAATTGCTTTTTAAATCTTTTGAACACGTATGTATAAATATTCGTATCTGCCAGAGTAATGGTTGTTAGGTTTGTATATAAAAATATCATGATATCTTTTTTTCATTTGAGAAAATATGATACATTTTTTTATTTTTGAGTTTGAAGCTACTTCGTTGGGTGACATTAACTATTGGAAAAAAAGTTCTATAAACACTATAAAAGAAATAGTAAATCAGTGCAGCATGAAATAAATCGCACATTTTTTATTTAATATAATGTGCCAAAGCATTACGTATTAAAATTAATAACATCTGATAAATAATTTATTAAATTCTCATTTTTTTCATATAATTAGTTACCGATAAACATCTCCTTTATCAATCTTTCCACGACCGCACATGTAGATACACTTTTCTATTTATTTTTTTAATAATTACAGACAATTGAAATTAGTATATTTTACTATAACATTAAATATTCTAATATACAAAAAAATGTTGAGACTTATATTGGAGAAAATTATCTTTTAAATGCACTGCAAGTTGAACACGATCATCTTATCAATCAGCACTCACCTGCAGTCGAGCTTATCAATAAAACTGAATTAACAAAATCAATTAAACAAAGCCACAACAACGTGCGTCGCACACTTGGGCCGGTGACTGAATATGTCAGAGCTATCGTAAGATACTGATAAGATAGGTATATGAAGAGTGATGATAAAAAAATCTACTACAAATCGTCATATTTTCTTTAAGACCGCTGTTCATAATATAATATGGTAAAGATGGTTAAACTGATGGCCTTAATAGCAGCGGTATAGCGCGCTCTTATCTTCTGTTCTCATTCGGTGAAGAAGACAAATGAGAACTAGGATCAACGCAAAGGGTACGTAGTATACATATTTAATTTGCGTTTTTTTTTAACTTGAATCTTACGATAACGTAGACGGGGTCCTTAAGAGAACATGGTCACTGTCGCCAATAGAACTTTCTTTTACAGTTGTACCTATCTATAAGGCAGACGGGCCTATGGACATTTGCAACACCTGAGGATTCGCCAATGCATCGCCGGCTTTGAAGAAGACCTCTTTTCGCACATTTTTTGACGAGCCTCATATCATAGCTTTTCAGGAATACCTTCGGGTTATGCCAAAAGACATTCGTTGATATAGGTTTCTGATTTTTTTGTCTTCTCTGTCATGAGTAGTCGTTGTAAGCATTGCTGTTTGTCTATTGATAGTCAATCTGTGATGCAAATCATGAAATGGACTGTGAAATTTTTAGTTAATTACTACCATACTCGTTTTTTTATCTGTTGTAGATTATGCAGCCAAATAGCTGGTAGTCTACTGAAGAACAAGTGTCGACCATTTTGATGATAGTTATGACCCCTTACTTACTTACTTACTTACTTGTGTGGCGACTTCACGCTACTCATCAAGAGATGGCGCTACTAGTATTCTGAAACACGCTATCGAAGCATTTTCAATACCCCGCATATATACAAGTTTCGAACAACGACTGTCGGAGCACGGCCGCTCCCCATGCATGATCACCTAGCCTGGCGGGAGATCTCCCTTTGCCAAACTTGTTACTTCAGAAATATTCGACTCTAAAGAATCTGACCACATTAGTATCAAACTTATTCAAGGTTCCTATTCTATATGTAATGTTGGAGGTACAGATGTAAGTGATAAATATGACTTGACATAAATAAAAAAGAAATAATAAAGAAAAATAAAGACATAATAAAGTACTTAAATAGCTCCCAAAAATACTTTACAGAAGGTAAATACTCAGTAACAATAAGAACTTGTGTGTTAATTCTTGCTCGAGGGTCACGATACAATACATTTCGATCATCAATCGATCTACCTTGCAAGCTGCATCGTTGAGCATGAGACATATTTATGTAGGTACGTGTCTGTACTTAACGAGTTTTAATGTTAATTATAGCGATATTTTCAATTTTGACACTCAAGCACCAGACAAATGTTTCGTGGCGATGCGGTTTATACATATACTATCGTTTGAACTTCCCTAACATTACCGTATTAAAATTCAGTAGACGTAGGCATACCTAAGAAGTTTTGCGATGGCGCATAAAACAGCGCATGGTTTTAGCAAGAATTGAATATGTCATAATATGAGTATGCGACTATTTCTTAAAGAATGGTTTTCTTTACTTATATGTTTTTAAGTGAATCGATCAACGAAATATAAAGAAGGCTAAATATATTTAAAGTTAAGCTGTATGAGATACTTTGAGTAGGTACATAGTCTTTTTAATCATTACACTACATTTGATAGCTATAAGTGTAATGTGTCAGGTGTCTTGGAACTTATTTGAAAGGATTTTATCTAAAAAATAATACATATAACGAAAACTTCCCATTGTTTTTATGAAGACTTCATCCACGGAAGTGTGTGAGATTTGCCATAGTTAAAGTTAATGTAGAGAAAGAGTGCAGAAAGTGTTACATACATCTATGTGTTACAAATGTATTGTTTTATTCTGTCTAATATAAATTAGACAAAAAGACAAAGAGCACTTCACAAAAGCAATATTTATAGTTGTCTTAACCATAAACACCTATTGCTTTTTTGAGTTGGTGTTTGAATCTAAAAATGCTGCTTTCATTCAGAAAAATTTCAGTTCTTTTCACAGTTTCATTACGTGTACTTATAATTATGTGTCCTATATGTTTATTTTTGAACTACATACCATTCTTTTTAAAAAGAAATACCTATTTACGACTCTTTTACAGTAGTGCGTGCCAGACACTAGAAATAAATTTCAGGTGAAAGATTAAATTTCAAGCGAGACTTACACGGAAATCTGTACATGTCAATTCCATCTCAAAATTATCTAAAAAGGATAAAATTCGAAAAGGTGAAAATTGATAAAATATTACTTCATTGAAAACATGAGTAAGACTCGTCCGGTTGATGATAAGTAATTTTAGTATGTTTCAGTAGAATTCGTAAAATTATGAATAAGTTATCGTTTGGAACCTTGTAATCACTGCCTTAATCACGACAGATTTAATCCTCGCGATCAATACATTAACAAGCATAATCCAGGTGTCGTAAAAATATTAACAAAAATCACATTCCTACAGTGCTTCTTGCAAAATACAATACGTTTATCAATCGTAGGGCTTATAAACCAATTAGTGGATATACAGCGATTGATTTGAGTATCCCTTGTACTTATGTAATGGCAATGGAAAATATGCGTAGTTAAAATTAAATAAATATGGTTCGATTTTTTCCTTCGAAAAACAGCTGTGCATCGTTACTGTGTGTGTTTTTTTTTATAAGATTGAAGTGGGGACCGAGCGTGCAGTCCAACTGATGGTAAGTAGTCGCTGCCGCCCATGGACATCTGTAAAAAACTTCGTATAACATCACAGGTTACCTAAAGTTAATCACAGATGCGTTGCTACTCCCAAGGAGGTTGGATGCCTAATGGATGATGTAGGTATATTAAAATGAGCCGACAACCACACCCTTCCATCGAAACGCATGAAGTGTAGAATAGACATTGATACCTCCTCGACTGTACTATACCCGCTACACTCAACCTCAATCAACTGAATTTGTGACGATTCCACAGTTCTGTTTGCGCGATAATTTCTGACCCAATTATGCAAGACATGGAATAAACTTCCAGTAATCAAGAAAGATGCAATGAGTTCTTGTTTAAAACCAACAAGTTTAGAAGACATACTAATCCAAGTAGTTGTAACTTGGTCCTTAGAAGTAGCAAGACAAGAAAGACTCTTGTGTAACTGATTATCCTCTTACATGTCCACGGGAATCATAGGCTACTTAGATACGATCAGGTGGGCTGCGATCTAATTTACTACTTCTACATTAAAATTAAAATATATGTACATGATACAGGTGTGAACAGGTCTACAGGTGGCAGAACCAGTGTAGTTCGACTGGGGGGCTACCACCACTAAACCTATTTCTAGCGTGAATCAAGCTTGCCTTTCGATGGAAGGGTGTGGTTGCCGGGACTTTTATATGAGGCGACCATCTTAGTCCTCGGGAGTAGCAACGTATTTGTGATTAACTTCGTGACTTGTGATGTAGAACTCATGTTATCTATCAGGTTGCTTATCCATGGTCGGCATTGACACTTACCATAAGGTGGACTGCGTGCTCGTTTGCTGCTTCGATCTTATATGAAATATTAATAATAATATTGCTCTGCTATATTTTTAGTTAACTGAAACTTAATCATATTTTATAGTAACAAATATTTTGACTTACAATAACTTCAGTACTGCATGTAGGTTACGAGAGGTTGCCGCCAACAACTTGCTAGGATAAAGAATCAGGTTATCGTCACCTTATCAACAATAACTGTTATCGCGAAATGCAACTATTTCTTCGAGAAAAGCGTTTAATATATTAGTATAGGTCTCATAACTAGGTAGGTATAGTTAGAAGAGATTATTATTACTTGCGTAGTAAGAGTTGCACAGGTAAAAACGTTTTTTTTTATTGTGGTGTTTATAGTGTCGGTGAAAATAGGTAATGGATTAACTCCATGCTGTCCCAAACGTCCCACTGCTGGGCACGGGTCTTCTGTCAGAATGAGAGAGTTTAGGCCATAGTCCACCGCGCTGGCTAAGTGCGAATTGATGGACTCATAGGTATAATCGGATTTAAATATAAGGAAACATAAGCATAAAAAATAATGGTACAGTTTTCTAAAACCATCAACTTGTACTCGTTGGTATTTGTATTAAATTATTCTTATAAGTCGGTCAAGGTCTAATTTCAATTTAGCACACAAAACAATTGAGCAAGAATGTGTTTTAGAAAATTTATTAGGAAATTTTTAAGTAACAATAATACCTTTTGTTATATGGTTGAAGTGGCAAACGAGCATGCAGTCCACCTGATGGTAAGTGGTCACTGCTGCTCATGAACATCTGTAAGCAACTTCAAATAGAACATGAGATATATCTGAAGTCAATTACAGATGCGTTGCCACTCCCGAGGACTATGATGGTCGCCTCATATAAAAGCGTGCCAGCAACCACACCCTTTCATCGAAACGCAAGAAATGCTTCACGCTAGAAATAGGTGTGGCGGTGGTACTTCCCCGGTCGAATTACACTGGTTCTTCCACCTGCTACATACATAGCTTATTAAGTTTAGTAAAAATACGTTATGTATTGTAAATTTATAAATATTTAAAGTTATGTATTGAAAATAAATTATGTATTAGTACCTTTTTTTTTGTTTTCGAGGGGGAAACTTTCAAAAAGTACCCGACGTCGTGGGAGTGACGCGGGTTATGTGGGATTCATACCGCACTAAAACCCCCCCGGTGGCCGACTCCGACGCTGCGAAGAGGACTCCGGGAACTCCAATTGACCGCCGCCGGTGTCCTCAGCATGTGCCCCATCGGGCTCTTCCCTGGTGACCGATGTATACCTACATACATTATTTTCAAATTTATCCGTAGTTACACATTCTATACCTAATTGTATGATTATAAGGTAAATACAGATTTTCTTGAGTATTTTGAAAGTTAAATTATTATCACATGCTATATATATCGTCCACCAATTCGCACTTGGCCAGCGCGGTGGACTATGGCCTAAACTCTCTCATACTGAGAGAAGACCCGTGCCCAGCAGTGGGACAATAATGGGTTGACGACGACGCTATATAATAATAACCATTACAGTACTGCTTAGTTGTCAAAATATTCTTACTTTATCCTAGTGAATGACCAACCAATGTATAAGCGAAAAACTGCGTTTTGGTATTAAGGTGACAGGAATTTGGCCTCATGGGAGGAATTCGCATTCAAACCACACAGCTCCAAATTTTCAAAATCATATACGACCACACTTTCAAAGTCTTTAACCTATTATCAGAACTATACGTATTTTAAAAAGGGATTTGTCCGAAACCTGCCCTTAATGCAAAGATATAGAAACTATGATGGTCTTACGCATATAAACTCTTAAAAATAAATTGTTACTTTGTGTAGAGAAGGTTTAAAATACATTTAAACGATGGCAGCATATTTGCTTGCATATTTTTACGTGCTGAATTATCTATTATATTTTAATATATGATGCTCACCTTGTGCATTGACAACTTAACGTAACACGACAAAGTTAAACAAAGGATAATAAGTTCTTAACTTTATTTCTAGCTATCAAATCATTTACACGCTCTATGGCTAAATGAATCTAGGACGGGTAAATCTCTCGTACAACAACGAAACTCAAAAAACTAAAACCTTTTCCTCGGGGTAAACATACGACATAAGAGATTAAAAAGGTTCTACATAGTTCATTACAACGTATTACATGTAGAGGCAGGGACATAAAACATTTTTTTTAAGAAATCGATATATATACCACTGAAAACAATCCTAATCCGGATTTTTTATAGGTAATATAAAGTAGTAAGCGATGCGTTCCACCTCATTGTAAATAGACGTTGCCGCCCATGGACATTTGTATTCAACATCAGTTAAGATTCGTAACCCATGTAAGGTTTAGTATAGATCCGTTGCTATCCCTGGTGACTAAATAAGAACGCCAAGCTTTTATCTAACTTTCCACGCCCTTTATACTAGCAGATGTGGAGTTTGTGCCGTCTGAGTGGATACACGACCGCTAAACTGAGACTTTCAAAATACGACGAGTCCTTGCGATATCTATACCCTCTCCGAACCCGGGAAAAACGACACTTTTTTTTTGCCCGCATCCCATCCTAAACGTCAGAAGGTGAGGTAGGCTAGGCCCTCGGAAGTATCAACGCATCTGTGTTTGACTTCAGATAGAACCTATGTTCTATATGAAGTTGCTTACAGATGTCAAAGGGCAGCAGTGACCACTTACCATCAGGTGGACTGCATGCTCATTTGCTATTTCAATATTTAAAAAAAAACGCATTTCCATTCGCGAAGTCGGTAGGGTATATTCGCATTCGCATTCGCAAATATTCAATTATTTACATCCGCTAATGTGTAGGAACTAGTGATGTACTAACACTAACGCTCACGCTTTCTACACTCATAGCCCCACACTAGGATTTTCTCCTGTGTCGTGGGTACCATGGACATACACAAGACGAATACACAAACACCCAGACCCAGAACATGAATCTAAACTCATCACTCAGATACCTGTCTGGCCGGGAATCGAACCCGGAACCCATTGCGCGTCAGACCGGTATAACAACAGCTCCGCCACGCGAGTCGTCAAATCACTAGTTCCTACACATTAGCGTTCTTCTAGCGCAAATGTTCGACAGACGTACGCGCAGCGCTAACGTCACAACGCAGCAATAGTAGTAGTGACGCCACAGTCCAAGAGGGGATCTATCACAAATAACAATGTTTAATATCCGCTTCCTAGTTGTTATATAAACGTATTACACTCGTAGTAACCCAACATTTTAATAGATCTGTCTGTTTTTCCAGTGGCTTTCAATCTTACAAAATATTCCGAACGAATTAGACGAACAAAGCTTACCGACATAGCTCTTAAAATTAGCAAGTTGAAGTGACAATGGGCCAGCCACATCGCTCGTAGGACCGATAATCGATAAGGAAGGTCCTCGAGGGGCGTCCACGTTTGGGCAAAAGGAGTACAGGTCGCCTCCCCACGAGGTAGACCGATGACCTGAAGAGGACAGTGGGAAACCGTTGAATTCAGAGGGCACAGGACCGGTTGGAGTGGCGTCATTTAGGGGAGGCCTATGTCCAGCAGTGGACCTCAAAGGGCTGATGGATGGATAATATTTTCGTACAGTCTGATTACAAAATATCATGACGTTAGAATGAGTTTTATTTCACCGTTTTTTCGAGTTAATCACAAAATTGGCATACAATTGGATACATTGAACCAATAATACAATTATACACACGGAAATAATAAAACCAAAACGCGTGTTACATACATGTACAATGAAGATTTTAAATTATATTTTCTGCAAATAGACACAAATACACAAAAAAATACAAGATAACTTATGTGTTTACTGACAAACAAGCCTCGAAAATAAAGTAATTGAGATACACTGACTCATATGATCTGCCTCCGTGAAGCTGGGAATGCGGATATAGTAGATGATAGTGCGCACTTCCCTTCGAATTACAATATTAGTGACGTACCCTCATATCTCGTTAAATCTCTTGTATGGCAATTGCGCCTGCATTTCTGTATTTCTGCCTGTAAATACTACATATCTGATTAACAGCACAAATTGTTGATATTTTTATTAGGGTTATTAATTGTTCAAATTTATCCATACCCAGAAGGGTGAGCGGTGCAGGGACCAGCTGAAATGAGTGGCATGTTATGAGCTTGTGAGCATCGCAGGGACCAGGTCAGAATGAGCGGCTCGTTATGAGGATTGTTGGGAGATCAAGAAGCACGCTGGGAACAGCGCGGAGTGCCGGCGTATTCTCCCATGTTTCGGCCCGTATAACCTGAAGGTTGAGAAGGCCGTGGGATGGTGGTGATTGAGTGTTCCAATTTATCCCCATAAGTCAATCAACTTATTAACTACAAAAACATAATCCGCGTCACTAAATAATACTTACGATGTTATTGTAATTATTATTATTATCATTTAATCGAAATTTGTACTAGTCCGGCACTTCTCACTATTAATTTGTGTAATAAAATTCTTATTTAATTATTGTTAAATCTTTGTTGAAACGCATATTAAATTAAACGATAAATCTCATCAACCCATTATTGGCCCACTGCTGGGCACGGGTCTTCTCTCAGAAGAGAGTTAGGCCATAGTCCACCGCGCTGGCCTAGTGCGAATTGGTGGACTTCACACACCTCCGAGAACTTATTTTTTAAGAACTCTCGGGTGAGTAGGTTTCCTCACGATGTTTTCCTTCACCGAAAAGCAGTGTTAATTCTAATACCCACATAAATCAGTGGTGCGTGCCTGGGTTAGAACCTGGGACCTCCGATCCGATTCAATGGTTGAAACTTGCCCTCTCGTACCTCGGATCGAGAGGGCAAGTTTCAACTATTAGGCTATCACTGCTCTGACGATAAACGATAAATAAATAATTAAAAAACACAGATTTTTGTGACTTTTCCGATGTATAACCCTAAATACCTATTTTATGTTCTGCCCCGATATAAAACATTGAATATTGAATTAGGAACTTTAAGGCTAGATATATTCATAGCACGTCATAATTTGCCCTAATAATTCCAATTCGGCTATACTGTAAAAAAAAATGTGATTGACAGTTTGTATGTGCTCCCATAGGCATATAATTAAAGACATCTCATTTACTTTTGTTTCAGTACATATCATTTCGTTTCATTGCAATCACGTCACATGTTATTTTGACGAATGATGAATTCGTCACATTACACGTCATTTCGTGATATCTAATCGCTTTATAGCCTTTTCAGGCGTGTGCTTCCTCAAAACATTTGTGTACAAGATGATTTCATGGAATTAACACTTTAATTAAGTATTTCCTTGTTGAAAGTTTGAAACCTGTAAATATATTGTCATAAGGCTTTTGTATACAGAGGGTGAATAAAGACAACAACCAAAATTAAAAAAAAACCGCCGATAAATAATTCACCACGATCCATGCAACTGTATCGAATCGATATCATCGACAGTTAATATGTATCAGTTCGGACTTCCGCGATAATAGTTTAAACTAATTTATTCTTTATATGTTTTACATTACATATATTAAGGATGTAAATTTAACAACTCTCGGCTAATCGCCAAGAGATGGCACCACTTGTATTTTGTATTGAATCACGCTATCAAAGTTTTCTTAACACATAAAGGGATGATTACATCGCATTTCTTGCGTTTCGATGGAAGGGTGTGGTTGCTGGCACACCTTTATATGAGGCGACCACCATAGTCTACGGGAGTAGCGACGCATCTGTGATTGACTTCAGATAGAACCCATGTTCTGTATGAACTTGATTACAGATGTCCTTGTACCATCAGATGGACTGCATGCTCGTTTGCTACTTCAATCAGATAAAAAAAAAGTTACAAGAAATAAATAGTATGTGTGTATGCGTTTTTTTCATAATGTAAAAGAATCAAGCGAGCATGTTTTTTACTTGGTGGCCCATGAACATCTGTAGTCAACGCCAGGCAAGGCTAGTGTCTGTGTGATCGATTCTACCACCATTTTTTTTTAAATTCTCATATGTTGAATACATTTCAACTATATATGGCTATGTACGGCTTACGTTGACTATATAAGATGTATCACCATTCTTATAAAGCTTATGATAATTTGTTTTATTACTTAGATGCTATTAATTTTAGTCACATAAACGTGGAACAACTTAACCATTCTTCTGCTGACCAATGTCACAATAATGTTACTGCCATGACCCAAGAAGTCCGTTACAAAATCAAATTTTGAAGAAACCCATTGGTTGCAATAAAAAATGCAAATGTGTATAGCCACACACAAGCAAGAAAAGCGTTACTATGTATAACTCGATTTAAACTCGAATTGTAGTAACACAGTAGGTACGTAAAAAAATTAAAATGGCATTAATAAGATATTCTCTGAATTATTTTTTAATTATTGTGTAGAAGTCGCACCTAATAGTGCTCCAGCTTCAGCTCCATCAGTAATGCATTCCAGATAAGATTAGATTCTTACCTGAGGTTGACCACATGCGTTTTACTACCTCTGAGGATGAAGTAACGCCTTGGACAAGTAATTCGACTCAACTACAACATCATTTAAAAAAGAACACTGTTGATATATGGCAGAATCAGGTGTGATGATAATATTGCCGGAGTCGAACGGCAAAGGGATTAACCATCAGTTCTGATTCACTAAAACTTAATAGTATATTTTTTACCATAAATATCTTATAATAAAACTAAAAAATATAATAAAAAAATAGACATACAATGACACTCGTAACAAATCTTTTATGACAAATTTGACTAATTGATTCAAGTATTTCACCATCTTATTTAAATTTTTAGCCGAGTGTTTAGCAAGTTTACATAACTTTGCTGTCATGGACACCGTCATTTAATAAATTATATATTTCTCTATATTATCTGACTCTTTTAGCTTATTACCCCACTTGAGATTTATCAATAAGGACACACCTCTGTGTGGAAAATATTCTTATTTTGTGCAGAAGTCTCACAATTACTACAATAGATCACTATTACTAAAATAAACATTTAAATGTAGCTTTAACATGTTATAAATTCTACTACAATATTAAAATAACAAATTGCCTCTCCAAACCAAATATTGGTATAATTTTTAATTTGCATTTCTACATATACGTTGCATTCATAGCATCCACAATAAACATTCGGTTAATTTTCACTCAATCGAGAACCAAGCGACATAGCTCCGTAGTACCACCCACCCACACACCCGCGTGCCGCTGTGTGCTCTAGCCGGTCCAGTAGGACTGCATTCCTCCGAGCTGTGGCGGCGCGAACTGACTTTCGGAGTTGAATGACTGATCAATTTAAAAGTTATTAAAAATTATAGATAAGATATTATTTCGATGAGAAAGGAGTATTTGTTTGTACCTGTATCGGGTTTGAATCTGGTTTATTGGATCGATGTAGCTTAACTAAAAGAGAATACACTAGGTGTATCCACGGTTTCTCCCGCATTTACAAAAAAATATATTACATAAACTTTTCATACATTTGACAAATTATTTTCGAATAGGACTGCTGGTAACGGACAGTATAACATTTGTTTTTGAACAATTCCTACACAGTCCCATAGGTAGGAGCAATGATTATTCCAAAGTACTCCCGAGTATATTCTGATGTCATTATTTATATCATTATTATTTAGATCTTTTCAGTCTCTCTATTGTTGTAGAGATACAAATATCCATCCATAAGGATGTAGAGCAGCGGTCAGCAAAAGGACTTGAACCGCCAAATATTCTCTAACATACCTATATACATAAATATAAAGGATGAAAAATAATCAAGCAGAAGGTTTATTGACTTGCTTCTTGATAAATTGCTTAGCCTATTTTCTATGTAGCAGCACTTCTAGCAAAGAGAAGAGTTAAGACCAGTCGACTTTTTTGACGAGACGTGGCTGTTGATCTCCCCGTACCGTACATATATTATATACATTGTCCTCGATACAAAAACTTCTTTTATTGCGCTTCACAGAGATCCTGTTCAAATTCCGGATGGAAACAGCATTGTTGAGGCATTTCGGTACCAATATGACTTACGGTGCAGCGGCCACAAGTCTGACCACAGTTTGACCTGTGGCTTACGCACACAGACACGATACTCACACATCTATAACGTGTCATACTAAACACATTCACGGAACTTTGTCTTTGCTTAAGTCCCCGGTCACACAAAGGTAATCTCGTCTAACGTTAAATTAATATTTATGGCGTCTGATTTGCCTGTGTTTACATATTCGTCTTTGTGTGTTGTTGGCATATTCAGACATATTGAATTTAAGGAGTGCAGATAAGATATTCATTAATTTTATTTAAGGAAAGAGACTAAAAACCTTCCAATATAATATTGTTCAGAAGTAGTCCCGTGAATTTTGCTGACTGAAGGTAGAGGTTTGTTAGTATTCGGCGTTGGGTATAAGTAACCAGTTAACATACGACAGAGTGGTAGCTTCTTCAACTTAGACTTTAAATAAATAAGCCAACTTGAAGACATAATTAGTTCCACATAAAAATATGGTACATACCTATTATGTCTTCAAGTTGAGTTACAGGTATTACCAGTCATAATATCACTAATTTGATGATATAGTTTTATCCTTAGGTATAATATTATTTTAACTAAACATAAAACAGGTACTTGGTTTTCTCCTCCTCCTTGGTCCTAATCCTGGTTTGGCCTTTTAGTTTTTATTATTTATTAATTCTTAAAAAATAAAACGAATAGCACCGTTCCATTTTTTACTTGGCTCTCTTTTTTTAAAAGCGCTTTTGTGTTGTCTTATTTATGCAAAACAGCAATGTTTTGCATAAATAAGACAACAAGCAAAAATAACGCCCCAACGTGTGAATCATGTATGGCTTAATCTTATCCACAAGATTGGGTCCAATGTTAAGTATATGGATGTTACGAAACATTTCGAAAAATTACCAATTGGACCTACTTTTGCAAATATAAACAACCAACGACCTTACTTCCTATTATTATTGAAAATGTTGATGATTTTCGATAATATCATATTTGTATACAAATTATTTTGTGCAACATTGAAAATAGATTTTATTAAAAATAACCTAAAATTATACAGTACACAAATTTTTGTCAAAAATGGCCTTTTCTCAAAACTGTTGTTATATAGGATGATTCTGTTTTGCATAAGTAGGTCCAATTTACAGGATGAAGCTTTTTTGATTGTAATAGTTGACTGTAATAGCTATTTAAAAACTTATTTATCCTATTATAATATCCTAAATACCCATTACATTGATTTTCCATAGATCGTCTTTCTTGGCGTAAGTAATCAATGTTTGTATGTCCACAAATCTTCTAAGCTTCATACTGTAAATTGGTAATTTTTCATATAAGTTGTTTGTTATGTATGCTCATGCAACATACAAACAAACAACTTACACGCTCTATTATATATTTTCTTTATGCTGTGGCTACATTGGTAGGTTAAGAGAAAAAAACACAGTTTTTATTAACAATCAATAACAATCAATTTTCATTATAAGAAAATGATATAAAATTTCAAACACAATTATGTCACAATAATGGTTTTATTACCCTCGATATAATTAATATATTCGACACATCAGTATGATAATTGAGAAATATTTATTAAATTCAGTGAATTATTACAAAAAATACTACACCGCACAATTATAATAATAGTAAATCTCACAGCATTTTTCATCAATATTCCGAATTTATTAAACAAACACATTTTACAGACATTAAGCAACCATGCCTAATCATAACTTGAGTTATTACTGTAATTTTGAAAATAGCGATCACACCTCAGTTTCTAAAAGCGACAAAAAACTAAAAGGACTCAGGTAGTATGTGAAACAAAGAACAGTGTTGACCACAATGGGTATAGCTATTATGTTTTCTTGTACGATACTTTGACCTCTATGTCTTTTGGGTTAAGAGGCAAAATATGATGTAACATTTGGTAATTTTGGGCTATGCATGTCTTGGTATGTAAGCCACTAAAAGCATGATGAATGTCCGACGGTCTGTGAGTCATCCGATCGGTAATATGCAGGTAAGAAGTAAAAACCTGGTTATTCCTCGCTTGACGCGCCCTCTGGCTATTGCCGCAGTGATGCGATGTATCGATAGTTACAAGGGAGCTGAGATGATTACGTACCTACAAACTGATAAACTTACAATTAAGTTCCCTATTGAGGTAACCCTCAAAAACCCTTATTTTACACTTCAAATGACATTCATAAAATCAGGTCTCTAATAATGTTAGAGAGCTGTAGTACCTACATTAAATAAAATTACAATTAGAGAATAGGACAGGTGACTTGTTATTCCTATTCTGTCCTGTTAAAATTCTCTGGCATTCGACCAAAAAGCGTTATTCGCATATACAATGAATACTTTGACTTGAGGCCCTGCGTGTTCTAGTAAAATTCTCTTTGTGGATCTCTTTTACTGAACTGCAAGGCAAGATACTGGAGCTAACTTTCATTACCATGTAAAAAATCATGATTGTAATTATATAAAAAAAAATGGATATAAATAAGAAAAAAGACAAACCCGCTGAGTTTCTTGCCGGATCTTCTCAGTTGAGGTCGTTTTCCGATCCGGTGGTAGTGTAAGAAAAAAAATGTAACTGACAATTTGTAAGTGCCCCCGTAGGCCTATACAAAATAAAGACATTTCATTTCATTTCATTTCTGGACTCGTTTACACTAGAAGATCCTGTACTTTTTTCCAAATTACTTCCAAGTAGCTGTATGTGCTTCGTGTTCTTGCAGTATTTTCTAAGTAGATATTATTCAGGTATTGATTATTTCACCATGACTTTAATTACGAAGAAGCATAGCAAAAGTAGAGCGTAAAACAATGAAATTCGCAGAATATAAAATAGCAATTTGCTATAAATTCAAATTTATAGCAAATTGCTATTTTATGATATCTTGTGCGTATTAGAAATTAAGTAATTCAGACATACATATTTTAATGGGTCTATATTAACGACGTATCGTCTATGACATTATTTTAAGGTGGTAGAACCAGTGTACCGGGGAAGTACCATTGCCACACCTACTGCTAGCGTGAAGCATATCTTGCGTTTTGATTAAAGGGTGTGGGTTGCCGGCACATTTTCACATGAAAGTCGCCTCGTAGTCCTTGGGAGTAGCAACGCATCTGAGATTGACTTCAGACAGAACCCATGTTCTATATGAAAAGGATTACAGATGTCTATTGGCGGCAGAGACCACTTACCATCAGGTAGACTGCATGCTCGTTTGCTACTCCAGTCATAACAAAAACTTATTTTTATCGAAACACAGACAACACTATTTCTGCGTAAACGTAGTAGTCGTTTCTACTTTCCTAACGGGTCCGATCGTCTGTCTTTATCTATCACATCGGGCTGAGCATCCGTCTTTGTCTAGCGTGGGTGTTGCCCAAATAACCGGGTACTGGACTAGGCCAAAAGGTGGGAAGGTTCTTGATAAGACCCTTAATTGTGTACTCATTGTTAATGTTGGAATTCGAGGCTCGATATTCATATGTTGGACGTGATGGGAAAGTTGAGTGCACAGAAGTTGTATTGGTTTATTTATGATGATCAGACCACTTGTATTTAATGTTGTTGGTTATGTTACTTATCAAATCAAAAATAATTGTGACTTGCAATGATATGAAGTTGTGAGCGACAATTTTTTAGCAGCGAAGGAGACTGTCATCCATCTATCTGTCCATCAGTTCTTGACAGCCCACAGAACATAGCCCCTAAACTGCGCTACTCTAGAGTCTAGACGATACTTAGCCATATGAATTCAGCGGTTACCCGCCGTTTTTTAAGTCATCAGTCCACCTTGTCGGAGGGCCTATACTCCTTTTGTCCAGACATTATTTCAATTTTGGTTTGCATAAAAAGAACCAAAGTTAAATTTGAAGACCATACCTATTATATATGTCGGCGGGACACCGCGTATTTATAAAAAAACACGTTAGCGAAAATAATTATTTTAGTTAGTTTAAAGATCCAAAATTGTTTGTTTATTAAATTAGCACTACTAAGTGATTTCGAAAGATGTTAATTCAGTTTACCCTCCATAAATTTGTTATTGTCACCTCACCAAACTTTGTTATAAAAAGGCAAGCGCCTGCCTGTAGAAAGAAGATTCTTGTTTAAACATCGAAGCGATCGGACCTCCTCAATTGTGAATAAATCGAAGAAGAATACCTAACTCCTGTGTACTTGAAATCTTCAAGAATGGACAGTAATGAAGACCCTGACTTTCCTGACCTGACGTCAGGCTCACTTCGTTATATAATATATTTATAAGCTAAGACCGTAGCCAAATTAAATATAACAAATAAGCATAAATTTCTACAATCACAGCTACAAATAATTCCCTTTGTGTCATTGGTGCAACCGACACACAAAATTAAACACGATAGGCATAAGTTCTCAAATTGATTTAATTCATGATTCAGATTTCCGTCGCCAGAATTCAAACCCGGCTAAAACAGCTATCCAACGTAGTAACATTGTAGATATGATGCAGGTCAATTGATACGATATAGTAAGAAGTCCTTAACTATTGTCATGCAAACAGCAACGAAGGTCAGATCAGATCATGCATTAACGGAAGTTGCGCGGATGTAACCAGTTGATAGCATTACATGAACGAGCAAATACCGATAATTATGAACAGAAATAAGTAAACTGGATTACTGAATAACAAGCAACCTAAATTTTGTTATGAAAACGTTGATAAATAAAATTCCACAGATTTGAAACATACTGTAAATAATGTCTGTAATACATAACAATTCATTCATTCTTCCAGAGCTCTTATGAAATGAATAATATACCTATAAGAATGAGAGAGTTTAGGCCATAGTCCACCGCGCTGGCTAAGCGCGAATTGGTGGACTTCACACACCTCCGAGAATTTTTTTTTTAGAACTCACGGGTGTGTAGGTTTCCTCACGATGTTTTCCTTCACCGAAAAGCAGTAATAATTAATTTCTAATACGCAACTTAATCAGTGGTGCGTGCCTGGGTTTGAACCTCGGACCTTCCGATCAAGAGGGCGAGTTTCAACCATTAGGCTATCATTGCTATGAAATGAATAATAAACTTCAAATATTAATTACTTTTCTGTATATACTACATATATAATTGCTTTAAATAATTTTACGACATGATAGTGAATAACAATATCGTGAATTTCAAAGCGATGCGATGGAAGATAGAATGGTAAGGCTAATAAAATTAGAATCTGATATTACGCATTTTGCTTCCAATATTAGGTACTAACACCACTCAAATGTCGTTCGTAATCAGATGTGCTAATACTTGATGGTTATCGTAAATGGAATATCAAAGAAATAAAGATTAGAAAAAATACGCCTCAGATAAGATATAATTCTATTGGCGATTAAAGTTACTTTGAAGGTCTAAGGAGTGGAAGGAAAATCGATAGGCCGAGTGATAAAGTAAATACTCTTACGTTTTATTATCCATCCGTCCATTACTCTTTTTATGTCTGGACTGGACTACTGGACACTTGACGTAAGCATCTTATAGATTACCTGAATAAGCGGGATTAGAATAATACTGGACTAGATATTTGACACTACGTTATCCTCTCCCCATCGTAAAAGGCTAGGGGTTTATGGGTTGCGGATCTCTCGAGATCTCGAAACGTCCAATCAAACGAGCCAGAGAAGGATGGTAGCATGTGTGCACACTGTCATAATGACAGTACGGTGAGCCCACTCGCTCACTTGTGGAACCCGATGGGGAAACGAGCTCAGAAGACAACGTTCCGTTGAAGATCTCAACGTCCTCTTCACAGCATCGAGGACTGCCACCGGACGTTTTGGTGCGGTATAAATCCCACATAACCCAGCTTCTGTCCCATGGTGTCGGGTACCTTTGGAATGTTTCCCCCTGGAAAACAAAAAAGAGCTTCTCTAAAAGGAGTCTTGCCAACAGTTACCGCGCCCGGTTACAAAGGAAATGTTGGCCATTTTCTGGATTCTGTTCATTCGCCGACGGCGACATCCACAGGAAGAGAAGCGGTGCAAATTTGTCACAAATCGGCTCGTTTTTTGATAGAAGCAACAAAAAATATTATAATAGACAGGAATTTCATCAAAAGGTTCACATCACGTCAATCATCGTCAATCGTCTTCATCGTCTTCAAGTTTAGGAACTCTTGTCACAACTGATTTGGTGAAATAAGGACTACGCGACGCGAGACTTGTGATATTCATCATAAATTGAGCTAAGACGCGACTATAAAATATATCTTACTCGTTTAAAGTACCTAAGTAAATATAACATTTAAAAACATTTTATTAAAGTGAAAGTACCGACTTTAGATCGGTTACATTCGACTATAGATGGAGGTTTCGTAAATTCAAAAAAGTTAAGAAGAAATCATTTCGTAAAATTGTATTTTGTAAACCTCATTTACTATACGAGAAAACTAAAGAGTCCTGTGAATATGAGCCGTTACAAATATCATTAACAATTATAAGAATTTGGTAAATCCTAAAGATAAGGGAGAACTGTAGGTGTAAAATATAATCTTAAAATTATGCAAACACATGCTAAATTGCTATTCTCGGGATAAAGATGTAAATATCATAGATTACAGTGATGTTATTGAAATAATACTGAAATACGAGGACCATTATGAAACGCTAGGTTGACCACATTGAAAAGAAGGTTAAGATCTTGAATAAAAACCGTTGGATTACAAAATTAATTGAAGTTATCCTTATTATTAGATACTAGACTGCTAAAAAAAGACGCAACTAATATTTAGGTAGAACAAATATTATGATGTAAATATACTCGGAACTGAATTCATAGAAAAAGGTGGATGCCTGTTGTGTATCCATTTAATTTTCGAATAATGGTCATGATCTTACCGAACCGTTGCGTATAAATGAAATAACTCAAAAATTAATGTTTTGCGAGTTTACCACCTAGCTCATTCGCGTTATGGTATAAACTCGAAACATACATTTTGAGTTATTTCTTATTTTCTGTAGGTTATTGTATTTTTTTACATAAGAATACTAGAACATAAGTACGTAACGCACGTTTATTCATAAAAAAAAATATTCAAAATGTATGTTTCGAGTTTATATCATAAAGCGCTCGAACTAGGTGATGAACTCGCAAAACATAACATTTGATTTATTTCTTTTAATGAATAAACGTGCGTTACGTACTTATGTTCTAATAGCCTTATGTAAAAAATACAATAACCTACAGAAAAAAGAAAAACCTCCCTGAAAAACAATTCCCGAGTTTCGCTGGAAAGGTGTGATTGCTCACTTTTACATGAAGCTACCTTCTCCGTTCTCGGGAGTAGCAACACATCTGTGACTGACTATAAGTAAAACCCTCGTTCTGTATGAAGTTGCTTAGAGATGTCCATAGGCACTACTTACCATCAGGCGTACTTAATGGTGGATATCTGGTCTGCATATTAAAATTTTCTGACTTTTATAAAAGCTTTTACCTATGTCACTTGTTCTGTATGTAGTTGATTACAGAAGTCCATGGGCGGCAGTGACCATTTACCATCAGGTGGACTGCATGCTCGTTTGCTACTTCAGTCAGATAAAAAAAAAAAACACAAAACTTCTAAGCTTCATACTATAAATTGGTAATTTTTTCATATACGATTTTGATCTACGGTCGATATAGTCCCAAAGGCGGTGTAGCGTGGCAACACTGTCCACGTAACAGTATCCGACTAATTGAGCGGGTCCCTCGGGAAGACGCAATTGCTTCGGCCTTGCTCGCCCACCACGAGCTGCCTCCTCGTGCCAATTAGTATCCAGACTTCCTATCGTTATCTCTTCATCGTCGTATTAAGATATATCGAGCGGAGATGCGCTATGTTGAGAATAAATAGACGTAATGGATGTACTACACCTGCGAGTAGTTTGTTCTGATAGCTGATACGTACTTAAATATTATTCAGTACTTTAGTAGTAAAATTTGTAGAACTTCACATTAAACGCATTTTTACTCCATGTATCTTCGCATTCATCTTTTTACATAAAGAGTAAAGGGTGCTGAAATACTCTGTCCGACGTATTTACCTAACAATCTTACGTACGCGTACTTTTCCTATTTTTTTACTCTTTCTCTTCAATCCTTTATATAATTTTCACGATTTGACGAACTCACGACCAACTCCTACGCGAACGATTCCTATTTATTTAGATTTTTTTTATCTAATTGTAGTAGCAAACGAACATGCAGTCCACCTGATGGTAAGTGGTCACCGCCGCCCATGGACATATAGAACATGAGTTCTAACTGAAGTCAATCACAGATGCATTGCTACTCCTGAGGACTATGATGGTCGCCTCATATAAAAGTGAAACAAAAAAAATGCTTCACGCTAGAAATAGGTGTGGCGATGGTACCTCCCCGGTCGTACTACACTGGCTCTACCACCTTCAAAGATTAAGCTTTAGATGATTTACACCACTTTAATCGGCATGAACAATATAGTACCTGGTTTCTTTGCGCGCTCGTAACGAAACAAATATTTTTGTGAAGTTAACAACAAACTGAAATAAAGAATAGGAAGGAGAGGAGAGGCTAAGATGATATCATAAACAATTCGTACCTTACAACCACCTCTTCATCTCCAAAATTACTCTAAAAGAAAAATCTGATTTAGTAAACGTAGCGTCTTGCAATGAAAATTAATTTGGTTACGAGAGCTTAGACATTCAATGTTTTTTTCTGGATTTTCCCTGTGACGTAAAAATTACGCAGTTAAGCAGACTACGTGTCTTTTTCATATTAATTTTCATAAAATATTCTATAATAACTTTAAATTTTCTCCTCGCCGAATAATCAGTCTGAAATTTAACATATCTTCAAGAACTTTCTCTAAAAAGTTTTCCCTCGCCGCCAAAGCAAATGATAATAGTGGACAGTGTAAATTAACAGACCTACTTTACTAAATACTGTAGTACAACTATGCTTAGTATTCGATACACGAATGCTTTTCAAGTTATGACAAATTACAAATTACTTATGACACTTAAGACACATATTATAAGAACTAAACGATCATATTATTGATATTCCTATGATGGTTAGACCATGGCGACCACACCCATGCCAATTTCTTCTGTATCCAAAGTTACAAGACGCTTTGGAGGAATGATACAACAAATTTCGAATCTTACGAGTATAATAAATCCGAGAGCTTGTAAAAATGGGTGGATTTTTACTCTTATCGTTGATGGTTACTCTTTCACAGAACAACTATTGGTTGAATTTGGGTAGAATTTGGCAGACATTATCATTATTATATTACACTCTTTTGCTTTGGTAACTGACTAAGCTGACAGAGGCACAGAAATATTCTAGTACGTCATAAAACATTCAACAAGCTATGTCACGCGACAATAACAAGTCATATATCAGAAACCGTATACCTACTTCCACTTAAGCTCTCAACGAGGGTCACCAGGTCGCATGCGATCCATGTCCAGCCTGCTCTTTGCCCCCGGCGATTGGTTTCGTAACTCGTACTAGTTTTATTATTGTCTAATTTACGAGGCCTCGGTACTAATGAAGACGTCGGTTGATATTTCATTGATGTAACTTTAAATACGTAAGGAATTTGTTGTCGAAACATTTTTTATCGCACTAATAATAAGACTAAACCGCATGTCTGTAACATTTGACGACCCGCGTGGCTGAGCGGTTGCCATACCGGTCTGACGCGCAATGGGTTCCGGGTTCGATTCCCGGCTAGACAGGTATCTGAATCATGAGTTTAGATTCTTGTTCTGGATCTGGGTGTTTGTGTATTCGTCTTGTGTGTGTCCATGGTACCCACGACACAGGAGAAAATACTAGCCCCACGGGCTATGAGTGTAGAAAGCGTGTTGCATGTTGGAACATTTTTTTTTGCAAACTGGTATAAACATTAATGTTTGATCGTTAAGGTACGTACCAAACGCACACGTAGTTCTAACGAGAAAATGCGATGTGGATTCCAACTGACCTAAATATCAGCGATCCTCAGAACTGTTGGGTTTGAATGTCTATGAACAAAAATGATCACTTATCAGGTGGACTACATTTGCAACTTTATAAAAAAAACTTTTAGAACATATCTTGCACTTTGCTAAACGGAGGTCCTTATTATTTAACTATTATTTTTTCTTCAAGTTATAAAATGAAACCTTCAAGGATACTAGAGGAAGGATAAATAGAACTACGTTAAAAAAAGAACTTATTTCTAAGTATCATTGCACACTTTGTACACTCATAAGCCACACGAGGAATTCCCTGTAATGTAGCACATGGACTCAATACGAAGAAAAACACCTAGGCTTTGTCTCAGTTCCTTAATCAATACTACATGAATTATAGGTGTCAAAATATATGCGTGTGTATGGGCACTTTACCTCCGGGCCTCCTGAAAACAAAGCTCACTTTAACATGAGGCGACCATCTTAGGGAGTAGCTACTCATCTGTTATTGGTTTTAAATAGAACCTTTGTTCTTTGTAAAGTTGTTTACAGATGTACGTGGAGGGCTTCGGCCACTTACTATACTATACATGCTCATTCGATACTTGATTTTTTTTATCCGATTTATTTTAATGCTTCTTATAATTTTGCGTCCAAATAATGACTTACACAAATACACACACACACACACGCACACAAGTACATACCCTTAGGGTCACTTTTATCCAACGACAACACAACTGTGTTGTCGTTGCTTTTATCCTTCTGACACAGTCGAAGTAAAAACGACTCTACAATACATAATACAAGTTGTAATACTTATGACAGGTAATAATAATAATATAAATATAACAGGTAATAATTTCGTCATATACTTGTTGTCCATTCCATTCGCAGATGCAACGAGTTCGAAATCTGTCTTCGCAGTTTCGATCAAAACATCGCTCGAATTATTTAAATTGATCTCTGCAAGGCCAGTCCAATTCCCGAAACATTCCAGTCTCATTAAAATAATTTAAACCCTAGCCCTGAGGCGATAACGCGATCCACTTGAAGTTTAAACAAAGAGTTATATCACATACGTATTAAATAGAACTAGTTGACCCGGCGAACTTCATTTCGCCTAAAAGGCAAAAATCTAAAATTATCAGAGTTCCTCCACTATATGATGCATTTATTATAGGTGCATAAAAACCTTTCTCTTGAATCACTCTATCTGTTAAAAAAAACTGCATTAAAATCTGTAGCATAGTTTTAAACATTTAAGCATACATACGGACAGCGGGCAGCAACTTTGTTTTATACTATGTAGCGATTTGGGTTCTAACTACTCGGCATCCCAATTAATGTTTGCTTGCGATTTAAATGTTTTTATTTGCCATGTGATAATAAACTAGAGCAGTTTACTATTTGTAGTAAATATAATATAGTTTGGAATGTTATTGTCAGACAGTGATTAAATAAAGCTTCAACTCATAATTAAAAGTCGCAGAAAACTAACAAAAATACTCTTTAGCATGCAGCGTCTTTATATTTTATAAGGTTTTTTATTACAAAAGTACTTGTGTTTCGATTTTCAGCTTATAATTATTATTAGGCAATTAGATTTTTGTATTTCTAATAATTATTTAATATTATTTCGCTTCATGATTGCGAAGGTACCAACTGCAGGAAATACCAACGTCTTTCATAAAGCTTAATCATATAAAGGAATTGTTGTATTATGTAGTACTCACTTGCCTTTTCAAATATTTAACGTGCAGAAAGGAGCGGATGTAGCAAAATGCATTACAATAGCCAACACATATAATAATGACTGGAAGTCCAAGATCTTGTATATCATAATAATAAAAATATATTAAAGGTATACAAAATCTTGAATTTTATTTATTAACGATAAAACTACTTTGATATAGAGAAATAATTACTATATTTTTTGTAAGATCGTGAAACTTTTATGCTAGTGATTCACAGCAAAAAAGTTCAGATCCCCGCAGAAATCTGGATTAAGTTTGTGTTAAGGGTGGCAGGTTGCGCCCGCCTGCAAACACCATAAACAAGTCTTAGGCGGTAGACATTAAGGTCCACTGTTTGTTTGTTATAGTTCTCTAGAAGACGTACGCATGTTCTCATCTATCCCTCAAGACAAGGATGAAGGAACTCAAGGTTAGGCTCAGTCTTCTGCTAATTCGAAGGTATGACTCTATAATCTTTGTGCGCATCCCTCACTTAAACATCCAGTACACTGTTTAACTGTTAAAACATAAAGCACTACTGCTTTAAAACGATTGTTGGCCTCCAGTATCAGTTGATTGTTCTTAAGCACCAAATGCTTAGCAACTGTTTTTGGATTTTGCGTTAAAATGCATTTCTTGCGTTTCGATGAAAGGGTGTGGTTGCTGGCACACTTTCACATGAGGCGGCCATTATAGTTCTCGGAAGTAGCAACGCATCTGTGATAGACTAGATCAGATGGAACTCATGTTCTGTATGATGTCGATTACAGAGGTCCATGGGCGGCAGTGACCCCTTACCATCAGGTGGACTGCATACTCGTTTGCTACTTCAGTTAGATAAAAAAAGGTAACATAAATGTTTTATTTATTGTAAATATTTTGTTTTGTATATACTGTAAATAGATTTGGTCCTATGTAATTATATCATTTATTTTAATATAAATGTGTTTTAATATATTTTTAGTGCCTTATTTTCTAGTTTGAATTTGATTCCCATGTTGTAATGATAATAAAAACGTCTTCTCCGCCCCTTTTTCTGTGATCACAGGCGCCATATTTAAAATTACACAGCCTATGTTACTTTGACGAACGAGTCAATACCAATAATGTCTTATCTGTTAAAATCGGTCAAGTTGTTTAAACTATAGTGTGTGCCAAACAAATGGCACACATACATACATACGAACGCAAGAAAACATTACCCTTTTCCTGACTAAGTCAGGTAAAACTAATCAACTACTTAGAGTTGATTAAGAAATTTAAATTATAACACTTAAATTAACACCTGACAGTGCATTATTGAGAAAGCACACAGCAGGTTTGAAAGGCAAGTAGATATTGCAACAAACGTTCGATATAATTATAAACTCAGCAATTGGAGACGAAGGTCAATCGTCATGTACACAATAATTGAAGCTATTTGCATTATAAATGGCTGTTACTGTCAACAGCGACGTGTAATCAGCTATTGAGGACTCTAAGGGCCGGCGCACATATGACGGAGCGCAGCGGAGCGCAGCGGAGCGCAGCGCAGCGCAGCGCAGCGCATGCCCGCGAAATTTTCTTAACGAATCACACACTAGCCGAAATTCGCGCTAATTACTGGGAGAATGCGCGCGGATGCGCGCGCGGTCGCGCTCCCGCGCTACCTTTCGCGTGTGGTCGCTTTCATGCTCCTCAGAAATAAATTGCTGTTATTTAATTTTGAATATTATTTCTAAAGGGACAATGACGATAATAGTTTGACAGCAAAAAATGCGCTGCGCTGCGCTCCGTCATATGAGTGCCGGCCCTAATTAAACTGTTGAAGATGCAGTTGCAGTGAGAATAGACAAAAAATGTGTTGCAGAAAGTCAACTGTTTATCGTTTTAGAAAGAAATCCTTATGCCATGCAGTGGCGGATTTATAGATTTGCCGCCCATAGGCTATTCAATTTTTGCCGCCTCTAAATTTTGATATCTTAGTCCACAATCATATCAATTTTCTATCAATGAAATTTCAACTTTATAATTTGTGCTCCATCATCCTCGTTACATCAACTTTTCCCATATAGTTATTATTATTGAGAACTATGGTACCGTGTTAGATCCTTGGTTATTTTTATAGCAAAGAATTATTAAAAAACATTATTTTAAGGAAAAATATCGAAATTACCGAATCGTCATGTCGTTTGTTCTGGCGTTACAATACAAATACGACTACGCAATTGCATGCCTTAAGTGCGAAGCGCGTAGTAGGTATGCTCTATTCTTGCCTAAAAATCTAAATCCGATATTTTCCTACATTGAACCGTACCTAACAAATATGATGTACATGAATATTATTTAAAAAGCAACTTATCAGAAAGAAAAATAATCGCTGAGCTTATAAAAAATATTTTTTCGGTTATGATTAAATATTTTTTATTTAAAAGGAAGTAATTTTAATGCCATATCGTATGGATTTTGGATGATCGTGTTCACAGTAAACACGATAACTTTCGAAAAAATAATTTTTCACTTCAATTTTTTTTTAATATACTTATTTAATTGGAGAGAAGCCGTTGAATAAAAAATTGCAGCTGAGTATTGTTTTATCTTATTATAATTAATTCATTCCCATTGACATTTTCTGAAAAAGTTGGCTTTGCAAAAAAGTTATCAAATCTACTGATGTAAACATTTAATTTAGATAATTCGTGTACGACATGAGCGCTTAAGGCCTGCTCATTTGGATTTTCAAAACTTTTTCTTACTACAAATAAAATAATTAACTGATAAAATGTATCAACTTTCTAATGAGCAAATTGTCTCACTTCATATTTTGTGGAAGGAATTTTTTTATTGTCAAGTCACAGTCGTTCAACTATCAGTTATTCGATTAATATGATCTCTATATGATATTGAACTAGTTTTTTATTTAATAAAAATTAGTCAATTTTAGTCAGTATTTTTTACGCATAAAGAAATTACTTTCTGAAATTGAATTTGACAAGTTGCAAACTTGCTGCAGCAATCATGGTTAGACCATCGATATTATATCAAGATTGAATTGGGTAAGCAGATCTCATAATTATTAGGTACACGGAGAAAAAATTATAGCAGTTATCAGTGAATGTATATTTTAGGGGATTTTAATGCACATCCAAAAGAGCTTTTTTGTGACGAGCTGCTAAATTTTTGTGTGGAAAATAACTGGTGTTGTATAGATATAGAGATGCTGGGACTGGAATCTGGTACGTACACTTTCACCAGTGAGGCCCATGGTAGTAGGAGATGGTTAGATCACTGCATTGTTACAAAATCGGCCCAAGATACAATTCACAGAGTATGGGTGCAGCATGATGTGTATTGGTCTGACCACTCTCCTCTATTTGTTGCGTGCAATTTTGATATTATTCCAGTAAAGCGAGATTTTAATTGCGAGAATTCTTTTCATAATAGAGTGTTATGGGGGGAGCGCGGGGTGAATCAGATACGAATATACCATGACTACTGTCATGAACATCTTAGGCACTTAAACATCCCCGAAAAGCTTAAAAGTTGTTGTGATTCGCTTTGTTGTGATAGTAAGCATGCGTTACTTTTAGAAAAAATGTACCTAGATTTAGTAGACATCATGTCAGAAGCGGCCATGTTATCAAGTAATATAACATATAAGTGTCGTAGAAAGGGGGGGTATATTGCAGGTTGGAATAAATATGTAGCCGAGGCTCACAGGGACGCTAGGCAAAAATTTCAAACTTGGGTATTAGCGGGTAAACCGTTGGGTGGATTGTTTTTTCAAGAAATGTGTGATACACGAAAATCTTTTAAGTCCAAGCTTAAATGGTGCCAGGATAGACAAGAACAAATTAAAATGGACATACTGGCATCCAAATATTCAGCTGGTGACTTTAAAGCATTCTGGAAGCACACTAATAAAATTAACCCGAAGCCTAGTATACCTTTGAGTGTCGGTGGTGAAAGCGATCGGAAAAAAATTGCAAATAATTTTAAAGATCATTTTAAGATAAATGCTGCGTCATCTTCGTCTGCGTCTCAAGTGATCGATGCTCAGACCGGCGTGCCAATGTCTGTTATGAACATCTCAGCAACAGAGATTGCAACTGTGATTAAGCATATGAAAAGAGGTAAATCACCTGGACATGACGGTCTCAGCATCGAGCACTTCAGGTATGCAGGAATACATGTACCTCGCATATTGGCAATGCTCTTTAAACTGTGCTTGAGCCACTCATACTTGCCAGAGTCTCTAATGAGAACTATCGTGGTGCCTATTGTAAAGAATAAGACAGGTGATGTATCAGGCATATCGAACTATAGGCCCATCTCACTTGCCACCACTACAGCTAAGATACTTGACAGTGTGTTTGACGCTCGCCTGAGTGGATACATAAAGATTCATGATGCCCAGTTTGGTTTCCAGTCAGGATTATCCACTGAGAGTGCCATTTTGAGTCTCAAGCACACTGTCATGTACTATACAGGGAGAAAAACACCAGTATACGCCTGCTTTCTTGATCTGTCCAGGGCGTTTGATCTAGTGGGATACGATCTACTTTGGAAAAAGCTAAGGAATACAAAAATGCCGGCGGACGGTATTTCCTTACTTAAATACTGGTACAATAACCAAACAAATCAAGTGAGATGGGTGAACACCCTGTCTGATTCATATAAACTGAATTGTGGGGTAAGACAGGGTGGTTTAAGCTCCCCTAGACTATTTAACCTGTACATTAACCAGCTGATCGAGGAACTCAGCGGTACCCGTGTCGGATGCTATATTGATGGGGTTTGTGTGAACAACATTAGTTATGCGGACGACATGGTGCTGCTGTCGCCCTCGATCAGCGGTCTCCGAGTACTAGTTCGTATATGCGAGAAATATGCAGAGGAACATGGCCTTAAGTACAACTGCAATAAAAGTGAGGTACTGGTGTTCAAAGCCGGAAAAATTGGGCCGACCACAGTGCCACCAGTTGTGCTTAACGGCAATGCTTTAAAATTAGTACATAAATTTAAGTATTTAGGTCACATGGTCGCTGATGATCTTAAGGATGATTTTGATGTGGAACGAGAGCGACGTGCTCTTGCAATAAGATGTAATATGTTGGCTCGCAGGTTTGCTCGCTGCACCGAGGATGTCAAATTAACGCTTTTTAGAGCATACTGTCAATCGTTCTACTCGAGCGGCCTGTGGGTCAAATATACGCGTCGAGTGTATGATGCTCTTAGGGTACAATACAATAATGCACTCAGAATACTGTTGGGGTTGCCGCGACAATGCAGCGCATCTCAAATGTTCACAACCGCGCGGATTGACGGCTTCCATGCCATAATGAGAAAACGAGCCGCAGCTATGTTTTGCCGGTTGCGTGGTAGTGCCAACGGTATTTTGAAAATGATTGCGGACAGATTTGATTGTCCCATACAAAATTACTGGATGGGATTGGTGACGGGTAGGATAACATAAGCATTACATGTTTTTGTGTGTTGTGCTCGTCTCATGTGAGTCATTAGTGATAAGTTACTAACATAGTTGTAAGTAAAATTGTTACTAACACATTAGCATTTAGCATTTAGCATTTAATTTTTATTTTGTAAATTTAAAATATGGACTTTGTCTGAATTAAATGTATTATTATTATTATTATTATTATTATTATTATATGTAAAAATTACTAAATTTCGATTATAATATCGAATCGCTATTGCGATATTCTAAAAGTTCATAATCAGCAATGTATAAATAGTAAAGCGTTTAGGAATTGTTCATGCAGAGATGTTGAAATATTTATTAATTAGCACTGGATATGAGAATATTTCGATTTTTGTTAAATATATTAATTTTTCTCCAATTTTCGAAATTCGTATTATGTGTGTATAATATTTTTTTTTTAATTTGTAAACCGAAATAAAAAATTTATGAACTAAATTTGCCGCACCTTAAAATTTGCCGCCCTAGGCTCCAGCCTACTCAGCCTGCTGGTAAATCCGCCACTGATGCCATGTGTAGTACCACGTTAAATACTAAAAATGTACTAAAAATATAATGGAAAAAACAGAAATAGTAGAATATTAATTTCAATGTCTATATTTTATGACCTATCAAAATATAACATGACCGAAAAATTATCCAAAAAGCCCAAATTGCACCAAACCTAAACCGAAAAATTATCCAAAAAACCCAAATCAAATGTCTTATAGGTTTTTATATATAGTTTTTCGAACAATAACAGTTATACTTTAAAATATTATTTACATTCTGGTTGGAATAGGATCCAGAACTCTATTTCCTCTTACATGATTAGAATTTACTATATTGATAGCCTAATGGTTGAAACTTGCCCGTTCGATCAGGAAGTCCGAGGTTCAAACCTAGGCACACACCACTGATTTTTCTAAAACAACTTGCGTATTAGAAATTAATTATCACTGCTTTTCGGTGAAAGAACACATCGTGGGGAAACCTACTCAACCGAGAGTTCTTTAAAAAAAGTTCTCAAGGTGTGTGAAGCCCACCAATTCGCACTAGGCCAAAGCTGTGGACTTTGGCCTAAAGTCTCATTCTGAGAGAAGACTCGTGGCCAGCAGTGAGACAATAATTGGGAGACGAGAGCTATTTGCAATAATTTCCATTAATGACTTTAATAATAATAAATAATAATAAAACACTATATATTAGACATATGGCACTGCGCCACAATCGTGAAATCAAGATAGTAAACACATACGAATGATATTTTATTATAAGACAAAACATTTAACATAGAATATCATTTCTTCAAGGTTAGCTTTATCGTAAAGCATTGAACGAGTAGAAATGAAGGCAATATTTCTCAGAACGGTTCGAATAAATTACAAACAATTGAAATTGGAACGTCATGTTTGCAATAATTCAATGAATTGAAGCCACTTGCATTATAAACTCTTAGTTTGCTGATGGAAACCGAATCAGCGATTGGGCCTTGGTTCATGATAATTAATTATAAGCCATTGACTTTAAGTTTCCAGACTATTTCATGAATTTACTGTAGGAAGACGGTGCTATTTATGTATTTTATGGTTATATTCTTGGTCACCTAAAAGATTTTCTAAAGCTAAAAACCTGATGATAAGTCGCTGCCGCACATCATTGACATCTGTAACTACCTTTTTACAGAATAAGGGTTCTATGAATCAATTACAGGTGCGTTAGTGGTCCTGATTACAGTGATGGTCGCCTTATAACTTAGGTGACAAGCAACAACCGCACCCTATCATCAAAAGGCAAGAATTGCTTCACGTAAAAAATAAATCTGGTCTTAATACCGTATTCTTTCTAATAAAAAAAAATATGAGATTTTTTTGCCTCAAGAATATTTCAGTATTTCTTCATGTACTTGACCCACATATGTATATAATAAAAAGTATACAGATGAGACTCCTTATCTGTTATCGTTCCGAATGGCACAGATTTGTAATCGTACGTCAAATAACAAAAAATATATTCGTATAATATTTTTATATGCAAATGTCCAAGTAGTTTCTATCGCATATAATCAAAGGAAGCAAACACAAAATTTTCAGCAAATTGACTTAAATACTTTTAACTATGCCTGATACCGAAACCTAGTTTTTAGTGAATTAAGAAGTGACACTTATAAATTTACCGAAAATATTCGTTATGTCACTTTAACACTTTAGGAATTTCAGGAAACTCTCTAAAATACTACTACAATCTAATGTTTTGAAAAAGCAGTCTCACCGAGCGTTAAATTAATTTATCACAATCGTTTAAAGACCACTTTACAGAACTCCCAATAAGTCCACTCCCAAGAAATGTTACAAATATCGATCACAGGACCATAACTTCTCTTAAAACTAAGATAGCTTACTCCATCGCTTAGATTACAATTGTAGAATATAAGTAGGCTAAGAAAATAAGGTCGTAATAAGGCCGTCCAAGTTGACACAAGAAAACTTCTACTGTCTTTAATGAGTGTAACTTTATAATAATAATAATAATTTATTTCAGACTAATTGTCCATATTATTGTTAGTATACACTTTAAACTTAACCTATGTTTAGTACACACATAGAAAAATAATATAAAATAAAATAAATAACTAATATAAATAAAACACAACAGACTATCACATTAACAAGAATTATAGCAACAAAAAAAAAAAAAAACTAGCGTCTATTGGAGCCGACGTGTGCACTATTCCAGGCTCTCCAGAGAGGGCTGTCCAGCTTATACGCCAATGTGCTGAGGAGTGTGTTGGTACTGTTCGCCAGTCTGTGCATCATGGAAGCCGTACGCTTTCGAATTATCGCATAGAAGTTGTCGACACGGGCGACCGCAAACATTGTTGATGCGCTACAGCGCCGCGGCTTCTCCAGCACCGCCCTCAGCACATTATTGTATTGTACACGTAGGGCTCTGTAAGCCCGCCGCGTATAGTTAGTCCACAGACCGCACGTGTAAAATATCTGACAGTACGATCTAAATAATGTCAGTTTTACCGGTGTCGTACAGCGTGCAAATCTGCGGGCCAACATATTGCCCCGGACTGACATCGCCCTACGCTCCCGCTCGATGTCACTGTCATCATCGAGACGTTCTGTGACCACATGCCCGAGGTACTTGAAAACAGCTACTTGTTTCAGAGGAGAACCACAAAGTCGGATGACAGGTTTAAAAAGAGTGGGTTTGTTTCTTCCCCTGAAAATGAGATACTCACTCTTTTTTGTGTTATAGCTGAGTCCATGCTCCCCGGCGTAGTCCTCACATATTTTAATTAGTTTTCGCAGACCACTGACTGAGGGGCTCAGCAGAACCATATCGTCCGCGTAACTGATATTGTTCGTAGGAACACCGTCGATAGAACAACCAACTCCGGCTCTGCTGAGCCTCTCAATCAATTGGTTCACATATACATTGAATAGTCTCGATGACGTCAGCCCTCCCTGTCTCACTCCACACTCCAGTTTGTAAGGAGTGCTTGTTGCGTTTTCCCAACGAACAACATTCAATTGGCTATCATACCAGTATTGCAACAACGAAATCAGTTCCGGTTTTAAACTGGTTTCGTTTTGGAGTTTGCTCCACAGTATCTTGTAGGACACCAGATCGAAGGCCTTGGACAGGTCCAGGAAACACCCATATACCTGTGTCTTGCTGTCGGTGTAATACTGCACGGTCTGCTTGAGACAAAGTATCGCGCTCTCAGTAGACAGTTTGGGTTTGAATCCGAACTGGGCGTCGTGAATTTTAATTGATTTGTCTAACTGAGTATCAAGCAATCCGTCCAGCACTTTACCTATGATTGTTCCTAGAGATATTGGCCTGTAATTGGAGCGGTCTGCTATATCACCTGTCCTATTTTTTACTATGGGCACTACTACTGTTCTCGTCATTGCACCTGGCACGTAGCCGTGGCTAATACAAGCGTTATAGAGTAGTTTGAGAACCCTGGAAATGTGCACACCAGCGTAACGCAGATGCTCAACACTCAGGCTATCGTGACCCGGTGATTTCCCACGCTTCATATTTTTTATGGTGCAATCCACCTCGCTTTCTGAAAAATATGCTTGGTTTTCACTTACGCCCACGGAAGCCCGAGCAACGTCATCCGTCTGACAATTTATGTGACGGGGTTCTACCTTAAAGTGGGCCTTAAACATATTGGCTATGTTTTGGCTCCCACTTATGCCATCTATCTCAACGGGAAGGCTAGTCCGTGCCTTCAGCCTGTTGGTCTGCCTCCAGAAGCTCCCAAAATGCTTAGGTTTATGTGCAGTTGCTAAGATATCCATTCTTAATTGCTCCTCGTTATCTTGACACCATTTTAGTTTTCTTTTGAACAATCTGCGTGATTCAGCCATTTCGTTATAAATTGCCCCTTTATTAGGCTTTCCAGCTATGACCCAGGACTGAAAGCACAGACGAGCCTTCGCATGGAGTGGTCTTACGTGCTTATTCCACCCAGTTATGTAACATTTTTTATGTTGTCGAAAAGATTTGTAACATGAGATGGCCCCATCCTGCAGAATCTTTACAATATTTGCATACAATTCGTCTATGTGTCGCCTATGTTCAAAATTGTTACATAATCTACTACAACATTCCGTGAAGTCTGTAGGAAGGCATACCATGCTTAACTTTTTGTTGCAGAAATGTGTAAATGACTTTATCTGATCATCATCCCTCTGCGCCCAGATTATTTCGTTTAATTTACAATTGGGTGATTCACCTGGGTTTTGTAAAATATTCAAGTCGCAGGTTATATGTAGGGGATAATGATCAGACCATGAGACATTTTTTTCAACCCTGACACTTTCAATGCAAGCCCTGGACACGTCCGTCACCAGACAATGGTCGAGCCAGCGCGTACAACCATGGATGTCACTGGTGTACGTAAATGTCTGCCCACTATGTGGTAACAAATCGAAATCCGTACAATACCATTTTTGCTCGTTGCAATTATTATAGTAATGCAATTATTATAGTAATGCAATTATTATAGTATTCTTAGTTTCATATTATACTTTAATATTCACCCTTTCGGTGAAGGAAAACAATGCGAAGAAACCTACACACCCGAGAGTTCTTTAAAAAAAGTTCTCGGAGGTGTATTAAGTCCACCAATTCGCACTTGGCCAGCGCGGTGGACTATGGTCTAAAAACTCTCTCATTCCGAGAGAAGACTCGTGCCCAGCAGTGGCACAATAATGAGTTGATGACTATATGTACCTTACAAATTCAAAAACGGAAAAATATATACTGTAAAATAGTATTAGTAGAACTTTTATTTATTTTTCTATGTATATGCAACCACACTTGCCCGTCGAATTGGACAATAGCCTATATAGATCTATGAAAGGATAGACTTCATTCTCGGGAATGCAGCTGCAGGTGGATGCTGTTTTAATAACAACAGGCAATTCAATAAAAACCACCAATAAATATATGTCTAGCTATATTAAAGGCAGACAAAACGTTTCAGATATCTAAGCACTAGTTCAACCGTAAGTTTCTATGCTGGTGAACGCAGATAATACATAAGTACAGCGTGCATTCAGTTTTACGACGCCAGATAACCCCTTACGTCTTAAGACAGGGCTGCTGACTGCAGATTAAAAGATGTTTAACTTTTCATAAGAGTTCTGTACTGCAAACTTTATAATTCTGAGGTATCATTTCAGAATAGATTCCGAACATATCCCTCTCTTCCAATAGATACGTAGTATGCGGTTGCTTATGATTGTATTGTTGTCTTTGAAGACTAAGTTATTATGACCTTGATTGTAGATTATGATAACGTGTAAAGCATTTACCATAATATAGAAACAAAATAGGGATCACGGGGGTCGTTTGGTGAAAGTAGGAAGGGTTACATGGAATTCGGGACTATTGACATCGGACATCATGACTATTGATATCATCATCAATCACCACCGTCTTTTAACAATTTCCGATGACAACGTTAGCGACATTAAACAACTTCTTCAGGGTATCTTTGAACAGGCCCTTGAATGAATGGAAGTACCGGTCTGTCGAAAAAAGGCGACAGTACTTAGGAGTATGTAGTCCTCATTCCAATTTCGTTCCTTCTTCGATCCCGACCCCTTCGAGAGCTGAAGAAGACCACCAAAGAAGTTTAATGATTCCCACATAACTAGGCGTCACTTGGACGACAACGAGTGCCTTTTAAAAGATCCACCTCGAAAGCAGAAAAATGTAATGTAATGTTAAGTCCTTAACGATGACGACCGGCAAAGCTTTCTATTAAACGGAGGCTGATCAAGTTGCCAACCCTAGAGCTGGGTCTTCTCCGGTGGTCTATACGCCGCTTACGAGCACCTGTAGGTACCAGGCTGCACAATAACTACTCAGTCAGGACTTTATACCGCCACGACATGATAACCTTACTGTGATGTAACGTGATACTGAAGTTATCATGTTACATCACTGATGTTACATTACATTATGATACTTAAGCTATCAGGTTACATTACTTTTGAGAATGAAGAAATTAGATGAGGAATTTGTATGATGTCTTTCAAATTTTATAATTTTCCAATTTTCACAATACAAAAACCTAACATTTTTTTTTATAATTGAACCTGGCGATAAGGCAGATGGGCTACCTGATGGAAAGTAGTCACCGTCGCCTATGGACGTTTGCATCATCAGAGGAGTTGCCAATGCATCGCCGGCTTTAAAGGAGAGCTCTTTTCGCACCTTTTTTGAAGAGCCCTATGTCATAACGCTCCGGGAATACTTCAGAAGGAAGCTCCTGACCAGTCCAGATAAACAGATTTTGTCAGAACTATTTTGTAAAGGACCTACTTTACCAAAAGACTTGTGACGTATTTTAAGTACAGTTCTTGTATCTAGAGAACGTAATTTGGAATTCCAGTTGATGAACGCTGAACGGTGGTATTTAATAAATATTTTAACAAATTTTTGCAACAATACCAATGTAACAAAAATCAAACAGAAGGTAAGGTAAATAACCTATAAAATACAGTCGCTTACTAATCCGCCATGGATGGATGTTTGTACTGGTTTTTTCATCGGCCATTTTTTCTTGTGTTTTTTAAAACAAGTCGTGAGACCGGACCGAAACATAAAAATGCAACGCGCGTAGACTCGAAGACACCGTCGTTGATTTCTAATTCTGTTCGTTCTCTTTTCAAAGTATTCAAATTGATTTTCAACTGCTTGTGTACTTATATAAGTGGTTTGTTTCATGCCAGTAATGTTGTAAAGAATGTCTATGGTCTGCGAACGATGTTCCATTTCCAAAGTGCGACAAGAATTATTTATAAAATAATAATATTACGACCAAACTTTAATGGATATACAATGTCATGGAATTTTAAAGGATTAATTATCTTTCCATAAACATGCGTATTTTATTGGGGACATGCACACTTCAATTAAAAGTCGAACCATCGTTTTTTAGACTTTATAAAACTAAATATAATCTTAAGCCCTTTTATCTTAAACAATTTGATGCGTTAAAACATAAAAATAATCATTTTGCAGTATGTGGACAGAGAGATAAAAATATTTTACTAGAATTGAACGATAATGTCTTGATCATGGACCCGATTTATTGGGAACTAGTTATATGACTCGAATAGATGATACTCAACCAACCCTTTAAAAGATGGTCAAAAAAGATTTACGGTTTTCTTTCGACTAACGACATCTCAATTTAAAAAAAGTTGTCATAGCAACACGACGCGGCATTTCCGAGAAGCTCCGACTCGAATACGTCTTGTGCATTACTATGACATAACTGAAACGTAATAACCGCTGGGTTGAAATCACGGAATTGTGTTCCAACGCTTTGAACAACAGAGCTTATAATAATTTGATACTTAAAATAGTATTGCACGGACTAATAGGGCACTTATGTCGATAGCTTCAGCGAAGATCGAGTATTGAGGCGTTTAAGGCTTTTTTAGTTGAGAGCCAGTTGTAAAAGGAATAGAAAGGTAATCTCAGCGATGATGAGACGCGGCGGGGGATTCTGAGCTTTTTGTCGTCAGTGTAAAGGATGTATTTATTTGTGACGTATGAAGGCATTTCGCGAGGGGCCGAGGGGGTACCGGTTGCAGGTTTGACGGGTTCCGTGTTACTCACAGCGCCCCCTCCTCCCCGGTGCGCAGGCGCAGGCTACCCGTCTCGCCCGAAGTAATTATGTGGATTAAATGAGCGTGCGCCGTCAAATTTAGGATCATCCGATTTATTTTGTTACTTGAGATTGGTGGAGATTTATGTTTACTTCCTACTTGATAATTATACGCACTTGTGTTAAGATGAATAAGATGGTTCACCATATTGCCACTTATTATTAGTTCTACTGATATATCGATTTATAGTTCTTGTTACGGGGTGGTAAGCGTTCCAACTTACACTCTTAGGTAGACTGTAGGCTCGTTTGCTACTATTTGTATTATTACTATTGGTATTTCCTTTAAGTACGCGTCTATGATGATCGATCGACTTCAAGTCAGGAACGCAGACTCTAGCTGTGGCTAATCTGGCTGTATCTGGCGTCTCTTACCGAACATAAACAGCGGAGACCAGTGATCACATGGCATCAAATAAGCTACATATTTGCAAAAAACATTTAATGAAACTTAAAACAATTTAAAAAATATTCTGTTATATAAACAATGGAAACCATAATCTGATAAAATGATGAACCATATTATGTTATACTTAGTCAATGTTTTATATATCTACTGAACACATACTTATCTACTTACATATAAAATTTACTATAACTACGTATCGTAACTCGAAATCCTTGTAACAGATCTGTGTCCTACTTAAAATTGAAACATATTGCGAACTTTACATCAAAACTTTAATAATTGGAACTGTAAAAGTTTACATAACATGAAAGATGAGGCAATCAAGTGGTGATGGAATCCAAGGAATTTACTAGTTTTGGTCACCAATTCATTTTTGATTTAGATTTTTATCATCCGCCTCAGTATCTATATATTAATACTTGTACTAGATAACTTGAAAATTATGATTTATTTAAATTTGAGAAATATTCGATTTTATTATGAAATTTAGTTTTTTAATTTAAATTACCGTCGAATTACACCGCAGAGACGGGTGTCGAGTCAAGTAAAATCTTAGTTATTTTAAATAAACTGGAAACAGCAAAACAGCATTCTAAAGACCACTTAATAAATAAAAAAACCAATGGTATCGCTTAATCGTTACATAAAAAGTCCTACCATATTTTTACGTATATTTCGAGTATGAAAATCTTAAAATAAACTATTGTTTCGCTACACTATTTCTCCTGAACCTAATCCCTTGTTCTTAAAAAGTTATAAACCAACTATTTTTTTGTCTAACAATGCGACCATGAGGCGCTTACGAAACATTATTGTAGTGATATTATTTGCTAATTCACAGAAGATTAATTATTTTTATTTATTTTTGGATGGATCGTTAATGAAGATAGAACGTGGTTAGAAAAAGGTCTTGAATCCTCTTCATCCGTTCCTATTAACAACAATTCCGTCAACAGCTATTACCACTACCACTCTTCATTCAACCGCAATGGTTTACCAGGTGGTAGAATCAGCGTAGTTCAACCTAGGGGGTACCACCGCCACACTTATATCTAGCGTATAGCAGTTCTTGCGTTTCGATGGAAGGGTGTGGTGGCTGGCACATTATTATATAAGGCGACCATCATAGTCCACGGGAGTAGCAGCTCATCTGTTGTTGACTTCAGATAGAACCCATGTTCTATGTGATGTTTCTTACAGATGTCCATGGGTGTCAGCAACTACACACCTGATAGTGTGTAGTTATTAAAGTTGTAGTAAATTGTACCAATTGAACATAAGTTAGACTGCATGCTCGTTTGCTACTTAAATTTTATACAAAATGCATACTTTCTGTTGTTTAAAGTCTTAAAATGTCATATTTTATGGAAACAGCGGAATATTATTATCAAAACCGCTCCCTTGCAATTAGCTGCTCGTAATCGAATAGGTGCGGCTGCTCAACTTGATAATCATCTCTTTGTTGTAATTGTTATGATTCACGTTGATATGCACTTGATAACAATGACTTCAGCCTCTGATTAGAACGAAAGTCGTCACGTAAATGCAATTTGTTGGAATTGTTGAATATTATCCTTAACTTCATTTACTCGGAACTATTTTGAAATCTTTAATAAGTACCTCCCTAGATAAATTGACATCCTTGTTAACCTATAATAGACATAGCATTGTCACTATTTACAATTAAAAGAACAATTTGTAGAAAGACCTAACAGTTGTCTCAAAAGGATAAGTACTTATCGATAATAGAGATAATTAAGTCATATTAATTAATTCACAATTATGAGCACAGTTTCTAGAAAGATCAATTACGATTGTTTTCATGGAAATTCTTTTCACTTTTGAGATCGGTTTGTGGGGTTATCCTACCCATCGTGGAATAAACTAGGCTATGTAGATTAAATATTTTTATACAAGCATGAATGCGAATAAATCCAATAAGTAATAACTACATAGTAAGCTTAAGGCTTTAAGGTACTAGTCCATAATAATATAATAATAAACACGTTTATTGCCTTAAATATGACACTGAAAACATAACAACATATATTACTAGAAAGAATCTTAAAACAAATATAAACTTATATAATTTAACAAGGGTAAAACAGAATTGAGAGACAAATAAAAACAAATGGCATAATGAACAAAATGTTTTGAGATTATACTAGGCAATAGGACTCAGCTTTTGCCATCACAAGGATTAATCCCATGGAGAGCTGTTTTTCAGCCACTCCCTCCTTCCTGTATGCGGGAAGTATGGAGGTGAATGGGTTCCCCAACCATAAGTTGATTTTTCAAAAATGACATTGTAATATAAGATAAAGTAACAGACAAAACATGTTAAGAACAAACAAACAAACAAACAAATCAAGAACACAATTAGCGATTTTAGTAAACGTTAGACACATCTCTTTTCAGCCCGTAATAATCCATTGCTGAATAGGCCTCTTCCAAGGCGCGCCACTAAGCCCGTTTACGGCTTGTCGTAAAACATTAAAAACATAAAACATAGTCAAGCCAAGCCATTTCTACAGAAAATCATGCTTTCATTCATATGTTTAAAGTAATTATTCAAGTAAAGATTTATCTTATAGTTCAGCAATCTTAAATGTTAAGGTATATTGCCACAAAACCATATCACATATAACTGCATAATTTACAAATTAATGTTGAAGGAAATCACATTTAGGGAACCTAATTCAGAAATGTAGAATACCGCGATTACCATTGTGGATATTTCAAAATTGTTTATCAGCGTGTCACTCAGATCTTACGGCTGTAAAGTGGCATTAAGGTGTCACAAAACATTATCGGTAAACCCGTTGATACCACATCAATTTATTTCAATCATAAATTCTGTCGGTATCGGACTTTGATCTTAAAACTGGGACGGGTTCTTCTAGCAAGAATGTAACCATGTTTTTATCTATGACGCGTTCACACCTAATTAAATGCCAAGCCATGTTCGATGGTTCGTTTTCAGTTAAGCAAAAGACAGAAAAAATGTACGCGACAAATACTCGTTAGTATACAACCGCATTACTTTTGGGAAGTCGGTTATAAAAATGATGTTATTTATCTCTTTGGTGAATGAGATATTATTACTTAAATATGAGTAGATAATGCATAGGAGGTATTAAATTTTTGATCGTATTCCTAAACTCCTTGAATGTTTAACAAAATGTACCCAATTAGGTACCTGCTATAGATATTTATACTGTCTTCTTAATTAAGAAATGTGCGTGGAACTGCTGTTAGAAGCTGTAAATAGTTCCACTGACTTTATATCGAATGTCTTACATCTAAAGTTATATAATTTATGTAAGGTACCTGAAACACCATAATTACTTCCTATTATTATGCATACTAAATGATTGTATTATTTATTTTTAATTCGGCATTTTGTTTCTTTTTAAATTTAAGTTATTATTTTGTATATACATATAATTATGTTAATTTATATTATATTAATTTAATTTTAATTATTTCATATTTTGTCCTATTCAAATTAATAAATTATTAAAAAATGATTGTTGCCAAGCAAAATAGCACATCATATATACTTCGAGACAATATTATGTACGTTATTGTTATACTATGTATATTATAATACGATCAATCAATTCTCTGTAGATTCAACTTATCAAAAGATGACGAAACCTACCTACTACTTATTATTGCCTACCTATTATTGTTATTTTTAATAAATTGATACGCTAGTAGTTTTATTTGCATTTTGTTATTTTTTTTCGCTTATCTGTGGGGATAGTCATCCTCTATATCAGTTGAAGGTTGCATCATACGACCGCTATTTCTGCGACCGATCGGCCACCAAGTCAATTGTGACATATTTTTCATCCGGGAGTTGAAAATATTATCTAATAATCCTTTATATTGCCATTATTAACGTTATCTCTAAAACACTTGGGTTGGTATTTAAGACACCAATAAATATATTAATCCTGACTTACTTTTAACTAATTTATTTATTGCGTTTAATTGCCGCTACTTATCTAAATCTATACATTGATACGTGCAACAAATTTAAAATGTTGAAAATTAATTAATCCATTGACTTGAGAACGGTTAATTATATAGCACACCTATATTGTTTTCTGTTATTTCGTAATCAAGAAAAAAAATGTTAGGAAGTAATACTATTAATGTGTTGCCAAGCATGGCTCATGTCATCGAGTTGCTGCTTCGGATTTAAGAAGAAAATTAGGTAGGTATGTATCAATGGGTGTTCGAGAATCAAATTGACCTTCTTCACTGAATAGATTCTTCTTGTCCTCGTTTGCCCTGGAAAAATCATAGAGGCGCCTTCACATTAGGTCGCAAGAAGTGCGGCCGCAGCGCTTCAGCCGTGCGAATGCAGCGAAACCTTTTTTATTACAACTATAGCTTCGAGATTTTTTTAGATTAGTGTGAAGCTTTGTATTTCAATGATAGAAATAGTCATTAATAATACTAAATAATGAATAATAATTTCAATAATAAGAAAGCATCCGCTGTAGTCGCGCGACTGACATGCTGCGGCTGCACTACTTGCGATCTATGTGATAAAACATTAATTTTTAATGTTTTATCACTACATAGTATTATAACAAAATTGCTTTCCGCGGTCTGTCCCTATGTATGCTTAAATCTTTAAAACTATGCTACGGATTTTAATGCAGTTTTTTAATAGCTAGAGTAATTCAAGAGAAATATTTTTATACAATAAATGCATAACATAGTAGAGAAACACTGATAATTTTAGATTATTGACTTCTAGGCGCATCAAAGTTCGCCGGGTAAACTAGTTAATTCATATATTGTTGCAAATCTGAGCAACTGGCTCACAAAATATACCTTTTTTTTTTGTTTTCGAGGGGGAAACCTTCCAAAGGTACCCGACGCCGTGGGAGCGACGCAGGGTTATGTGGGATTTTTACCGCACTAAAACCCCCCCGGTGGCCGTCCTCAGCGCTGAAAAGGAGGACTCCGGGATCTCGAGACGACTTCAACCGGAATCCTCCGAGCGCGCTGCCCCGTCGGGCTCCTCCCAGATGGGTGGCTGGGCCCACCGCTCCGTCTAGTCTTTACGACGGAATCGACCACACATACCGCCGTCTCACAAAATATACCTATACGAGATATTTCTGAACACAGAAATAGCGGCATTTTGTAATGTTTATTTGAAGTGTGACTAATATTTATGTACCTAGCAGGTACGTCGCATTCCGGCATGTACCTATAACAACAAATTTAACATTTAATTACTAGTACAGAGACAATTATTTATATGCGCAAAATTTTCCTCTTGTAATTACACAAAATTAAATGTCGGCGTTTAAACAAAGGTTAATGGGTTAATGACAGCGCTTATTAAGTAATAAAATATTATTATAGAATGTCACGAGGTGTATATTTATTTAATTAGACGTGTTTTAACTTTAGTTAACACGATAAATTATTGTCATATTAGTTTATGTGTTATCATTTAATAGTTGACCCGGCGAACTTCGTTAGGCTTAAAAGTCAAAAATCGAAAATTTACAGTGTTTTTCCACTATATTATGCATGTATTATACATAAACCTTCCTCTTGAATCACTCTATCTATTAAAAAAAAACATGCGTGCGTACAAAGTACACATGTCAGAAGTGAAACTTCTTTGGCGAACTAATTTATAAATCTTGTTTATATTTATACAAATCTAAAACTTTAAATTTCCAAGATTAAGAGGAAGGGAAAAAGGCGTGATACGACGTTCGCTCTGTCTCACTTTTTCTCTCAATCTTTCTCACTCGCTTACTCTAGCGATGGGCAAGTCGAGTAAATTTACTCGAGTAAGTCGACTTGCAACCCGAACGAGTAAAGTCGACTTGAACTTTTATGAACTCGAGTAAACTCGGCCGACTTGAGTGGGCGAGTCGAGTAAATTTACTCGAGTATGTCGACTTGCAACCGGAACTAGTAAAGTCGACTTGCACTTTTATGAACTCGAGTAAACTCAGCCGACTTCGGTTTAACGCGGTCTTACTCGTCGGGTCGAGTCGCATGTCGTCGGCTCATCGTCGTATCACAAGTCAAGTCGCTATTGTTCGTTGATCGACTTGTTCGTTGAGTAAAATCCGTCACGTCGGCTAGTCGGCATGCAACTCGCCGTCGCCATGCATTCGACTTGTAAAATGTGTTAAGACGTTAAAGTTCGACTTGTTTGAATGTATTTACTCAGTTCGTAAGTTTCTGTTTCCGAGTTGTGAAGTAGTTACATAATGTTATGTATACCTACTATACATAACATTATGTAACTACTTGGACACAAATTGTTAACAATTTGGGATTACGTTTGTTCGATTACTCGAACGTCGACTTGTAAAAAGTGTTACTCGGCCCATGGCTTCGAGTAAAGTCGAGTTGCAACTCGAGTAATCTGTTACGTTTGTTCGAGTAAGTCGACTTGTAAAAAGTGTTACTTGGCCGATGGCGTCGAGTAAAGTTGACTTGCAACTCGAGTAAACTGTTACGTTTGTTCGAGTAAGTCGACTTGTAAAAAGTGTTACTCGGCCGATGGCGTCGAGTAAAGTCGACTTGCAACTCGAGTAAACTGTTACGTTTGTTCGAGTAAGTCGACTTGTAAAAAGTGTTACTCGGCCGATGGCGTCGAGTAAAGTCGACTTGCAACTCGAGTAAACTGTTACGATTGTTCGAGTAAGTCGACTTGTAAAAAGTGTTACTCGGCCCATCGCTACCCTACTCTCACTCCACGGCTAGTTGCTCATGCTACGTTCGCCCTGTCTTACTCTCTCTCAATCGGTCTCGATCACTCTCTCTCACTCTTTTCCGACACTTCCGTTGCATACCGGCGTGACGTTTCATCTGTAAAAATTTTACCCTCATGCGCCTAAAGAAGTTTCACTTCAAAAAAAACTGTATTAAAATCCATAGCATAGTTTAAAAGATCTAAGCGTACATATGGACATACAGCTGGGAGCGACTTTGTTTTATACTATGTAGTGATTTATGTGTCACTAAGTAATTCCAGCGGCTTCGCTCACTTCAACCACGATAATGTGTGACGACTATGTTTTAATCTTTGCATGAAAGAGTAACAAGCACACCTAACAAAACTTTCCCATCTACAACATTTATAGGAATAATATGTTATGTACGTATAGATGACTAGGTACGTAGTACATACGAGGATAGTACGATACGGAGGTTGACAGTACAGTTTAGTCGGGGAGGTAGGTAAGGTGCGGTGAGCAGTTCACGCCCACCAGCTCTTCCCTGGTGGGCTGGGCGGGAACTGCTCACCGTCCTTCCCTATGGGGCAACACACTGAGGACACCGGTGGCGGTCAGTTGGAGTTCCCGGAGTCCTTTTCGCAGCGCCGAGGTCGGCCACCGGGGGGGTTTTAGTGCGGTAAGAATCCCACATAACCCGCGTCGCTCCCACGACGTCGGGTGCTTTTTGAAAGTTCGAAAGTCCTCGAAAAAAAAAAGTCCACGGTAATAGCATGTAATATACACGCACGTATTTTAAAGTGAAGCAGTACCCTTAGTATGGGTAAGCTTATAAAATTCCCCAATACAACCCTTGTTTAAGTATTCTCTCATACATTACAGTACAGGTAGGTACATTGCAAGGTTACCTCTTTCTGTCATAATTCGCAAAATAAACAACCGAAACTATAAATAATGCAAATATAAATAATGGACGCAAATAGAAAAGATGGACTAAAACTTAAACAATGGCTAATTGTTTAAAGGAAACATAATAAAAACGTAGGTACCTACTAAGCTTACAGTTCATGCGTTGCATTAGAAGGATAGAGATATCTGCGGCAATGACCACACATATCTACCATCAGACAGACTACATGCTCGTTTGCTACTTCAGTTTTACTAAAAAATAATATCGTATCGTATCATTATTGTCCATTATTGTCCCACTGCTGTCCACGTGTCTTCTCTCAGAATGAGAGAGTTTTAGGTCATAGTTCACCGCGCTCGCCAAGTGCGAATTGGTAGAATTCACATACCTCCGAGAACTTTTTTTAAAGAACTCTCGGGTGTGTAGGTTTCATCACGATGTTTTCCTTCACCGAAAAGCAGTGATAATTAATTTCTAATAAGCACTTAAATCAGTAGTGCGTGCCGAGTTTGAACTTCGGACCTCCCAATTGAGAGGGCAAGTTTCATCCATTAGGCTATCACTGCTCTAGTAATAGTATATTTTTTAAAGTATCTTTTTGTAGTTTAAGCTATTAGTAAGCTTTGTAGTTAAGTATTTGCTTAAATTCCGAGCATTTTAGTGTTTTCGAGATGTTGTTATAAGGATGTGGTGACCAGCCAATAAATTTAATAGATACTTTAGTTAGTTGTCTATAAAACGCTATCCTTGGGTGGCAATAATCGTTTTAAATGCGGTGGAGTGCGCATACGCTTCTAACCCAGAACCCACAAACATCTACAAAGTTGGGTTGCAGCGGCCGAGAATGACCGCCAATGGCAAAATTTTATGAACACATCCTTTCGTCAGAGAGCACATTAAACCGTCAGTTCCTGTGACCATAATTAGATAGCAGTCGTTAAACCTTGTTTGCTTTATGGTCAGGACATCTGACGTCTTTCACCTTTTCCTAAACATTTATAACTTTTTTATAAGATTGACCTAACTTTCATTACCATGTAAAAAAACATGATTGTAATTATATTATAAAAATGGATATAAATAAGAAAAAAGATAAACCCGCTGAGTTTCTTGCCGGATCTTCTCAGTTGAGGTCGCATTCCGATCCGGTGGTAGTGTAAGAAAAAAATGTATTGGCAATTTGTAAGTGCCCCCGTAGGCCTATACAAAATAAAGACATTTCAAGTAGCAAACGAGCATGCAATCACATTACATCTGTAAGCAAAAAATAAAAATGTGTGCGTGTACTAGCGTACACTCGTAAGAAGTGAAACTTCTTTATGACGTTATTTTTCAAAAAATAATTTACTATATGCAACTTTACAGAAATTGGTTAAATAAAGTTAAATTAGATAAAGTTTAATAAAAGGCTTTTATTAAACTTTATCTAATAATCTAATCTATAATAATCTATCTAATATCACGCGTGGTAGGGATAAGAAAAATATGGCGCGTAACTGAAAAAAAAAGATGGCGTGTAACAGAAAAAGATGGCGCGTAACAGAAAAAGATGGCGCGTAACGAAAAAATGTTACACTATTTTTTTTCCAACCCCGATAAAGAAGTTTCACTTCAACAAGAACTGCTTCCCGCTAGAAACAGGTCTGGTGGTGGTATCTCCCCTATGGAGCCATAGTCTTATAATAATGACGAAATCTTCAACAAATTTAATAGTATAATAACAAGAACCCTGGTTTTATCTAAAGCTTAACCAGTTCTTAGTCAGTTCAAAATTGCTAGTCATTGTGACGCTTTCTTGGACTTTTGACTGAAGAAGCAATAAGGATAAACAGCAGGAACTAACCTCAATTTTGATTTTGTATTAACCAAAACGTATAGTATTCGTTTGCTATGATTCATGGCAAACACACACACTTAAAGTTAACATAAAATTAATTATTGGAACTTTAAAACCCTTTTGATAATTACAAACCAATGCACTATATGCATTAGAAGAGTCGCCTGTTACGTAAACGTCTTTATACGCATTTTAGAAAAAGGAAAATGAAGGAACGTAAAAAATGGACCGTCGAAGAACCTATTCGTATAGTGGATATACACACTTACACGCTTTCTACACTCATAGACCCACACTAGGATTTTCTCCTGTGTTATGGGTGCCATGGACACACACAAGACAAAAACACAAAAACCCAGACCCAGAACATGAATCTAAACTCATCATTCAGATACCTGTCTGGCCGGGAATCGAACCCGGTTTGATGGAACTTCATTCTTAAAAGAGTGTTACAATGGAGGACAGGCGTCGTGCAAACGTTTATTCGGCAAATCGGACCACGAAGGATGTTTTACCTATAATATATCAGCAAACGACCATAGCAAATAACCACTTGATGGATAACGACAACTGCCCGTCTGAGATTAAACCCTTATAAGATTAGCTACTGTTTTGAGGTTATTGGTGCCAGAAGGCCACAGAAGTGTAGCTTAACCTAAGGACTAAGAACACAAGAGCACTTAACACTACGTTGTAAGACAGACAGAATGTGATAGAAAAAGAGACACACGAGCCATTGGTTCTTAGGCCTCAAGAAATAAGGCCATATTCACCTCAGTTATCACAAGTCTCTTATTTAGGCCAATGCAAAATCCAGGAGCAACCTTTTATCTTAAATTAGTTGACCCGGCGAACTTCGTTCCGCCTAAATCTAAAATTATCTGGGTTCGTCATCTATATTATGCATGTATTACACATATCCTCCTTTTGATCACTCTATCTACTAAAAAAAACTGCAATTTAATCTGTAACGTAGTTTTAAAGATCTAAGCACACATAGGGACAGGCAGCGCGAAGCGACTTTGTTTTAGGTATGTGGTGTTGTGAAGTAATAATGAAAATGGTACTATAAAAAGGAGAAAAAAACAATAACTTAACAATTACTAATCTGATTACATATAAAAAATCCAATCCGAATTATCTCAGTAGTGTAAGAAAAACAATGACACAACAAAATAGTTGACAGTTTCTAAGTTCCTCGGAGACCTTTTTAACCGACTTCCCAAAGGAAAGAGGTTATCTATTCGTCACGTATATATTTTTTTTTTTTTTTTTTTTATGTATGTTCGGGCGAAATGGCTAGAAATCGTCGACCTACCGACACGATTCATACGACATTGTATGCGGCTAGTTTCACAGGCAGTCCCATATTGAGGAAAATGAAAACCTTCCGCGGTTTTCCCGGAAAATTGGAAAATGTCGGTTTCTTAAAATGTTGAATAACTTGGGTGTTTATAAACCGATTTCCATTTTCTTTCTTTCATTTGATAGGAAATTTCGTCACGCAACTTTTTCTCTTGGACATGGGTATGCTGTGATGCTTAACTCTTTGAGTTATGGGGTGGAAACCACCACCACTCCTCAAGTTTTTTAGATAATTTGAGATAACTCGGCTTCTGCCGAATCGATTCTTATGAAACTTGGAATATGTATTATATATCTATGCTTATATAGGTTGACGAAAAATTTGACCTTCAACTCTTCGATCCTGATGATGCAGGATTACAGCTATCCTAAACTATAACATTAGCTATTTGGTGCTTACATATATTAAAATAAAGGCTTAATTTCAGTTTGACGACCCGCGTGGCGCAGCGGTAACATACCGGTCTGACACGCAGTGGGTCCCGGGTTCGAGATTAGATTCTTGTTCTGGGTCTGGGTGTTTGTGTATTCGTCTTTGTGTGTGTCCATGGCACCCACGACACAGGAGAAAATCCTACTGTGGGGCTATGAGTGTAGTAAGCGTAGTAAAGCGTAGTTATACACGTCAATTATTGATCAAAACAGGCCCTTTTCACAAGTCTCACACAAACAGTTAAGACCTAAGTTACGTATTCGGATTTCCCAATATGGCCCGCGAACATAACGGGCCTGCATAGTATCACAACCACATAAGGCACAAAACACATAAGGCAAGGCAATGGGAACGATATGTTTACCTTTGTCGTTGTCCCAATATGGTATCGGGACTAGATACACGATTCGTATACGATTAATGTACCAACTGCTTGTACGAGTCATAACGTAAATTTATACCAATACATAAAACCGTCTGAAGGTGGTAGAACCAGCGTAGTTCGACCGGGGAAGTACCACCGCCACAGCTATTCCTAGCGTGAAGCATTTCTTGCGTTTCGATGGAAGGGTGTGGATGCCGGCACATTTTTTATGAGGCGACCATCGTAGTCCTCGGGAGTAGCACCGCATCTGTGATTGACTTCAGATAGAACCCATGTTCTGTATGTAGTTGATTTACTTCAGTCAGGTAAAAAAAAAACACATTAAACTGTTATGATGATGTATTTATATTTAATTTTAAGGTAACTTCCATTTGGACTTATGTAACCGTACTAGTTACAAAAAAATTGTAATATGCCCGCTCATCTTACTTCACGACAGTTTTTAACAAGATGGTATTTTTAAAGATGAAGTAGCAAACGAGAATGTCCACCTGATGGTAAGTATCTGCGAGTCACGTCATACGGAACGAAGGTTTCATCTAAAGTCAATCACAGACACGTTGCTACTCCCAAGAACTAAGATCGCCTAGTATAAACGTGAGTCGGCAACCATATGGTATAACAAGTATAGTTCGACCGGGGAAGTACCACCACCACACCTATTTTTAGCGTGAAGCATTTCTTGCGCGAGATGGAAGGGTGTGGTTGCCGGCACACTTTCACATGAGACGACCAGTATAGTCCTCGGTAGTAGCAACGCGTCTGTGATTGACTTCAGATAGAACCCATGTTCTGTATGTAGTTGATTACAGATGTCCATGAGCACCACTTACCATCAGGTGGACTGCATGCTCGTTTGCTACCTCAGTCATATAATTAAAAAAAACCTTAAAGGATGTGGATTACTTTCTACCACGTTAGTCCTCGGTAGTAGCAATGCATCTGTGATTGCCTTCGGATAGAATTCCTGTTCTTTATGAAATTTCTTACAGATGTCCATAAGCGGCAGTAACTAAGTACTTACTGTCAATTGAGATGTACACTCGGTTGTTATTTCTATCTTACAAAAAAAGGTTAAAATTCGACTGCGTGATTCTATGACATATTATGATTTTGTATTAAATAATTCGTGTGTAATTATAATTATGTGTAGGTAAAATATTAGTCTAATTATGCCAGATTGCCTATCATTAACATATTATAAAATCAAATAATTAAAAATCAATTCAAAAGCGATAACGAAGTATTTAGAGATAGTAGGTACTATTTAATTAAGTTACGCAAAAAATATACCTACACTTTTTTCCGCCGACGTTTTTAGTATATTTTTTTAAACCCGAGAACCGAACACGTTAGACATGACCTTCGTAATTATAAACATTTTACATATAATATTAACTAATTAATTCCAAACTGCACCATATTGATTTAATTATTATTTTATTATGTAGAGGAAAACTGCATGGTAATAAGATATCTAGACCTCCCATTCAATGTGGTGACGATTTCGCCTGCTCATTCATAAATGAGACTTTATTAACCACAGCCGATGGAGGAAACATATTTATTAAATACATTTTTACCAGTTACTTTACTTTGAATATAAATAATATGTCTTACTTATAAACGGGACTTTACCCCAAGTTATCTGCTATATTTCAAAGAACAATTTGTTGTCCAATAAATGGAAATTAAGACTTGTGTAGCTAGTTTCATGCTAGCACCTTTTAAAGGCAAATTAAAGCATCGTCTTCTCCAATTTTCTGTTTGTAAAAAGGGGAAAACGGAAATTATATTTAGGAGATAACATTTAGGAAAATTATTATATGTAGAAAGAGCAGTCAAGAATTTTTATTTTATTTATTATTTATATTGTTTCTAGATTTTTATTAGAATTTTTATCTTCTCATAAGTTTCAATTTTATAAATCGTATTTAGTCTTTCAGAGATCGGATCGGTTGCAGGATAACATTGTAATTAATATAACATCAGCTTTCTGGCTGCAGGAGATAATTTCTTAATTACGATGTTAGATATTTATTAATAGTACATCTTAAAACCCTCGATCAAGGAATATAAAGTAAAGCTATAAGCATAGAATTTGTTCAGAAGCAGAAGGTGAAATTTTGAATCAATAAGACACCTAGATACTTATAATACAGATGAAGCCTTGAGAATAGCATACTGGGCGATATCACGTATCACATACACTCCAACTGATGGTCATATCAAAAAATGATATAGATAAGATTGTTTCGTTTCGTCGTTCTTTAAAATCATGTTGATATGTAATCATTGCTTGCAATTTTGTTCCAGTACTAAACCCCTGTCTTAAAGAAGACAAATCAATCCTATTTAAAATCTTAGCACTACTTCCAGTAAGAACTAAGGAGGCACTAGACACATGCATTTGCTGCTATATCCAGATACACTTTCACATGAGGCGACCGTCATAGTCCTCGGGAGTAGCAACGCATCTGTGATTGACTTCAGATGGAACCCATGTTCTGTATGTAGTTGTTTACATATGTCCATGGGCGGAAGTGACCACTTACCATCAGGTGGACTGCATGCTCGTTTGCTACTTCAGTCAGATAAAAAACCTTTTAATTGAGTTTTTAAGTAATTTGAAGTTGATTACACCAAAACTATTTCTTCTTTACCCGTCTTCCCTTTAGCGGCGACTAATGTACAAGAGATAGAGAGAAACGTCTTCATAAGATCAACATACACTGCGGTTACCAAAATGCTCTTGACGTGACGTGCACAGGCGTGAGGATTATTGCCAAAACCCTCACAGAGGCCTATGACCAGTGAACCTCAAATAACTAATTCATGAATGGATTACAGCAAAACTACTTACACCATTCTGTTTTTACCACCCAGATCTGGAGGTTAGTAAAACCTTCTGGAGTATGATTCACACAGAAGAAATAAACGACAATTTCATATTTCAATTCCAGCAAAGCAACGCCACATCTAATCGTTCGTCCGGGTTTTAGTTTTTAAGGATATATTAATACAGAAAATGTTATCTTATTAATATTTTTAATGTGAAAGTTTGTGACGATGTATATGTGTTATTCTTTCACGCAAAAACCTCAGATCAAATTTCGCAGTAATTATGTACATACAGTTTATGGTCTAGATTACAGTAGTAACGTAGGGAGTGGAGCTCAGGAACGAGCTAAAGAAACTAAAGCGTTCCAAGAAAAGCAGTCTTTCCCTATTGGGGTTGGCTGCAGTTGTTCATTAGCTTCAATGACTTCGGCATTCGGCAGGCTGACTTTTATTTATTACTAGCTGAACGCGTTATTAAAATCGACGTATCGATTGTCCCGTGATATTATCCCACAGTTAAAAGTAGCCTATATGTTAATCCAAAGTAGCAGCTAACTCCCTATCATATTTTATGAATATCGCTTCAGCCGTTTAGACGTGAAGAAGTAACAAACATACATACACACTCACATACTTTCACCTTTTTATTATTATAGTATATAGTGTGATATAATTTTCATGCCAATACCAAACAACAACGCGCTCGATGCGAATTTGCACGTCAACTTATAACTTACTCATTATTGCCTACGTGCTTTGTGGCGGGGATTCCTTATTATTTTTCCCGAAGCTCTCATGTATGCCAAATTACCGTCTTAAAGATGGTAAAACCCTTTGTGGTTCGACTCTAGAGTCATTATTATTTTTTATTATTCCTGTCTAACTAACAGCAGCGTAAACCTCTAGTGGGTAAGACAAACAGGGAGACACTTCTAAGGTATTACAATTTGCTAAAGCATAGCAAATGCATCTGGGGCCAACCTTAGATGAGATTCTAATCTTATCTTGAATGCAGATACCCATGGATGACTGTGGCCACTTACCGTCAGATGGACTAAAAAAATCTCATATGCTTCTCCTGTATTATGAAGAATGGAATACTTGATAACATTTTTATTAAATTTTATTAGATAACAAAGATTTTGCCATGTTTACCAGTATTTTAAAGGAAAAATATTCCTTATAATCTGCAGTCAAAACTTTTTAACAATTCACAGAACATTACTCATTGCGTTGCGTTCGACACACTCATAATACGTTAGTTGTAAAAATTTAAATACCTAGGTATTGGTGGCAAACAAAGAGATAAGTTATCTCCTTATGCCGGTTAGTCAAACAATCTAAGCGGAAATATCTATCATTTATATTCATTGAATTTTGGCAAGCGAGTTACATTACAATAGTGAATCTTCTTTTACTGCGGTCACCAACATGCTTGCCAGACGCGGTATCGATTGACAAAACCAGTAGAACAATAGTCCACAAAGGTCTGATGGGAAGGAAGGATGGATAGATTGTATTTTCTAGTTTTCCAGTACTAGTTTCTGCCTCAGTCACGGAATTTATACGTTTTAATATGTAATGGGTTCTCATGATATGCGATTTTTTAATTACTTATTGCCGTTATGCTTCTTTTGCTTTCAGTCTTTGTTGTTATAAAGGTCCATAATACTAGGAAATTCTGTTAACATATATATTTTCACAAGTTTTTATAAGTAGATTTTCACAAGATTTTAAAGAGAGCATAACATTCGATTAGGCTACTTTTTTCGGTTATTTCTAATGTTTCAAACTCTTAAGAAATAGGACTGCGGGACTTTATGGCAGAACTTTTCTATTTTGAATTAGTCCCCGTCACACCAGTGCAGAATTTAATGGAGACATGTGTTGCTTTTAAAATAAAATCATACTACCCAAGATGTTTTTTCAGCCTTCCATCAGAAAACATTACCAGTATCGAGAAGCTTCTCTTATATGGAGATAGGTACCTACTATCCTATGTTTAGAATAAGATTGAAGTACCTACTAAAAGTACATATCGTCCACCTGATTTTCAATTTTTCACCACATTGCCACCCATAAACATCTGCAAACAACTTCATATATCTAGCCGTCATATAAAACTATAACGAAGAGAAATTTAATAAATACTTACGCATATTATTGTGTAGCATTAAGTATACTAATAGAACACGTTTAATAAAAACGGCATTCCTACTATAGGTAATGGCAAGTAATTAAACGAGGAAATTATAAACATTTTATACTGTTATGAAATTAACAATCTTCCGTTAGAATTTCGTAATATTTTCTGTATTTATAAATATATATTGATAATAAAACTTAGTAGGTAAGTACTTATTTATTTGCAAAGTACCTACCTATTATTGTGTTTATCTGTCGTCATAAGAAATAATATAGTAAACATTGATAGCTTTTGAACTTTGTTCATCATTACCAAGGTCTGGCACGTTGTGTTCAACAAGATAATCCATTATCTTACCTTAGTTACCATTTAAGGGAATTAGTAGATACAAGAAGGGTAGTTAATAATTATTATTTTTATTCTTTGCGGCAACGTAATCATTTACGTAAAAACTTACAAAAAGTGTCTTTTAGAACCTGTTAAGAATACAACTAATGTTCTATGTTCATTATTTAAATAGGATTGCTTCGACATATAAATAGGTTTGCAATAGAAACCGCAGGGGGTGCATTTATTTTATTCCCGCGCGCATGACGCTTTCGCAATCCATAATACTTATTTCGATCTCCAGATTGCAAATGTGCCTTACGGACGCTAATGACTAACTTACTAATGCTCACATATGTATATGTTATGAAATTTGATTTATAATATGAAAACAATGATACCATCTTGGTTTATAACTGAGACTTACGTATGTTTCTCAAGTAATGAATACGCATTACTTCTTAATTATCCTTAGTGTTTATTAATTAGAAACGTATTAAAGTTTCGACTAAGGAAATAAATATGAATAATATCGGATGAGCTGCGTCAGTAATGGGATCCGTCGGAGGCTCGGCTCTCTGCCAGCGTCCGCGCTCGTTAAGTGATGCAATCAATAGATAAGTTCGTATTTAATTGTACTCGCAGTCCGTAATGCTGCGAGTAATTTCAATGCTTGTTTTGAGATGTGTAGCCGCTGGCGACGGCTACCAGATGACGCCACGAATATAGGTGGAAATAGGGTCAGTGCTGTGTCGTTGATCCGAGGCGCGGAGACTGCGACTGCGTGCGCGGAGGGGGCGCTCCACGCGCCCTCCCCGCGCCCCGCCGCTCGCGCCCCTCATCGAGCCTCGCCCCGCCACTCCCGCCAGCATTCCGCACTCAACGCGAGGGCGAAGCGCACGCCCGACTCTTCGATTACCGCGACCGACGCGCCGCGCGCCCGCGGCAAGCTCACCCGCCATGTTTGACGTTTTCGGCTCCGTGAAGGGCCTTCTCAAGCTCGATTCGGTGTGCATCGACAACAATGTGTTTCGCCTCCACTACAAAGCCACCGTGATCATCCTGATCGCGTTCTCGCTGCTCGTCACCTCGCGACAGTACATCGGTGACCCCATCGACTGCATCGTCGACGAAATACCGTACGCCGTCATGGATACCTACTGCTGGATCTACTCTACTTTCACCATCCCCAACCGGCTCGTGGGCCGCGTCGGCAAGGATATGGTGCAACCCGGCGTAGCGTCGCACGTCGACGGTCAGGACGAGATCAAATATCACAAATACTACCAGTGGGTGTGTTTTGTGCTGTTCTTCCAAGCGATCCTGTTCTATGTACCGCGCTACCTTTGGAAAACGTGGGAAGGTGGTCGGGTGAAGATGTTAGTGCTCGACTTGAACTGTCCTGTGGTCGGCGAGGAATGCAAAGCGGACCGCAAGAAGCTGCTCGTAGACTATTTCTATACTAATTTACATACGCAGAACTTTTACGCCTTCCGATTCTTTATCTGTGAGGTATTAAATTTTATCAACGTCGTCGGCCAAATATACTTCATGGATTTCTTTTTGGATGGTGAATTTTCCACATACGGACGTGACGTGGTCCGCTTCACAGAAATGGAGCCGGAAGACCGCGAAGATCCGATGGCGCGGGTGTTCCCTAAAGTGACTAAATGTACCTTCCACAAATACGGTCCATCGGGAACCGTGCAGAAGTTCGACGGACTCTGCGTTCTACCGTTGAACATAGTCAACGAGAAGATCTACGTGTTCCTGTGGTTCTGGTTCGTGATCCTGTCGATTTTAAGTGGAGTCTCATTGATCTACCGCGCGGCCGTCGTCGCAGGCCCGCGCGTGCGCCTGTATCTGCTGCGTGCGCGCAGCCGCCTCGCTCCTCAGGAGCAAGTCGAGACCGTGGCGCGCAAGCTGCAGATCGGCGATTGGTTCGTGCTGTATCAACTCGGGAAGAACATCGACCCACTAATCTACAAGGAACTGATGGGAGACTTAGCTAAAAAGTTTGAAGGCAAAGACACTGTGTAGCCGGCGCACGATGGTGAGTGCGCCGGATAGTGGGTGTTCAGTAAGGTGCAGTGCGCGAGGTCGGGCGCTACCTGCGCCGCCGGGCGCCGGGAGCGGCCCGCGCCACATTCCATTACCTACGCCCGGCGCGGGGAACGACCTCCGCCGGGCCAGTCATTGTATTCCAGAACCGCTTTAAAACTCTTAACGCTACCGACGAAATTATGTTGGTACTTCCAAGCGCAACTTCGACTGAGGCGTGCCGCATGCCGTGGCGCGCGTGCATTTAGCGTAACGTTTTAGGGCATGTTTACACGTAGTCGTAGCTGTAGGTAGATCTCGTGCCTTCGTTTTGTATTTGTAATGTTCGTGTGTGAGTGAATTGCGTTGAAGGGACGTCTCATTGTGATATGTAATTATTATTATATCTAAATTAAGTGTTTATCGTGTACGAGGTTGATCGAGTGGACGGCTGGCTTATTCATAAGTTTTAGATAGTTATCTAATGTAATGTCTTTGTTATCGAATGTTATACTCGATACGGTATTGTATAAAGCAATAATGAACTATTAATATTAAGAGATCGATTATTCGAATTGGTTATCGACAATACTGTAATTTTTAATAATTGATACTTGTCTATACTTTTTTATACTGACGAAATCGAGTCGATTATGGTTGATATTTTCTGAATATATTTACTGCCACATAATGTTCCTGTTGTTTCATTGAATTCTCCACAGTTTTTTAAAATGTCGCGTCACACAAAAATTCAAGTGTTTTCAAGACAAAGGTCTCAAACTCTCAACACTTTGTTTCGGTACTAGAGTCGCCATCTGTTGTCTTTTTCTAAACGTTATTCGATAAACTTGTGCTCAGATAGATGGTGCTGATACGACAAGCGCATGCGCAGCTGGATTATTTGTGTTTTGTGCGCATACTCACAATGCGCCCTTGATTCTGTACATTTATCATTATCAATAATATCCTAAGCTTAATCTTTATCTTGTATTTAACGTCGATCAATTTAATTTTGCAGTTTAATCGAATTAATAATGGAACAATTTACTGCTTTTCACGCATTTGAGTAATACTTATGTAACTTCCAATAACTTCGATTTAATTCAACATAACAAGTTTTCTTATTATTAATAAACAATTAAAATAAAACGGCTAACGTATTCTGAAAATTTAATTTGAGTCATCCGCGTGTTAATCATACCTGCAATAAGACCGTTATGTCTACAGTTTCACATAAATAGGAATTATCTTATTACTTAGAACTAATGACTGAGAAGGAGTTTAAAATAAACATCGTTGACATATTGCTGTTTAGGTGATACATGCGTACTACGCGTACTACGATGATATAATTATTAATCAGAAGGCAAACTGTCGAGATCGAAGAAAATATATTTCCGCCATATAAATAAAAAGGAAACATTACCGAGCAAAAATTTTGATCATATAAAAACTTACAATAAGTAAACCCTAATCCAGAAAACTTTAAACATTACCCTCATTCTGATGCAGTCGGGTAGTAAACACCAATTGTCGTCAACCCACTATTGGATATACCCTTTATTGGATAACCCACTATATGGAAGGTTGGGTTTGAAACTCGGACCTCTCGATCGAGAGGGCAAGTTTCAACACCAATTACTTAAATGGAAATCGGGTGGTATAGGTGGTGAAATTACTTCATAATCTGGCATTATGTTAACATTTACTCATAGGTACTTAATGTTACATGAAAATCTAATAACAATCCTAGCGAAAAAAACATTACAAAGTAATAAAAAGTGATAAGAAGGACATTAAAAAGAAGTAATTAATAAATCTTGTGTCGTTTTATTTTAATTTTAAGTACATTACTACTTTTGCTAACTAAATTCTGCAAAAAAACTAACTAAAAAATATTTGCGTTAGATGAAGGATAATGTTACAGAATTTATCTAGATAGGTACTCTAGTATAACCGTCTTTCAGAGATCATGAAACTAAAACACTTATTGGTACAATTATTTATTTTTGTGTGTAAGTAAATCATACTCGTAATCATTTTCATAATCATCTTCGTGTTTTAATTCGTCGGCGAATACTAGCCCATTGATCTTTTTTTATCTGACTAGTAGCAAACGAGCATGCAGTCCACCTGATGTGGTCACTGCCGCTCATGGACATCTGTAGTCAACTTCATACAGAACATGGGTTCTACCTAAAGACAATCATAGATGCGTTGCTACTCCCGAGGACTATGATGGTCGCCTCATATAAAAGCGTGCCGGCAACCACACCCTTCCATCGAAACGCAAGAACTGCTTCACGCTAGCTTACTTTACTGTTATTGTCTGCAACTATTCGTTCGTTATAAATTTAACCAGGTATCACATAAAAGAGTAACAATAAGTACAATCACCGATAAGTACAATCTGGGTGTCTTCAAAGCAAGAGTGAATAGGCTCCTTCTAGACAAGCGTGTCACATCCTAGGCCTCACCGTCACTTTCCATCAGGTGAGATTGAGGCCAAACGCGTGTCTATTAAAATGTAAAAAAAAAAAAAGTTCAATTTCCATGCAGCCGGCACAGTGTATCTATTTAAAATGACAATATTCATGTCGCGCCTGACCTGTTTGTGGGTTTAGTGTCCATTCTCACACTTCTCGAAACCAGCCTTTGTTTGGTAAGGGCAAGGAACGACGGAACGAGCGTTGACAAACAATGATTTTTTCTAAGAAACGGGATTCTTTGAATTTGTCTAACATAAAAATGAAATTGTCTTTGCGTGCATGTCAAATGCATTTTTGGAAATTCTATCGGTATTTTACATTAATAACATTCTGTAAATAGATAGGTAAATAATAAACAATCTACATTCCTTAGCTGTAAAAATATCCACATGCAGAACAGAAATAATTTTAAAATCCAGACCAAATCATTAGCTTAAACAAACCTACACTTATATAAATATGTAGCACAATTCCTAGGTGCTACGGACACACATAGAAGACTAAACAAACAAAAAAACCCAGACCAAGAGACTAAGTACATTATTTAGATTCAGCATTATTTCAAACTTTACCTGGCCTTTGAAATTCAAACCCAAAACGTTATTCTTTTTCAAAACTACGAATGATGACTATTAGTCGACGTTAACATAATGAGTTAGAAAATAGCAGTTATATCTACTAATATCTTAAAATACCACTTCAATAATTCCATTACGCAGGCCTGCTGCTAAACTCAAGTACTTATAATTTGCTTTGTCCGTATGAAAACTTGACATTCCTTCATAACTCAGCGAGATGAATCATTAACTCGTGCACCTGCGCTTCTATATCGTTATTTGCTAGCTGATTACTATTAATTGTTGCTTTATTCTTTTTCGCAATATTCACTTTTATTTAGAAATGTGGCAGAATATAAGTAGATATGGGAACGTTCAAGTATTACATAATTATGGCAATTTTTGAAGATTTTAATCTCCTCCCCCTCCCCCCCGTGCAGCAAAACTCCCTCCTGCATCTCCAAACTGCATCCATTTTCCCTCCCTGTACTTTATCGGTGTAGTATTTATCTAAAATAAGGTTTTATACTTAAATAAAAACAGTCACGTTACATAATGCGTTGTTCAAACCTTCTTCCTCTCCTGTAACGCATCGTAATGTTTTACAAGACCCTCCTCCCAAATTACGTTACGTCATGTGTAAACGATAGGAACCTCATTGTACTGTAGAATGTTTTCTTTTTACTTTTCAACCTAATTGAAAAGTAAAAAGAAAACATTCGGTTTGACATCTATTTTTGCAAAAATCGCTTGGTCTAGCGCCCGCAGCTCGCCTTGTTGTATATGTTTTTATAATAATTTCGGATTATATCTTCAAAATTGTGCACAATAGTTTTCTTTACTGCCGTCTTGGCCCCAAAGTTTTCATAATGCTTAAACGCTCCCTATGATGGTAGAACATTTGTCGTTCAGCGTCGAGCGCACCACTGCTACGCCTATTTCTGCCTTTTTACCTATATTCCACAGTAGTTTTATGCGCTTCTGTTTTCAGGTCTTGAAGAGTGTGGTAAGAATGACTTCTCCAAGGCCTTCAAACTTAGCTCTCTAATCTTATCTCAGTTTAATTATAAATATCCATAGGCGGCAGTGGTAGCTTACCATCAATAACAGGTGGTAGACCCAGTGTAATTTGAGCGGGGAGGTACTACCGCCACACCTATTTCTTGCGTGAAGCATTTCTTGCGTTTCGATGGAAGGGTGTGGTTACCGGTACACTTTTAAATGAGGCGACTATCTTAGTCCTAGAGAGTAGCAACGCAAGAAATGCTTCACGCTAGAAATAGGTGTGGCGGTGGTACTTCCCTGGTAGAACTGCACTGGCTCTACCACCTATAAATGGGCGGTAACCACTTTCCAACAGATGGACTGTATGCTCGTTTTCTACTTCAATCAGATAAAAAACAGTAAGTGCGAAATTGGTATTTACTTAGAATTGGATGTAATGTCACAAGATTACATAAATATGACTTGCGTCTCATATTGTCGCTATATGCCAAGAGGTACCAATATTTATCGAATACGATAAAATCGTGATTAGATTCGAAAATAGGTACACTACGACAAAGATTTTACAATAGATATATTGCATAAGTACTTTTTCTTAGACGTCAACATAGTTACGTATAAGAAAAAGTAATGATGCAATACTATTACTAAAAATAAATTTGTAACTCTAAACGTAAACATAATAAAAAAAATACGTTGAACCATCCCTATACGTAAATACTCATGTCGGCAGTGCCGGAGTAAACCAGCGCGGGGCCTGTAGAAGATTCTGACAGGAAGCCCATAGTTTACCATAAGTAAGAGTATTTAATAAAACAAAACTGTTACAAGTAAACGTTTTTGGATTCCATCTGGGAAAATTTAGAGGTGACACTTTCTATATCTACTTCTTTCTGTTTAAGATTGTCAGGATAGCAAAGATAGTAAAATATTAGGTGTTGGACCGCGAGGCCACTCTAGTAGTGGGGCCCGTAGTATTTGCTACTCTTGATATGTGGCTAATCCGACATTGCATATCGGTACTATCCCAAACTTCAGCTTGTGGTTTTGTGCCCAGAGCACAGTAATACATAGTAAAATAAGTTATGATTAGCTAGAAGATAGCCTTAAGTATACTATTTTGTAAATGCCGTGTGGTCTCGATTTTTATTAAACCTCTCTTCCGTGGATGTCGAAGAAGGCAAGATACGAAATGCAGAAGGGCAACAGTGTCTGTGGAACATCCTCACCCTGTACAATCATTAAGACTTATGAGAGGACGTAGGCATTATTGGATAAACACTCATTAGAGTAGACCTTTGTCTAGCAGGAAACCTCAAAATGCTGATCGCAGGATATTGAAATGATTACCTGATAAATGATCAAGGGACTGGGGAGGACCTGCAGATTAATCGAGACACTAAAGATAAATCAATATTTTTTTGTAAAACGAACATTATTAAAAATATATTTCTTAAACTTGTAAACCGCATAAATATTTATTAAAGTAGATACTACTTTATTGTAAAATTGTGATTTATTAGTACCAATCCAGCAATCCTAGTTATTATTATATAGGTACCTGGGTATAATTAAATGCGTAGTTACTTTTTTTGTTTGTTAAAAAGATGTTAATACTGCGTGTTATTCTTCTAAATGAGACCGACTGCATTTAAATTGAAAATTATCACCTAATGACATAAAAATAAGCAACTTATCTGTAAGAACTGAGATTTTCAATATTTTTTGACCAATAAAAAAAACTTTTTCCTCTATCACCGTATAGATAACATCCTTTTGATGCAATTGCCACAATAAAACTAAATTAAGTAAAAATATAATAATTGCGTACTTTATTACGAGTGCCGAATTGTAAACCTGAAAATATATTTCATCAGTTACCCACACAACCATACAATTGCACATAAAAGTGAATCCTTTATTCTATTCTATTTCATATATGCCCTACAATGAGCGCTTACGACGCTATCGAAATGAGGCGTAAAAAACTGCAAAAGTAAGTTTTCATCATAAATTTATCTACAGGTTAACTTTTAAAAGGTAACGATTTGAAAACGTAACAGCATAATATTAACGTGTAATTTTCGTGCGCAACCGGACGTCTCAATTAGTGCGGCCTTCGCTGCAGCCATTGTAGTATCGCTTCCTAATACGCACGAAGACGACGTTTATCCATACATATAATAAATATAAATTTCTGCGTATCTGTACATTTTCAAAAAAATGCTTGGAGGAATATAAATAACTGATAATAAATCTGAAGGTCGTAAAACCCTTGCAGTTCGACCGGGGAAGTAGCACCGCCACACCTTCAACGTGAAGCATTTCTTGCGTTTCGATGGAAGGGTGTGGTTGCCGGCACACTTTTATATGAGGCGACCATCATAGTCCTCGGTAGTAGCAACGCATCTGTGATTGACTTCAGATAAAACCCATGTTGTATTTGAAGTTGCTCACCATCGGCCATGGGCGGCAGTGACCGCTTACCATCAGGTGGACTGCATGCTCGTCTGCTACTTCAATCAGATTAAAAAAAGTAATAATGAATGTCTGTCATGTTTTCAATTAAATCCACTACATCAGAACTAGTGACTTTAATCAAAAGGATCAAAATGAACCATTGCTTGAGATAATTGTGTAATGGCATTTAAATTGTGTTACATTTATTATACGGATAAAACCGCAGTACACTGCTAGTACGCAATAAACGTTTTTACTCGTAAATAGATAATTATTTTATCAAACGAGATGTGAAGAACGTTATTACATTTCCAGGATTAAAATCGAGTTGTATTCCGACGACACTGCCAGAAGTTATCTGTTTATTTTTTTATTAATAAAGTTATCTTTTAATAATAAAGTTAGAATTATATTGACGGTATATGTACTAAAACTTCTTGTATTACCGATACTTCTATGTCATTCAGCTCATCCTCAGAGACACCTCAAGGGACATATTAGCAACTTAGCCCTTAGGTGTAATAATGCACCTATAATCTCAGAAAAGACCTCCAGTTTTGCTTGGATTATGATTACATATCCTCGGGCGATAATGACCGTTGAACGTCAGGTGCACTATATGAATAGTAATACAATACAGCTATGTAGGTACTAGGTGTTAGTAACATTGCTAGGTGTAACTGTTTTTGTCCCTGTAGTTCCGGGACCAGAATAGGGCTACAGTACCCTCTGCCTGTCGTATGGGGCTACTAAAAGGGGCTTCCGGGGTTGCGGGTGAGAAGAGTCAGAGCTCGAACCATGCCGCCGTCCATCACGTGAGCGTTTCACGCACACCAGGGAAGAGCCAAAAAGGGGAATCTCGCTCGGAGGACTCCGGCTGTGTTCCGTTGAAGATCCCGGAGTCCTCCACGCAGTGCTGAGGACGGCTACTGGGGGGTTTTAGTGCGGTAAGAATAGTCGCTCCCACGATGTCAGGTACCTTTTGAAGGTTCCCCCTCGTAAACAAAAAAAGGTGTAACTTTGTATAAAAAATACAAATAGACATCACTGGTCAAAGTTAGGTCCACTTTACTTAAATTGCAGATTAAATGTAAGATAATATAACTATAATTTAACCGAATCAGAATAAAACATTTTAACTAAAAGTAAATCACCCCTTAATCATTTTTTACATCATTTTTTATTATTAAAACTATATAGCTATAGTTATAGTATAGTATATAGGTTAGAACGCAAAAATAAGTGGTTAGAATGTGTTTTTTTCCTTTTTTATTATTTCATCCGCTTAATGATGGGCTAAAATGATCAGCCAACATAATTTACACCAATATACTTACATTCCTTTGTTTAAGAAATCAATATTAATAGATAGTTTTCCTTAGAAAAATAATATTAAATCATTTTTGTCCGACCTTGTGAAAAATAGGCTACATTGTCTAGACCTAGACTTTATTATACGGGCTCGTTCTAATAGAGTACGTGCTCTAACTTTTAACTACAATTTGCATGTAGATATATTGTCAAGATTAAAAGACTCCAAAAAAATGTGTGCGTGTACTAGCGTACACTCGTAAGAAGTGAAACTTCTTTATGACGTTATTTTTCAAAAAATAATTTACTATATGCAACTTTACAGAAATTGGTTAAATAAAGTTAAATTGGATAAAGTTTAATAAAAGCCTTTTATTAAACTTTATCTAATAATCTAATCTATAATAATCTGTCTAATATCACGCGTGGTAGGGATAAGAAAAAAATGGCGCGTAACGGAAAAAAAAGATGGCGCGTAACAGAAGAAGATGGCGCGTAACAGAAAAAGATGGCGCGTAACGAAAAAATGTTACACTAATTTTTTTTCCAACCCCGATAAAAAAGTTTCATTCACTTCAACAACCCCGATAAAGAAGTTTCACTTCAATTATATAGCGGTGCAAAAAATTTTTAGATATTTGGAAACTTTTTTGTTTATACTACACTAGTTGATAAAGTTAAAAAAAAAGTCAGTGTTTCTTCACTATATTATACATGTATCATACATAAAAACTTTCCTCTTAAATCACTCTATGAATTAAAAAAACTGCATTAAATCCGTTGCTTAGTTTTGAAGATCTAAGCAGACATAGGGACAGACAGCGGGAAGCGACTTTGTTTTATACTATGTCGTGATTTTACATATTTAATAACTTTTTAAGAAAATTCTGTCGTGTGCCTATAGGTTTGTTCTCTCGTCAACCCACTATTGTCCCACTGCTGGGCACGGGTCTTCTCTCAGAATGAGAGAGTTTAGGCCACAGTCCACCACGCTGGCCAAGTGCGAATTGGTGGACATAGGTTTGTTATGATGTACCTACTATATTTCTTTATTATATTATATAATAATGTTCGAAAAACGAACGCCTGAGATTTAAACCTCGGACCCTTGGTTGAAAGGCCGATTTTCAACCGTCATACTACCACTGGTCACGCTTATTTTAACTAAGCTAAATCTAGTTTTAATTTGTTTATACACAATCTGTGTAAAAGCAAAGCCTACATTGCAGTCCTGTGCACAATGTTTACTTCACAATCACGTACGAATGGTTTCTTGAGAACGAGTCAGCAGCTTTGCAAAATAAATCGTTATCTATCTTACAATTAATAACACTATTACTTGGAATATGTAAACGCATTTGTTATTAGGTGATTGATGTACATTGCCGGTTACACATTGAAAACTATTTCATGACATAATTTCATGTAGTTTCGCACTTATATCCTTATTGTCTGATAGATAAACTGATTTACTTTAGTATTTTTGAAGTAAAACCTAACCTAAATTACGGGATAAATAGATTATGTGGATGATTAACTATGATCTCGTATTATTTCGGACTTTAACCGTAAAGAATTGGTAAATGGTTAAATCTTAGGTTTTATCGGTGAACATTACAATTGTGCTGACGCAATAAAAAGAATCAATAAAATACAGTTGCACTCAAAACCAGCATTGTACAGTGTGCATTAATAAAAATAATCATAATCATATTTTAATGGTAGATGCCCCCAGGCCGCAGGTGCGCGTCACCCGATACTCCACATGTCCTATGTTGTGGGATAGCTTTGTCATATTCGATCTAGTTACATGTACGACTAATGTTGACTGTTCACTTTGTTCGTCTTTGAAAAACTTAATTCCAATACTAATTACTTGTATGTAACTTATCTTCACTATCGTCCACCAACTCGCACTTGACTAGCGCGGTGGACTATGGCCTAAAACTCTCTCATTCTAAGAGAAGACCCGTGCCCAGTAGTGCGACAGTAATGGGTTGACGAAAAACTTATCTTCAAACCAAAATAATAGCTCTATATTTGTGCTGTAAATGAACATGAAGTATGGGGATTTGAGGTTTTCTTTTAATAAATTGATTAAAAGTAAATTTTACACTTTGTTTTTCTTTTCTTTAATTCCTTGCATCGATAACACTGGTCTGCAACAAAATCCTCCTTTAAATGAAAATATGATGAATATGAGGAGTCATACTTTATAAAATCAGATTATTTTTCATTTTTTTGTAATCACGTATATTTTTTTGTAATTGTTTTTTTTATTGACTACATTGTGTATGTATCTTTTGTATGTTATTTTGGCTTTATGGATGTTTTATTCAATTTAGGTCATATTTACATCCACAAAACACACACTATTCATAAAAAAAGAGAGAATGATATCTCCTGACGATTTTTTAACATTAATGGTTGTGTCGCAGCAGTTTTCACTATGATTTTGTAGAGGTAAAAAGTTGTGTGTTAAATATTTTTAATTTATTCCGCATATTTTGGTAAGTTAGCAATTTTATAAATAAATATTTGTGTTTTCTTACAAAGCCACATAAAATCATATAATTAGATCATTATCCTGATTTTAAAAGCATCGTAATATCATTTTAAATTATAAAATGCTAAGCACATGTAAAAACTCTCCAGACACATTTGGGGCCTATTGAAAAAAATCTAAAAGTCATGAACAAAGATGGAGAAGGCTTTATATACCTCAAACCCAAATTTACTAGAATCAGCGACGCAAAATAAAAAAGGGGGAATTTTCGTGCGTCCTTAAAAACTAGAACTTACAAAGGACTCGAATTTTATAAGTACCTTGAAAGGAAATGAAGAAAGAGCATCAGATGCTTCGTCTTGGACACAAAGAAATTAAAACTAGCAGGAAATCATCCAAAAACTTCTTTATTCCTACAAAGCTCTGAAGTATCTCTTTAAATTCCCAATATGTCCCTTAAAATTATTTTTAGACGCTCACTTAGATTTCTTCCCCAAAAATTTTGGCGACACTATTTTTTTCAAGTGCGGGATTCGTTTGTTCCCTCATTCCCGGTTCGTTCAGTCCCTAATTACGAAGTATTAAAATTAATCAAGTTTCGTGCGGGCAAGAAACAAAAACGATTACCTCATGCCTGACGACCCGCGTAGCGGAGCGGTTACCATACCAGTCTGATGCGGAATTGGTCCCGGGTTCGATTTCCGGCCAGACAGGTATCTGAATGATGAGTTTAGTTTCATGTTCTGGGTCTGGGTGTTTGTGTATTTGTCTTGTGTGTGTCCATGGCACACACGACACAGGAGATAATTCTAGTGTGGGACTATGAATGCAGAAAGCGTGTTAAAGCGTGTTATTTTTGCTATTTGCAGCACTATCTTAATCAATACAGCATTTATGTATATTTATTAATAAGACACGCGTATATTTAAAAAACGTTGTATAACATAACATACAAACATACGACTGCCATTCGCTACGTATTTCCCAGCAGATGCCGTCTCCACCGCCACCGCAGTGCAGGAAGTGTGGCTGCGGCCGTCTTAGCTCTCTCGTCTCATTAATCAATCAACTGATGTACTTGCGGTTTTGTCCACTTTGTTGCTTATATATGTGTAACTAATACCGTGTATATGCTGAGTGGTATCGTATCTCTAACCTCCCTGGAGGTTAAGGCACTGGCTGCAACTATAAATGACTTAAACAATGCATAGATAAAAGATCCCTGGGAAAATTAAAGTTCAGGAACTTGCTTTGTCTCAATGATTCTGTAGACTTACAATGTAGCGTAAGCCATCTTCGTGTTTTTTAACCTGATGGTAAAAAAGCCGGCAATGACACCTAAAAGACTGCATGTAGAACAAAGGTGCTAGCTTAATTAAATCACAGATGGTTTGCTACTCCGGAGGACTAAGAGGACTAAGTCGTATAAAAGAGTGAGCAACCACACTCTTCCATGGAAACGCAAAAACTGCTTTACGCTAGAAATTAGGTTTGACGGTGGCACCTCCTTCGTCGAAGCACAGTGGTTCAACCACCTAGTAAATACGCGGTTTTATAATTTCTCTTGACTTCTTAATTGCCGATATTTCGGATCAGATGTATGGATCGTGGTCACGGTAAAAGTGTCATTCCAAGTTGCGCCGTGACCATATTATCGATTCATTATAATATGTTTCGTGACTACTCATTGCAAATTAAAATGAATCTATTCTTCGATAATATTATTCTTAAATTTTATATCTCTATTTTTATCACATTATCGCATTATAAACTATTTTAATAAACTGCTCACAAGTGAGAGGATTAGCTTCTAGACGAAGACAAGGGTCAGCTGCAGTTCCTGTTTCGTAGGAGAGTCACATTTATAGCTGGATAAAATTAGATAATTTAATTATAAGACTAGGTCAGGAATTGACACTAACGGCCTTATTATCAAAATATGTGTAGGTACGCACGTACATTGAAACATTGACTTTTTAACAAGATACTTATAGTTTTTAGATATTGACCTGATTCATCACATAATAAATGTATCGCGTTAATCTGTTAGTTCAAATAAAAGTTCGTGGACCTAAAATTAAACAATAATATTTATTTCTGCTACTCAATATATACCTTAATTTTCCGTGAAAGCAACAAACGGTACGCGAGTGCTCGTGAATAACAAATTAAGTGTTTTATAGATTTTATTACAAAATTAAGTGACTACTGCATCTGATATAACATGCTCAAAACAAATAAATGCTGTAGGAGTTAATGTGATTCATCTGGCTCATAAAATAGTGATGTAAAGGCCCAGTTTTGTATGTATCGATAGATTGTTTTTGGAGGTCGGTACGGGATGACATAGTTGGATATAATTATGGGCACTGATGTAAAGAATAAGATATTGACTTAAAAAGAGGAGGCAGTGATTATCATTAAACTGATAACTTCACCAAAATTACAAAAAGAACTATTTATATATAACTAACTACAGCATATTAGACTCTTATGTAAAATCAAGTATCTAGCTACATATTTATTCACAATTATAAAGATAATATTTAATTTAACCCATAAGTAATGATGATAGTACACTTTCTCATTCGACTATCTCCCAACTAAGTATATATTCATAATTTTTAAGTCGAATTTGAATCAAATACTTATTCAACTATTCTTAATTTACTCTGATTAAACTCTTTAACTGATATAGGAATGCCCCATCCAAAATTGTGTATAAAGTATATCATTACAATGATATACTTTATACACAATCATCTCATGAAATCATGATTCGTTCAAGAGAAACTCGATCTATTTTTTCTAATTGTTTGTGCAATGATTTTTGTATAATAACTAGCGTTCTTAATCAAATATTTCCAGTAGTTGCAACATGAATAGTTTAAACAGAGTTATCGTCAAGCAAATTATGGTAAAAATCGATATTTTTCCGTTTTAGATTATCGAGTCGGTCAGCTCTAAGTAGAAACACTCGTAATTTAAAACGAGCTATAATTATTATACGACTTCACTGTTGATATCAGGCCGATAGGTATCAGCTGTTACAGCAATTAAAATGTTATATTGAGTTCACGATATGGGTAATGACTAACGCAACTTGCTTTTCCTAGCTTTACTGTTCTTAGGACAAAGAAATAGCTTGTGTACATAATTCGACTGTCTTATCAAAGTATGTAATATTACCGATTACCAATGAAACATCTACTGTGAGACTGTAAGACTATTGGCAGTAACAAGAAGGAGAACCAGTAGGTAATTCTTTTATCCTAAAAAACAAAACATAAAGAGTACGGGGTTTTGTTCTACAATCCTACTAACGGACTTACAGTTCACCCGTTAATATGTATGTTGATTATCTGCCATCCATGAAGACTCATAATTAACACTAGACAACAATAAGAGCCCTACCTAAAGTTGGCCACAAAAAGATTATCTAGGAATGCATTGGGTAAATATGTCTCCTTCAAACTGCTGCAAGCACTTAATTACTGTTCTTCGAGGGCAAAAATTTTAGGTATTTTAAAGAAGTAAATTAGTCTTAAAAAAAATGTAAATTTTCTCTTACAAAATAAATGCACGATCTATGTTATGATTCCTAATAGACGCCAATTTGTTAGAAAATGCAACGATGCTGTTGTCGTTTTCAAGATTGGTAATCATGAAATGGCAATGTCAATACGTCAATGTCAAAACTGCCAAATAGTGACACCTTGTATTGTTTTAGTTTATTAATGAAAAGAAAAGCGTGGTATTAAATAAGAAATACAAAGTTCCATACAAAAATAATAATACTCAGACGGTGTTCATTTAGTGAATGAACAAATTACTTTAAATATAGTTAAAGTTTTAACTTAAAACTACAATGGCGCGTGGCAAAGACAAAAAGAAGTAAGTTAGAGGTTAACATCATATGATGTTATTGTATCCTTCCTTCGTTGTTACTATTATTTAAGAGTGATAGAACCCTCTTGTAGTTCGATTCTGGGGGCACCATCGACACAACCTCAAGGTGGTAGAACTAGTGTAGTTCGACCGGGGAAGTACCACCACCACACCTATTTCTAGCGTGAAGCATTTCTTGCGTTTCGATAGTAGGGTGTGGTTGCCGGCACATTTTCACATGAGGCGATCATAGTCCTCGGAAGTAGCAACACATCTGTGATTGACTTCAGATGGAATTCATGTTCTGTATGAAGTTGATTACAGATGTCCGTGGGCGGCAGTGACCACTTACCATCAGGTGGACTGCATGCTTGTTTCAGCCTTCTGCGGAATAACAACAGTATTTGCGCCTCCTGTGTCAGGTTTAAACTGTATGGTAAGAGAGATACTTCGAGATATTTCTACTTAATTCACAGTGGCCTCTTGGGAGACTCTGATCTTATCTGGCGTTGGTTACAGGTACCCATAAACGGCAGTTACTTCTCATCATGGTGGTCTGATGCTAATGTAAAAAAGTAATGTATATATTTACCTGTTTTTCTAGGCGCAAGTTGGAGAAGAAACAAGAGGGAGATGACGTTCCAAAGCAGGTCCCCCACACTTTGGAGTCCCTCCGAGAGAAAGATGAGACAATGCTGGCTAATGTTGAGGTGGAAGAACAGGAGGAGGTAAGGAATATTTCATTTTCCTTATATTCATTTTAAGTTACCAGTGCTTAGTATCACAAGTTAATAGTAATTAATAAGCATACTGACCAATGTAAGGACTCGAAAAGTGGTAAAATCAAAGTGGCAGTGCCGGATTAAGTCAGCGCGGGATCTGTAGCAAATTCTGACAGGAGGCGCATAGTTTGCCTTAAGTAAGGGTATTAAATAAAACAAAACTGTTACTAGTAAACTTTTCTGGATTTAATCTGGGAAAATTTCTAGATGACTAGATGTATTTAGAGATGAATCTAAAAAGGTCTTATGAATCAATGACCTGTGACAGATTTTATAATTGGCTATCCAAAAATATTTGGAGTTGATTACAATTATCCATTGGTCACTGTGAAAAAATCACAGATATCATTACAAAAAATATGTAATTACTGCACTACCTATAAAAAAAAATTATCAAATTCGTTATTTTAGTAGAATAAAAGATTGTTAAATGTGTTATCAAATGCATTTATTTTAGTAAGTAATGTCTGACTTAATAACATTAAAAGAAAATTCAATTTTCAGGCACAAAAAGACATGGAATTAGATGAAATGTCTTCATACTTTGAGAATTCCTATGAACCTAAGGTATTAATCACTTACTCTGACAACCCACATACCAAGACTAGAATATTTGGCAAGGAGCTTTGCAGAATAATCCCTAACTCTCTCTCCAGGTATAGGCAAAGGTATGTATACCGTCTGTTTATAAGCTTAAGGAAAACCAGCTCATGCATTTTGCATCTGTACGATAGAGAATTTAGATTAAATTTTCTTAGTCTGCTAATGGGGGTACAACCCATTATTGTCCCACTGCTGGGCACGGGTCTTCTCTTTTGGAGTTTTAGGCCATAGTTCACCTCACTGGCCAAGTGCGGATTGGTGGACTTTACACACCTCATAGAACTTTTTTTTTAAAAAAACTCTTAGGTGTGTAGGTTTCCTTATGATGTTTTCCTTCACCAAAAAGCAGTGATAATAATTTTCTAATACACACATAAATCAGTAGTGCATGCCTGGGTTTGAACCTCAGACCTTCTGATTGAGAGAGCAAGTTTCAACCATTAGGCTATCACTGCTCTTGGTAAGGTAATATTTAAAGAAAGTAGATTATAATGTCAACCAGTTTTTGTTTTAAACCATTTGGGTTTTACATACAAGCAAGCTTGTAGGACCCTGAAATTTGTTTCTTTTAATGGATGAGTGCTATTAAACTACATACAACTATATAAGAGGACAGAGGATATCATCCAATCCTCAGTCATTATATTACTGACAAAAAATCATGGATATTTTTTTATAAATTATAGGTCATCAGTAAAGCGCATAGTTCAATCTGCAATAAGAGAAGAAGTAACAGATGTTATAATAATCAATGAGAACCAGAAACAGCCAAATGGCTTTCTGCTGATCCACCTGCCCAACGGCCCCACCGCCCACTTCAGACTCTCAAGTTGTAAAATCACTCCAGAATTACGGAAAGATTATAAGGAAATAACTACACACAGACCTGAGGTGAGTTTATTGCAGGCTGCAGTGCCGGATTAGCCATATAGCAAGAGTAGCAAATGCTACAGACCCTGTGACTAGAGAAGCCCCGCGGCCAAACACCTACCTGCTATTTATATATTACTATCTTTGTTATTCTAAAAATCCTAAAATCCGATGGGGCAACGCGCTCAGAGGATTCCGGTTGAAGTCGTTTCGAGATCCCGGAGCCCTCTTTTTTAGCGCCGAGGAGGGCCACCGGGGGAGTTTTAGTGCGGTAAAAATCCCACATATCCCTTCGTCGCTTTCACGGCGTTGGGTACCTTTTTAAGGTTTCCCCCTTGAGACCAAAAAAGAAAAAAGATGTTATATACATTTGCAGGTGATCCTGAACAACTTCAGCACGCGGCTGGGCATGACGGTGGGGCGCATGCTGGGCGCGCTGTTCCACTACGAGCCGCAGTTCCGCGGCCGCCGCGCCGTCACCTTCCACAACCAGCGGGATTATATCTTCTTTAGGCATCACCGGTAATTCCATATTTATTTATTTAGTTTTTATGGGAAACATACAATATAAATTAAGACTTATAGATCGGTTCTAAAATTAGGGCACATTTCAGTAAAGTTTCCACTGATAACTTATTCACTAAAATGCATGTTAAGAGTGACGTGGAGGATGTATAATAGAATTATTTACTAACGTCGTGATGGCCTAGTTGAAACATGAGCTCTGAGTCAAAGTTTCCATGTTCGCATCCCAAGCATGCACCACTGATAAAGATCAGTGATCATTAAATTTAAAGAAATTCTAATATCAATTTATAATCAATGTCCGATACCGATGTTTCTTACCACACCCAACAGAAAAAGAAGTGGCAGCTTTGAATTCCAGACTAACTTGGAGGTAAATGGAGAATCAAAACTCCTTTTCTAAATCATTAACATACATGATTTAATTTTAATTCGCCATTCGCCATTTTGCCAAAGTAAAAAAAAAACGCAATTATCTAAATACTAAGAGAAAAACAAGAAAATGTGTTTCACCACAAATGTGTTTCAACACATTTTCTCTAATATTACGTTATCTATTGTGGTGCCAGTCTAGTCAAGACATGAAAGGCACTTAAACCAGTAGGTACTTGATGGTAATGTATATTTTGATAATTTTAGATTAAGTATAGGTATTAATATCTAATATTTATTATATACGTTTAATAAAATACAAAAGCAACCTGAGATTATTCTTTAATCAGTCAGAAGCTCGTATGTAGTCTTGGCCGCTTAATTTCGAGGTGGTAGAACCAGTGTAGTTCGACCGGGGAAGTACCACCGCCATACCTTTTTCTAGCGTGAAGCATTTCTTGCGTTCCGATAGAAGGGTGTGGTTGCCGGCACACTTTCACATGAGACGACCATTATAGTCCTCGGGAGTAGCAACGCATCTGTGATTGACTTCAGATGGAACCCATGTTCTGTATGAAGTTGATTACAGATGTCCATGGGCGGCAGTGACCACTTACCATCAGGTGGACTGCATGCTCGTTTGCTACTTTAGTCAAATAAAAAAAAATGTCAGGATTTTATTCCTTGTTTAGTACGTAAATTAAAATAAAATATCTATGTATATTCTCATTTAAATATCAATTTAAGATCTTAACATTCTTAAATTTCCTTTCTTTTGCAAAGCACTGCAATTCAATATTTGCAAAACACTAATTTTGCAAATGCGAATATGTTTTTATATGCGAATGCAAATGGAAAATTCGGCACATCACTAGTATAGTGCACGAGTTTAAAGTGTACCTAATTCACGTTTTTTAAATTACGTAGAATTTATTTTAATAAGCACATCGTTTTCAGATACGAATTCACATCCGACGGCAAGCGTGCGAAGCTGCGGGAGCTGGGTCCACGGTTCACTCTCAAGTTGATATCCCTGCAGCAGGGCACCTTCGACTCCAAGCGCGGAGACTACGAGTGGATCATCGCCGGTCGCCGTCACCAGCTCGAGACCTCACGACGAAAGTTCTTCTTGTAGACTTAGTTTAGCATAAACAATTAAATATACGATTTTTAACTTGTGACGTTTTTGAGTAACCCTCTAAGATGTAACATGACTCAACATAAAAATGCGTAAATTCAAACCGCGAGTCTTAACGACTATTTGTGGGAAGGCAAACGTTTAGGTTGTAAAAGTTCGAAGCAGTAATGATCATAACTGGTAAAGAAAATGCGACCACTTATACGTATCATACGTATATTGCACAAGTTTTCATATATTTTGTCCTAATACACTGATATTATTTCAAGCGCTACCAGGGCTCCAAACGCAACTATGCGTTTACTACACTAACGAATGAAATTCTGCATAAAAGTCTTCTGACTGAAGTAGGAAACGAGCATGCAGTCCACCTGATGGTAAGTGGCTACTGTCGCGCATAGACATCTGTAAGCAACTTCATACAGAACATAGGTTCCATCTGAAGTAAATCACAGATGCGTTGCGACTCCCGAGGACTATGATGGTCGCCTCATGTGAAAGTGTGCCGGCAACCACACCCTTCTATCGAAACGCAAGAAAGTGTGGCGGTGGTACTTCCCCGGTCGACCTACACTGCCTCTACCACCTTGAAACTGAACTGAAAAATCTGAGTTAATGTTAATCCTTTTATGTCCCTAATGTGTTCTGTGTGCTCTCATATGTGCACTGTGGTTTGGTTCGACTCGACCAGTACTATAATTTTTTATACCAATTCTGTAAAATTAGATTCTGCTTAAATTCTATTCTCGATATAGTATTGATCTTAAGTATTATCTCCTTTATACATATGCAATCTTCGTACACTGATTTATTTATTGAATCAACATCATTGCTACCATTACAAGTTACATATTAATGTTTGGTTCAATTCGACCAGTGCCCCAAACGCCTAAGTGCGTTTATAAATTATAGACTATAAAATGAGGACATAAAAATTGAATAAATGTTGATACTCCTACATTAATAGGCAGTCTTGTCATACTATTGTTCGTATCAACGCGACCAATGCCCCAAACGCATCTGTGCGTTTATGGCAACAACTCAATAGTATAAAAATCTGATTCTGCATTGACTGTCCTACATTCATATGCTGTCCTGGTAAAATGATTTTTACTTCAATACGTCCTGTGCCCCAAACGCGACTTTGCGTTTATGAATAATTAGTTATTATATCCGTGAAATGGGAACATAAAAATCTGTATATTTTGCATTGATTCTCCTACATACGTATACTGACATGATTCACTGATATTTATTTCAATACGACCTGTGCCCTAAACGCGACTGTGCGTTTATGAATCTCTAAAAATGGAAAAAAATATCTGAACCAGTATTGATCCTACATATGCTGTCCTAGTGCACTGATATTTATTTTAATACGACCTATGCCCCAAACGCGACTGTGCGTTTATGAATCTCTAGAAATGTAAACAATAATCTGAACCAGTATTAATCCTACATGCATATGCTGTCCTGGTACACAGATATTTATTTCAATACAACCTGTGCCCCAAACGCGACTGTGCGTTTATGAATCTCTAGAAATGTAAACAATAATCTGAACCAGTATTGATCCTACATGCATATTCTGTCCTGGTACACAGATATTTATTTCAATACAACCTGTGCCCCAAACGCGACTGTGCGTTTAAGAATATTAAGTTATTATATCCTTGTTAAATAGGAACATAAAAAAAATCTGTATCTGCATTGATTCTCCTACATACGTATGCTGTCCTGGTTCACTGATATTTATTTCAATACGACCTGTGCCCTAAACGCTACTGTGCGTTTATGAATCTCTTCTTAAGTCAACAATAATCTGAACCAGTATTGATCCTACATGCATAATTATGATGTCCTAGTACACTGATATTTACTTCAATACGACCTGTGCCCCAAACGCGACTGTGCGTTTATGAATCTCTAGAAATGGAAACATTAATCTGAACCAGTATAGATCATACATACATATGCTGTCCTAGTACACTGATATTTATTTTATTTAATACGACCTTATAGTGAACGTCGCTCCAGCAGGAAAGTAGCATGTAGGGTGATATGAGTGGGACGTATAATTAGTGCCCAATCTGCTGTAAATGTGCGCCAAATAAAAAATTTGTGCGTGTTGTAGTTTTTGAAATAAACGGAAAAAACGATTCCTGCTGGGGTAACGTTGTTCCAGCAGGAAAATTCTAATCGAAAGATCGGAGAGTTAAAAATTGCATATGAGCAGAGAGCTTATATTTGTGCAAATTTGTGTGCTAAAAATATAATTTGTGCGTCTTCAGGTTCTCGAGATATTGCGTTTCCTGCTGCGGTAACGTTTTGGAAAATCGCGTATCTAAAAGACTATTGCATGTGCGCCTGTAGAATAAACATGTACAAATAGCTCTTAATTTGTGCGTATTTGTGCCAAAATTAGATTTAAAAAAATACTTATAGTTTTCGAGTAATCACGGTTTTTTCAAAAATCCAAACAGTGTCATAGCTCCTAAATAAGAAAACATATAAGGTCACTGAAAACTGCATTCGGTCCGTCTTGGCGTGGTTAATTAGCACAAAAAAAATCAAAAGTGCACATACGTGCGTTTTTGGATAATATGAATTAAAGTCAAAAAACGACGTCCTACCTTTGACGTCACCGTTCAAGAAACTGGCTCAACCTAAGATGTTTGGGCATTAACCAAAAATTAGTGCGTTTAGTCAAATAATATGTAAGATAAATATCCAGTGAGAAATACTTCGCATTAAGTAAATATAAACAAAAAAACAAAAAAGACACAAACGCTGGTTATACGACCAAATTCGAATGACTATAAAAAAGCGGGGATTTTATACATGCTAATGACCTTCTTAACTTTACACACTAACCGATTAAAACTTAGTATACTCGAGTACACTGAAGTAGAAAATAGAAAATAAACTATTTGTGCGGTAGATTTGTACACGATGAAGTATATAATAAAAAAGGAGCTTAATTGCTACTTGGAATATTATTAGTTATCTTCATTCCAAATTTAATTAAAATACATTCAGCACTGCAATTCAGCATACATTAGGACATTTACATTAATAATATGATAATAGTCTTAATTTTTTAATTGGAAACTGATCTGTGATTTTAAATTATACAAGATACAAAAATATAAAGTGTGTGTGTGTTTATGTACACGCGTTCGAAGTTATACTTCTTTGGCTTAATATAATATAAAAATCTTTTTAAAAGATTTATCTTTCGCATAATTCTACGCTTGGAGAAAAAAACGACATTAACAGTAGAAAAAACTAAAATGTTCACTATAGTTAACTTCAGGGTGTCGGATTTACTTGTCGGTGTGCGCGCGCATCGTAAGACTCTATTTACTCTCATCATTTTTACCTAGCGCGCCAAAAGTATAACTTTAATAACCTTAAGGAACTTTTTGCGTTCGAATATTTTACTTAAGATTTTTCTGTGATCTTATTTAAGAATCAAAATTAAAGAAAATATAAATAATAATTTTCACACATACTAGGTCTTTCATTTGATAATTACACAATCCATTTATTATATTTTGTAATTATTTCCCTAAAGGTCGTATAAATTAATCACCAATAAACGTTTGAGCGTGACAGTACCTGCAATAATACGTTCAAGAAAGAAAGGTCATTAGTATATATGAAACCCCCGCTTTTTTGTAGTCATTCGAATTTGGTCGTATAACCAGCGTTTGTGTTACTGTTTTGTTTTTTGTTTATATTTACTTAATGCGAAATATTTCACACTGGAATTTTATCTTACATATTATTTGACTAAACGCACTAATTTTTGGTTAACACCCAAGCAGCTTAGGTTGAGCCAGTTTCTTGAACGGTGACGTCAAAGGTAGGACGTCGTTTTTTGACTTTAATTCATATTATCCAAAAACGCACGTATGTGCACTTTTTATTTTTTTTGTGCTAATTAACCACGCCAAGACGGACCGAATGCAGTTTTCAGTGACCTTATATGTTTTCTTATTTAGGAGCTATGACACTGTTTGGATTTTTGAAAAAACCGTGATTACTCGAAAACTATAAGTATTTTTTTAAATCTAATTTTGTCACAAATACGCACAAATTAAGAGCTATTTGTACATGTTTATTCTACAGGCGCACATACAATAGTCTTTTAGATACGCGATTTTGCAAAACGTTACCGCAGCAGGAAACGCAATATCTCGAGAACCTGAAGACGCACAAATTATATTTTTAGCGCACAAATTTGCACAAATATAAGCTCTCTGCTCACATGCAATTTTTAACTCTCCGATCTTTCGTTTAGAATTTTCCTGCTGGAACAACGTTACCCCAGCAGGAATCGTTTTTTCCGTTTATTTCAAAAACTACAACACGCACAATTTTTTTATTTGGCGCACATTTACAGCAGATTGGGCACTAATTATACGTCCCACTCATATCACTCTACGTGCTACTTTCCTGCTGGAGCGACGTTCACGACCTTATACCATAAACGCAGCTGTGCGTTTATGAATCTCCGAAAAGTGAAAACAGAATAATCTGAATTAGTATTGGTCCTCCTACATACGATTATACTGTCCTGGTACACTGATATTTACGCTACTGTGCGTTTATGCATCTCTGAGAAATGGGATCAGAAAAATCTGAATCTTTCCATTTGATTCGGTTATATTTCAACTCGCCGCAGGCAAGCAAATCGACTCACTTCCCAAGCGCGCGTTCAAAGCCGCTGCGTTTGAAAACGCAGATCTATTTGTTTAGTACTAATTATTTATTTCTTTTTTAAAAGCTTAAAAACAGCTTGCCAATGACACCATTGTCATTCAAATATTTTGTACGGTAATTATTTTTTTTAATCAATCTTAACCTAAGTGCAAGATAAAATGAAATTTTACCAGAGTGATATGATTAAAATAAATATAAAACACATTACGAACGTTTCAATGTTGTTGATTTGATTTAATTAATATCCAGGGTTACTGCACCTAATGACGTATTAGGTCTGCCATCGACCGGACCATTTTTTATGGTGGCTTGTTAAATAGCCTCGCACTCGATCAATGAGCTTCGGAACTTCTTAACGTGAGACGTGCAATGTGGCAACGTGAACGTCGCTCCAGCAGGAAAGTAGCACGTAGAGTGATATGAGTGGGACGTATAATTAGTGCCCAATCTGCTGTAAATGTGCGCCAAATAAAAAATTTGTGCGTGTTGTAGTTTTTGAAATAAACGGAAAAAACGATTCCTGCTGGGGTAACGTTGTTCCAGCAGGAAAATTCTAAACGAAAGATCGGAGAGTTAAAAATTGCATATGAGCAGAGAGCTTATATTTGTGCAAATTTGTGCGCAAAAAATATAATTTGTGCGTCTTCAGGTTCTCGAGATATTGCGTTTCCTGCTGCGGTAACGTTTTGCAAAATCGCGTATCTAAAAGACTATTGTATGTGCGCCTGTAGAATAAACATGTACAAATAGCTCTTATTTTGTGCGTATTTGTGACAAAATTAGATTTAAAAAAATACTTATAGTTTTCGAGTAATCACGGTTTTTTCAAAAATCCAAACAGCGTCATAGCTCCTAAATAAGAAAACATATAAGATCACTGAAAACTGCATTCGGTCCGTCTTGGCGTGGTTAATTAGCACAAAAAAAATCAAAAGTGCACATACGTGCGTTTTTGGATAATATGAATTAAAGTCAAAAAACGACGTCCTACCTTTGACGTCACCGTTCAAGAAACTGACTCAACCTAAGCTGCTTGGGTATTAACCAAAAATTAGTGCGTTTAGTCAAATAATATGTAAGATAAAATTCCAGTGTGAAATATTTCGCATTAAGTAAATATAAACAAAAAACAAAACAGTAACACAAACGCTGGTTATACGACCAAATTCGAATGACTACAAAAAAGCGGGGGTTTCATATATACTAATGACCTTTCTTTCTTGAACGTATTATTGCAGGTACTGTCACGCTCAAACGTTTATTGGTGATTAATTTATACGACCTTTAGGGAAATAATTACAAAATATAATAAATGGATCGTGTAATTATCAAATGAAAGACCTAGTATGTGTGAAAATTCTTATTTATATTTTCTTTAATTTTGATTCTTAAATAAGATCACAGAAAAATCTTAAGTAAAATATTCGAACGCAAAAAGTTCCTTAGGGTTATTAAAGTTATACTTCTTTTGGCGCGCTAGGTAAAAATGATGAGAGTAAATAGAATCTTACGATGCGCGCGCACACCGACAAGTAAATCCGACACCCTGAAGTTAACTATAGTGAACATTTTAGTTTTTTCTACTGTTAATGTCGTTTTTTCTCCAAGCGTAGAATTATGCGGAAGATAAAACTTTTAAAAAGATTTTTATATTATATTAAGCCAAAGAAGTATAACTTCGAACGCGTGTACATAAACACACACACACTTTATATTTTTGTATCTTGTATAATTTAAAATCACAGATCAGTTTCCAATTAAAAAATTAAGACTATTATCATATTATTAATGTAATGTCCTAATGTATGCTGAATTGCAGTGCTGAATGTATTTTAATTAAATTTGGAATGAAGATCACTAATAATATTCCAAGTAGCAATTAAGCTCCTTTTTTATTATGTGCTTCATCGTGTACAAATCTACCGCACAAATAAATAGTTTATTTTCTATTTTCTACTTCAGTGTACTCGAGTATACTAAGTTTTAATCGGTTAGTGTGTAAAGTTAAGAAGGTCATTAGCATGTATAAAATCCCCGCTTTTTTATAGTCATTCGAATTTGGTCGTATAACCAGCGTTTGTGTCTGTTTTGTTTTTTTGTTTATATTTACTTAATGCGAAGTATTTCTCACCGGATATTTATCTTACATATTATTTGACTAAACGCACTAATTTTTGGTTAATGCCCAAACATCTTAGGTTGAGCCAGTTTCTTGAACGGTGACGTCAAAGGTAGGACGTCGTTTTTTGACTTTAATTCATATTATCCAAAAACGCACGTATGTGCACTTTTGATTTTTTTTGTGCTAATTAACCACGCCAAGACGGACCGAATGCAGTTTTCAGTGACCTTATATGTTTTCTTATTTAGGAGCTATGACACTGTTTGGATTTTTGAAAAAACCGTGATTACTCGAAAACTATAAGTATTTTTTTAAATCTAATTTTGTCACAAATAAGCACAAATTAAGAGCTATTTGTACATGTTTATTCTACAGGCGCACATACAATAGTCTTTTAGATACGCGATTTTGCAAAACGTTACCGCAGCAGGAAACGCAATATCTCGAGAACCTGAAGACGCACAAATTATATTTTTAGCGCACAAATTTGCACAAATATAAGCTCTCTGCTCATATGCAATTTTTAACTCTCCGATCTTTCGTTTAGAATTTTCCTGCTGGAACAACGTTACCCCAGCAGGAATCGTTTTTTCCGTTTATTTCAAAAACTACAACACGCACAATTTTTTTATTTGGCGCACATTTACAGCAGATTGGGCACTAATTATACGTCCCACTCACATCACTCTACGTGCTACTTTCCTGCTGGAGCGACGTTCACTGTGGCAACGGGCATTATCATGCATTAACAAGTTATCCCCAATGAATCCGACATACGGAACAACATGATATGAGAGAACATCTGTGGTTCATTACCAGTGTGGTTCATTATCATTCAGTACCAGTAGTAACACGGGTATTTTTTTACCGTTGTTACTACTGCAGTTGTTAGTGGCAGCACGGGAAATAATAATTACCCTTCTTACTTCCATCTTAAATCTCAAATAAAAAAACCATTGAGCTCTGGGCTGTATACCGAATGGAAGAAAAGGACATTTGTCTTGTATGCATGGACGTAAAAATTTACCTCCTTACGCTAAGGACTCACGGAGCGTTTTTGTCCCGTGCCCGCCGCGGTCGTGGAAATGCGTTTTTATTTATAAACTCACGAGACCGCGGCCCGCGCGGTTCTACTGGGTGCCCGCAGGTGCAGCGGAAGCCCCAACAACCGCGCACATCGCGGGCGAAAACGCGTCGTGAGATTTGCTTTAACCCTTTTCAAGGTAGAGGCAGTATACATGCCACCAAAAAAAATATTTTTTTATTCTCGACTGTATCTTTCACCGGTATTTTATTTTTTATTGATGGCAGCATCAATGATTTTTACGTCAAAAATGAGCATCCTTTTGACAAATGCTTGACAACTGTCAATTTGAAGTCGTCCATTATCGCTTGAAAGTTGTGATTTTCGGTTAGAATTTTTCATCCAGTTGCATCTTCTAAGATTTTGGCTAAAATGGTAAGAAAAGTAATTTATTTTATTCATTTGTTTTTATTTATTACGTTTTACGTGTAATTTTGGCTATGAATGTGTTGAAATTGGTTTTATTGTAAATTTTATTGGTGGCCGTATCTATGCCACTGCCTGCTCACTGACATGTTTTGGTGGCAGTATAAATGCCATTGCCTGTTTGTATTGCAGGCGTACTTGCGTGATGAAGATATTGTAAATGAACTTGAGCAGATGTTTGGACTTCCTGAAGATCCTGACAACTCAGAAGATGAGTACGAGGGCGAAGATGGTATAGAAACCAATTTTGATATTCGTGCGATGTTAGAAGACCAAGATATTGTTCAAAATCAAGGAAGTCCAACACCTGGACCATCAAGACGGAGTCCAGTAGATGTGGGTTTGCTTTCTCCTAATGCAGGTGAAATAGAAAATATTGATCCTAACATAGGAGTACCTGATATTGAAAATAGCGAAGACGCAGAAATATTGCGACCAGTCAGGCCTTCACGAGTATCGAATCTGCGCTCTCGGCATATTTTGGAGTCTTCTCCGGAATCTTCTGCAGACTCTTCTTCAGAAGATGAGGACGACAATGACTGGAGAAAAGGTATGTGGTCGGACAGGCCAAGTGCTGATAAATTTGACGAAGCCACCTTGAAAACTAAAGTTTTTTTTCCGAGCAGGACTTCTCCAGTGGCTTATTTTTCAAGGTATTTTTCTGAAGAAGTAGTTGATCACATAGTTGAGCAAACTAATTTGTATGCCTCTCAAAAACAGACCCAAAATTGGGAACCTGTTAGAAAATCGGATATTGATGCGTTTTTGGGAATTATCATTCTGATGGGTATACATGTTTTACCATCTATAGACCTATATTGGTCTAGTGACCCATTTTTTAGAGTGGACGAAATTGCGCAAGTAATGGCATGTAAAAGGTTCAAAAAAATTTTAGAAAATCTTCATTTGAATGATAATTCCAAGACTCCTGCAAAAACAAGTCAGGAATATGACAAATTATACAAAGTTCGCCCTGTCTTGGAATTATTGAATTGTGCATGCCAAAGAGAAGCGAAACAAACTACTTCTCAGAGCATCGATGAAGCTATGATACGGTTCAAAGGCGTATCATCTCTAAAACAGTACATGCCAGCTAAACCCATAAAAAGGGGATTCAAGGTTTGGGTTCGCGCAGATAGTGTAACTGGTTATGTATATGAATTTCAAATTTACACCGGTAAAAATGACAATAATACACCGGAGTTAGGTTTGGGTGCCAATGTTGTCAAAGCCCTGACAAAATCTCTAATTGACGAGAAAGTTCAAGCTCATGTTGCTTTCGACAATTTTTTTTCCTCATATCCTTTGATGGAATACCTTTATGAACATGGTATTTACTCCACTGCCACCGTAAATGTAAATAGAGCAGACTTACCGAAATTCGTAAAAGGGAAAAAAGGGAAAGTAAAGCTTGACCGCGGAAACTACAAATGGAGAGTGAAGAATAATGTTGGGTTCATGATTTGGAAGGATACAAAAAACGTCACAGTGTTGAGTACAGCTTTTCATCCTATGGAAAAAACTTTTTGTCAACGAACGATGAAGGATGGCACAAAGAAGAGTTTTCCTTGCCCTTTGGCAATCACTGAATACACCAAGAGGATGGGAGGAGTCGATAGGTTCGATCAAAAAAGAGGCACATATGAGGTTGGACGACGGAATAGGCGTTGGTGGTGCCGGATTTTTTATTTCCTAATCGATCTAGCTATCACAAATGCGTTCATATTACAATCTGTTTCACCGCGAAATCATGGACCCCCATCGAATCTACAGTTTCGCATCTCGATTGCTAGATCGCTTATCGGAAACTACACATCGAGAAAGAGGAGCCTTTCTAGCGAACCCAATTTTATTGCAAAGAAGAAGAGAGCTACAGGCAGTACCAACTACCAGAAAGTCGTAGGAGTGCATGACGACATTCGTTTCCAAGATGTTGGAAAACATTTGATAGACAAGTCTGACACACCGCGCAGATGCCGTTTGTGTAGTACAAAGACAAATAACGTAAGAACCAAGTTGTCATGTACGACTTGTAAAGTATTTCTTTGTGCTTTCCCTTGTTTTACTCAATTTCACCAAAAGAATTGAAGATTGAATTAGCTCTTATGTGTGTTATTTTATAAGAAATATTGACTGATGAGCATAATAATACTAAATGTAAAGAACCAAAGTTTCAAAAGATCTCAAATGTTCACTAGTTAGACCTAAGCATATTTTTATAAAGAAAAGCATCTAAAAATAAATCTTTTTGTGTTGATAATTATTACATGGTTTTATTTCTAATTTCATAAAATGTAAACATTGAAAAAAAAATGGAATTTACTTAATTTACAGAAATATTACCCTCATAGTATGGGCAGTGGCACATATACTGCCACCAAATTTTCCACACATTTCCCAAGACTTTTCCGATTTAAAAAAAAATCTTAAAAATCAATTAAAAATACCCATATTAACATATCAAAATTTCATTTCTGTACTACCTCTAGTTTTCTCGGCCTTATAAAGGGTTAATTTTTTTTATATCTGCATCCTACAGAAGCTGCGGGCCCACAACCAGGGCGGCCGCGGACAAATATCGCTCCGTGAGTTCTCAGCTTTATTATGACGCAGTCAGGTTATGAAGTTAATTTTAAACACGGGTAATGAAACACATCTATGATGTATAGGACAGCAGTCAGTACTCTTCCTCGGCCCCCTTCAGGCATGAAAACGAGCTCAGTCTTTGCGTCAAAAGTAAACCACATTTTTTTAAAGATAATTAGTATAATTATTAAACTTAATACATGTTAAAATCGTCATTAAGGCAGAAATTTTAGGAGTAACATTTATAATTATAACATGTTTAATTCAATATGACGACATTGTCCTGAACTCCTTTGGCGTTTCTTACGAGGGGAGGTCCAAAAGTTCGCGGAATGAAAGGGTTGTTAATAAAATATAACAATAAATTTATTTTTCCTTTTCAATATAATCACCCTTAAGTCTAATAAATTTATTCAATCTATGAATTATTTTTTCTAAACCATCGAAAAAATATTTTTTGTCTTTGGCCTCAAAATGCGCCGAAATTGCCTCCTTCACTTCGTTATCGTCGGAAAATTTCCTTCCCCTTAACTCTTTTTTTAAATTCGGAAACAAATAAAAATCACTAGGGGCCAGGTCTGGACTATAGGGTGGGTGAACAAGTGGTTCGAATCCATGCGTGTGCAGAGCAGCCATGGCAACTCGGCTCTTGTGAACCGGCGCGTTGTCTTGCAAAAGCAACACACCCTTGGCCAATTTTCCTCGACGTTTTTCTTTAATTGCCTCCTTTAACTTTTCCAATATCGTTGCGTAGTATTCTCCGGTTATAGTGGTACCCTTTTCTTTATAATCAATCAGTAATATTCCCTCACAATCCCAAAAAACAGTGGCCATCAACTTTCCAGCCGATTCTGACACTTTGAATTTCTTGGGAGGTGGTGTACCCTTTTTGTGCCATTGCATGGACTCCTGTTTTGATTCAGGTTCAAAGTGATGAACCCATGTTTCATCTCCAGTAACAATCCGCTCCAAAATCTGCACAGGTTCGTCTCCACACACCTCCAAAAAGTGCTTAGACGCGTCGACGCGCTGCTGTTTTTGAAGCGGCGTGAGCATTCTCGGCACCCATCTTGCGCTGACTTTTGACATGCCCAGGTGGTCGTGCAGGATCCGCAAAATGGTTGTATCTGATACTCCAACTAATGCAGATAATTGTTTTTTCTTCAAACGTGTGTCTTCGAGTACAAATTTTTCAACTTTTTCGACGATATCTGATGTGGTGGCCTCATCTGGCCGCCCAGAGCGAGAGTCGTCTTCAATTGAATCTCGACCATGTTTAAAAAGTCCATGCCACTTATAAACCATTGTTTTACCAGGGCACTGATCTCCATAAACGGCGTCCATTTCATTTAAAATGGTTTGAACGTTTTTTCCTTGCTTGGTAAGGAATTTTATTACAGCGCGATGTTCAATTTTCTCCATAGTTGCAGTTTGCTTCCGGATTGACTTGTTTAGCAGGCGAGTACTCGTAAACGAATGGCGCTGTAGGGTTGAAATGTTAAATATATACTAATTATGAGTGCCTAATTAGAATGACACTAAGCGAGCTACCCTATCCCCACTCCATCCCCTCCATTCCGCGAACTTTTGGACCACCCCTCGTACCTAGAACAAAACAAAAAAAACAGTTAAAAATGTTTCACGCCAAATATTTCCGTGTGAAAAAAAAGAAAAATTCTCTATAACCATATAAAATTCAAACATCTTTATTTTTTGTAGTATGCCTTTATAACCGAGGTGGCTAAGTAAGATGTCTCCTTGGCAGTTTTGGATACCGTTCTTTCCGTCTGCGTTACATGAAATTACAATGAGAGCAACTCCGATATGACCGCAGACGACGTAATGAGAAAGTGTCGAAATATTTATAAAAAAGTTATAGAACAAAACAGAAAATATAAAAAACTTCTTACTTTTTGCTTATAACTTTTTTTATCTTAACCGAGGGCAAAAAGTTATATAACATATTTGTAGACAAAACAATTAACTACAAATTAATATGATTTAGCAAATTTTTTGTAAGATGCATTGTTTCAGAGATACCGCGAAAATCTTTTCTAGCCTTTTTCCAAGATGGCGGTCCGAGGACAAGAGTGGCAACCCCACAAACTTAATTAAGCTTCTGTTGACGCTTCACAGTGTGGAGTCCATACATGTCCCAAAAATAAAATTGCGTCCTCTAAAGAATGCAAAGCTCATGTAACATTTCAATGGACTACAATGCTATGTATACAAATCTCTTTAGGAGAGACTGTCAAAATGATTTTATTATATCTTCAAATTCTATACTTACATTTAACCATGTACCGATTACAACTACTTAATTAACTTGCTTCTATTTTCAACGGTAGCTGCTTCAGGCGCCCATCTGGAAATTCGTTATAAGTTAATACGACGCCATAAAATTAGTTTTCCTGTATATAAAGGAGTAAATCAGACGCGTATAGTTGGTCAACATGGTTGTTTGGGTTCGCTCTGTTGAGGGAGACCTGAAGGTCTGGTCATCATGTTATAACATTCTCTCGATAAAATCAGATGTAAAACAGTCATGATAGGAACTTCGTAGTAAATACTAGACGTATTTGACTGATGTTAAACCAGAATAGAAACAATTATGTAGAAAATCTAAATGGCTACTTCATTTTAGTTTTATCTTTGTTAGGTTTGATTAAAACTAACCCAAGTTCACAAAACAGATACTATTTGAGCAATATTTCGTTTTTAAAACTTTTATTTATTAGCAAATACTTACGTTTATGAATGATCCAATCACTTTAATTCCTTTTCTGAGAAGTACCTGTAAACAAAATAAATAAAGATAAATTAACGAACCACAAATATAAACATATTTTATACATATAGAAGCATAATCAGACGTGTAGTTGGTCAACATGGTTGTTTGGGTTCGCTCTGTTGAGGGAGACCTGAAGGTCTGGTCATCATTTGCAATTTTTAAGTATTTAGACATTTTGCTGCAATAGAAACAACACAAACACGCTATTTTCACAGGACAGCCAGATCAAAAATGGTCAATGCTTTTTGTTTTTATATTATTAACAAAGTTAATAAAAAAATAAAAAACCTGACAAATACATAACCTCTTTCCTTTGGGAAGTAGGTTAAAATTAAGACCGTTCACTACAGTAGAGAGCACAAGCTTTTATATTTAAATATTATAATGATAATAAAGCCATCTCCTTATAGATTAAGATCCGGCTGCAAATATGTACAGCTGGCAATTGCTATCTTTGTTCGACTGGTGATGTTACGCGCTAGCTTCCTCTCACTCACCCTTCAATATTTACCATCTTTAACAGCCAGTAACCCTAACTTGCGGCCAGATTTAATTAGGTTGCCGTATATCATAATAATGAGAAAAAAATTAGCTTTATTTTGATGTATAAAAAATAAACATTCGTTATGGACGAATAAATATATCGAAATCATACCTGTTTAAACCTGGCTGCGAAGAGGTGCGGCCAACTGTGCAACGGCAACTACGATTTTTCAAAGTCTTTATACCTATTTCCGTGAAGTGAAGGATATTTTATTTAAAAATTTGATAAGTGAAATTTTTCCCGCGAAATCAAATAATAATAATTTAATTAAAAATATTATCGGCCACATTTTGATTGGCAACCTGGTAGATTTTTATTCTCCTAATCATAAATATGAGTAAAAATGTGGATTTCAGCACGCACACGATTATTTGCAGCCGGATCTTAATCTATTACGTTAAAGATGCTAAAATAAAAATTGTGCGGTTATTAATTTTAAGCAGTGATGTTTTATCAAATTTCAGATATAAAGAGGGTTGGTTTATGAAGTAGTTTTATCATAACTTAAAAAAATAAATTTATGGTACTCTTAAATAATAAACCAATAGATAAATAGTCCACTTATATATTTACCTCTATCAATGACGCCATGCCATCGCCACACGAAGCGTCTGTAAAATATATAAATATAACACGTTTAGCACATCACAATTTTATAGTTTACATAGGGTAAATATAATGTATTTATCAGACGCGAGGTTGGTCAACATGGTTGTTTGGGTTCGCTCTGTTGAGGGAGACCTGAAGGTCTGGTCATCATTTGCAATCACTACATAGTATTAAACAAAGCGCTGTCTGTCCCTATGTATGCTTAGATCTTTAAAACTACGCTACGGATTTCAATGAGGTTTTTTTAATACATAGACTGATTCAAGAGGAAGATTTTTATGTCTAACAAGACGTATATAGAAACACCCAGACCCAGAACATGAATCTATTCAGATTCCTGTCTGGCCGGGAATCGAACCGGGTGTGGTAGCTGCTCCGCAACGCGGGTCGTCAAGATTGTCAAATTAATGTTAAAAGTAGTTTCACCTATATGTAATCTTACTCAGAAATTTAAAAGGACCACAATTACTTAAAATAGTATTTTTCAATTCATAAAAGTTAAAATCCATCTTTATAATCGATGCGCTTTGGTTTAAATGTGGAGGCGTTGTTCGAAAAGATGTATTCCGATATTGTTAATGTGACCACTAAGACCACTAATTGGTTCGAAAAAAGGGTTTACGATATTCTGATTCGTCTTATTTTCATAACATTTTACATAACAATATGCACCTAGCCACAAATACACACTTAAAATTCGTTTTTTCACTCTGTGTTTGTCCGGGTAATCATTGACCGGCTAAACCAATTTTTACGGGTTTTTTACTATAGAAAATGTTTATCGTAGAATTCCCACTGAGTGGAGATAGATTTGCGCGGGAAAAACTTTGCGATACATTGATTTGCACGCGGGCGTAGCCGCGGGTACAGCTAGTTTTACTATAATAGTATGACGCGCCATCGGTTATCAATTGGGAATCCATGTACCTACTCTAAAAGCGATTTTACATTAGGTCGCAAGCTGCGCGGCCGCAGCGCGTCAACGGATGCTTTTATATTATTGAAATATTTCATAAATTCATAAATTAAATTAAAATCAACTTGAATCACATCTATTTTTATGATAATTGATAGTTACAAATTTATACGTATTATTTTTGAATGAATTCAGAACGGCATCCGGGCGGCCATTATGGCTACTGTCATGTCACACTACTGTCATGTCACACATGTTTACATTAGAATTTAACAAAATACGCAACAATCCGACGATTTTACGGATATATGTTGTCGACTCGAAATCAATGTTTTTTTATGTTTTATTATTTAGATAAGGTTTTAAGTAAGTCTATCGTACCCCTTGACGGACTTGTCAATATGGGACTTTGTCAAAAACGAACTTCCATACAAACATTTATGCCTGATTTTAACGCTTTCAACCCATTTCTTTCGATAAAAAGCAGCCTATGTCCTTTCTCGAGGTCAACACTATCTGTGTGCCCAATTTCATAAAGATCGGTTCAGTTGTTTGGGCGTGAATAAGTAGCAGACAGACAGACAGACAGACAGACAGACAGAGTTACTTTCACATTTATAATATTAGTAAGGATATAGTGGATAAACAAGTGATAATCTTAGATTTTTGAGTGTTAGGCGGAACGCAATTCGCCGGGTCAACTAGTTTTTATATAAGTAATACATGTCCATGTGTAAAAAATTTAGAAACTAAGATATAAAGTTAATAATTGCCATTCTTAATTTACAAATAAGTGCAGTGTTTATATAAAGGGAAATTTTATAGTTTTATAGCTAAGCTTTAAATGCTAATGACACAAAAAATGAAAATTAATAAAAATAAATCTTACCAAGAAGCCTGCATTGTTGTAGCGTTTTACTGTACACTGAACTACCAGTTCAAAGTACCTGAAATTATAAAAATTACGTAAAAATGTTGTTCGAGTAATAAAAATAATAAAATTACAGAAAAAATATCAGAACTCTTAAAGAGCAGCCGCTAGTTTTTATCATTGCGATCAATCGGTAATTAATATCATCATCTAAACACTAGTCTTCTGAAAATATAAAGTTGTACATTCTATAAAAATTCAGTTAAAACATTATGACACAAATATAATTTTGTGGTGGTGGTAGAACCAGTGTAATTCGACCGAGGAAGTATCACCGCCACACCTATTTCTAGCGTGAAGCATATCTTGCGTTTCTATGGAAGGGTGTGGTTGCCGGCACACTTTCACATGAGGCGACTATCATAGTCCTCGGGAGTAGCAACGCATCTGTGATTGACTTCAGATGGAACCTATGTTCTGTATGAAGTTGATTACAGATTTCCATAGGCGGCAGTGACCACTTACCGTCAGGGTCCACCTGATGGTAAGTGGTTGGTGCATGCTCGTTTGCTACTTCAGTCAGATATAAAAAAAAACACTCACCCATAAATGCATGTTTATAAAGCTTATTATATTATATGGGATCTTGTTTTTACTGCAAGCTGCAAAATAAAAATAACATATTAAGTAATGATAGTAGATCAGTGAATAAAATGTGTAGCAAACAAAATCAGAACTCTTATAGAGCAGCCGCTTGTTTTTATCATTGCGATCAATCGGTAATTAATATCATCATTACAATACGCGCTTCTAACACAATGTTTCGCTAATTACATACAATGCATTGAACCTTTTGAGATTATATTAGCATTACAAAGTTTTTTAAATTACAAACATGAGCAAAGAGGAGTTAATCAGAAAAGTTAGTTCCATAAATCCCTATTGTAGTTAAAAAATATCATAGAAACAAAACAGCTGTGCTCAAAACTTACCTTTTTACATTTATCCTTGTCGTGAAATGTCTTGTCTTTATTTTTTTGCATAGGCCTTCGGAGGCGCTTACAAATTTTCAGTTACATATATATTTTTTTTTTACACTACCACCGGTCCTTATTTTTAACCAGCAAAAGCAGCTAACATATCTGTGAAGCAATGAAAAAATTTATAAGCAATGCTAAAAAGCAAGGTAATAAACAAAATGTAGTATTTTAATCAGTGGGGATAGTTATGTCAACAGCATTATTGTCTAAGATGTCCCTATCTAAATTCATCATTTTAACATGTTCACATAAAATTGGTACAAAAGATGCATATCGTCGCTTAAGTTCTAACACCGCGGATCTCAAAACTAACAACTTTTCAGAACAGCAAATAAACTGTCTCAAATAGTTATTTTTAATTCTACAACTACCACATAATAGAGTTAAAATAATATTTCTTATGAAAATGTAACAAGTTGCTATATTATTTTGAGATACCATTATTATTTTATAAACTCAAAATGGACATTTTTTGAGTTACGCGGTGTTAGAACTTAAGCGACGATATATATTAATTGCCAGTGTTTAATTACCTTCCTGCTGGTCCCCATATAAAGAGCAAATACTATGTAAGCACGAACAGCCTGTGAAATAAAAACAGCTACATGAACAAGATGTAAAATACCAAATGAATTAACCATCTAAGTAAATCAATCAGTGTGGATAGTTATGTTAACATCAATATATTATCAGATGTCCCTATCAGAGTTCATCATTTAACATGCGAAACAAACATTGGTTTTATATAAAAACCGGTTAATATAATTTAGAAAGTTATCATAAAAATTACCGAAAATTGCCTCCCACAAGCTCCAGTGTTGGTTGCATTCACTACAAAGCTGTTGATTTCCTCTGAAATACAATATATTCTAAATATTAACCAAATTCAGTTAAAATATGAATAAAAGATACTAAATATTCTTTATCAGATAGGAGCGAAAGACATGGATGATATGCATCAATGTACATCAGATGAACTATGTGATCATCATTTAAATTTTGTAACATTTTACACCAAATATTCTTTGGTGTATGCATAGTACTTTACAAGTAATATCTTTTAAAACTTACCAAAAGCCTTCCTTCACATTTGAAGCATCTTTTGGCAGCACCCAGAACCTGCACAATAAATAAGGACAAAATAAGAATAATGCCATTTTTATATGAAATATTAATTTCAAGGTATGGTTATCAGATAGGAGCGAAAGACATGAATGTTGTACATCAATGAAAATCAGATGAACTATGGGGTCATCATGTAAAATGGTATATATGTGTCAATAAAATTTTATCATAATAAGCAATCAATAACATATTCCTAAAAATTACTAACTTCACAGCTAGAAATAATGCGATAGCAATTTACTGTGATGTTCAAACAGTATGTAACAAGTTTTAACTAAACAGACCAACACAATAGAACATAATCTTTAATTATAGTCGCGGAAATAACTATTATGTGTGTCTTTACTCTGTAGTTGATAAGAAATAGACACCTACCTCTCCACAAATCGCCAATAATATCTGAAACAATTCAAAATATGAACATTAACGAAAACAATATCCATTGAGAATAAATACAAGTAAATATTGTTTCAGATCAATAAATGGATCTCATCCAACCTCACAATGGGGGGCCCTATGCTACAAAAAAAGTTGTGATGATGACTCAAAATGATGAAATGAAACGTTACCAACAATTATTTAAAGAAAAATGGAAAATGCAATTGTCCCTAATCTCAATAATGACCCATTGTGAGACAACCAAATGGTTTCAGTTGCACTCCGCTAACATCATAATAAAAGATAGAAGTCATCTACATATTACTTGGTTATGTATTAATTGGTTTAAGGACTGATATAAATTGTTAAGTCTACATTTTCTACAGTTGAATGAGATGCTAATACAGAATCTATATATTGGCAAGCAATAAAAAAAACACTACAAAGTTGTATATATAGACGAAATAAAAGAAAACAAATCTGCTCGGTGTTATGCTAGATCTACTCATTAAAGTGAAGTATTGTAAGTGAAAAGTTGCAAGTGCTCCCATGAGCGTGTACAAAATAAAGCCCTCTAAAAATGTATTCTGGCTTTAGGTGTTTGTCTGTGATTGCCTTGGCTGACAAGAGTGCAATATACAATCATGGTAAGTGTCTTGACACTGGACTTAAAAATGCAGATAAAAAATGATTGATGTGGCTGATTACAATCAATATCATTGGCCGATTAATCACAGCCATTTTCACAAATACTAAAATACAAAACCAAGTAATATATACTATATAATGCAAGGATAAACTTACCCATTGTTATTTCTTTGGCATTCTTGTACTTTGCCTCATGTACTGGTCAGTGAGCCTGAAATGATTAAAGATTATTAGAAGGTACATCTTAAGGGCTACTATAGAAATATTTTGATTTTATTTCATTCAGATAGAGCTAATAATACATGCAAATCACTGGACATTCAATGGTTAGCACTTTTCATCATTTAACAACTGACTATATTCTTATTTCTATTGACTCCAAATAATCTATACTTCCCAATATATGTATAATGCGAGACTTTCTAAGCGAAAAATAAAGAGAATATGAATTTATTCTTACATTCTGCAAGAGGCTTTCTGTATTTCCCTTGAACAAATATGCGTGGAACATCAATACCCTCTTTGAAATTTACTGTTCGGCGCTGGACATAAGTGTTCATTGTAATCTCAAAACCAGCCTCCATGAACAACTTGGCCAGCTCTTCTTCTGTGAAGTAGTAGCTTCTGTAACAAAAGAAACTTTTGATAATGACAAAATACATCAGAGAATATTTATATACTATATATAACAAAAGAAAGGTGATTGTCCATTCTCGTAATATTATCATCGTAGTCCAAGGGCGTAGCAACAGACTTATGATTGACTTCAGACAGAAGATATGAAATTGCTTAGTCCATGGCTGGCAGTAACCAATTATATTAAGATGAACTTTATTTGGTCATTTATTACTGAAACCTTATAAAAAAAATAAGAACATTGATAACCTCAATTACAACATACCGTGTGCCATCCTGCCTCATGTAGAAATTGTCAGATATCTTATGTCCCGGCTTAAAACGCAGCTGCGCCATGTCGTACCTCCCGTAGTCTCGGAAAAGAAGCACGCCGCCGGGCCGGAGCGCGCGAAACACCACGCTGGCAACCTGCCCCCACATGTTCGGGTGTATAGCCGACAACACGAAGATCAAGCTCGCTATATCCACGCTACCTTCAGGAATGTTCTCGAACAAATCGTCCGTCGTCAGGTCCGCACAGAACGCCTTCATGCGACTCTCATCGTACAACTTATTCGATTTCACGAACTCCACCGCACGTGGCGAAAAATCACACGCGTAGAAATAGAAGTTCGTGAATCCGTCTTGTATTAATGGAAATATCATGTTGCCAACCCCACAGCCGAGCTCTAAGAATACTATACGCTCCTCAGGATCAAAGTTAATAAGCTCTTGAAACTCACGTGTCGTCCAATGCCGGTCCCGAAAGAACTTTGTTTCATTTCTCTTGTAGAAAATATCCCAGTGGCGTTTCGCTTCCTTCTCTAGTTTAGCAGCTTTCGCCTCGGAGATCAATCTTGAGTTTTGTGATTCGAGACGCTGTTTTTCTTCGTCGGTTAGTTCCTTCAGACGATGTACAGAAAGATCGCCATTAGCACCGACGCGATCTTCATCCGTCTCCATCGCGAAAGTTTCTAGTTATTTTGATTGAAATCTTTTTGAAATATGTAACTTATTTATAGTATTAACTATTGGTCTACATATTTTTGTTTATTGTTGATCAATTTGAATCGCGAAATGATTTTTTTATCCGTTGAACATCACTCCGCCAGTCATGAAGTAAAAGTGACAATGACAAGACAAAGTAAAACATCCAATTCTAGCAGTCAGAACTGTTAGTGTTGCCAAACACTTAAATAAATCCCCCTAAGTTGAGCCCTAAAATTCTATTTAGCTTAACGTTTAAAAAAATCGATCGCCCAAGCTTAATAGGACGCCTAAAAGAACATGATAATTTTATCTTTTTGCAATCAGACGAGGAAAAAACTTCAACGGATGAAATAATCTGGTTGTATTTGTACATTTTATTTTACTACGATTTGTAATTTGAAAAATCTCCCCTATTTTAGAGAGAAACTCCCGAAGCTACAATACTGTTCGATAATAAATGATTGTCTATGGTATCGTCAATGTCATTAGTGAGCATTCACATTATAACGGTCGCGCGGACTGTCGCAACGACAGTTCAAGTTGAATACTTCAAAGGACGTGCGACATAACCTTGGTCGTACAGTCCGCCTTAGGACCAAGCCATTCACAACCGAACTTGTCGCATACGACCGTAGTTCGTGCGACCGTCGTAACGTGAATGCGAACTATTGCCGTTCAACGTTAAGACGTGCACGACGTCTAAATATATTTTACATCCAAGTAATAAAAATAATCGAAACAGGCTTACAATAAAAACACATTTAACTGTAATAAGATAAAATAATTTAAAGAAGATATTGTCTACACGGAAATTTCTCTTAGAAATCCTTGCCAGCACCTTCTCGTACAGTATAGTATTTGACAGAAATATATTGAGCATAAAAAGAGGTCTACGAATTTAAATGAAACAATATTCAGACAAAAATGCGTGAGTGATGATAGTGGTTACATTACACCTTATTTTTAATCATTTAGTATTTTTCATATCCTACTACACCTTATTAAATCACACCCTGTCTTTCTTTGACGTCATTTTAAACCTACCCTTATTGTATTAAAGAAGAAAGAAAATAAACACGGGACCCAGCAATAATATTAAATTTATTTAATTCAGTTGCACGTCTTGCCGCGCCAGCTCCAACAACATAGGGTCGTCGAAGAACTTGTTGATAGACACGTCCTCGCTGAGCCCTTTGCGTCGTCGCGTCTTGATCATGAACTCTCGAGCTAGATGCGTTGCCGGCTGCGGCTCCAATGGCCTGAGGAGTATGAAATATAAATTACTAGCTGAACCTCGCACTTTTGCCCGCGTTAAAAAAAATGATGAATAGATTGTCCCGTGGAAATAAGATATTTTTCCACAGTAAAAAGTAGCCTACATGTTAATGCAGAGTATCAGCTAACTCCCTACTAAATTTTATGAAAATCGCTCCGGCCTAAATTAAATTAAAATTCCCTACTAAATTTTTTATATGTGAAGAACAAACATACACACTCACTAACTTTCGCCTTTATAATATTAGTATGATTTACGTGTTACATCGTCGTTATAAAGTATGTGAGCCAAAGTAACAATGCATCGGTGTAATAACGTATTTTGGATTCTAGCCAACTAGAAATGTCAGTAAAAAAGTATCTTTATTGTAAGCAAGGTAAATAATAGTTGCATCTGAACAAAAAGGTTAATCATTGATGCCTCTGAATAAACTTACGACTATTAACTTACTATTATATTGACTTGCACTTTAAACAAGGAATAACACTGATTTTTCAAAATATTTAACTATCCGCCTTGGTATCCGGCGTAAACCAAAAAATAAACCGGCCCCTCCGTCCTCATTGACCCTATATGTACCTTGCTCATTACGTTTACGTGGTAAAACTAGGCGGTAAAGGCCAGTTTTGGAGAGCAATACTCAAACAATTTTGAAGATAGTAGAACCAATGTAGTTCTCCTGGGGAAGTATCATCGTCACACCTATTTCTAGCGTGAAGCATTTCTTGCGTTTCTATAGAATGGTGTGGTTGCCGGCACACTTTCACACGAGGCGACCATCATAGTCCTTGGGAGTAGCAACGCATCTGTAATTGACTTCAGATGGAACCCATGTTCTGTATGTGGTTGATTACAGATGTCCATGGTCGGCAATGGCCACTTACCATCTGGTGGACTGCATGCTCGTTTGCTACTTCAGTTAGATATAAAAAATATAGTAGAACAAACCGTATAACAATGCTCTTGTCGAGCGGATCGCCGGGCACGATCTGCCAGTGGTGGAACACCTGCAGGCAGAAGGCCTGGCCCTGCGTGTGCGTGCGCAGGTCCGTCTCGAAGCCGAACGAGTCGATGGCGGGCACGAACGCCTTGATCGTGTACAGCGGCGAACCGGCGACGGGCGCGTCTTGTGTCACGTGACCTGCTCAGAACAAAGTATAATCACATTTCGTCGTCAACCCATTATTGTCCCACTGCTGGGCACGGGTCTTCTCTCAGAATGAGAGAGTTTTTGGCCATAGTCCACCGCGCTGGCCAAGTGCGAATTGGTGGACATAATGGAATAATCACATTTATAATAAGAGAATGTTAAAATAATGAAAAGCGAAGATATTGTAAGAAAATTATGTCCAATTACTACCGATTTCAAGGCGTAAATTCTTTAAGGAATTTTTGTGATGCTGCTTAACACGAGGCATTTTAGATAATATTATTATATGCATAAGTATTAAACCATGTATAGATGTGAAATCTGGTATACTACGCATAAAGTATATTCCATTATCGTTTTTGATTTTTGCACAGCAAACCCGATGAGTTATATCAGCCGCAAGAAATGAAAACCGGTCACCGTGAGTACCCATTACATATCATAATGTATCAATTTAGTGATTAGTATTAGCCTGAAATCATATAACACTTTGCACTAAGGTAAGTGTTATATCTTTTGAGTATATAATGAGACGAGACGGTCGGTTGTAAAGTAACAATTTTATTTCTCACAAAAAAAAAGGAGATACGAATAGAACGTACAGATAACCTAAGCGGAAGTCAAGTAACAGATAAACAAAGCATAATTTTCACAGATAACCTAACATTGTCTATACTTCCACACATTCCAAATACATTGTTATACACGATAAACTGTCTATAACGAACGAATGTAACTATCGTCACGCCGTAACAGTAAAAGCAGCACTAAGGTAAGAGGAACCGTAAATAAAACGGAAGTATCATATATCTAGCGTTTAGAAATTCGGTAACCTGTCTGGCCGGGGTTCAATTCCCGGCCAGACAGTACGTATCTGAACCATGAGTTTAGATTCCTGTTCTGGGTCTGGGTGTTTGTGTATTCGTCTTGTGTGTGTTCATGGTACCCACGACGCAGGAGAAAATCCTACTGTGCGGCTATGAGTGTAGAAAGCATGTAGTCTGACATCATATGAAAGGGGGTTCTTCAAGAAAGGTGCGAAAAGGTCTTCTTCACAGCCGACGATGCATTGGCGACTCCTCTGGTGTTGCGAATGTCCATAGGCGACGGTGACTACTTTCCATCAGGTAGCCGGTCTGCCTTATCGTTAGGTTAAATTATAAAAAGAAAAAAAAAATACACCACTCAACTTCGCTGTATTAAGGCAAGAATAACCGCACACAAAACTCAAGTATTGCGTACCTCTGCGTTTAGCGAGCACGGTGTAGACGGCGGACACGCAGTCGGCCGGCGCCTGCACCTCCACGAACAGGTACGGCTCCATCAGACGCGGCGTCGCCATCAGGAACGCGGAGTACGCCACCTACAAGCACATTACATATTAGACAATAAATATTATTATTATCTCATTTATATTGTTGATGTGAAAGTTTGATAGGATGTATGTGGGTAACATTATACGACATCTAAAGAGTATACAAAAGGAAAAATAAACAGAATATGTGTTACGTGACGTATAGTTTTTTATTTTGAATGCATCGTTATAAATAATTTATGCATAAGATATTAAAAAATATATGGTAATCTCGATTTTTTTAAGTATATAACTATAAAGACAAAACCAAGAATCAAATAATCGGTGTTCCTTCCTACTAACAAACGAACAAAAGTGAAATAAATAAAAAAAATGATATAAATTTTGGATCTATGGTTTAAAAAAAGAAAACAATTTTCACGAACCCGTCTCGCAGTAGGAATGATTTGACCGCCACCTCTATGCAGCGGTTCTTGCGCTATGACTGCATCCAAAATCTTAAATTTCACGTTTCTGATCGGCTCCTCGCACAGCGGACCCTCTCGTGTGCCCCATTGGAAACCTGGTGGAATAGACATGAAGATAGAGTGAGAATAGGTAATTGGTAAGATTCTAAATTAATGTACTTAGGTAAGGTGAATAGGGGAATGATATATAATATGAATGATAAGGGAATAAAGTGTCTGTTTTAAATATCGCACGGTGAAAACGAAATAAACTGAACTCAAAAATTCGGAAAATTCATTTAAACACCTGAAACTACCTTTAATAACGTAGAATATCATCTAGCGAATTAAGAAGTGACGATTTCGGACTAAAATTGAAATAATAAATGTTAGAAACATTTTATATACGAACGTTTTAAGAATTCCTCAAAATGCGTACACACATTTGTTCTTTAGACCAAAAAAAATTACCCTTATAATGTCACCGTGCAATACATTAAAAAAAATACGCATTCTACACTCATAACCCTACATTAGGGTTTTTTCCTGCGTCGTGGTTACCATGAACACACACAAGACGAATACACAAACACCCAGACCCAGAACATGAATCTAAACTCATCATTCAGATACCTGTCTGACCAGGAATCGAACCCGGGACACATTGCCCATCAGACCCGTATGGTAAACGCTCCGCCAAGCGAGTCGTCATTATATTGACTATGAAAGAAGAAAAATTATAAAAATGATGTAACATAATCCAGACCTTGCACGATACTGTCCTTGACCGACGCTAACAGGTGCTTGTCGACTTCCGACGGCAGCGTGTCGTCCACGAGGATGTTGGGCCCCGTGGCGTCGGGCCCGAACGCCCAGATCGACCGCGCGGCTAGCAAGTCCCAATCATATCTGCGGAAATTAATGCATGTCATTTATTCATGGGACTAAGATGAGAGCCATATATTTTTTTTATCTGATGGTAACTGCAGTCCATTGACATCTGTGAGCAACTTTATACAGAACATGGGTTCTGTACTTCTGTCTTAAGTCAATCACAGACGCGTTGCTACTTCCGAGGACTATCACGGTCGCCTCATATAAAAGTGTGCCATCAACAACACCCTTCCATCGGATCGCAAGAAATGCTGGAAATAGGTGTGGCGGTGATACTTCCATGGTCTATTCTACCTTACAAATAATATTTACATACAAAATTTTGACTAAGGAATTATATTATAATTAACTATATTACGATTCCCATGACGAAGTTGTCACCATTCCCACAACTGAGTAGAGATCGAAAGCGTTATTTAACTCACTTGGTCTGAAAGAACTCCCCAAGCTGCCTCCGATCCCACGAGACGCACATAGCGCCCGCCTCGATGTCCTCCGCGTGCCCGCGCTTCAGCGGCTCATGTGTGTTCATGGCATCCATGAAAGCGGATAAAATCCTAGCGTGACTATGAGCGTAGAAATCAAAAGCGTTGTTAAACTCACTTGGTCTGAAAGAACTCTCCAAGCCGTCTCCGATCCCAGGATACACAGACTACGCCCGCTTAGATGTCCTCCGCGAGGATGCGCTCCAGCGGCTTATGTGTGTGTTCATAGCACCCACGATAGCGGGCAAAATCCTAGTGTAACTATGAGTGTAGAGATCGAAAGCATTATTTAACTCACTTGGCCTGAAAGAACTCCTCAAGCCGTCTTCGATCCCAGGAGACGCAGACCGCGCCCGCCTCCGATGTCCTCCGCGAGCCCGCGCTTCAGCGGCTCATGTGTGTTCATGGCATCCACGATAGCGGACAAAATCCTAGCGTGACTATGAGCGTAGAAATCAAAAGCGTTGTTAAACTCACTTGGTCTGAAAGAACTCTCCAAGCCGTCTCCGATCCCAGGATACACAGACTACGCCCGCTTAGATGTCCTCCGCGAGGATGCGCTCCAGCGGCTTATGTGTGTGTTCATAGCACCCACGATAGCGGGCAAAATCCTAGTGTAACTATGAGTGTAGAGATCGAAAGCATTATTTAACTCACTTGGCCTGAAAGAACTCCCCAAGCCGGCGTCGGTCCCAGGACACACAGACCGCGCCCGCCTCGATGTCCTCCGCGAGCCCGCGCTCCAGCGGCTCGGCGATCATGGTCAGCTTGTTGCGCTTGTTGGGCGTCTCCGCGAAGCACTTCAGCGAGGACGTCTCCACCACCGTCTCGCAGAACGACACCACCGGGTCCGCAACTGGGGGATGAAATAAATGTGCGATAGTTCTGTGTAGCGCCAGTGTTTAATATCACCTCTCCTACTTTACCTGTGAATACACTAGGATGTGGCTGAGGGACAAAATCTAGAAAATAGACGGCAGAGTCTTCCTGTGTGACATCAACATTTACTGCAGTCATCGACATGCATGCCAGGCGCGGTGACTTTAAGCAACAACTTCCATTAAAGGAGACCTGTATCAAGCGTTACGCATTTTCAATTTCTCCAGGGCACAATTCCCTTAACATGTAAATATATATATGTAATGTGTAAAATAGAACTAAGACGGAAAATGTTTTTCATTAAAACTCCGCAAAATGGTATCAAAATTCATATTATCACCTTGGACGCTTGGCTACACCGTTAGTCTGTGTTGACACCAAGAGTTCGAAAAAAACATTTTGAAAAACATTATCTTAGAGTTTTGAAACCCTTATAAAAACCAGACGTTCCCCAAGAGGTCAACAACACTTTGTCAAGCACACTGTCAGTTGGTAAACGTACCCTTAATATCGATCTCGGAGTACATGTCCCTCAGGTCGTGCATGACGCAGTCCAGATGCAGCTCGCCGGCGCCGAGGATCACGTGCTCGCCGCTCTCCTCCACGCGCGTCGACAGCACCGGGTAAGATTTATTTACCTGCGAGGCACCACGTTTATATATTACACTAGCTGACCCGACAAACGTTGTATCGCCATATAAAAAAAAAATAATAAGGGTGGACAACCCTTAAGGGGTATGAAAAATAGATATTGGCCGATTCTCATAGATACCGGATAAGCACAAAAAATTTCATCAAAATCGGTCAAGCCGTTTCGGAGGAGTATGGCAACAAAAACTGTGACACGAGAATTTTATATATTAGATTACACATTGCATACGGTTTTACTACCGGATCCTGGATTTACGTTTTGAGGTGGGGAAGGAGGGGTTGGGAGGCTGGCTTACAGAAGGTAAGCTTACGGTCCATGCATTTTATACGGTACACACATTGGCAGATCCTGCATTTACGCGTTATTAATTGGTCTCAAGATGGTAAGCTCAGAAAGACATTGATAGCTATAAAAACAAAAAAAGACTTCCAATGAAGATGACCGTGCTTTTTACATTTTAAAGGTAGGGTCTACTCAGACAAAAATTTTAAAAACATATTATGGGGACTACCCCATAATATATTTTTAAAATTTTTGCTATGTGACAAGTTTCCTCCAAGAAATATTTTGAATAGTTCATTAGGACTGGCGGTGGTACATCGGCTGCCCATCTGTAAATCCTGACACACTTTAAATAGCCCGGCATTACTTACCTTCCTTAACCCATCCAACATCTTGGGCAGCTCCGAGGGGTTGACGGGCTCCACGGCGATTTTCACCACCGCCTGCGTGTTGAACCGCAGCGGCTTGAACGTGAACAACTCCTCGTCTTCGTCAGCTGACACCACGGTACAGGTTTTGACTATCGGCTGGTCGATGCCCTCGATCAGCGCCCAGCAACCGGCCGGCACACGGTTTAGCTCTATCTGTTGAATGAATAATATAAACATCCTCCTTATAGAAGCAGTATAGTTGCTATTCATATAAAAAGTAATTATAATTATTAATTTAGTAATCATGACTTGTTACGTCTTGGGGCTAGTTACAAATTATCTTTTACTTTGGCGTACGTTTCCTCGCGTTATTATCTTACTCTACACCATAGCTAATAAACTGGCATATAAGCATACAACACAGACAATTATATATGAGACTAAAAAAAGTATAACATTACTATTTTGTGCTACAAATCATCAATTTCTGCTTGAAACATTTTTTACACATGTTACTCTCGTAAATATTGCTACGTCACGTTGTTATTTTAATAAACACGCGTATTAAAAACAATGATTCAATTAATTGAATTTCAAAGAGTTGTCGAACTATATGTTACCTTGTAGCGGGCCTCATATATCCACAGCCGGCCTACGTTCATGACGCGCGAGTCCTCTTCATCCTGGGTGCTGTAGTTTTCCCCCAGCACCCGTACCGACTGCCCCGCATACAGTGTGCCAGACATTATACGCGCTAACACCTAAACAAAACAAGTGTGTTGAGGTAAATTGATTATTTATCTCAGCAATTAATTAATTGCTTACTTAATAAACAAATAAGAAAAAAACATATATAACGAAGTGGTTGCGTGATATCAGGATGGTCGGGGTCTTCATTACTGTCCATTCTTGAAGATTTCAAGTAAAACACAGGAGTAAACTTTTTCGATTTATTCGAGTTTAGGAGGTCCGATCGTTTCGACGGTTAAACAAGAACCTTTTTCTACCGACAGGCGCTCGCCTTTTTATAACAATGTTTGGTGAGGTGACAATAATAAATTTATGGAGGGTTAACTAAATTACAATTCTAAAAATCACTAAATATTGCTAATTTAATAAACAAACAATTTTCGATCTTTAAACTAACTAAAATCATTATTTTCGGCGACGTGTTTTTCATAAATACGCGGTGTCGCGCCGACATATATATTAATGTGAAAACATCCAATGTTTTAGATGTTAACCAATAAAAAGTTCTTCAGATTCTTCACTATCATCATTGATTTTTTTTTTAATTATTATTTTGATTTGGAATTTATGCAAAAAAAAAAAATATTAGAAATATTTGTATCGGTTCGTCGCCGCCTAATCGGTGGATGACCTTGTGCGGGAGCGTTGATTGAGAGTTCCCAATTTCAGCAGTGCGACAACAACGGGTTGAACAAACTTCAAATCAGTATTAGAGCCACTTACAAAACAGAACGTGCAGTCATCAGTCGGATACATCTTAGAGTGCGTTCCATTAGACGTTCACATAGTTCACGCTCACTACCGCAGTTTTTCCCATTCCACTAGTTTGCGAGCATTACTGACCTAGTCTTTAGTGGAACGATCACTTCGACCCACCTTATTAGATGGGTCGTCGTGAGCTTCGCGTGGGCGTAAGTCATGACGTCATGAGTGACGTATTTGCAGCAACCACAACGACCGCGGTCGTCTTATTTTGGGCTTTTTGAGCGTCTTCCGGAATGCGCTCTTAGTGGCATGCGCGGCTATGAAGTTTACACGTCACTACTCACAAGAAAGAACGTTCAGTCATGAGTCGCATCAACCCATTATTGGCCCACTGCTGGGCACGGGTCTTCTCCCAGAATGAGAGAGTTTAGGCCATAGTCCACCGCGCTGGCCAAGTGCGAATCGGTAGTCATGAGTAATTCACTGAAATGTTTCAGTGGATTACGCGACTAAAGTGTGCATAACTACATTAAAACGGCACTCACCAGAAAGAAGGTGCAGTCATCAGTGGGGTACATCTTGGTGGTGTGCGCGACGAGCCGCCCCGCCTGGTCGCAGGCGAGCATGTCGGCGCGCAGCGCGCCCGCCGCGCCGCGGTACGCGTGCGCCACCTTGCGCGCCGCCGCCGCCGCCGGGGACGGGATGTGACGCGCTATCATCTCCACGAACCCGCTGGGAACATATTACCTACTTCGTTTAGTCATACGTTAAACATACTAATGGTTGCATTGAATAATGACAGCTAAGAACCCGCCGAGAAAGAGATGACGCGCTATCATCTCCACGAACCCGCTGCGGACACATTCACTCCTTCGTTCAGTCAATCGTTACAACACATACTAATGGTTGCACTGAATAATGACAACTAAGAACCCGCCGGGAAAGAGATGACGCGCTATCATCTCCGCGAACCCGCTGGGGATACATTGACTCCTTCGTTTAGTCATATGTTACACCACGTACTAATGGTTGCATTGAATAATGACAGCTAATAACCCGCCGGGAAAGAGATGACGCGCTATCATCTCCACGTACCCCCTGGGGACGTATTAACTTCTATGTTCAGTCAATTGTTACAACAAATACTAATGGTTGCATTGAATAATGACAACTAAAAACCCGCTCGGAAAGGGATGTGACGCGCTATCATCTCCACGAACCCGCTGAGGACATATTCACTCCTTCGTTCAGTCAATCGTTACAACACATACTACAATACATACTAAAGGTTGCATTGAATAATGTCAACTAAAATCCCGCCGGGAAAGGGATGTGATGCGCTATCATCTACACGAACCCCGCTGGGGAGATGTTAATTCGTTCATTCGTGCATTCCATTCGTTTAGAGATCCGCTGTACCCAGAGTAAGAAATTAGTATTTCTCTACAATCTCTCTCATCTTCTTTTACAATTTTACTAAAAAACATATTTCCTAAAAATAAATAATAACAGCAAATGTAGTTAAAGCGACATTCCGATAAACTAAAACTTAAGACCTAACTTTTCTTTGTGAATCAGAGGTTAAAGACATTTCAAAACAAAATTTTAATAGCTATCTAAATATACATTTTTACTAGACCTCTAGTTACTTCTGATTTGTGGGAGAAAGAGTAGACCAGTTTACCAGAAGTCTCCAAAGAAGCGGCTACACACGAGCCGAAGTAAGGGACGCACATTGAGCTTTGCTTCCTGCTTGGTGAGCTTGATGCCTAACTCCGACAGCATCGCCGGGAGTGTGTCGTCCACGTCGCCCACCACCTAGATTCAGTAGAGATACAACTTGATATATGCTATGTAGTGAGAATACTAAAAATACATTGTGAGAATATTAAAAATAAGTTGTATTGTTGTGAGAACTCAATGAGTAACTAGATGGTCTACTTCATAGAATCCTTTGCTTATCGTATATACCATATATTTCGTATCCATTGTTGCTTTACAATTGCGAAGTGCAACATCTACATATCTGTTGCATATATAAATAACCTAATAATCTTAAAACCAATATGAATTTAGCGACATGAGCTAATAATGATCTGATGTGAGATTACTTACTCACTATCAGATGAAAATTTATAATAATCTCTAAAAAAAAAAACTAGCATACCTGAGCAAATATCTTATACAACGGCTCCAATATGAACTCCACGAAGCTCCTCTGCGCCGACTGGTGCGGTGGTTTCCTCGTAAATCGCCTCGTCTTCGAGTTGAAGTACACGTCGCCCCACAGCCACGCCGCCATGTCCGCCGGCCGCAGCTCGTGCGTGCGCCCGCTCGCGTACATCGCCGCGAACGACTCCAGCGTGAAGCACACGTCGTATAGGGAGGAGGCGAAGCATACGTTGCCTGGAAGTTTTAGTGGTAAAAGTTGAGGGCTAAGTGGGCTGCCTTGGGGTATGCCAACATTGACAACAACAATATGACTGAACATTGGAGGCGAATTAAATTAATATGTCCCTAGAAAAATGCAAATATGGCAAATTTGGTTTCAATATAAAACAATATTGTAAAAACATCAATAAGTATGCTGTACAAAATTATATTATATTGTCTGCTGAATACAAATTACAAAAAACTCAATACGTCATAAAAACATTTTGTTAAACATAGTTAACTTAGATGTTTTTTATAATGACAAAACATATCTTAAATCAGACAAACAATTTAAAATGATGTAGTTATTTAACTTACCCAATAGCGGCGAGAAGATTACGGCAGGTTCATCAGGATTATCCTGAGGCTGATTTGTCTCTACCATAGAATTCAGCTCATCTATTATATGTCTGAGCTTGTAATACGCATCCGCGGGCGGTAACTTCAGTTCTAAGATAAGGCGATCAATCTTGTTTATGCAAACGGTGAGCGGCACTCGCTCTTGAACCGCGTGTCGGAGGAGGCGTTCTGTGTTCAACATTATACCTTCTGCGGCATCAACGAATAGCACAGCACCTGAAAACAGAACTCAATAAGTACGACAAGGCTTTGAGGTGAGCAACATGTATTATAAAATAAATTATTGCTTAAGAGAGATTGATGTGTTTTGAGGTTTCTACGTCCCCTTCATCTATTAGTGTATTGAATTAGGAAGTGATAAAGTAATGGAAAAAAAATGTATTATGGATTTACATTTGCTGCTTGAGACCCAAAATTTAAGGATACAAAACGAGGCAATTAAAATCTATTAATTCATACATACTAACATACTAACCATCAGATATCCTCAAAGCAGCGGTGACCTCATCACTAAAGTTCACATGACCCGGAGTGTCCATGATATTGAACAGATGTGACTTCCCCTTGATGTTCTTGAGGAGCAGTGTGACCGGCATGGCTTTGATGGATACCCCTCGCTCCTGCTCCACAAACAGGGTGTCTGTGTACCTCATGGGGATTGTTGTGTCGTGGTTTATTGTCCCTGGGTGCGTCTGTCTGATGAGGCAGTCCACAAATGATGTTTTACCTAAAAACATATGAGAGATATGCATTATATATCATAGACATATGTATAAAGAAGAATAATATCATTAATTAAAATCTCCATATTGTTTATAGTATACTGTGGCTTACTTTATGATGTCTTTTAAAAAGTTTAAAACCGTTAATGACTTTATTTAATAGGATTGCAGTAGCTAAGGTAACCTGCAGTCCATCTAATGTTAAGGGGTAATACCAGAAATGGATATCCATAAGCAACTTTTTATTTATTTATTTATTTATTTATTTATTCAGACTTACGTCTATCATTACAGGTAGCACCCAATACGATAGCGTAGACAATTATTCATTAATTTTAAAACATTATTTTCTATTATTATTAAATATAACTATATATTATTGTAACATAAAATATTAAAAACAACTTTTGCGAATTCACTCAAGCTACATGAATTGATATCTAGTTTTTCATGTACCTGATTGAGTGTACAGAGAGCTTGGGTGAAAGGTGCCTTATAGGACAAGTGTTCTAACTGAAGTCAATTACAGACTACACAGCTACTCCCAAGGATTGAAACAACTAAGATTCGTTATACAACATAAAATTCATACACATAATATAACAGTTTCAGATTTGATCAATTTTTTGTTTTCCTCTTTATTAGCTTGGGTGACCATTCGTAGACCATCAAAACATTAATCTCCCTTTAATACTCTGCCTTGGTAGCTAGTGTATCAAGACATTCCTTTGAATAATTTTATAGTATTTATTTATTTATTTTGATCACCAACATAGTTTACACCAAATAAAATATAAAAATAACAGAATTATACTATACGGAAAAGCTAAGTGCAACTACATTTATAGGCGAAGACTGCTTGCAAAAAAGAGCGAGTAACAAGTAAGTCAAATGATAATAACAATAGTAATAAAGAAAAGAAAAGAAACATTTTTTCTGGAATAAAATTAAAATTAAATTAAATTAAGATTAAATTAAATTAAATTTAAATTAAACAGATTTTATATGTCAACATATTTTATGATATACTAGCTGTTGCCCGCGACTTCGTCCGCGTTTCCGTTGTTTTTCGTAAAAAAAGTAGCCTATGTCCTTCCACACGGTTCAGTGGTTTTGATGTAACAAACAGATTAACTTTCGTATTTTAGTAGGGAAATATAATATGTCATATCTACAATACTGTTGAAAAATATCGCAATACGGAACCGCACAATATTATTGTTAATAGCTTTGCCCGCGACTCCGCCAGCGAGTAACTCCTTGTGTGTTATTGAGTTAATGTATTGGTAATATTGTTTAGATCACGTTCACATGAGGCTTAAGAACCTTTTTTATTTTTGTTTTCGAGGGGGAAACCTTCAAAAGGTACCCGACGCCGTGGGAGCGACGCAGAGTTATGTGGAATTTTTACCGCACTAAAACCCCCCCGGTGGCCGTCTTCGGTGCTATAAAGAGGACTCGGGCTCCTCCCAGATGGGCGGATGGGCCCACCACCCAATCTAGTCTTTACGGCGGTATGCGACCACACATATCGCCACCTTCCCGGTATCGCCTGGCTGGACGGTTCAAGCTCCCACTCTAGCCGCCCGCAACCCCGGAAGCCCCTTTTAGTCGCCTCTTACGACAGGCAGGGATACCGTAGCCCTACTCCGATCCAGCCGAAGGCTTAAGTACTTATATAACGAAAATACTTCAATGCAAAGCTTCCGGGTAAACTATGTTGAATGTTGATCCATCCGGCACGTGAACGTAAAGATTTTTGGAACTACTGACCCGGGAAAGAGCGACGTACAACTGACCATGCGAGAAACAACTGACACCGAGATCTACTCCAGCAACACGAAAAGTCTGCCCTTGAGCCTTATTAATTGTCATTGCATAACACACCGATACTGGGAATTGCGTTCTTTTAAATTGGAATGGAAAATTATTAGGTACTAAGGGAATTCTGGGAATAAAGACGGTTTCTCCTGCACCGCAACCTGTTAAAATTTGAGCCTCGATTATATTTTGTTGCAACCGGGTTACTTTTAGCCGAGTTCCATTGCATGCCAATTTTTAAACAAATTTCATGAGAAGGAAGTCCGGGCATATTTAAAGAATTTAAAAATTCTATCGGGTAGTTAGTGGCGTCTTGTTCATCGACCATTCTATTTATTGAACTATAAACTTTGCTTTCCCCTTGTATATTCGACAGTATTTTATTATTAATCTCAAATGCCTGTTCACTGTTCACTGTTCATTTTTCATTTTTCATTTTTCATTTTCTTTTTCATTTTTCATTTTTCATTTTTCATTTTTCATTTTTCATTTTTCATTTTTCATTTTTCATTTTTCATTTTTCATTTTTAAAAATTTCATTTTTCATTTTTCAATTTTCAATTTTCATTTTTCAATTTTCAATTTTCAATTTTCGTTTTTCGTTTTTCGTTTTTCGTTTTTCGTTTTTCGTTTTTCGTTTTTCGTTTTGCGTTTTTCGTTTTTCGTTTTTCGTTTTTCGTTTTTCGTTTTTCGTTTTTCGTTTTTCGTTTTTCGTTTTTCGTTTTTCGTTTTTCGTTTTTCGTTTTTCGTTTTTCGTTTTTCGTTTTTCGTTTTTCGTTTTTCGTTTTTCGTTTTTCGTTTTTCGTTTTTCGTTTTTCATTTTTCATTTTTCATTTTTCATTTTTCATTTTTCATTTTCATGTTCATTTTCGTACAGATAGATGACTGAATTATAAACGTAAGAGTAGGCAAATATAATCAGAAAGCTTCGAACTGCTAAGCTATCGGGAGTTACACGTGTTATTGTGAGTCAACCATAAAAGATGGACATATGCTGTCGTAGGATATTTTTTAGATAATTTTAAGGAAAATATTTCCCTCATACATGATTTCTGTGTAGCTTTAACCATTAAGGTTGCACACGCGACAGAAGCTTAAAAAAGTAACTTCTCCCGTTTTCCCAACATTTCCCTTTACTGCTCTGCTCCTATTGATTGTAGCGGGATGAAAAGTATACTATAACCAGCCCAGGAGTATAAAGAATAATCGTACCAAGTTTCGTTAAAATCCACTGAGTAGTTTTTGTTTCTATAACGGTTATACAGACAGACAGACAGACAGACAGACAGACAGACAGACAGACAGACAAAAATTTTACTGATTGCATTTTTGGCATCAGTATCGATCCCTAATCACGCCCTGATAGTTATTTTGGAAAAATATTTCATGTACAGAATTGACCTCTCTACAACTTTATTATAAGTATAGATGAATTTATTAATAATATATTTAAACTTGTAAATACTATCATTAAAAATGTCAATATTCACTTGTTTTGTGACTACCCGGAATTCGCGAATAATTCGGTTAAGAGGAGCATTAAGACCAAGATTAGAATAAGATTGTTTGTCTTATTATTATTTAGTAATAATATAATAATTATTATATAATAATTAATATATAATATTTATTATCTTATTATTATTATTTAGTAGCTTGATTAAACCTCTTTCGCGCCAGAGCATTCCAGCAGATGTATATAGATAAATAAAAAATAAATCTAATTATGTGCAATTTGGTGTCAGGTGCATTAATACTGTGGCAAATAATGCATCAAAAAAATATGTAACTCTTACTGACTGCAGACGAAAAACAGTTTCTTAAATATAACACTTACCATAATACCTATTTGTAACTAGTTTTAATAATAATAGTAATAATATTTTGGCTATTTGCTCTGTATAAGGTATTTTACAAATTGGTCTTATGATTAAATATTTTCAAAATTTTATTCTACCTATAAGGAATATATAATATCCCACACATACCATTATGTAAATGCCCCATGAGCGTTATATTCCTCATGAGGTTGGTATTATCCAGCATGTCTGCTAGGTACTCCATATCATACACTGTCTCCGGCAGCTGCTGCTCCTGGACCTGGAACTTCTTGCTCTTCACCGGCTCCACCAGAGGCTTGTCCAGGGCCTGCGTGTCTTCCTCTTGGACCACGGTTTCGACATCTGGCCCATACACTTCTACTGCTTGTGGATAGTATCTTGATGGGAGAATTTTAAGGGACATCAATATGTAAGTTTTTACTAAGAGGAATACAATTTAAAAATATGATACACTAATATATATAATAATATATAATATATACTAATACATATTGTGCAATTTATTTAAAAATATTTTGATATGTATACAAGTATTTGCCCAAGAAGTAAAGCATGAACATTCATTAAAATGAAATTATGTTTATTATGAACGGGTGAATAGCGAAATATGGGACTATAAGTATAATGCTGAAGGAGTTACAAGGCAGCCTTTGATAAAAAATTAAAGCTGTATCATAAGATTTGTATAAAATCTTTCAAGAAATTTCCTTGGACATCAAATCAATTTACTTTCACTGTTCAAATTAAAACAAACCCAATAATTTGTAAAGGGTGTGGTGGCAACAACGGTCGTTGCACTTTACCTGCCTTAGCAACTAACCATCATGCACGTCAATGAAATATGAGCATTAGGCACGTGTAACAATTAATTAGCGTCGATTAAAATATTCAATAAATCAGTATGAAATCGTAATTGGTGTGTATCACTTGTGTCTTTCCTTCATACTCCACATAACCACAAAATAGACACGCAACACATCCACACACACCTACATTGGTGACCCCGACGTTCCACGCCTACATTGGTGACCACCGACATTCCTCATCATCGGTATCCCGACGTTGCTCATCAACGGAAGCTCGACTTTCATCATCAACGTCAACCCGATCTCAGAAGACAATCGTTCAAGGAAGATTTCACCGTCAACGCTGCCCTACACAGAAGATACTACTGCCTGCATTTGACGATCAACGTGCATTCAATCAACAACTACAGGATGCCAATATTACGCGATGAAAACGTACCTGGAGTCCCCGGAGCATACTACATGTCGCCGACGCATACCGCTGCACCCACGCCCGAGCCACGGATGAGTGAAGCCAAACATGAAGACCAGAAACCCTCTACTTCATCGGAGCTTGCAAGTATTAGTGTCACATCCAGGATACCAGAGTTCTGGACCGACATGCCAAGATTGTGGTTCGCTCAATTTGAATCTGTAATGTTACCACAGAAACAAAGCGACGAGTGCAAGTTTCATATGGTTATTTCAAAATTAGACCGGGAGACCATACAGCAGGTTGGTGATTTATTGCTATCTCCACCAACTGAGAGAAAATACGAAATCATAAAGAGCCGTTTACTATCTATTTATGAAGAATCTGCACAACGTCAGTTCCAAAAATTAATTAGTGAGATGGAGTTAGGTGACCAAAAACCTTCTCAACTGCTACGGAAGATGTCTGAACTGGCGCGTAATTCAAACGTTGCTGAGGCCACACTGCATAACTTGTGGTTACAGCGACTACCGACACAAGTAAGAGCAGTGTTAATGGTTAGTCAAGATCAGAAGCTGGAGAACCTTGCACCAATCGCTGATAAGATCATGGAAAATATGAAGATCGGCGAGGTTTCTGAAGTGGCTTGCACAAGTAATGCCTTTCCAATGACAGAGCTTCTAAGCAAAATTAATAAACTATCACTGGAAGTAGCTGAGTTACGTATGAGCAGATCTAATTCACGTGGAAGACCATATAGACGAGGATCCCGGAGCCGTTCCAGCTCAAGACGGCGCATGCCTTGGAAAGCGAATTATAACACCTTATGTTATTACCATTCACGCTTCAGAGAACGTGCTAGAAAGTGCGAAAAGCCTTGTACCTGGGAAGCGAAGTCGGAAAACTCGAACTAGCGTTGACAGAGGCCAACGTCAGCGCTATCTTCCCATCTGGCCGCCTATCCGTTACCGACCGAAAAAGTGGGTATCGGTTCTTAGTAGATACCGGAGCAAATATATCCGTCATACCGAGAAGAAATAAGGCCTGTCCAACAAGTACCTACAAATTATTCGCAGCAAACGGTAGCGAAATTAAAACATACGGCGAAAAAGTACTCGTGTTGGATCTCGGATTACGCCGACCATACAGATGGACATTTGTAATAGCTGACGTAAAACAGCCGATACTAGGCGCCGATTTCTTGGCAAAACACAATATTTTAGTAGATATGCGCCGCCAAAAATTAATCGATGATGTCACAGGATTGTTTTCGCATGGAAGAATTGTAGACTGTCACACGCCTAGCATCAGAACAATAAATTCACAGTCTCCATACGCGGACATCATACAGAGATATCCTGACATCACGAAGCCATTCTGCGCCAAGGAAACGCCCAAACACAACGTCGTACATCAGATAATTACCATCGGACATCCTGTTCATTCCAAATGCCGCCCACTATCAGCCGTGAATTATAGAAAAGTCAAGCAAGAAATACAACATATGCTTGAGACTGGCATCTGTCGCCCTTCAAAGAGTGCATGGTCAAGCCCTATACACGTGACCACGAAGAAGGATGGATCCATCAGACTATGCGGTGATTATAGGAAATTGAACGCGATAACATTACCAGATCGCTACCCCATCCCACGTCTCTTAGACTTCACATACTTACTACCTAAGAAGACTATATTTTCTCGTATCGACATCAAGAGAGCCTATAATCAGATTCCCGTAGAAGATGTGGAAAAAACAGCAGTCATCACTCCATTTGGGTTGTTTGAATTTCCACGAATGCCATTTGGACTACGCAATGCTGGTCAAACATTCATGAGGTTCATCAACGACATCATGTTTGGATTGAACTTTGTATTTTGCTACGTTGATGACATCTTAATCGCTTCAGCATCAGAAGAAGAGCACAGTTCACACCTAGATGAGGTGTTCAAGCGATTACATAACCACGGCATTACAATTAATATGGAAAAATGCATCTTTGGCACTCAGGAGTTAGAATTCCTCGGCTACAATATCACACCTGAAGGAATAACTCCCTCCGCAGACAGAATCAAAGCAATAGAAGAATACCCATTACCGAAGACCATACGAGATCTGAAACGCTTCCTTGGAATGATAAATTTCTACCGCACTAGTATACCGCACGCCACAGAACATCAGTCACTATTGAATAACTTTATGAGAGGAAGTAAGCAACGCAACAACACTCCAATCACGTGGACGGATGAGAGCCTGCAAGCATTCGGACAGTGCAAAGAAGGCCTGAAAAACGCCATAGCACTCAGTCCACCCTCACCTGAAGCACCTGTATCAATTATGACTGACGCATCCCAGAAATCTGTCGGAGCTGTTCTACAGCAGCAAGTAAAGAACGAGTGGAGACCGATAGCATTTTTCTCAAAAGCATTATCAGCAACACAACAAGCATACAGCACCTACGACAGAGAACTATTGGCAATTTACATGTCTATATGCCACTTTCAAAATTATATAGAAGGTAGAGAACTAATAATATACACTGACCACAAACCCTTATGCTATACATCGAAAGAAAAACAATCCGTTTGCAAAGAAAAAATATCTCCACGTTGACTGCGTCATTTGGATTACATATCACAGTTTACATCCGACATACGACACCTGCCCGGATCGCAAAATTCTGTAGCTGACGCCCTATCAAGAATATCGCAAATCGACTGTCCTACCAAAGTCGATTGGAAAGAAATAGCCACGCAACAAGAAAGTGACACCGAATTACCCCGTCTTCTATCAAAAACAAATTTAAAATGGAAGAAAGTGTCCATAGCTAACAACAAATCACTATACTGCGAAGCATCTACAAGCGACTTAAGACCTTATGTACCGAGGATATTTCGACAACAAATATTCAGTACATTACATGACGTCACGCACCCTGGAATTCGCACTACAAGAAAAATGGTACAGAAGCACTATTTTTGGCCAGGGATGAATAAGGATGCAAGCACATGGGCTAAGCAATGTGTGTCCTGCCAAAAAGCTAAAGTTCATCGCCACAACATCACGCCTATTATGCAATTCCCTAAGTCCGAACGATTTGATCATATACATATAGACATAGTCGGACCGTTGCCTGTATCGAATGATAAACGATACATCATAACCATAGTGGACCGATTCACCAGATGGATAGAAGCAGTACCTGTAGTTGAGATCAGTGCTACCACAGTTGCAAAAACATTATACGAGACCTGGATCGTACGATTTGGATGCCCATTACGAATTACAACCGATCAAGGAAGACAGTTCGAGTCTAGCCTATTCAACTCTTTGGCTAATTTAATGGGAATTAGAAGGATTCGAACTACAAGTTATCATCCTCAGTCAAACGGCATGGTAGAGCGCTGGCATCGAGTCCTGAAAACCGCTATTATAGCACGCGGTAACTCAACGAATTGGTCACACGAACTGCCCTCAGTATTGCTAGGCTTACGAACAACAATACGACAGGATTGTGGCCTAAGCCCAGCACAAATGGTATATGGCAGTAATATAAGGATCCCCGGCGTGTTTTTCCAGAGTACCGCCAACAGAAAGGACCATATTTCCCCCAATTCGTTCATGGAGAATCTACAACGCACCATCAGCCAATTACAACCTCCACAAAGCAGATCAAACTCATCCCGGACTTTCATCTCAAAGGATAGGAACACTTGCGAATACGTGTTCGTTAGAACAGACGCTGTGAAAAAGCCTTTAGTAGCTCCATATGAAGGACCATTCAAAGTACTAGAAAGACATCCGAAATTCTTTAAAATTCAATTACATAATCGCACAGCTGTTATAACAATAGATCGTTTGAAACCGGCATTCATGTTACAAGCAGAAGTCAATGAACACCAAGGCGCAAAATCATCAGAAAATAGAGACAGCGAGTCGCAAGTGGAATGCGCTGACGCTACTGTATCCAAGCAGCGCAAAACAAAGTCAGGTCGCACTGTCAAGCCAGTAGTGCGATTTTGTTTTTAGATTTATAATTTCAAACCTTTTTTTTTACATACTGTTTTAATTTTTTTTTTACACTGTTTTACCATATCTCTTTTGTCATTTACATTTATTTTTGTTTTAAATTACGTTGAATTGTTTACATTTACTTTATACAAATTGTCTTTATATTTTTAACCATTATATATATATATTTTTTTTTTATAAGAGGGGGAGTATTGTGGTGGCAACAACGGTCGTTGCACTTTACCTGCCTTAGCAACTAACCATCATGCACGTCAATGAAATATGAGCATTAGGCACGTGTAACAATTAATTAGCGTCGATTAAAATATTCAATAAATCAGTATGAAATCGTAATTGGTGTGTATCACTTGTGTCTTTCCTTCATACTCCACATAACCACAAAATAGACACGCAACACATCCACACACACCTACAAGGGCATAAGAATTGCATATAAGATGACTTTTCATGAGTGTTTTAATTGTGACCATATAACCTCAGAAGGAGGGTAATGTTTTTCAGTAATTCCATTGTTTAAAATGCACAGAACTATATCCTCTACGATATAATAGTATAATAATGTTACAAGTAGCTTAAGTTATTAATATATATGTTAATATAAGTAATTTTAAGGATTGTATGAGGAATGTTGCGGCATACGAAAAAATGGTTATTTATGCAGAAATTTTAAAAATTGCCGTCAAGTCTCGCAATAATGAAGGGGTACCTTTTATCCTCGTGTAGCACGACAGACATGGGCGCAGCTTCGGGCTCCGCATCAGCATCTTCGTCCTCTTCCATCGCATCTTCGTCGGCGTCCCGGTTATCCTGTCCGTACACGCTCTGCTCGTCCTCAGAATCCGACTCTAGGTCCGGACCGATATAGTTACCGAACTCATCGTAAAGATCCCCGTCCATTTTCACTATTAAATACTTTATATGCTGTTAAAGTTCATGTATTAAACGCAGCAAAACAAGCGCCGCTTTATCAACTTGACATTTAACAATAATGAAATGACAACTAACCTATAAATAATCGATACGGGTGCGTTCAATCAAAATGTGGTCAATATTCATGCGTGAATATTTTAAAATATCATACATATATTATTACTAAATATTTATTTAAGATGCAAAGTAGGTTATAGACGGCAAATGCAATTAAATTTCATTTGATTTAACACGATATATATAGATAATAAATCTCAGTTGATATTTTCGTTTTTATAATTTCATTCATTGTCTGTGCCTCACTCTTTTGAATACAGAAATGGCTGCCGTGCAACAAAATTTATCAAAAATGATTTCGGCACAGCTTCGCAATAAAGCTAATGAGTTTTTAAACTCCAGAAAACATGCTAATAACCTGGCTGATATCTTACAAATGTTTGAAGTAAGTTCCTGTTTTGTCGAGCTTTGAAATCTTTTTGCAATTGCGTCTTAGGTTACGTTTTCTTTAACTTGGATTTTTCGTTGTTTTTCAGGCCGAAACCGACAACTACACACCCTTATTGCTTACTATTGAAGTTATATTTACGGAATTGTTGAAAAGGGGCGATATGATCCAGGAAATAGTTCCGTTAAAGCCTTTAGGTGAGTATGCGGTGCCTGTTCCGATGAGAAATATTATATTGATTTTGTGCTAAAAGCGACTCAGGATTGCTGTCTGCGCGTTAAATACACTTATAACTTATTAATTTGCTACAGACCGTGTTCTATAGCATACGGGCAGTAGTAATAAGTACAAATTTTAAAATGTTTCTGAAGATTGTCACATTCAGTAACATGTGACGTTATTGTGCTTATATAAAGCTCAGTCGTCAGTGGACCTGCGGGCGCCTTGTGTAATGGACCCGGTTATAGAGCACATTTATGTAAATTTTACATAACCCACTGAAACTCAGTGGCTGTTGGTGAAAATAACAATTACAAAAGTAACAACTCCAATCTGTTCATAACAACACTCTATAGCCTACTGCTCTGCCTAGGGATTCTTAAAATGTAAATTTGGAATAATGACTATTTACTTTAATTGGTCATCTGATAAATACTTAATTCAGATTATTCAATGTACACAATATGATGTAAACTTATGTTTACAACATAAAATGCAATTGATGTGTAAATTATTATGTTATGTGTCTTTTTTGTTTTTATATGCTGCTGTTTATTATTATTATTAATAATAAGATGAAAACTGACAATATTAATATGTTAACTTTTTATGTTTGGAAAAATGCTGTTATTGCATATTTTATAATATTGTGCAAAACACAAAGATCCACATTTTACATTATTGCTTATTTATTTCACAAGGAATTTACTTAGAAATATCTTGAAAGATACTTTTTTTATCCCAAAATAACTAATAAATTAACAGTGTTTACATAAAAAAGCAGTGCTTAGACACGTAAAGTTAAAATTGGCATTTGTTTCGTTTTTCTTTTTTCCAAATTTCAAAATATTGATTTAGTAAAGTAATCAATTCCTGCATAGAGGCCATAATAACATTAACTTGTGAACTTATGAAGCAAAATCTGTATCACATTGTCATTGTTTTAAAATCATATCTTTCTTTGTTTAAAGTTATAAATACCTACAATACCCCAGTAAAATTTTCATACTAGAATGTACACATCACATGATTGTGAGTGCTTATTCATACATATACAATCTTAGCTTATATAGTTAGAAATATGAAACCCTCATCTTAATCTCACATATCAATCCGGAAAGTAACTTGTTGTACATTGAAAAATTTAAGTTATATACATGAAATCTAGATGTGCACCGAATATTCGGTTGTTATTCGGTATTCGGCGCATTCGGCATCTTTTTCGCTATTCGTATTCACCCGAATTATTCGGTTTTGGTGCCGCATATATTCGGTTCGAAATTTTTATATTTTCTTGGCTACACGTCACGATATAGAACAAAAAGACAAAACTTTTTACATAAGATTTTTAATATAAGTCAAAGAAATTCTATTAAGAGTGTCTCTAATAAAGCTAATAATATAAAGCAATTAAACATCAAATCAACATATTTGAAACCTCAATCAAATTCACATTTTTTCTAAACTCTTATATCAACATTAACTTTTAAACCTCAAAAAACATTTTAATTTTTTTATGAACACACTTTCTCAGTGGTTTTTTGATAGGAAATTGTAAACCGAATAATTCGGCCGAACAAAAAAAACTCTCATACCAAAGAAGACCCGTGTCCATCAGTGGGGCAATAATGGGTTGACAATAGATTTGGTTATTCGGCGCATCTCTAATGATATCCATTACACTTACATTACAATAGTTTTTTACATTAAACATGATCAATTACAGTTTGACATTCAATATTAACAAAATAAGACACTAATAGGCTATCTTTTAAAAAAGGCATATTTCTTGCATTTTTGGAGAAACAACAATATGAACAGTCTATGTAAAATTCATAACTTTGGTGCATGACATATTTTTTAACCAACTTCTTAATAGTTATAAGTAACGTAAGTAGTAAGTTGAATAACGCACATAATCGTTGAAAAAAATGTTTTTACCTAAGCATCAATTAATTATTGCTAATGAGCATGGCGTAATCTTAATAGGTATGTAGTGTCGTTATAATAATAACAATGTATGTACAATATATTGTATGCATAATGCAGCTCTTATACTGTGTAGTTAATCATTGCTGTGCTGTGATGTAAAGAATTCGGAAATAGAACTGTTCTTACAAAATACAAAATATGTTCATAAGGCGGTAGTATAGCCATGCATAGCCATTCATAGCATAATCATTATTTATATAAATATTGATCTGTGTGGTCTTAAATACTACCAATCTCCCTATTCCTATTGATCTCAAAAGAGGTGAGTTGCAGACAAATTCCATTAGATTGGCAACCAATACCAATACCATTTTTATTGGTTGCCAATCTAATGGATTACCAATACAGATGCAGAACAGAAGTGGAATTGTTAAAACCCCCCATTAGGAGTAGCCTTTATCCAGTAGTGAATCTAAAAATATAGAACGATTGATTTAGACAAAGTTTTCAACTTGTCTGCATTAAATTTGTTATAGACACAAGTCCAGAAGCAGAGTACACAAGATGGCTCAGGGAATGCTACGAAACAGCTCTGCTTCGCGCCCTGGAGTGCTTCAAGCGCGGCCGCAACCAATCCCGACTTCAGGCGCTGGTGACCACTTGCAAGCTGATGCAGGCAGAGGGCCGATACCCTCTAGAAACTACCAATGGCTACTATTTCCCTTCGGTGCGATTGAAGGTACTGGTGATGAAACTATTAAATAGAATATATATAAGACCAAGAAAAATATGAAACGGCATGTGTATAATAATAGAAATTTTAAGCAAAGCATTTGATCATTTGCTTATTAAGTATTTCTCTATCTACCAACTTTAAACTGTCCTTTAACAGAAAATATAAAAGTCATAAACTTTCATTTAAAATATAATATCAGGTTGTCTTTTCAATATAAACACTTAATATTCACTGAATTTTATACACAAACAAAAGTCAGAAATGTATGTTTTGTTTTTTCAGAACATTTTCATTGGTCTACTGGATTCTGAGGTTTCAATGTCAACTTCTATTGCACGTTTTCAAGAGTTCACTGAGTACAAAGACGTGCAGCAGTATGGCCTCAAAGTACTCTCTACCATCGCTTATAAGAAGTAAGGCTTGTAAAAATATTGATAAATTGAAGTAATTAACCTTGTTGCTCATTTTAACATTAATGTATGCACTTCTGATTATTTAAAGATGTCAGTATCTGTGCCTCTATGTGTTTATATATTTGTCCTCTTGAAGCTGTTTAATAACAAGGATGTCTATATGTATAACACATTTATTATTCAGAATACAGTTTTAGTGAATAACTGTTTTTCTTTATACAAAGTTGAACACCTAGTAAAGAATGAAATCTATTTAAATTACAAGACAATCACTTTAAGCATTAATAACATGTATATTACTGATATGATTAGGCCACAAAATGTAGCTAAAACTTTCAGTGATTTTTTAAACATATAACATTAGCATATACATTTGTATTTAGCTATTATATTGCCAAGCAAATGCTATTTAAAAGTAATATTTTGTGGACCTCGGGTAACATCTTAAGTATGTCTGTTAAGTCTATATATTTTACTTCTAGGTCACCATCTCAATTTTACATGCAGAATTACCTGGAACTGCTAGATAAACTGTTGGTAGCAGAAATTCCTGTTGAGTCTAAGACCAAAGTTAAAACTCGAGGGATTGAGGAAGGCGAGCTGAAGCTGCTATGTGCTGTTGAAGGTATGTGATAATTCGTAGTACTTATTATTGTAATTTTGTGTGTTAAATTTAAACGTAAGTTGCATTTCCCAGTCCAAATACTGATTCAAATATTAGCAAAAAGCTCCATTAAGAGCCCTATGTCGAACAGTTGAAAGACGAGAGCTAATGTATATGTAAGTGTAAATATTAGGGGCTGTATACCATATTCAGAAACTAGGATACCACCTAAGTAATAGTATGAGGTCACTGCTGCCCTACATCTGTTACCGACTCTATAATGAAAGTGAGTTCTTGAATTACAGATCTTATAACTCTCCTTAGGCTCATATTGTATTAAAATCAACCAAAATCTATGAACCCTTATTAAAACGAATGAACTTCTTTAAACTGGAAATAAGTATTAAAGTGTCACTTCCGAAGTGGAGCCCATATCACCATTGATAACAAATAGGGCGCGTTCCAGATGACGCTCACAAAGCCCCAAACGCCCAAAACGTCGTTGCACAAGACGACCGCGGTCGTTGTGGTCGCGGCGAAAACGTCACTCATGACGTCATGACTTACGCCCACGCGACGCTTACGATGACCCATCTAACAAAGTGGGTTGAAGTGATAGTTCCAGTAGAGAATACGTCAGTAAAGCTCACAAGCTAATAGAACGGGAAAAACTGTGGTCATGAGCGTGCGCTCTAATGGAGCGCACTCCAAACAAAACATTAATCACTTGTGTAAACACAGGCAAAAACAAGTTCCCGTACAACCCGGCGGTGTGCCGTCGCTACGCGAACCGGTGCTGGGGGTTCGCGTGCCAGTGGCCGCTGTGCGCCGAGCCGCGCACGCACCGCCGCGCGCTGCTGCTGCTCGTGGAGCGCCTCATGCCGCTGCTCAGCAAGCCGCACCTCGCCACCGACATGCTGTGCGACAGCCTTGATGCCGGTGAGTCACCGACCTTACGCTAAGAACTCACGGAGCGATTTTCATTCGCGGCCGCCGCGGTTGCGGGCCCGCAGCTTCTGTAGGATGCAGATATAAATGTAAAAAATTTAACGGCGGGCACCCAGTACTTACACTTATAACCAAATGTCAATCTCTACAGACCTGCGGTGTGGTGGCTCTATGCATCGATATAGAAAAACCCAAGATACATATTCCGAGTCTCAAAAGTGTCCGGAGAAAAAGAGCGCTTAACTTCAAAATTGAGCGCTCATTTCAAATAGTAATATTTTATTGCTTTTTGCTTAAAGCGTTGTAAATTCAACTTTATATCATGGACGTAAGGTTGTATTGCAACAATATATGGTCGTTATGACCATCTATAAATAACTACGTACATTTGACGACAGTTTTAGGTGTTTTTTTTTTGTTTGAGACAGTGTATCTAGTGTATTTCTATATCGATGCATCTATGCAAATCGTTGCTGGGGATTTTTATGCCAAGAATCACTACTCATGTCAGCAAAAGCCTCATGCCGTTGCCCAGCTAGCCGCATCGGGCCACCGACATGCTGTTCGACACGCTCTTTGCCGGTGAGTAACGGACTGAACAGTGTACTAGTCCTCATACAACCCAGCGGCCTAAGTATGCTGTTTGAATAAACTAATGAACAATACTATGAGGTAAATTGTGTTTATATCCCTTAATTTATGAGAAAAGCAAATGAAGTGGTAACACCATTAAAGATTGACTTAACATCCAATCTCAATCACCTTATTATTTCAGGTGGACAAATAAGCATCTTAGCGCTGCAGGGCGTGCTTGAGCTGGTACGGCGGCACAACGTTGACTACCAGGATATCTATGACCGCCTGTACGCCATGTTCGAGCCAGAGATGTTTGCCACGCGCTACAAGAGCCGTCTGCTGCATCTAGCCGATGTCTTCCTCAGTTCCACGTGAGTTTATTATGACATTTGGGACCAACTTTACACACTTTCTATGCACATAGTTATATATTAGGATTTCTTGTGATTTGTGTGCCACGTAAATTCATTGTTAAGAAGTCTAATTGAATCTGGAATACAATAGATAGGATATCTATTGTTTATAGTGAAATTTCAATTCTTATGTTGTTTACATATCCAAACAAATTTTGCATCTATTTGTAAGTAACTTTAAAGTAAATGTATTGGACTTGCTACATTCATTGATTCTCTTTTCAGTAGTAAAATGTATGCAAGAATGAACATAATTCGAAGTAATTTATTAGTGAATACTTTAACTAAAAGCATGACGCGTGTTGTTTGTAATCAGGCATTTGCCGGAGGGCGTCGTGGCGGCGTTCGCGAAGCGCGCGTGCCGGCTGGCGCTGCTGGCGAGCGCGCACGACGCCGCCGCGCTGCTGGCGCTCGCCGCCAACCTGCTGCTGCGCCACCCCGCGCTCAAGCGGCTGCTCTGCGCCGAGGACACGCCCGCGCTCAGTACGTACATCACGCACACACACACCCCGCGCCACCGGCTCGCTGCTGCGCCACCCCGCGCTCAAGTGCTATCACGAAAAACTTCCAGCAATTTTTACAACTGACCGTGAATAAACAAATGTAAAAGTATAAGGTGCTTGTAATATTGTATATGATGCTGATGCCAGAATAAACGAGCCATGTTTATTTAGTATTTTGAAAAATATATTTTTCCATTCTTTCCAACAAAACTTTCTGTTTAATTGCTTACAAAAAAATCTGGAAAATAAGGATAAATGATTTCTTTAATAGAAAGGGATCACTATTAAAGTAATCCAATTTATCTTTATTACAATTGTATTAATATTTAACTAATCAGGCTAAAACTCGTAATCATTCTTATCTACCTTCATTAAGAGTATACATCGGAAATCAAAAAGCCCCCTTCAGAATGTAGGTACCGAAGTAAATTTCGACCGTTCCACAGTGTGCAGCGACCCGTACGTGGAGGACGAGACGAGCGCAATCCGGTCGCGCGCGGTGCAGTCGTCGCTGTGGGAGGTGGGCGCGCTGCGGCGGCACTGGGCGCCGGCCGTGGTCGCGGCGGCCGACCGCCTCGTCGCCGCCGCCGACCGCTCCGCGCCGCCCGTCTCGCTCGTCGCGCCCGAGGACGCCGCCGTGAGTACACAGTGCTGGGAACTATGTCGTCAACCCGTTATTGTCCCGCTGCTGGACACGGGTCTTCTCTCGGAATAGAGTTATAGGCCATAGTCCACCGCGCTGGCGCTGCGAATTGGTGAACCATGTAATGCATGCTAGTTATGATAGATAGGGTCATTCTCGCGGCTTTGCTCGCTTTGTTTACGTCTACCACGGTGATGTGATAGTCTAGATCGTAAACTGCATTTGTACCAAAAATCTGCAAAATCACACTAACATTTTCATAAACTTTCGCGTACATCAAAACTGCAGTGTTTACGAATGTGGGTAGATTTGTAATGAGCGCGTACGTCATAACTGTCACGAAATTAATGTTAGTTGTGAGTGAGTCGGTGTCCGATCTGAGGAACGTTACTGTGCTAAGTAGTATTGTTATTTCTTTATATAGTATTGTTAAGAAACTAACCTTATTTTCGAATTACTGAACTATTATTTTTGCCATGATACTCTTTAAGATAATTTAGGCGTCCATAAAAATTGTGTTATATGTGTCCAAATCGAAATTTTAAATTATTATACGCGTAATATCAACATACGCATAAATAATCGCAACGTTGTGTCTTCGGCAGATGTTCGACATGGAACTGAAGAAGAGGTTCAAGACCATAGAGCTGAGCTTCATCCGGCCGGACGGCATGTTCGCGCCGCACGGCGACCGCATGCTGGAGTACTTCGAGCTGCTCGCTTGAACCCACCCACCACCAGACGAACCTCGTGGGAGATACGCCCAGTGGTAAACGACGCCAGGCTCTATGACACCTTATGTACTTGTGAGTAAACCGCCTCTTAATGCGTAGTGCGCAGTAAAATGCAATATGTAAGCGATCATAAAGTTTGGCGTAACGTGCATGCGTTCGACCACTCGTTTAATCTAGTGTACCGCCCAGAAAGCATCCCTGTCATCACATGCGAGATGTTTGCAAGCGCTTCGTTGCGTTCTTAGTTTACTTTTTATAGTACTAAGCGCATAATTTGCAATGTAATTTCTGGTGTTTTATTGGTAAAGTATTTATATTTATCACTGTTAAATGATAATGTAAGCAAATGAAGTAGAAGAGTCGTTTTGAAATGGAAAAGTATTATATTTTTTTGGTTTTAAATTAGAAAAATATATATTGATTTAGCTTATGCGCACTTATATAATCGACGCATATGATTAGTATCAACACGATTATATTACAGGGATGTCGTAATAAAATGCAAAATTTCAATCTTTTAACTGCTTGAAAATGTTTTAAATATGTTAAGCGGCTTACCGACGATCTATCCTGTTATTGGCCAGCCATTGTCACATATTTAACGGTACACGACCGATGGACATTGCGCTGATAATTTAATATAAGCCTATAAGCGCATTTAAGTACTTTTCAGTAAAATGGGGAGGGCGGCTCCGTTTTACCTGACGTTTGCTGCCATGTCACGCACCACGTCATACTAAATTTAATGTAAGCATTATACTCGAAGTACCAAATCGACAATTTTCATATGACATATTCTTTATGTGGATATGTCTGTAAATACAGTTTTAACGTTTCACATACTCACAGTCATCCAACACTAGATTCTACTGTGTGTCTTGGATGCCAGGGGAAAAATAATTTTGCTTCGGCGGTGGTCGCCAAACACTTAATTGGAACAAGTATGGTTATGCTCTAAATGTGTACAAAAAAAAAAAAAAAAATACAGACGAATTGATAACCTCCTCCTTTTTGGAAGTCGGTTAAAAAGATTTGAATTGGTTAAGAAGAACAGTTATTGCATTTTGCCCCTATAGCGCTACATGGAACCCATTTGCCTAATGTATCAACGGAAAGTATTATTATACTTTTGCTTACTTTGTCAATGGGCATGCAGCATTTACACAAAGTTTCGAGCCGCTCTCCCCAATTAGATTATGTAATAGCAGTTAAGGCTTTGAGATGCCCTCAAAATTGTATGATCGATCCGCCTTGATCACACAATTTGGAACGTGTCGCAGAATAGAACACGGCATGTGATGTTGAAACCGAAACGACCAAATATTTGACCCCCCGCGATTAGTGATAAGACACGTAAGTTATGTTCTACACTTATTGTTAGATCATTGACAGTTTTAGCTTAGTTTCACCGTAAGTTATTATCATAGTCTCTTGGGCTCCGGTTTTCTTCTGTGCAGTAATATGAATATAGACTGAATAATGGTTTTTGTGAATCAATGATTGTAAGTGTCCTTTGTTGATCATTGTAGTTATCAAAGATAATATAATATAATATAACTAAAACAAAGTATTAAAAGGAATGGAGTGGGTATCGAAAGTCCATACAATTTGCCCCTAATAGAATGGGTAAAATTATGTTGTACCAAGCGCCATTTATTACACTTTTAAATCCAAAGTTATTTAGTTATTGAGGTAACCTTAATGGTTAGAATGCAGCATCACCACTGAGACATAGTTATAACATTTTTAAAAATATATTTATTTAAAAGGTGTGGTGAAGCAGAGATATCAATATGATTCCTTCAAAACCTACATGTCTGCAATGGACTTAATATTCGGGATCAATTACTAATGTGCAAATCGCCAAAGAGACATTGGCGCTCATTCTCCCCATTAGTATCTTCATCCCTCTACTTTCTTAATAGGAGCTCAAGAGTCGTTCCTGAAACTAGATGTGATTTTAACCACATAGAATATTTCGACATCAAATCGTTATATAAAAATATTGATTGACTTAATCAGATAGGAACAATAGTTTAAAATAGCAATAGTTGAAATTATTTTAAAAGTCAAATATTCGTTATTATTATAAAAATACTGTTTTGTTTTATGGTTCTTGGATTTATGAACACGCTCAGATGTATATTATAAATTACATTTTGTAAATTCCATAATACTTATCATTTATGATTGATACGTTTTTGTCCAGAACCGTTCTACAAGCATGTCAACGACGCACACACTCAATGTCTAGTAAATGTGTTTTAGGCCCCTAGCACATGGCGTATTTTAAACGCACAGACGACGTGCTGGTAACGAGATTTGAACGCAACCTTGTAACCTGAGCACAAGGGGTGATACGTGAAACGTGCGTCGCCAGCGCGTATACGCGCAGATATTGCGATACAGATATACATAAAAGATGGAAAAGAAATGTATCGAATGTCATCGCATCAAATGAATTTCGAACGCGCTTCACACATGCGTTTGTATCGCGATTTACGCGCGTTCGAATCTGTGAAAACGCAAAAATCTGCATCTACGGCGCAGAAAACGCGCGTACCTGAAACGCGCATTTTTCGTCTGCGCGTTTAAAATACGCCATGTGCTAGGGGCCTTAGTAAATTTATTGTAATTTACATTAATGGAAACCTAAATATTGTACCAATCTGTATTTGTTTCAAATGTAATAAAATGGCATCATGATGACATTATCTTATGATACAGCATTACCTATGTGGCTTTGGATTGTTGAACATGACTGTTCCTTACATTTTTATATTATTGAGTTTGGACATTTTTGTTATAAGTTATTTAAAATATTTTTATCTTCTTTGTTATACAGATTAATTTGACATTCAAGAAAAAATATTTGACTTTAAATCAGGAATTCAGGATTCTTTTGATGGATTTTTTACTGTTACTTGTTATTTACGCGCTTTCCTTTCGGGAGAAAAGAATATCTTCTGCCATAACATAAAAATAAAAGGCCTAATCATTGCCATACTAAAATGTTAGTGCCATGTCTTGCATTTCGTAAGTCGACACACGAACGGCTCAAATAATTTAACAATTTCAGTTATTTAATTGTTCAGACATATTAGAAAATAAATTCATGGTAGTAATGCTGTAGCATGAATAAATGTATGATGTTGTCCACCAATGCAACGCACTAATACAACTGCCTATATAATGTTTAGGGTCGCAGCCGGTCCTCGCGGGGCCGGGACCGTGCTAATAGGGCATTATACAATATAACGCGACGGACAGAGTACTGTCTGAACATATTATTATATTTTATTAGTGTATATTACACGTGGGCAAAATGTAATTCGACAAACTTCCATCCCGAGAGAGACCTTGCCAGTGATACTATGAAGCGAGTTAAGTGTTAACGATATTAACTGCAAATTAAGCCTCACTTACTAAGTTACTTAGAGCCTTGTTTATTTGAATAAAATGCGCTTTTTATGTTATATACTGGAAACCCCAAAGGTATCGGCTCTGGTAAATATAGAGTGCCTCAGAATTAAGGTTAAGTAAATTTCTTAACAACTTCCTTAAGAATTAATTTGAACAGAAAGTGAACTTCATCTAAAATTAAAATGACATATGTGATGAGTATAATCATTGAAGATAATCAACGTGTTTACAAATGAGTTAAAATATGTCAACAACTTTTCTAATAAATTAACAACTTATGCCACGTTTATTTATTACGAATATATGATTACATTTTGCCCATGTCACACATTATGATGTATGTTAAGCTCCACCCAGTGTATATATTGCGGTGTTATCGACAAACAAAAATAATTTATTAAGTATGTAATAAGTAAAAATTGAATACTTTTTGCACTCTAATGTTAATGTTAAAATGTAGCTGGAAGTAGCGTGTTGTATTTGTTTAATTTTATTTTTTTAAACGGAAGAAATTTTCGAGTCTGTGATCGTGATTTTAGGTAATTTACGCGAGTGTCATCGCAGTGAGATACATAACAATCAAATAATTTATGTAATTGTATAGGGAAATTGTTAATTTAAATTATGAAATATGTGTATGTGATATATTTATCGTTGTATCCGTTCATTCAAGTTCAACAGATCAATGTTATTATAATTGTGTATGTACCGAACTCAACTGTTAATTTAGCACGCATTACCACGGCAAAGGATGGTGGATGCCATTTTGATGTTGGGAAACTAGGAGTCAAGATCAGGAATCAGACGTCATTATCAATATTGTACCATCGCGATTTTAATCTTCGCGATAAATTCACGGTTGAATATAATTAAGGTGTTCTGAACATCAATTTTGGAAAATGCTTCAAATACTTTACCGTGGCGTGCAGTGTTCCGTTAAAGGCAGACGTGAAACTTGAAGTTCGCTGAAGTTGTGACTCACCGCTGTACAGTGATGAAACTTAAATGGCGTTGCTTTAATCCCTTCAAAGTTATTTAATGCAACTTGAGCGTATTAAAGTTTTATGTCACTTGTACAGTACGACACATCAGATGTCATTTATCATAAAACCAATGGTTCGCAAATTTTGTTATACTTTATGGTTAAGCGCATGGCCATAAAATTTAACAAAATTTTCAAAAAATCAGGTAGACCTTTTTTTGAAAATTACACATGAAGGCGTTTGCTATTCATAATTATAAAAAACACGCTTTCTACACTCATAGCCCCACAGTAGGATTTTCTCCTGTGTCGTGGGTACCACACACAAGACGAATACACAAACGCCCATCCCAGAACATGAATCTAAACTCATCATTCAGGTACCTGTCTGGCCGGGAATCGAACCCGGGACCCATTGCGCGTCAGACCGGTATGATAACCACTCCGCCACGCGAGTCATCACTATTGATTATTGAACTAAGATTGAAAATAGTTAATAAAATAATCGATGAATTATAAAACGTATGTTGTGTCGTACTGTACTATAATTTGTGTTATAGTTGTTATAATTATAATATATCGCACTGTTGACCGGCCGCACGCGCTGCGCTGTGACGACGCTCTCGTGAAATGGTTTGATAAGTATTATATGAATGCTTAAATATATAATGCATTAATTCAAACACACCAAGCCTTAGTTCATTGGGTTTAAAAAATATCATTTTTCACCATCTAGGTATTTTATTTTATTTTAGTGGTGTACTTTGGGACAGATGTTACATGGACACGTGGACATTTCAGTTTGGTCGCTTTGAAATGCTCTTGTTACGTGTATGATGAAATACAGCCATACTGAACCGTCTCGCATTATATACATTTATTTAATATGTACTACACTACAGACTCATTCAGATAGATAGTATGAAGAGTACGCTATGTTACGTAGAGCATATTAACCTACCAATATATAGTTTTGGTGTGTTTGTTTCAATGCAACACATGAGAGAATAACCTAAATTATAGTATTGTTAAAATTGTGTACGTCTTCCTTTCTTCGAGCCTTGTGTACTAACCCCTATTTCTATTTCATTCCAGTTTCGGTACTGTCCCTAACTTGTACTTGTAAGAAATATTGTAATTTAAGAAAATTATGTTGATAATATATTTTCTTCCTGAAATCAAGCCAATCAGGTGTTATGAAAAACGGCCATATTTATTTAACTTTATTGTTATTTTTAATCGTTTCTGAAGCCTCGCAGTTGAGGGTGCGGTGTGTATTAAGGTTTTTAAAGGCATTTAAATGTTTGTAATGCTACAACTCAATCAGAATGTTATCATCGTTATGGTCGGGAGTAATTGTATCGTTTATGTGAACTTTGTTGAGTTTTAAAAGTTGATTGTTTATTGTTCCGGGTCCCTACAAAACAATCCCGGTGGTTAATACAATACAAATTGAGTGTCCCATTTGGCGTAGTTAGTCGTTGTAATTTGTCACTGAGACAAAGGAAATAAGCGTGACGAAGTAAATTGTAAAAGAGAACTTGGCAACACGCTTCCACATGTTTTTAACCGACTTCCCAAAGGAAAGAGGTTATGATATATTAGAAACAATGAACATTGCCACAAATTTAGGTTCTAAAGGGCATATTTAAAGACATATGACACCACACACACACAGGGACACCATGACATATAGTGTATATATGGGTACTTATATATGAGGCGACCATCTTAAACCTCGGAATTAGCAAACGAATCTGTGTTAGACTTTATATAGAACATCTGCTCTATATAAAGTTAGTTACATATGTCGATAGCCGGCGCTTACCATTAGGATGGCGTCATGCTCGTTTTCTACATCAATATTATAAAAAATAATAAAATGGGAGAAATTTGTGCAATTATAATTTTAACTTGATTTATGACGCTGGCGTCTTCGTGTTATGTATATATATCTCGACCATTAGCATTTTTGTACCGTTAATGTCAGCTTCCAATATGAATGAATAGTTTAAGTGGAATCTCAGGAGATGCCAGAGCAACTGAGCTCACCGCGCCCGCCGAATGATGTGATTATTTGTATCAAAACAATTAGAATTAAGTTAGACTAAGACATTATTTTAATATCATTCATTTAAACGTTCTATGACGAATAAAAAATATTGATTTAATTTTGTGTTTTAATTCAAAAGAATTTAAACGATGCCAAAAGTTATGTATGGTAAACAGAGTATTTTTAAGTTATAGCCGAATCTCAAAATAATTAATTCAAAAAATAAAATATTATTTTATTATATTTTTAAATTCGTTTTATGTACATACAGAAAACTCGTTTTGTGATACAATAAATATTTGTCCTTTAACTAACTTAATTAGAATTTTTGTAGCATGTAGCATATATATATACCTTATTATTCTGCACAATGCCACTTGAAATGAAAACAAATAAAAAACACATGAGAAAGTATGCAATGTCAATGAACACAATGAAATATTGAGCATTTAAAAATTACACAATTTATTCCATCTCATGGCAACAAATTCATTTTACTTTTGAAGTTTCCTTTAACTTACGATACGCTAAACTGTATAAAAAACAAATAATACTACACTAACAAAATAAAAAATAGTCTCTACACAATATAAACATTATTGCAAAAAATCACAGTAGCCTCAATTGCCTTAGCACTCATCATCACTCCGAATAGTTTCGATTTGAGCCTGCGTCACTAACTTCAATCGTTTGGTAAAACGAAATTCGTCACTATAAATCCTTTATGATTTGTTCCTGGCTGGCAGTGGGGGTGGCCTTGGCGTTGTGGCAGCACGTGATCTGCGGGCTGTCCTCCCTCGCCTGGAGCGGAGGCCGCGCGGACTCTCCCTCCTCCCAGCCCTGGCGGTCGTGGACGGCGGCGGCGTGCATCTGACTCGACTTGCAACACTTCTCCTCTTGCGGGAGCTCCTGCTTCTTGCAGCAACCCTGGTGCTCCTTTCTGAGAAGCTGGGCATCCTCCACGCCGGGACTGTCGTCCTTATCCGTTTCCGCGTGATGGCAGTGGCTCGCGGCTTGCATTTTTTTTGCCTTAGCGACTCTCGACGGACAATTCTTAGCTCCGTAGTAGCACGTCGCATTCGTTTGCTCGGAGGCGCCGTCGCGTGACGTGGAGGCGGGGAAGTAGTGCGAGGGCTGGATGCAGGTGCGCGTTCGGCAGATGAAGAAGTCCGACTCCGAGTTCGGTGAAGACTCCAGCAAAGGCGGTGTCGTATTTTCAGCTGCAAATATAGAAAAATATACATCTGTTAATGTAACGCTCATTAGTGTTTCAATCTATTTTAGTAAAATACTTCCCAGCATGCTTGAACATAAGAATTAAAACCAACATGCATTCCAGTACTATTACACAATATGTTAAAGTACGTTAATTATGATTAGTTATACATTATTATTTACCAAAACTAGGTGCGTCTATACACAACGAAAATCAATATACCTACAAAAAATAAGCAAATTAAAAATAACCTACGGGTATTACGATGCTTATGAATTCAGTTACTCAAGCCCAACATTCACCAAAGATCAGTTAGAAAAAAGATAATATTCAAAACAACGTGCTACTACTACGGTACTTTAAAAGTTACATAAGTTAAGAATGGTAGGTACAAGGTTTGTCTTCATGAATAAACCGAAGTGATGAAGAGATCCGTCGCAACTAGAAATAAACCAGCAAATGACAACCAAAACACTACTTATTGATACTTGATTTATATTATTCATTAGCTTACTAGCTAGTTAAAAAGCCTAGTGCACTACTGATGACGAGCGTGTACATCGAACTACGAGCTACGACACCGAAGCTACAAGGGGTGCCGGGCAGTACTTGTCGGGCCCCAGCGGGCCGGCGAGCGCGGTGGCGGCCTGCTGCAGCTCGAGCGCGTCCAGCTGCTTGCAGAGGCGGCCCGAGCACTGCTCCCAGCTGCACTTCTCGGTGTTGCACCGGTCTTACGGGGGATTATATGTTTAATTACGGAAGTTAGCTTACAGAGCGCATTATTCCTATGTATTTTTGTCGTGATTATCATGCCCTTTTTATGGCAAACTGGACACTGGCTGCTTGCAAATTAAGAGAGCCAGAAGTATGGACAGACTCTTTGTAGGACTCGATACGGGCCTCTCCCCACAAATCGAGTAAACCATGATACACCATTACGCTGCTGCTGCAAGAGAATAGAATGCTCATGGCATTCTATTTTTTATCGCATTACAGCCCAGGTATATAAAGTTTTGTAAATCTCGCATACTATTCCATTTATAAAGTTATACGCTTCGGTATCATTGTAGAATTGATACAGATTTTCCTTTAGGCATAACAGTTACTCAAAACGTAAACCTATTTATGCCGCTAATTACATGCATATGCCAAAAATTAATCATTGTGTACCTTATCATGATACAAAACTACAATATACGCCACACAATTTAATACTTGTATTAAATGTTAATTAGATTAGGGTTACAAATGGTAGGTACAATTTTACAACACAAATGTACACCCAAGCCAGAACACAAAACAAACATTATAGCATATTAGACACAAGAAAAACAAAGCAGACAACTACAATATCGAATTAACGATAGAAATGACAACACCCCTTTTCACATTACCACTTAACGAGTACGATTGATGTCATAATGTCGTAAAATTTTTGAGTTAATTAATAATTACTTATTATTATCACTGCTAGACTTGCTTTTTCCTTATGTCGTCAACCCATTATTGTCCCACTGCTGGGCACGGGTCTTCTCTCAGAATGAGAGAGATTTGGCCATAGTTCACCGCGCAGGCTAAGGTCGAATTTTTCCTTATATTTATAGATTATTTAAGGTTTAATACATTGTACGTTAAGAGGCGCCACAATCGTGGTGTTGCAAGTGAATTGGGATAATTATGTAGGCGCGTTGTCCTTTTCTATCGTCAAGTGGAAAACCCAAATGTATGGTTAATAATTCACATGTGTAGCGCATACCTGTGTCGTCGCACTCTGGCGTGCAGATGACCACACGCTTTGTACTGAAGCACTGCATCTGGAGCCGGGTCAGTTTCGTGCCAAATAGGAAATAACCTGGAAATATAAAATTAATATTTATAAATTGGCTGTTTGAAAGTAAAGATAATACGTAAAGTTTATGGTTTATTTTTCGGTCAAATTTATCGCCAACGTTCTTCATCCAGCCGTTCTTAAATTTTTTGTAACAATAGATGATCACGGTCTCTCGTCCTATGGATGTTATCACAGGCGTACAAGGCAGAGTCTTCCTTTTTCATTATTATGATTTTTTAAAGGAACCTGGCGATAAGGCAAACGGGCTACCATGGGAATTAGTCACCGTCAAATATACACATTTGCATCACCCGAGGAGTCGCCAATGCATTGCCGGCTTTGAAGGAGAGCTCTTTTTTTTTGAAGAGTCCCATGCCATATCGCTCCGGGAATACCTCAGGAGGAAGCTCATTCCGGCAACATTACCATCAACTGCAGTCACCACCACGCATGTTAGGCGCAGTGACTACGGAAAAAGCCCCATTAGAGTAGGAAACTGTCGTTCTCAAAGGTCTGGTGGATGGAAGTGATCGTTGTCGTTCATGAAAATCTATATCTGTACTCCCAAATAGGATGATAGTCCTTGCTAGCTCTGGTCTGAGTGAGATCGCCTCATGAGCATTATAACTTTAAAAATTTCCTCAAGCGGGAGCACGGCAGCGCTTTTAACATTACAAGTGGGGATTCTTTTTTTCGTCAAGCAATGTGTATACAGTCCACTCGAGTGTAAGTGGTCATTACCGTGCATGGACGTCTGTAATCGTCCGGATAAGACCAATCTTACCTGGGGCTTTAGTCTCTATCACGAGATTCGTTGTCGATAACTTACTGAGTTTGATCACAGATGCGTTTCAGTCCCTGAAGACTATGAGGAAAGACTTCGGGTATATGACAATGTCGCACCCTTTACAAATTTTCACTACAAGAATTTTATAATGATGTTGCACCAATATTAATCAAAAACGGACTAATTGGACAAAAGCACTATCGACTTCTGTCGAAATGAGATGGAACTGAATGGCTGACTTTCTACCAGACAATAGGATCTTTTTAAAGCACTTTGGTATTTTTAATTCTATTTCGTAATTATGCGTTTTACGCCCTTGTCCTGCCGAAGGTGCGATGTGTTCTCACCGAGCATCATGCCGAGCACGACGGCCAACAGCAGCTGTGCGTTGTACAGCATGACGGCCAGCATCAGCAGGTAGCCCACCGTGTTGTGCGCCACGAACACCAGCGACTGGTGCGCGTTCACCAGCGCCCTGCGACACACAGACACGCATACAGACACAAGGACATGTAACATATATTGTTGGATGCTGCGTAATTGACTTTACGCAGAAGACCAGGTAGAAGAACCAGTGTAGTTAGACCGGGGAGGTACCCATTTATTTCTATCGTGAAGCAGTTCTTGCGTTTCGATGGAAGAGTGTGGTTACTGGAACAATTTAATATGAGGCGACCATCTCAGTCCTAGAAATTAGCAAAGCAGCTGTGATTGATTTCCAAACGGAACCCATGATCTATATGAAGTTGCTTACAGATATCCATTGGCGGCAGTGACCACTTACCATCAGATGGACTGCATGTCCGTTTGCTATTTACATTTAAACAAAAATCCACTGCAGTCTTACACACATGAATGCAAATTTAATGTTTTCCTTGAAAACCAGCCAATGGGTTTGACCCAAATTCCCCTATGAAATCATAAACAACCAACTGTAAGCAGTTTTTGGCTTTGGATCTATTTTCATTCCCTGTTTAACTCCACGACAGAAATATACCTTTGAAAAGTACACAATACACAATCATGAAGGTTTATTGTATACTTATTACATCATATTTAAATTTATTTATATAAATTTCGATTTTATATCCACCTGTTTAAGGTAATAAATTCTTTGCTCAATATAATTTACTTGTGTATCTAGATTCTTACTTTACTTTAATTGAAGTCCACCGGCTGACCTGGGCGGCGCTGGTGTTGCGGCTCGTCGTGGCCTCCATGACGCCGCCCTGCTCCCTGCAACAAATATTTAACACTACTTACAAAAAATAATCATGACAATTGACATACGATAAAATTTTGTAAATCAAACACTATGATAATACCTCGCTAATCTTATAAAGCGGACTAATCCATACTATCCATACTAATATTATAAATGTGAAAGTGTGTTTGTTTGTTTCAGCTTCGCGTCGCCAAATACCTATTATATGATTTGGTTTATATGCTGGGAGATAGTTAGGAGGACTAAGAGTGACGTAGGCTACTTTTTACCGCGCTCTCTTTTTCCCATGAGAATATCGATGTTTTGTTAGTTGATACATATTTAGTACTTCCAAACGTTGTTAATAGGTGGCGTTAATGCTAATATTCATTCCCTCTGACCGTGCGGGCGAAGCCGCGGATAAGAGCTAGTCTGATATATCATCCATTGTAATTTTAAATACTATTCAATTGATTATATTTCATCATTTATTATTATTATTTTATTTTAATTAATTGGAGTTTTATTTATATACATCTAATTTGATAAATATATTGTAGAATGTAGTTCATATTGTAGGTGAATTTTAATCCTAATTTTTACAATTGGTCAAAGTGGTCACTTCTATGCCAATTAAAATGTAAAAAAAAACAAATGTATAAATAAAATCAAATTAAATTTATTTCTATTTTTATATTAAATTAATAATGTATAAAAAATACAATGTTATAATTGATATCACGACCCTGGGGCGTCAAGTTGGGTGTGAATTTGTTATCTGCTTAGCGATATTTTACACATGTTATTTGTTTACGCATATTGTAATGATATCAATTGACAGATTTTGTTTATTATTTTAGGTCGATAGCCAAATTAACTAACATTAAGCATTTATCTACTAGGCTCCATACGAATATTTTCCGTAAGTTTTATTTAATACTTTCCGTGTCGTGTAATTAACGCCTGATGTCAAAGGCCTTGTCGCCGGAAGGCGATACGGCCACAGTGATTAGTCACTAATAACAATTAAGTATGTTAAGTTTTGCTGGCTGCAGTCTAGTTTTAAGTTTTAAGGAATAGGAATACACTGTTCTCAATGTTGTCGTCAGGGAAAGTGACGGATTTATTATCGGCCATAATCTAGGACTTCAATCCTATGTCCATGAGCGGCAGTAATCCATAATTCCATACATATAATCAAAGATACAGCATACATATCATATGTACAGATAATTTGTACATCGCAAATAATAAGTAATAATACGCCTTTCTGATTTTTTCAATATGTTGTCTGTCTTTGAAAGTGAAGCAAATCAAATGTACTTAATTCAAATTTAGATTTTATGTAAAGTTCAGTTCGGCAGTTCCGTTCCTGGGTAGCTAAAGTAAAAAAAAACCAGAGGCTCGTTGACATGAAACCAAACGCTTCGCATAAAATATCTATCATATCTCAAAAATATTTCATTACATTTTCGCTGCCACATTTAAAAAACCTTGCCTGTAACCTTCGGTCAAAATCAAGATATTTCTTAGGAATTACAATACCAATAAATCATGCGGATAACTACATCCGTTTACTTGTGCAATAGCTTTAATTTTCATCAATCATTCGTTACAATCGGCCACATTCGCTACCGAACCAACACCTTCACCGCAATTCACGAGGTCAACACTATTATTTAAGAACATTCATAACATTACTTGATTATTTATAAGCTTTCGGCAGTAATATCATGCTCCAATATATTTTCTTATGTCACTGTATATACTTATTATCACTACATAGTATAAAACAAAGTCGCTTCCCGCTGTTTGTCCGTATGTTTGATTAGATCTTTAAAACTACGCTACGGATTTTAATGGAATTTTTTAATAGATAGAGTGATTCAAGAGGATGTTTTTTATGTATAATACAAGCATAATATAGTGAAGGAACACTGATAATTTTAGATTTTTGGCTTTTAGGCGGAACGAAGTTCGCCGGATCAACTAGTTTTCTATATTTGTAACAAGTGTCAAATTCGAAAGCGCTTCGTCTGTTTCTAGACTAAGTGTCAGCCCGTATAGACTGACATCAAACAAGCAGATTTACGTGACTCAAAAATAGTCTTAAAAATAATTTTATGGTATCTTTGCTACAAAAATGTAATAGGAAACGAAACGACTACATGATGTAATTGAGTCGATGCAACGACTTCGGTCACCGGCCAATGAAAACAGCAATACGATAAGCCGTATTCAGATGCAGCCTGTTTGCGATAACAGTTAATAATTTTGTAACTAACGAGTACCTTTTTTTTTCGAGGGGAAAACCTTCAAAAGGTACCCGACGCCGTGGGAGCAACGCGGGTTATGTGGGATTCTTACCGCACTAAAACCCCCCGGAAACCGTCCTCAGTGCTCCGTGGAGAACTCAGGGATCTCTAACAGAACACAAACCGGAGTCATCCGAGCGCGATACTTTCAGGCTCTTCCCAGGTGGGCGTTAATTCTTACCGCCCCTTCTTTCTGGTCTTTACGGCGGCATGCGACCACATATGCCGCCGCCCTTCCCGGAGTCGCTTGGGCGGACGGTTCGAGCTCCTACTCTACCCGCCCGCAATCCTGGACGCCCCTTTTAGTCGCCTCTTACGACAGGCAGGGGATATTGTAGCCCTATTCTGGTCCCGGAACTACAGGAACAGCCTAACAGTACCTACTAATGTTTCGGTTATGTGATCATAAATTGGTTTTTATTTACATAATACGGGAAGTGGACCGTTGGGCTCGGTCAAACTGTTGGAAGACGAATTTGGTGCTATACCCATTTTAAATAAGACAGTTCGGTTAACGAATCCAGTTAAACCGAATAAGAGGGGACATATTCGGTCATCGAACTAAATTAAACCAAAAATATATATGGATACTTGCAACCTTTCTTTTAATATTGTTAAAAAAGTTCATGCAAATAGTAAATTACTAGAGATGCGCCGAATATTCGATTACTATTCGGTATTCGGCGTATTCGGCATCTTTTCACACTATTTGTATTCGACCTAATAATTCGGTTGTGGTGCCGAATATATTCGGTCAGAGTTTTTCTATTTTGTTGGCTACACGTCACGGTATAGGACAAAAAGACAAAACCTTTTTCGTACAATTTATGTTATAAATTGAAGAAATCATATGAAGAGTGTGTGTTAAATAAAGATAATAAAATAAAACAATTAAACTTTAAATCAACATTTGTTCAAAGGAGATGTTTCAAAATGTATGGACCTTTGGCCAGGTATTTGTACACCATATGATAAAAAAGCCAGTAAAGTATAGAGCACTTTTAAACTAAGCATTTTATTAAAATCGACTGGGTTTATTGGTACAAGACTAGAATTTTAAGTTAGAATTGCAACACAATATAATGGCGGCGATATTATTTCATTTTGACAGTTGAGGTTAATAAACAAACTGTGACAATGACAATCAGTTGTCAGTGATTAATCTGAATTCTGATCCAATGCAAAAAAGGAAAAACTTATTATTACATTATGTAGCTTAGCTATGACAACCTTAAAACTATTGTATAGTTATGGTTCTATGTAAACAAATGTAAACAAAGACTAATCTTACCTCATAGCTATTAGTCAATTACAATTATGATTTCAATTCAAACCCGAATAAATCAGTTGATGTTTGGAAGTCCAAGTTGAGTCTGTAAATCCTTTATTCACTAGCCTGGCCAACAGGTTAACCGATGAACAGTCCAAAATATGAAAGTCAAGTCAACTGAGGTAAGTAGCGATCCGAAATCCAAGACATGTAAGCCAGGGGTTTGATAACTTGATATAGAAACTCCAACACAATACGCACACGAAAATATTCCGTGAAAATATCTAAGAACAAGAAGACAGATGAATGGATCTTTTTTTTTTTTTTTTTTGTTTTACGCGATGGCTTCTCGGTCTTATGACCATTTTGCCAATGACAAGTTTTGTACGTACAGAAGCGGGGAAATTCAAGTTACAAAAAATAAACATCGATAAATTTGGAAAAGGACAAGGATCAGAGGAGTTCGGTAAGGGATAGATAAATAAGAAAGGAAAATAAATATGAATACTACAGGTTGATATGGTTTGTGGTTAAATATGAAGCCAGGACTGAATATATTTGAGGTTTGTCAAATATTAATAAGGAAGAAATACAAAGCGGAAAAGGAACACCGAGGGAAGTAAGGTTTTGTAATAAGGAAGAACGGTCATATAATGGACAGGAGAAAAATATGTGATTCAAATCTGCCTCATCTGCACCACACGAACACATAGAATCATTAACTATCTTAAGTCTAGCTAGATGTTTAGGAGTACAAACATGACCCAATCGTGAACGTATTAAAATTGATGTTACTGTTTTTCCAAGTTTTGCTTTAAAGAACCATGGTTTGGTTGGTATATTAGGTTGAATGAGTGCATAAAATCTACCTTTTAATTTAGTAGTTTCATTCCAAATTTCATTCCATGATTCCATAAGGCAAACTTTAGGCAAAGCGAGCAAATCATAAGAATAATTAGTATAAGGATGCATATCGCCACATTCTATAGCATCAGAAGCAATCTCGTCAGCCTTCACATTTCCTTTGATGCCACAATGACTCGGTATCCATGCAAATGACACCCTAATTTGGTTTGCAGAACAATTTAAAAGTAATTTTCTTATTTCCATAATTGGAGGGTAATTTTTGGCTTTAAGAGGAAATTTAGCTACAGCTTGCAATGCACTTAGAGAATCTGTAAATATGACAGTGCTCTTTAATTTCATGAGTAATACATACTCCAAAGCTTTTAATAATCCAAAACACTCGCCAGTAAAAACAGAAGATTCGGGTGGTAATTTAATCTTTTGTACAATGTCATACTGTGAATGATACACACCCACCCCGACGCATCCAGTAGTTGTCTTTTTTGAAGCATCCGTATATATGAAATGCCAACCATTCCATTTATTTACAAGTATATTATTAAAATGCTCGTCAATTTGATTATCATTCCTATTTACATCAATGTTTAAAAATATATTAGGAGCTATAGTTATACATTCATATTCATATTTATACACAGATAAACTAATTGATTGAAATGTTGGAGAAGTAAGCGCTTTAAATTTTAGATAGCTGTTAACGGTACAGGTTTTATGTGTCCAAAAACTAGATTTACTAACAGTTTGGGACAACAATTGTAAAGCAGGGAATAATGGATGATTATAAAATTGTAATGATTTATATGTAAAACGATCTGATAAGTACTGACGTCTTAAACGCAAGGGAGGATCAGTGCATTCAACTTGCAAGGCATTTATTGGACTTGACTTCATGCATCCCGTTATGATTCTAAGACATTTTGATTGTATGCCGTCTAACTTTTTCCAACCGGATGAACAACCGGGTTCTAATAAAAATGTTCCATAATCAAGAATGCTTCTAATTAAAGCATTGTATAAAAGCTTTAATGAATAAGGATGGGCTCCCCACCAAACTCCAGTAAGACACCTTAAAATATTAATATTACGTTCACATTTAGCAGTGATGTATTCACAATGTGAAAGCCCAGTAAGCTTAGAATCTAATATTAGACCAAGAAATTTGGTTTCAGTTTTTATAGGAATTTCTTTGTTGTCAATAAATATTTTTACTAAAGGAATATTTCGTTTCCTAGAAAAAATTATTGCAGTGCTTTTAGGTGCAGATATATTTAAATTGTTTAAAGTTAACCAGGATTTCAATGTACTAAGGGAAGATGTTAAAAAATCACAAGAAATGGGTATCGAAACATTAACAGTATATAAAAGAAGATCATCTGCATATTGTAATATTTTTATAGGACTTTGGATTGAATGAATAATGTCATATGTGTAAATATTATACAATAGTGGACTTAGAACTGACCCTTGTGGCAGTCCCTTCCATACAAGTCTTTCAATGCAAAGGCCATCGTTGAGGAATACTTTAATTTTCCTCTCAGTAAGAAGGTTCAAAACAAAATTTGTGAGCATCTCTGGTAAACCCAAAATATTCATTTTATGGCGCAATATAGGAAGCAGAACACTATCGTATGCAGATTGAATATCTAAAAATGTGGCAACTACTGATTCACTATTCGTAAATGCAAGACGGATATCTGTACAAAAGATAGCGATATTATCTATTGTGCTTTTCCCTTTTCTGAAACCAAATTGAGTGCTAGAAATTAAATTATAATGCTCAATGAACCATTCTAAACGATTTTTTATTAAATGTTCTGCAATTTTTACTAAAACGGACGACAATGCTATAGGTCTGTATGACGTAGGGTGTTCATGGGGTTTGCCTGGTTTTAATAAAGGAATAACTATTTGTGACTTCCATAATGAAGGGATTGAGCCTGAAATCATTACAGAATTAACAATATCTAAATAATAACTAAGCATGGATTCATTAAGATTTACAATAAAAGAATATGGTATAAGATCTTCACCTGGAGCAGAGTCTTTAAGATTAATTAAAACATCTTTTAATTCAAGCATTGTGAATGGGGAATTAAGACCGAGACGTTCATTGATTACACTATTCGTATTACATTGTTGAATACATTCAGATTTTTCCGGGACGTAAGGTGGAGCTAACATATCTATAAACTTGTAAGCAAGATTAGCAGAAAGGCATGTATAACTATAATCTTTGTAAACTGAACGAAAACGTTTAATATTATTCCAAACAACTGAAGTGTGGGTGTCGGGTGAAACCAATGAACAAAATTTTTTCCAACCATTAGTTTTCTTTTTCTTTAAAAATTTACGTGTGGCAGAAATAGTTACAGATAATGTTTGAAAGTTTTCAGGCGTCATGTTACAATTATAATGTTTTTCAGCTTCCTTTCGCTTTTTAACTGCCTTTGTACATTCTTCATCCCACCATGGTGGTGAAGATATATGATGATTTTTTTTCCTATTGTCTAGGCCAGGAAATATTTTTTTAGCTGCATCTTGTAATGTACATAAAAAAGCATCATTGCAAATAGTTTCATTATTGCAGCATAATTTCGGAAGTGACATGAGCTTCGAGTCAGTATAATTTTGGTAATCTGTTAAATTGGTTTTATTTAGTCTGTATGTCGGCCGAATCTGTCTTTGTTTTGGTGATGGTGACATTGGTGACAGCAAGTCAATTAAAATTGGATAATGATCGCTACCATATGTAAGAGGGAGTGTATCCCAAGATAACACAGAAGCAATGTTGGGTGAACAAATAGACAAATCAACAGCACTTACATTTTCATTAGGACCAGTACGACGTGTAGGTTTACCCGTATTCAAAATACACAGATTATTGCTATCAATTATTTCTAACATCATTTCGCCATAAAAATTACTTAATGTACTACCCCAAGATTGGTGGTGGCAATTAAAATCACCTAAAATTAACATTGGTTGTGGAAGAGACGATATTATTGTTTTAATTGCCTCATATACTATTACAGATGGATGAGCAATGTATACTGTCACATAACATATATTATCAATAGATATAGCAAGAGCTGGAATATCAATATTATTAGGAAGAGGGACAGGAGAAAAATGTACAGAGTTATTTACAAGGGTGGCAATGCCACCATAACCATCTGATCTATCCTTTCGGATACATGTGTACCCGGGTATTTTTAATGGAACACCCGGGGATAACCATGTCTCCGAAAGAGAGATCAGTAGTGGGTCGTATTTATTAATTAAATAAGCAAGATCAGTTTTCTTGTTAATTAAGCTTCTGCAGTTCCACTGCAGGATTTTGGATTTGTGATCCATTATCAAATTTAAATTGTTTTAAAATGTCAAGTAAAACAGCAGCGTTGTCCGGTGAACTTATATTATTTTGTAATAAAAGATTTATTAATGATATTATAATTTCTTTCATATCAGTTTGTTTTTCTTTAAGTACACTATTATTTGAATTGACTATACTGCCATTACTAGGCAATGGAATATCATATTCCCTTATCATAGAGTTATGAATTGCTTGGTCATACCCTTTTTGTAGTTTAGTAGGCGACCTAGGTTTTAAAAAAACAGTTTTTCTATATGAAATATTACCATGTTGCATGGAAGAATGGCTGGTGTTACGTGACCCATTATAATCCTGATTAATATATTGTTTTTGAGGTGTTTTTAAAGCTTCTGAATATGACCTAGATATAGGAGGATGCAATTTAGATGCTTCCGCATATGATATGCAACTTTGAGCCATAGTCAATTTAACTTGTTTCTGCCTTACAAATTCGGGGCACGATTTATTAGTTGCTAAATGGGAACCACCACATACGCAACATATGGCACAATCATCATCAATAGCGCATGAATCACCAGTGTGGGCCTCACCACACTTAAAGCAGCGTGGCTTGGAGCGACATTGTGTCCTAGTATGACCATAACGACAACACTGATAACACTGGATGGTAGGATATGTGTATAATTCAACAGAAAGTGCATTATAGTATATATAAACATTTTTTGGCAAAATTTGTCCATCGAAAGTAATAACAACTGTCTGAGAAGGTTTCCATACTGGAGAACCGTCCACCATTATCTTATAATTAAGCCGTCTTATTTTAATTATTTCTCCACAACCGAATGGTACTGTAATCGATTCTTTTATTTCATCTGGTGACCATTCAGTAGGTACACCTCTAATTAAACCCATTCTAGTTATAGTAAAAGTTGGTATAAAGACTTTTAAGTTATTAGAGCATAAACCTTCATGTTTTAAAAATAGGTTAGCGTCAACATAATTTGAGAAGGCTAACGAGATCTTATTCCTGCCAATCTTTTTGATGCTACCATTAACAATATTTTTAAAAGAGTATTTTCGTAATAATCTTCCAAATGCTATGGGATGAAAAGTGCTTGGATCATTTGGGGATAGAAGATTGCGTTGAACATGAACTATGTAAGGTGAAATATCTGAATTAAGGAAAATTTGACGAGATATCGGAGTCGGCTGAGTTGAATCTGTATTTAGTGGTGTTTCTTTTTTACTGGATTCAGGTTCATATTTTTTATTATGTAGTGATTGATTTTCATCACTGTCGCATTTGCAATCATTTTTGGTATGTGAAGTATGACTGCTCTTCCTTTTTTTATTGCAAGTCTTGCAAATTTTTTTATGTTTCGGACGCTTGCGCTGACTAATATTAGATGATGCGTCTGTATCCATACTGGATTCATTGTGTGAAATTGTAACATTACATGCTACGTGAGGTACAGAACCCCCGGGGTCCGGGGGCTCGTTCATGGTTAGAGTTTTTTAAAAAATTTAAATAATAAAGACTTACCAAAGAATATATTAAAGAAAAAGAACTAAAGAACTAATAGGAATAGTTAAAATACTAAAATTTACCAACTCCACTGATAAATGTAAAATATTGAAAATTTGCGCTAAGAAATACACCCGCCGTTTTCAAGATTTCCCGCGCTTTTTCGATGAATGGATCTAGTAAAAGAATCAATATGACAGTTGTCAGATAATGACAACTATAGTTTTGTCCATAGACTGTCTAAATCAGTTGTTCCGCCATATTGGAAAACGAAGAAAATAGTTGATTATAATTGGTTTTGTACCAGAAAAGTACACGTTTTTATAAATTTTAAGTATTTTTTTCGGATTCTTGAGATTTTTTTCGATTTTTTGAGATGGTGTACATATACCTAGCCAAGATTGAAACATCTCCTTTCAATCACATTCGCATTTTTTCCCAAAAACTTATATCAATATTTATTAACCGACTTCCCAAAGGAAAGAGGTTATCTATTCGTCACGTATTTTTTTTTTTTTTTTTTTTTTTTTTTTTTTTTTTTTTTTTTTTTTTTTTTTTTTTTTTTTTTTTTTTATGTATGTTCGGGCGAAATGGCTAGAAATCGTCGACCTACCGACACGATTCATACGACATTGTATGCGGCTAGTTTCACAGGCAGTCCCATATTGAGGAAAATGAAAACCTTCCGGCGGTTTACCCGGAAAATTGGAAAATGTCGGTTTCTTAAAATCTTGATTAACTTGGGTGTTACTAAACCGATTTCCATTTTCTTTCTTTCATTTGATAGGAAATTTTGTCACGCAACTTTTTCTCTTGGACATGGGTATGCTGTGATGCTTAACTCTTTGAGTTATTGGGTGGAAACCACCACCACTCCTCAAGTTTTTTAGATAATTTGAGATAACTCGGCTTCTGCCGAATCGATTCTTATGAAACTTGGAATATGTATTATATATCTATGCTTATATAGGTTGACAAAAAATTTGACCTTCAACTCTTCAATCCTGATGATGCAGGGTTACAGCTATCCTAAACTATAACATTAGCTATTTGGTGCTTACATATATGTAACAAGACTACTAAGCAAAGACATGTGATGAAAAATTTGACCTTCAACTCCTCAATCCTGATGATGCAGGGGTGCCTCAAGCCTAAACCATAGGGGTTGACCATTTGGTGCTTATGGATGTGTAATAACAATACTAAGCATAGACATATGACAAAAAAATTGACCTTCAACTCCTCAACCCTGATGATGCAGGGTGCTGTAAGCCCAAGCCGTAGGTGATGGCCATTTGGTGCTTACAGATATATAATAAGATAGCAAGGCAAAGATGTAAGATAACAAATTTGACCTTCAACTCCTCAACCCTGATGATGCAGAGGTACTGCAGGCTTAAACCATAAACGTTAGACATTTGTTGCTCACGGATTTGTAATAACATTGCTAAGCAAAGGTATACGACGAAAAATTGGACCTTCAACTTCTCAATCCTGATGATGCAGGGGTATTGAATGCCTAAGCCATAAAACTTAGCTATTTCATCCTTACGCATTCAAAATGATATTTAAAAAATGTAAGGTAGAACATTAGAAAAATGGTTGTATACGGTGGAAAATTGGACCTTCAACTCCTCAATCCTTATGATGCTGGGGTGCTTCAAGCTTAAACTATAGGCGTTAGCTACATGATCGCTACGTATATCTGATAAGATTACTAAGCAAAGATAAAAAATGAAAAATTTGACCTTCAACTCCTCAACTCTGATGATGCAGGGGTACTTCAAGCTTAAACCATAGGTATTGGCCATTTGATGCTTATAGGTATGTAATATATTGACAAAGTAAAGACGTATAATATTAAAATCGACCTTCAACTCCTCAACCCTCATGATGCAGGGTACTGCAAGCCCAAGCCATAGAAGTTGGCCATCTGTTACTTACGTGTATGTAATGAGATTACTACGAAAAGATATGGCATGAAAAATTTGACCTTCAACTCCTCAACCCTGATAATGCTGGGGTCCTTCAAGCCTAAACCATAGGCGTTGGCCATATGGTGCTTACGTATATGTAATGAGATTACTAGGCAAAGATATAACATGATAGTTTTGACCTTCAACTCTTCAGCCTTGATGATGCACGGGTACTTCAGGCTTAAAGCATAGGCGTTGGCCATTTGATACTTATGGAATTGTAATATATTAACAAAGCAAAGACGTATGATAAGAAAATTGACCTTTAACTCCTCGACCCTTATGATGCAGGGTACTGTAAGCCCAAGCCATAGAAGTTGGCTATTTAGTGTTTAAGGATTTATTGAAGAAATGCTAAGAAGAGATGACTTATGAAAACCGTTATCTTTAACTGGGCTTTTATTCAGTGGTACTGCCTATCTAACCCACAGGTGATAGTAATATGGCCCTTATGAATATATTAGGAGTTCCATAAACAGAGGCAACGATTAATAAAGTTACCTTCACCTCTTTAACCCTAATAATATAGGTATACAGCCTGCCTAAAGTATGTGTGTTTGGTAATTATTGTTCGCAATACAAACAATGAGTTCCGGAAAGGACATAATTATGATCACAAATTCCACTTTGAATACAATTACCTGGACGATGCAGGAGTACTGCCAACCTTTTTACATAGGATGGGTTAGGTTAGGTTGGAACTTAAAAGAAAATATAGAAACTAAGCGAGCAGGGCGCGGCAGCGCCCTGCGAGCGGTTGCGCTCAGTTCACATGCACTGTGATAGTAATGTAAGATATCGCTTAGGCTTTTGTTTGACTTGTCATTTAAGGTTGATTTTAAAATACCATTTCCATTTATGTATGCACTATGCAGTCTTATGGATACTATGTATTACACGGTATCGAAGTGTCTAGTCGTCCCGTAATCGGATGAATAAAATAAATTAATCGTCCGCTAAACAGTAAATTCGTAATAAAAATGGTCAGTATATTAAACATACTTATTATCCTCGTAATAAAAAACGTATTGAAACTGGTGAGTTAAATCATATTACTGAGATTAATAAATTGTGTAAAGCTATGGGTACACCTGATGTAGTGAATAACGACCATGCTGCCCGAACTTAAATTGGTTTTGATGGTATTGGTTTTCCAACTAAGGATAGGTAGTCAAAATTATTTTTTGTTATAAGGTTTATATTACTTTTTCTACTTTAAATATTGATAATTATAGGGCTATTCTTTAAATAAATGTTTACTCAGAAAAAGTTGTTTTATTCGGTTAGGTTAGGTTCGAACAGATTTTTCTAATTCAGAATCTAAGGGAGGGGGCGCGGTAGCGCCCCCGACCGGTTGTGTCAAAGAAGTCTATTTTTAGATGATGACGTCAGCACATAATTTTATTCATCCGGTTAGCGGACGACTAGCAACAGCCATAACTGATTTTATCGTGACTGAAAAGCGTGAAAAAAAAATTTTTAAACAAAAAATACAACCGACTTCCATGCCACATAAAAGTAAAAAATAATTTAAATACATGTTGGTTTAGAGCAAACACAGTACTTAGTACATAGTTCCGAAGTCGGCGCTCATCATATTTTGCTGGATCATGACGAAACTACATGTATCTTATATGAGCGCCGACTTCGGGACTATGTACTAAGTACTGTGTTTGCTCTAAACCAACATGTATTTAAATTATTTTTTACTTTTATGTGGCATGGAAGTCGGTTGTATTTTTTGTTTAAAAATTTTTTTTTATGAACATCAAATCAACATTTTAATTTTTTATGAACACACTTTCGTAATTGTTTTTAATAAGAAATGGTAAACCGAATAATTCGGCCGAATATCCGTTTCGGTAAAAGCCAAACCGAATAGTATTCAGTGTTCGATTAAACCTTTATTTGGCGCATCTCTACCATAGCCAAGTTTAAATATGATAGTAGAATTATGCAACGTTATCCTGAATATTTCAAATATATAAATACTTACAGTATAAATTCAATTGTGCTAATAACGTATGGAATTACGTTTAGTGCGGACGTAATCGTTAAAAAGCAATTAATCGATGTATAACACGCAAAGGAAACGATCGCGCTGTTAGCATTCTCCAAGATCCGCGTACGTTGTTGTTAAGCAATTACAACTTTATTCGTTTTGCACCTACACTTAATTCTAAATGCCTTCAATGACAAACAGTTTCAACAGAAAAAGCTCTGTTCACATTTAATAAGGTTTCCATGTAAGGTCCCATGTAGGTTCGTCCCTGTAATTCCGGGATCAGAATAGAGCTACGGCATCCCCTGCCTGTCGTAAGAAGCGACCAAAAGGGGCTTCCGGGGTTGCAGACGGCTAGAGTAGGAGCTCGAACCGTTCGGTCAGGCAATCTCGGGAAGGACGACGGCGGTATGTGTGGTCGCATATCGCCGTATAGAGTAGACGAAGCGGTGGGCCCAGGGTTCCATGTACTTTACCTTATAGCCTCAGATACATTTCCCATAGTGATAATAAGAAGCTCAATGCGTGATATGCATTTTGTGAAAATATCAAAACTGAGTTTACATTTTGTGGAGTTTCTTAAAAAAGTTATTAGGAGTAGTTTCAAGTATTTGACTCAATTAGCCGATATTTTCGGTTCAGTCCAGATTTGGGAAAACAATATAACATATTCTAACAATACACATAACAATATAACATAGCGACTTTGTTTTATATAAAGAACTTCTTAATATAAAACAAAGCCGCTGTCTGTTCCGTCACCTTCTAAACGTAACCGATTTTTATACGTATTATCTATTGAAATCGGAAATAAACGCGAATAACAAACTAAACTGTGCGAAACGTGAACAGGTTGCTAATTTACTTATGAGAGAACGCAAATATTTTAAATAACCTCACTTATACCCGTAAACAGAGTAATAGCGAAATTACAATACAAATAAAACAACACTGATTACATACTATTCACAGAGCGTAGACACTTAGACAGCAATGTATCAATAATATTTACTATTTCCTATCCAAGTAAAGTATCAACCGATTGTTCGAGTTTGTTTGATTTGCGCGTGCTTATCTCTGTTACTCTGTATCTGTAGTTGTTATTAACCACTTATTTACAGAGTAGGCTACTACTTAGTTAGAAAAGGATACTTATAGTATAACCAAACCTAACGGAATTAGATAATACCTAGTAGTAGTAGTATCTTTTTTACTGTTCTCGAGGAGGAAACCTTTTTATTTATTTATTTATTTCATAAAGTTAACCTACGGTTGTTATATTTTTAACACATCCACAGTAAAATTAGAAGTTCTTATACAGTAGTTAAAAAATGTACGACCACTTAAAGGCTAACATCGCATGCATGTGTTACATACAAAAATAAAACAATTACAACTAAATTAAATAAGCTTTTAAAACAATGTGTATTTGAAATTAAATATTAGAAATTGCTTTTCAAAAGGTACCCGACGTCGTTGGAGTGACGCAGGGTTATGTGGGATTTTTACCGCACTAAAACCCCCCCGGTGGCCGTCCTCGGCGCTATAAAGAAGACTCCGGGAACTCGGCACGACCGCAACCGGAATCCTCTGAGCGCGTTGCCCCATCGGGCTCCTCCCAGATGGGCGGCTGGGCCCACCGCTCCGTCTAGTCTTTTTTTTTTTTTTTTTTTGTATACCGCCGTCCTTCCCGGGATCGCCTGACCGAACGGTTCGAGCTCCCACTCTAGCCACCTGCAACCCCAGAAACCCCTTTTAGTCGCCTCTTACGACAGGCAGGGGATGCCGTAGCCTTATTCTTATCCCGGAACTACAGGGACGAGTAGTAATAGTACCTACATAGTTTTTCTTTACATGTCTCTTACAAGCGTTTGAGAATGCCAAGCAACCGCAAATCGCGTGGCGGTGCGATGAGTCCATAGCACCTATTTCACAGGAAAAAATCTATCCTATTACGAATGATTCCAGGTTTCCATAGGCAGCAGTAGCCACTTAGTACAGACAAATAAGAAACGGATGCTAAGGACAAACAATTAATTTAGATTACCATTTTGGTTAATTGTGTACTATTTTGTTTGTACGCTACAGTTTCCTTTGATGGGACACGAGTGTGGTATTATGAACACACCTTTAGCTATTCTATAACCACTTCACTTTTACGATATACATATTTCAATTAAATATTTACAACAATTGCTTCCTAACACCTCACGCATTTTACGATAAAAATAGTGTTTTTCTTATTCACTACGATTTTTTAAATGTTGGTGCAGTGAACTACAGTAGCTTGTTTTTTTTAAATATTAAGCTATAATTTTTATCAGCTCACCTGTCACATAGCAGCGTCCGCCTCTCGTCCGACCTATAAGGGTATAGCTTTTTGAGAGCTTCCCGTTGCACCCTGGCCAGATATACCTGGAAAAAACTGACCGTGAGATTTACTAACGTAACGCAATTACCTAATTTAGGGCAGAGATGGTTGAAATTCGCCCTCTCAATCGAGGGATCCGAGGTTCAAATCCCGGCAACGCATATCTAATTTTACTGAAATGATGTGCTTGTTAATAATTAATTACACGCCGAGGTTCTCGTGTGTATTAAAATTCCTCTAACGTGTGAAGCATTATAAGCATACAGTTCAACTGAAGAATATCCTTCTATTCTATATAGGGTTGAATGACCTGCTATCTAATGATAACAACCGGGACCGACAACTTTACACCTACGTGAAATTTAACCAATATTTCGCACCAGATAAACTTTGCGGGTTGCGTTACGAGAGTACAAGTATTCCTTATATATACCTAACATCAAAGCAGCAAACGAGCAGGCAGTCCACCTGTTGGTAAGATATCACTGCCGGCCGATCGGCGATATGCATATAACCAGAAATCTTTTACAGATGCATTACCACCAGTGAGGATTAAGGTGCTCACCTCAAATTTAAAGTAACCCGCCTCAACACACAACCATCGCAACACATGAACTGCTTCAGGCTGGAAATATGAGAGATGGAGGCACCTCGCAGAAACTAAATGTAATTATTTATTACACATAAGCTAACGAGGACACTTAAAAAGCTTTTAATAAAGATCGAATTGCAGTATTTCTTAACACAGCCACATTTGACGTCGATCTCAACTGAGAAGAAACTCGGCGGGTTTGTCTTTTTAAACACCATTTGGTTTTTGTCACGGATAGAAAAAAAATAGTATCTTGTTGTACATTAATCCAAACAGGGAGCTTTTTAGCAAAATCGATCAACACTGGTTCATCGCCTTTGAAATCTTCTCTCGCTTCGCAAAACAATATCCCAAGTATTGCGGCGATGCATTGGCGATCCTTCTGGTATTGCAAATGTCCATAGGCGTTGGTGACTACTTTCCATCCGTCCGTATCGTTAGGTTAAAGTACAATAAATAGCGCTAAAATCGCACCAACCTTGGACCCCTCGAAGAGCACAGCGACGAAGAACAGCACGATCCACGTGAGCGCGAACGCCCAGCGCGTGTTGACCGTGAGCCCGGCGAACAGGAACTCGCCCAGGTCGTACCCAAACCACATCCACATGTGCATCGTGCCGCGCGAACTCTGCCACTGAACAAAACCATAACACATTTATAGGCTCCTTTAATGAGATAATATAGTTATCAGTAAAAGCTCCCTATTCACGGTCTCTGAATTTGCGTTTTCAGTATTCGCTGCTATTTCTTTACTTCGGCGCCAACTGTTTACGCGTCAGCTTTCTTCGAGTATGGCTGATCATTCAAGGTTTCTTGGCGGCTTATGTGAGGAACATAACCCGCGCGAATAACAAGCTTTTACTGTAAGTATTGCCCTACGTCCCTGTAGCCTCGGGGTCAGAATAGGGCTACGGTATCCCCTGCCTGTCGTAAGAGGCGACTAAAAGGGGCTTCCGGGGTTGCAGACGGCTAGAGTGGGAGCTCGAACCGTTCGGTCAGGCAATCCCGGGAAGGACGGCGGTATGTGTGGTCGCATACCGTTGTAAAGATTAGACGGAGCGGTGGGCCCAGCCGCCCATCTGGGAGGAGCCCGATGGGGCAGCGCGCTCGAGGATTCCGGTTGAAGTCGTTTCGAGATCCCGGAGTCCTCCTTTTCAGCGCCGAGGACGGCCACCGGGGGGGTTTTAGTGCGGTAAAAATCCCACATAACCCTGCGTCGCTCCCACGGCGTCGGGTACCTTTGGAAGGTTTCCCCCTCGAAAACAAAAAAAAAAAAAAAAGTATTGCCCTTAGAGCTTGAAATACAAAAGGATCTGTTTGTTGACGCCTTAATCCTGCTTGACATTTGAACGGTCACTTACACTACCATAATTGAAAAAAATCAGAAATGCCGTTGCAAGGTATTTGTCTTTGTAAAAGCCAGCGTTCGGCGTCCTGTGCGCCTTCCACGAAGTAGTTGTAAGGAGGTATCATTGTCCCTGACCCTCTCCCGTGTCATTCGTCTGACCATGAGCATCACTCCTCGCAGACAAATAACTCGAAACACGTTGGGAAAAAGAGTCGACCTCCAATCCAGAACTGAACTCACACAAAGCGTGTCTTCAGCTTTTGCTTACTTATCATTGAGCTTTCATGTTACCACACAACATACCTAACGTACCATTTACTTTAATTTCCCGTCAATTTTTTTCTATGTCTATGTTCTCAAAACGTATAAATATGCTTCAATGTCACTTACAACACAACTACTCCCACCTCGCACTACAAACTCTTAGAGCAGAATGATTAGGCCGCAAGCGTGTTATTGTAAACATAAAAGAACAATGGTGCAGCCGAATGATAGACCAACGAATATTATTGTTAGGAAAATACACAGAGAATATATTGCAACTAAAACAAACGTTCATTAGTAATACTATCAAGCCTACACAAGTGACTTATCGGTTCTGATATTAACGAAATACCTCTGTACGATGAAATTGAAAGGGACCTAATGCAATATAAACATTTTGACCTATATACCTTTTTTAAATGTGTTTGCATTTTTGCATTCAAGGTGGTGGAACCGGTGTAGTGCGACCGGGGAAGTATCACCGCCACACCTATTTCTAGCGTGAAGCATTTCTTGTGTTTCGATAGAAGGGTGAGGTTGCCGGCACACTATCACATGGGGCGACCATCATAGCTCGGGAGTAGCAACGCATCTGTGATTGACTTCAGAAGGAACACATGTTCTGTATGTAGTTGATTACAGATGTCCATGGGCAGCAGAGACCACTTATCATCAGGTGGACTGCATGCTCGTTTGCTTTTTTAGTCAGATAAAAAAAAATTAAGAAGTTTTGTAACGCGTGTGGTTAGACGTAACTTTATGTTTGTCTTTTCTAGCACGTAATCGTCACTTTATACTTCGTTAGACGACAGTCTATTCGGAGTAGTTTGAAGTATTTAAGTTGTGGTTGCCAGCTCACTTTTATATGAGGCGATCGTCTTGTCCATGGGCGGCAGTGACCACTTACCATCAGGTGGACTGCATGCTTGTATGCTATTTCAATCACAAAAATTAACTAGGTATTTTTTTCTGCATTTTTAATTTAGAAAAAATACCTACTTAGATATTTTTTTATGGTTTAATCCATGTGAAAAAAATCTGGTGGTTAAACAGCGATGGCACCACCGCCACATTTTGTAATAAAAGTGGTTTAACCCATTGTTTTGTAGTTTAAATCAGACGTTAAATGTATTAATGCGAGTCGTTCCAACTTAATAGCCATTGCACGTACACTATATTTATTAAATCTTTAATAGGTTTACTATATTATTCGAGGTAAATTACAGGTGATTATGAGCGGCAAGATTCACTTAACACCGGGTCATGCTTATTTACTGCTTTCATTATATAAAAAAGTTAATAATAAATTCATCCTCAGCTTCTCGAAAATTTTATCAAGCAAGAAATATAGTTACTGACTTTCCCTGTGTTGCTATGTTCTTGCCTGATAACCAGCAAACTATCAGGAGCTTGTAGGATAACGTATTTACAATAAAAATAATTTCCTCCTTGGATCTTGTTTACAGATATTAGCACTTATAAATAATTTTGAGAAGGATATACCTAGCCACCTCATTCTAAATTTATCATTACTAAAGAGGTGTCATCTACATATAAATGATGTCACATGTAAAAGCCCCCCCTCCCCCCCCCCCTAGGAGGAGGGCGATTAAGTGTGACTAAGACGCATAAGGGTTGGAAAAAATCATGAAATTCATGTGACTTAATTTATGGAAGGCTCCAGGTTAAAAAAAAGTTGAGAGTGGACAAAAATATTGTTTTTTAACAGTTTTTGATATTAATCTACTTGTGCCCTCCTTTTTTAACATACTTTTATATTACATAGGTACACTTACGTTCACACTATATACACTTACGTAGTTTATATATTACGTCGTCATAATATAGCAACCAATTCCACCAATCCTCACTTGGCCAGCGCGGTGGACTATGGCCTAAAACTCTCTCATTCTGAGAGAAGACCCGTGCCCAACAGTGGGACAGCAAAGCAGTGGTATGCAAAATATTGTTTATATAATATATACGTTTAATACATACCTACTACATAGTGACAGCAGTAGTTTAATACGTGGGCACAGACTAGTGATTTTTTTGCGAGCGATAAAATAGAAATGCGCTGTAATTATGAGGAAGTAAATGCATATGCGATAAAATGTGGCAATAATTAAAACTTGAAATGTGTCATAAAAATAAAAATCAATTATCACCAGGTGGTATAACCAATGTAGTTCGACAGTTAAGATAACACCGAAATAACTATGTATTTCTAGCGTGGAGCATTCTTGCGTTTCGATGGAAGACTGTAGTATCCGGCCAGATTTATTTTTTAATAAGTCGGGATTTGGGAACTTTTTGGGTGAAAAAAGCGGTACTTCATAGTCAAAAGCGGGACAGAAGTCCTCGCGTTACAAAGTTACAAAGTTACGCCCCTCTTCTTGGTGTAGGAGGGCCGGAGGATTTGGCGACCTTCTTTTTTGGTCGACAAACTGCAGATTGACTTAAATTTGTATAGATTTGGTGACCTTTATTTTTGGGTCGATAAACTTAACTTCCACTTAAATTTGCAATTGGCCCCCTTCTTTTTGCAAAAGTCCGAGCCTTCCCGAAAAGCGGGATTGAACCTATGCGCGCGGGACATTTAATTTTGATGAAAAATTCGGGACGTCTGCCAACTTTTATAAGACTACAATCCTACCCCTCGAGAGTAGAAACATACCCATGGTTAGCAGAAACCACTTACCATCAGGTGGATTGCAGGTTTGTTTGCTATTTGAATCGGAAAAAAAATAAAAACAAAAAAGGCATGGTATGGATATGGTTTCTTACGCTACTTCTTCATAATGAATCATCTTCCATAGGGATAGTAAGGTGTTAGAATTGTTAAGTGTTATACACGAATAAAGCAACGAAACTTTTGATTTTACGTTTCTGACGCCACGATCGTAGTACCTACAACATTTCCCTTCTACAGCAAAAGCAAAGACACCGTCAAAGCTAAGTATCACCATTGACTTCATAAAGTATATTATTCCTTCTCGCACTCTAAGAGTCTCGAACTTGCTACTAACAAACAAAATTACATAGCGATTGCCCGGGGCAACAATGTTGATAGTAGGCAAGTAATTGCGAAATAACCCAACAAACCAACAGCGTTCTGAAGAATTGCACAATGTTATTAGCAATATTTATTTCGTGTAATAAATGGCTTAAACAGTTTATGATGCCGAAACATTATTTATAATTAAATTTTATAGTAATAACTGCCAAATTTATGTAGAGTTAATGATGCGTTCATATCGAGATATTGTCTGATAACGCTAAATTTAGTAAACGAGGAAATGATATAGGTATCTACAAATATGGTTAACTGAAATAGACGAAAATGTGTTTGTCGCTCATACAATTATTTACAGGATATTGTGCTGCTATTTAAAAAATATTTATCTAACATGTATTTGATGCAAACGTTGACAGAAATTTCGCCCAATTAGCCAAATTTGCTTCTTTTTACTGCTACCTCTAATGTAAATTATAAATACTACATTTTCCAGAGTAGGATGCGAGCGTGCGCGAAATCCCAAACTAATGGACATAGACGTCGGGTTGAGATGAGAACTAATCGCATTGTTTTAGAAAGAAAGCAAGATTACGATTATGTGAAGTTGTGAAGTAGTAAGATTCATTATCGAAGTAAATATAATAATTGTGGTGAAATAATGCAAATGCAATTCGATTCAGTTTAAGTAAAGGATTTAATTATTTCATATGGCATACAGTAGTTGTTGTTGTAGAAAAAAAATACGTAAATTACGAGATATACGATATTATTACAATAAAATGTTGTAAAAAAAATCCTGTGCCAAGAGAACAATGTGCCTAAAAATAAAGATTCCCAGAAGATCCAAGTAGACCCCCTTTTCTCAAGAGAAGATCATCCAATTTTTTTGGCATGAATTTCTTTGAGAGCCCACCAGCAGGTCGAGCACCTCTCAAACAAATAAATCCTGGCTTCCCCTACGCCTGTTGACATAGAAGATATATTAACAGGCATAGGGGGGCCAGGATTTCTCCTTTTATCTTAAAGTAAGTTTTCAAGCGTGACGCCACACTATCAACGTACAAGTACAGTTTTGCTAAATCAGTACGTAAGGTTTGGAAGTGTGCCAGGACATAGATGTAATGATGATGGCTTGAGTTCACACCAATTGCTTTACAAAGTGTTTAAAACAAAAGAGTCATTCTATTATTGTGTCTAATAATAACATTATGGACATGACAATGACAAAAGGTTCTCAGAATAGATTAATCTATCTTCTTCTATACTATAATAAATCTGTAAGAGGTCGCTGTCTGTACATGGAATAAATTTAGGTGAAAACCATTTCTAGAGGTCTTTAATACGATATAGAACCCAAAATAATGGTTTTTAGAAATCTTGTCTGTTTGTCTGTTTGTCTGTTTATCTGTTTGTCTGTTTGTCTGTTTGTCTGTTTGTCTGTGTGTTTGAAAACGCTAATCTCAGGAACGGCTTATCCAATTTGAAAATAATTTTCACCGCTGTGTCGTGGGAAACTTCACTTAACATTTAGTGTTTATTTTATGTAAATCGGTTTATAAATAAAAAAGTTATGTCCATTTTAAACGACGCAGTATTTATTCCGTGTTCCTTAAGTGTTAATAAGATAAGTAACTGCATAGTTGAATTGGTCGAAACTAAACATGTTATGGTCTGTAAAATGTATTCCTCTGTTATGTATTTTTATTGGTTATGTGTGTAACTATGTTATACACATCTATATCTCTATATCTATATATACTTAATATAAAAACGAAAGGATGCTCTCTCAATCATCTATTGAATAAACATCGTAGAGCCTAAACTGCTAAAGATACGAATATAATTTTTACTAGGGGTTCCTTTAATGACGTAGACGTTAGTTAAGAATGAATTTTCTGATCTCCCCCCCCCCCCCAATTTAACCCAAATATAAATATATGTAAGTTTGTCTGAAAGTAAGTCAGTCAATTTTGAGGCCACCTCAATAAAATTTAGTATTTCGCTTTTATTTTTATGTTAAAACATAGTTTTAAACCGACTTTCAAAAAGGAAAAGGTTATCAATTCGTCTGTATTTTTTTTATTTATTTTTTTTATTTAATATTTGTTTAATATTTGTTTTGTTTGGGGTCCCATTAATTTTTAGTTCACTTTTGACAGTGGCATCCATAAGAAAAGCGCATAAGTCTGATATTTGCATTAACGATGTGCGCGATAAATAGATGAATAACTCAATATCCCGCCAACCAATTTTGATGATTTTTTTTTATTTGAAAGAATGTACTTCAAGGATACTCTGATAAGTTTGATACGGTTCTGATCATAGGATTCATTTCTTTGAAGCAAATTAACGAAATTAGCGATACTCGGCCAAACCTAAGCTGTAGGAGTCCAATTGGGTTGAATGTAGAATGAGATTAAAAAGCAGATATTTCCTAAAAAAATTGACCTTCAACTTTTCAATCCTGATGATGCAGGGGTACTGCTAGCCTGAACCGTAAAAGTAAGTCAATTTGTTTTTATGGATATAAAATCAGATTGTTAAACAAATTAATGGGACAAAAATTTGATCTTCAACTCCTCAACCCTGATGATGTAAGGGTATTTCAAGACTAAACCGTAAGAGTTGGCTATTTGGTACTTACGGTTATGTAATAAAAATACCAAGCAAGGATGAACGGTAAAAATTTTGACCTTCAACTTCTCAACCCTGATGATGCAAGGTTACTTCAAGCCTAAACTATTCGAGATGGGTATTTGGTGCTTTCAGGTATTTAATCTATACTATAATAAATCTGTAAGAGGTCGCTGTCTGTACATGGAATAAATTTAGGTGAAAACCATTTCTAGAGGTCTTTAATACGATATAGAACCCAAAATAATGGTTTTTAGAAATCTTGTCTGTTTGTCTGTTTGTCTGTTTATCTGTTTGTCTGTTTGTCTGTTTGTCTGTGTGTTTGAAAACGCTAATCTCAGGAACGGCTTATCCAATTTGAAAATAATTTTCACCGCTGTGTCGTGGGAAACTTCACTTAACATTTAGTGTTTATTTTATGTAAATCGGTTTATAAATAAAAAAGTTATGTCCATTTTAAACGACGCAGTATTTATTCCGTGTTCCTTAAGTGTTAATAAGATAAGTAACTGCATAGTTGAATTGGTCGAAACTAAACATGTTATGGTCTGTAAAATGTATTCCTCTGTTATGTATTTTTATTGGTTATGTGTGTAACTATGTTATACACATCTATATCTCTATATCTATATATACTTAATATAAAAACGAAAGGATGCTCTCTCAATCATCTATTGAATAAACATCGTAGAGCCTAAACTGCTAAAGATACGAATATAATTTTTACTAGGGGTTCCTTTAATGACGTAGACGTTAGTTAAGAATGAATTTTCTGATCTCCCCCCCCCCCCCAATTTAACCCAAATATAAATATATGTAAGTTTGTCTGAAAGTAAGTCAGTCAATTTTGAGGCCACCTCAATAAAATTTAGTATTTCGCTTTTATTTTTATGTTAAAACATAGTTTTAAACCGACTTTCAAAAAGGAAAAGGTTATCAATTCGTCTGTATTTTTTTTATTTATTTTTTTTATTTAATATTTGTTTAATATTTGTTTTGTTTGGGGTCCCATTAATTTTTAGTTCACTTTTGACAGTGGCATCCATAAGAAAAGCGCATAAGTCTGATATTTGCATTAACGATGTGCGCGATAAATAGATGAATAACTCAATATCCCGCCAACCAATTTTGATGATTTTTTTTTATTTGAAAGAATGTACTTCAAGGATACTCTGATAAGTTTGATACGGTTCTGATCATAGGATTCATTTCTTTGAAGCAAATTAACGAAATTAGCGATACTCGGCCAAACCTAAGCTGTAGGAGTCCAATTGGGTTGAATGTAGAATGAGATTAAAAAGCAGATATTTCCTAAAAAAATTGACCTTCAACTTTTCAATCCTGATGATGCAGGGGTACTGCTAGCCTGAACCGTAAAAGTAAGTCAATTTGTTTTTATGGATATAAAATCAGATTGTTAAACAAATTAATGGGACAAAAATTTGATCTTCAACTCCTCAACCCTGATGATGTAAGGGTATTTCAAGACTAAACCGTAAGAGTTGGCTATTTGGTACTTACGGTTATGTAATAAAAATACCAAGCAAGGATGAACGGTAAAAATTTTGACCTTCAACTTCTCAACCCTGATGATGCAAGGTTACTTCAAGCCTAAACTATTCGAGATGGGTATTTGGTGCTTTCAGGTATTTAATATAATTACTAAGCAAAGACACAAGATCAAAATTTCGATCTTCAACTCCTCAAGCCTGATGATGCAGGATACTGCTAGCCTGAACTATACGAGATGGGCATTTGGTGCTTTCAGGTATTTAATATAATTACTAAGCAAAGACACATGATGAAAATTTTGACCTTTAACTCCTCAACCCTGATGATGCCGGGGTGTTTCAAGCCTAAGCCATAGAAGTAAGCTATTTAGTGCTTTCGGGTATGTAATATAATTACTAAGCAAAGACACAAGATGAAAATTTCGATCTTCAACTCCTCAAGCCTGATGATGCAGGGTACTGCAAGCCTAAGACATAGGAGTTGGCCATTTAATGCTTTCGGGTATGTAATATAATTACTAAGCAAAGACACATGATGAAAATTTCGATCTTAAACTCCTCAGCCCTGATGATGCAGGGTACTGCAAGCCCAAGCTATAGAAGTTGGCTCGCAAGTGCTTACGTATAAGTAATAAGAATACTAATAAGAATACTAAGCAAAGACACGGGATATTTTTTTTTACCTTCAACTCCTCCCTGATGATGCGGGATAGTGCAAGCCTAAATTATAAAAGGCAGTCACATAATGCTTACGGTTGTTTTTAGTATATATTATAAGTTTAATGACAGCTCATTAAACTGAAATGTGATTAATAAATTAAACTTCAATTCATCAACCCTGATAATCTAAGTACACAACCTACTTAAGCCGTATGAGTTTGGTACTTATTGATTACAATACATTACAACCCGTTCCTGAGAGACCATTATGATGAAAAGTTTTTGAATACCTAAATCCTAAAAATGCAGGAGTATTGTCATGTTATTGTTAAGAGTTGGATTTAGCTGTAGCTTTTTAAACAGGATGGGTTAGGTTAGGTTGGAACATAAAAGAAAACATAAAAAATAAGCGAGCAGGGTGCGGCAGCGCCCTGTGAGCGGGTGCGCCCTGTTCGTATGAATTGTAAAAGTGTTTTGATTATGTCTACTACTTTACAAAGAACAATGCGGGATTTACGCACACAAATAGCCCGATACACCTCTTAAAAGATCTTATCTCTGGCCACATGAAACAAAATATGAACTTAGAATATATGTCGCTGTTCAGTGATATTCCAATTATCTAATGATTTACTTCAAGTAGATAATAGTGCTACAAAGCACTATTATCCGGAAAAGTTAAAATCAATCATTATATCGATACGTCTTCGTTTAAATGTGGAGGAGTTGGTTGAAAAAGTATATCCCAATATTGTTAATACAACCAATAACACTATAAATTGGTTTCAAAAGACGGCTATATACCCACCCACCAAAGGAACGTGTCGATAAAATAAATGATTTATTTTTTTTTTCAAAATTTAAAGCAGCGTCACAGATCTACTATTCGGTAGACACAGTCATTGAGATGGAGGAAGCAGTACATTATCCAATAGAATTTTTGAATTCCTTAATGCCTTCCGGAACTCCTGAACACAAATTAATATTAAAAGTAGGTTTACCTATAATCTTACTTAGAAATTTGAATCCGCCAAAATTACTTCAAATAGTATTTTCCAATTGGGAAAAGTTCAAATCAATCTTTATAATCGATACGTTTTGGTTCAAATGTGGAGGAGTTGATTGAAAAAAAGTATCCCGATATTGTGAATCAGACTACTAAGAATGTAAATTGGTTCAAAAAAGCGGTTTACAACATTAGAATTCGTCTAATTAAAAAAAAACATAACAATACGTTCCTACCCACAAATACACACTTTAAATTCGTTTTTTCACTCTGTGTTAGACCAGATAATCCTTGAGCGGCCAAACCGATTTTAATGTTACTACTTTTTATCATAGAATTCCCACGGTGTCGAGATGTGCTCGGGAAAAACTTTGTGACACGTTGATTTGCACGCGGGCAAAGCCGCGGGTACAGCTAGTGTTTACTATAATAATGACTGATAACATTTGCATGAAATTTGGCAGATATGTAGTTTATGACCTAATTTGCAGGTTTTTTTATGAAAATTAAGTAGCAAACGAGCATGCAGTCCACCTGATGGTTAGTGGTTACTGCCACCCATGGACATTTGTAAGCAAATTCATAAAGAACATTTTAATCATAACAAAGTTTTATCTATATGGGATATTCTTTTCGGTGGTTGATAAGGCACATGCAGGCTAAGCCACAGCAAAATTTTTTGCATATATTTTGAGGAAACATCTTTAAATGACTAAAAGTTTGCCAGCATACAATAATTATGGTAATTGGTGATTAACAACACTTATCCCTTTCAACTTAATACTTAGTGGTTAGAAGACCAAAGTGGGTAATTTGAAGTAGATTAGAGATGACCAAAAAAAGCAGTGGCCACTTTCCATCAAGGGAAATGCCGTTTCTTCCCCAAAAGTGAATATAAATTTTCTGCGCAGTTATATTGAGATCCTGCAGACATATTATTAAAGGAAGAAATTACTCTTGCAGATTAATCTTGTAGAGTAATTTCTGTTCTGTTAAGATGATGTATCTTTTTTTTTTTTTTCGTTACGGGGAGGAAACCTTCAAAAGGTACACTGAAGCCTTGGGAGAAACTCCGGGTTATGTGGGATTCACTTGATGGAACATTTCACTTGATGGAACCATGAATGAATATAAACGTTCTGTGAAGTTATATTGAGATCCTGCAGACATATTAAAGAATACAAGAGCAATTTCTGTTCTGTTAAGTTACATCATCTAAGGACAACATATTTTACAATAAAAGATAAGTAGGTTTTATATGAAATATCATACCAAATAATCATTCTAAACATTACTTCTGCCTTGGAGCATATACTCTTAAGCTTATCACCGTCTCATGGTAGTCTGCAAACAGTTACTTTAATGATAGCCTTGCATAAATAAATCAAGAAATAATATTTATCAGTGTCAAAAGCCACTTACTTTTTTATCACTTCCATATTTTTCCATTTTTATATATGAAATTGTTATTTGCATTTTTAAGTTGTTTAATAAAATGCAATATTTTTTTTTTAATTATTTCCTACAAAAAAAATGAAAGAGGTAAAACTTTATAGGTTAATTACAATGTTAATGTAATTTTTTGAGGTAAAGCACATTTTAAGTTGTAGTTTAAAAAAATCAATACCCTCACATAGAAAAAAAACATTTAATGCTTTTGATGTAGAAATCTTCCTCTTTTTTTCAATTGAAATCGTACAGATTTAAGTATACAAATTAATAAGGGAACAAACAATAAATATATACCTTTATTCTCTCATTATTTATGAACTACAAATTCGCAAGATGAGGAAACCAGTAACAAGAATAAATAAATTAAATTATCCAATTACCTTCAATGAACCACAGGATACTGGACGCACCACACGCACGGTCTTTGCATTTCTATTAACTAACGCTATATCTCCAGTCACCTACATCCTTATCACTGCGATAATTCGATTGGAAAGTAAATAATTTCAAAATAACCTTTAATGGTAAGATTGATTTGATAACCACAGCCAGCACTTACTCAAAATTGTAAATTAAGTTAATTGATATGCTCTCAATGTTAATACACTTTTACAGTTTAACAAATTTATGTGAATAAATTGACCTACTATAAATAATATTTGTAGAGAAAGGAAACAAAAGGTCAACTTAGGAAACTGGTATTGTCACTTGTCACTACGACATCTCAATTCTCAATTTACAAAGTGTCAATGTCATAGTGACGGCTTAACTGTCAATTTACGAAGAGAAGGACTCCTTGGGCGCGTTCCTTATTTAAGAGGCTCAAAATGGAACGCACCCCTTCAATGCGTTCCATTAGACGTTTACAAAGTTCACGCTCACGACCGCAGTTTTTCCCGTTCTACTAGCTTGTGAACGTTACTGACATAATCTCTATTGGAACTATCACTTCGACCCACCTTACTAGATGGGTCGTCGTGAACTTTGGCGTGGGCATTAGTCATGACGTCATGAGTCACGTATTCGCCGCGACCACAACGACCGCGGTCGTCTTGTGGAACGGCGTTTTGCGCTTTGTGAGCGCCTTCGGGAACGCGCTCTTTATGTTACGTTGTTGACAGTATCGTTCCGAAACTAGAATAGATATAATAAATAGCCAACCCAGCGCTTCTCGCCAGGTTGTTGGATACGAATTTTCTAGGAATTAGCTTATTGTTTTAAATAAAAATAAAGTTTTTTTTTTTAATGAAGTAACAATAACTAGGCTGAAATGTTAGATATCTATGGACGTAAAAAGTTGAAACAATTTAAAAAATGTCTGTCACAGTGACGTATTATTAGTCATATGTCATAATGACAAATTCTTGTCATAAACGTCATAGCGGTCCCAACTCAATGAACTCAATCTTGTTATTGATTGTTAGAAAATAAATTCATATTTTTAACAAAGTTTGCCATTTGATTACTGATTTAATTTGTGCTTAAATTGAAGACAAACACCTACTATAGTCCACAATACCTTTGGATGTATTAAAAATATAAAGAATACCGGAATAAAGTAACTTTTAGAAACATGGAAGTACAGGAAAAGAAGGTAAAAAAGAGACCCTCTAAAATAGAGGAAATGTCCAAGGAACAAATTCGTCAAGCAATTCTCAAAAAACGCGAATGCAACGCGAAAGCGCAAACGATCGTCGAGAATTTACTTGAAAAAAACGTTACAGAAGTCTACTTTATGAAGTGTTTACCTGACATCAACCAGAGCCATTTTGAAGACGTGATCGAAGAAAGATCTATTTTGCACCTTTGTGGTTATCCTCTTTGCAATAAAATTCTATCAGAGAAAGATATACCGAAACAAAAGTATCGAATATCTCTCAAAACCAATAAAGTGTATGATATCACCACCAGGAAAAACTTTTGCAGCAATGGTTGCTACAAGAGTGCTATGCATGTCAAAAAGCAGATGCTAACCAGTCCGCTTTGGTTTAGGGAGTATGAGGATATACCTAAATTCAATCTCCAACCCATGGACTCTGTCGGCAGCTTAGGACAGGAAGTTGATTTGAAAATAATAGAACGAATTAATGTCAAAAAAGAGAGACAGATCTATACTTCAATTAATGACTTTGCCAGCGCCAGTCTGAATGAGATGACAGGAGATGAACCTGCTACTGACAACAATGATGATAAAGAAAATATTGGTAAAGATCGCAAAAATATAGAAAGCAATGAAAGTTTAAGTAACATTAAAAAATTATGTAACAGTGACAACCTTCAAAATGCTGAAAAGAAAGAAAGTAAAATTATAGAGCATAATCTTCAAACACCAATGTCTAATGAAATCTCAGTGCCAAATAAAGCACCAATTAAAAAGCCAGTTTCCAACCCTCTGAACATAGTAGGGGAGATAATAGAGAAGCCTGATAGGAAAATAGATCCAATAATTGCAGTAGAACCTAATAATGAAACAACACAAACATTGAATGAGACCAGTAAGAAGCTAGCACAGAAAAAACAGCCTTCCATAACAGCAATAACCATTGAAGTTGAAAAGTGTTTGGCTGAATGGTTCACACTGGATACACTAATATTTCTATTTGGGGATGAGAAAGTCAAAGAACTTGTAGTTGATAAAGGAGAATGTATTAAAGAATACTTTAATAATTATGGTAAAAGTTTATTCTACACCTCAAACACATATGACCAGTACCAGGCACTGTGCCGAAAATTAAATATGCTGGAGTTAGAAGACAAAAAACATGATGCACAAACCTTGCAAAGGGAAACCAAGCCTTTACCCGACTACTCCATCCTGCAGGAAGAGAGTAAGAAAATGGAACTGAAAGTGAAAGCATTCTTTGCTGGTGAATTGGAAATCCCTGAACCAACGCCTGAAAAAATTGAAACCAATACTAGTACAGAAGAAGTTGAAAACCCCACACAGCTGCCTCTTGTTGATAAGAATGCCCAAAATGCGTTACGTAGGCGAATAGTGTGCCAGCACTTAAATAAGGTGTTACCAGATCTATTGAGATCTCTCGGCCTGTCTACATTGACCGTCAGTGCTGATATCCGTTTGTTAGTGAACACATTTAAACTCAAACCTAACAACATCATGTTTAAACCTATCCAATGGACATTGATTGCTATTGTGTTTATCAAATTGCTATCTATTAGGGATAGGAGGTTGGAGTACTTATTGGAACAATCTACTGCATTCCAACATATGCAACTGTTACTGTTGAGTTATAAACAGGATGGCGGCTACTTGGACAGACTTATATCTTGGCTCACAGATATTGACAGAATGCTAGACTTAAATGATACACACCTAACTATTGAATAATGAAAGACTTTTTTTTTTATGCCGTGAGGCATATATAAAATATGTTTTGATTTCTTAATTATTTAATAATACAGTATTTTTATATTATGTGATAGTAAACTCAATATTAATTTATATTTTTTATGGTTTTATTTTCAATATATAATGAAGAATCCTGTACAAAATACATATTACTGAAGAAAAAATTAAACAATCCTTTTTGTTTTCATCATTCTTTATAATTGGAGCAAAAATACTTGAAAAATAGATAAAGGCCATTAACTCAATCAGACTCATTATAATGTTGAATTTACATGGAAGTTACCTATATATATATGCATATTTACTAAAAGTACAATGAAACAAGGTTTTATCCCTAAAAATGTTTTTATTTAATAAAAATGTAATTTCAGCGGCCAGGCCTTTTAATGTCATTGGTTTGCTTAAATTTAAAAATTATCACATTAATTCACAGGTAGGTACAACAGTACTCAATATAAATTGGGGTTTATGATAGAGAGTGCAGCACCCACTAGATGTAATGAACCAGTCATTAGGACAGACAAATTAGATTCGTCTTTGATGCTTTGCAATGCATCAGACACACATTCTAACACAACTATTTTTGTATCATCTTTCGTATGACCGTTCTTCCATATATTCGCATTATTGTTACATTTAGCCATTAAGTCTTTTTGCTCCACTGAAGAGTAATTGTCTTGGTTCTTGTTGACGTCAGCATTAGCAGTTGGAATGACGAAACATATTTTCTTGTACTTAATACTCCTTAGAGGTTTTAAAAGAACTTCCACGTCTCGATCTCCGGTTGCGCTGAATATTAATACTTTGTCACGATCTCTAAGTAAAAAAACAGCAATTACATATACACACATATTTGGCGTTACTCTTGAAAATATACATTCTACTTTAATTGAACAATATAAATTAATTTTGCAAACACCGCCAATTTTTCTTTCAATTTACACGACTCATTAAAACAAATTAGAATTATCTAAATTGGTCATGAATTCGTACCAGCTATTCATCGCCGGAATCCCTCAGATGGTTACAGGCTGACATTGAAGTGGTGCTGTCAAGATCTTTTTATGCAACCTATTAGTGTAACATGTAAATGTACCCACCTATTATTTTCCTCGAACCATTTAGCGCAAATCTCCATGGACTCCTTAGTGTGTGCGCCATCGAGATAAAAGTGTATATTATCGGTTTTTATAACCTGGAATCTCCCTGGCCACCTGCATTCCTTTAAACCTTGCACCGTTTCAGGTGGCAACGTCGTCACTATGTTACATTCACCATCTCTACAATCATTTGTTTGGTCATTATCATTTCCATTGGTAATAACATTCGATCGTTTTATATGCCTCATCCATGCGTGGGCTAACTGGATAGCAAGAGATGCATTCGTCCTGTATGCTTCTATGTCTATTGGCAGTATCTTGGTTCCATTACAAAACTTGTATGTGCTGAAGTCTGGTGCTACAATCAAGGGACACTGAAAGAATTAATTTAAGTTATTAAACAATTTTATTATTGATTTTGGTTAAGGTTTGTGAGAGTAACTTCAAAGCTATTAGGTACAATCATACGGTCTCACTTAAGGTAATATAATTTAAAGGCCATGATATTATTAAAAATCAAAGAATACATAAAAGATGTATTTATTAGGTTGAAGTACCTAACAAAAAGACATGCAATCCACTTCATGGTAAGTGGTAACTGCCGTCCATATACATATCTAAGCAACTACATATCGAACAGGGGTTCTCTCTGTAATAAAAAAACACGCTTTCTACACTCATAGCCCCACACTAGGATTTTCTCATGTGTCGTGGGTGCCATAGACACACATAAGACGACCATACAAATACCCAGACCAAGAACATGAATCTTAACTCATCATTTAGACACCCGTCTGGCCGGGTATCGAACCCGGAACTCAGTGTGCGTCAGACGTGTATGGACCCGTTCCGCCACGCGGGTCATCATAAACTCAGGCTCAGGACAGGCTCAGTCCCACTCTTCGGGAAGGACTGGATTTTTGCAAAAAAAAAGGTTGAATTGAAGGTTTACGACCAAAAAAAAAAGTCGCCAAATCTATACAAATTTAAGTCGATCGGTGGTTTGTCGACCAAAGAGGTCGGTCAAATGTAGATCCCTAAACCCTGACTTGATAAAAAACGCAACGCTGACTAAAATGTTATACAGAGCGAACGTCGTAACTTACTACGCGGCACTGTGTCTTTTGAACTTTTCTATGCAATGTAAAGATTTAGCGTTACGAGTTGAACGTTATAACTTAGTTTATTTCCAAAAATTAAAACTAGCGGATTTCAAAATATGTCATTATGCCACTTATCTATATCATTTTCTTAAATTTGGCCATATTGACTAGAGTTATTATTAACCTATTACTGAAGTACAAAGCAATTTAAGTAGTTAATACATTAGTCACGTCGCCAATCTAACATTCTGCAATTAGTTTGTATATCAATGAGAAGAATCAATAGAGAACAAGACAAGAATAGTTAATATCATAAACATACTAATCCCAGTCACAGTCCCGGAGAAGCACCATTATCATTTTTATTACTTGTGTTGTGCAATACTTGCGTTTCGGTCAAAGGTTGTGGTTACACATCTATAATTGACTTCAGATAGAACATAGTTCTATATAATTTTGCCAATGGGCAGTGGCCACTCGGCAGATGGATTTGTTAGTTCAATGTAATAAAAAATAATAAACGGCCTCCCAGCAAATCTTATTAATACTGTAACTATAAAAGTTTGGGAGGATATTTATATTCGTTACTCTTTCTCTTACGCCTAATATAAAGTATTCTCTTACTCTTAATATAAAGTAAATTTAAAGAACTGACCTGAATATCAGCGGCAACTCTCCGTAGTACCTCCATGGCGTCCGGCGGCTGCGGCACGGTGTAGGCCGCGCAGCGCCGCTTCATGATGCCCGCCTTCACCGCCGCGATCTCCGCCACCGTGCTGCCCAGGATCGACGTGTGGTCCAGCCCCAGCGACGTGATGCCCACTATTGGGACTTTCCTAAAATATAAAGTCTCGTCAACCCATTATTATCCCACTGCCAGGCACAGGTCTTCTCTCAGAATGAGAGAGTTAAAGGCCATAGTCCATCCACCGCGCTGGCCAAGTGCGAATTGGTGTACGCGAAAATATAAAGTGCTAGTTTGAAAACCCACTCATCAGATGTGTCTTAATCTGAATATTAGTTGTCAATGGATAAGATAAGCTTACGAGTAAACGCGTTGCATCCGCTTATTCCGCTGTTTCTTAGTGAATTATGCAGTTAAGTTTTATTCTTTATTCATAGTAAAATTTAGATAAATGCTTCCGATTTTAAATATTGCATATAATAACAATAAACTCTGCCTCAGTACTCGAATCCGCCCTCTTCATAATTATATTGAACAAGAAAACTAAACAAAAAATACAAAAGCATAATATATTAGAAATATTATAAGATCTATCTATAATATTTATGCGTGCATAACTAGATTAAGATTGAACCACCAAGAATAAATTTGGTAAAAATAGTTTACCTAACTACCTGAGAACATTTGTGTAGTCCACTGAGCCGCCAATGCCAACCTCTACTATTGCTACATCGACTTTTTCCTTTAGAAAAACATTATATGCTAGTACTGTGAGGAAGGCGAAGTATTTGGGCATGTCTCCATTATAAGCCTGAAACATTTTATCACTAATTAAGTATTGTGCAAAGTAAGTAGGTATACCTATACTAAATTTGAGGTGATATTCCATAATATGATCAAAACGTCTTCACTATATTGTGATACAATAAAACAGTAAAACCACTTATTGAAGTAATCCAAAAAGAATAGTAGTAGAACACCATTCACATTATGTGGTTTGAATTTTTCTTTTAAATCTGACTGAAGTAGCAAGCGAGCATGCAGTCCACCTGATGGTAAGTGGTCACTGCCGCTCATGGACATCTGTAATCAACTTCATACAAAACATTGTTTCTATCTGAAATCAATAACAGATGCGTTGCCACTATGCTGGTCGCCTCATATAAAAGTGTGCCGGCAACCACACCCTTCCATCGAAACGCCAGAAATGCTTCACGCTAGAAATAGGTGCAGCGGTGGTACTTCCTTGGTCGAACTACGCTGGTTCTACCACCTTATAAGAAATAAATACGAAATATGTTGTTGGATAATTGATATTGTTTCATCAATTTTACCGAGTATAATTCAAGATTTTACACAAGTTATAGCTGTATATCAAACACGAGATAAAATAATGCAACTCACCTGTGTATTATACAACGAATCATACACCCGATGGAAGTGTTCAGCAAACTGCCGCTCGCTGAGCATGGTACCACCCAGCTGGATGCGCTCGCGCACCGCCACCAGGTGCGGCGACAGGTAGAACCCTGTGCGGAACCCATGTCTCCGTAGTATCGACTCGCACATCGCGCTCGTTGAACCCTGTAATGTAATATCACGTTGTCAGGGCAATGGACACACTCAAAGAACCAAGGCAGTTTTTGATCAAAGGAATTCTCCATAATATTCTCAAAGGTGTGTGAAGTCTGACAACCAACTTCTGATGTAAGTTTTAAGTAATATTTGACCTATTAATTATAGAAAGTGCTATGCTTCGTAATATCGTAAAAGAGACATAAAATATTAAATAAACCTCACCTTTCCCTTAGTACCTGCTACATGTATCACAGATAGTTGGTCAAGCATGGACATACTGACCCCTGTCCTTGACAGGTAATTTTCCATGTCCTCTATATTTGTGCATATCTGGAATGATAAATATTTTTTCTTTGAAATTCATACCAGAAATTAAATATAAATTACTTCCCTTTTTTCACACATTATTTCTGATACTACATCCATCCATCCATCAGCCCCTTGAGGTTCACTGCTGGACACAGGCCTCCCCTAAATGACGCCACTCCAACCGATCCTGTCCCTTAGGTCCTGGCCTTTCATCCACACCTTTCCATCAAAACGCAAGAAATGCTGCATGCTAGAAATAGGTGTGGCAATGGTACCTCCCTGGTCGAACTACACTGGTTCTACCACCTGTCGTGATTTCCATACTGCTACACATAACACCTGTGATTAAAGAGCTTTGCTGTAGCTCGTAATTAAATTCACCTTGCCAGTCTTCAGATCCCTGCGGACTTGCTCTAGTGCTGCTTTATTGGACTGCAACAAGTTCAACTTGTGTACAGCGTCCTGGAATATATATATACATAACATGGTTAAAAGTTTGCTCAAAAATTAAATTTACAAATCTATTTTATACAATTAATTTCAGTTATAACAAAGATTTAAATAGGTCACATGCTGAAACACAAACTAGCCAGTAATACAATTAAATAAGAGTATTTAATGATATTACTAATTTGATAATATTAAATTGTTATGTAAATGATATAAATTACTATGAACTTTAATAGTAGCAATTTACAGAAGTTGACAAAAACTTAATTGTAAGTAAAGTAGAATCAGTATAATAATATAGTATAATACAGTTTAACTTCAGAAGATAAGTAACATCTAGGAAAATTGAAACTAATGATGTCACATCTAACTAAACTAATTCTAACTTTACAATCACACAACATCAAGGAAGTTAAACATTTGAAAGTACAGAACAGCGAGTACCTACTGCTAATACAGGGTTATATTTGCCCTGAAGTTTATTAAAACTTAATAACTTACAAAATTACGAGCTGATGATGTGATATCATCACAGATACATACCTCATAAGAGCTATACGAAGACATTCTTAGAACTACGTTATACACTACAGGTAACACTAATCTACGTCGAAACCCGATGACTGACATCGGCGCACTAAGTTTTTATAGACGGGCGGAATCAAACAACTATCTTATTATTACGTCGCAAAATAAATGACCCACTGCGAGATGAGCACCTAAATTAATTCGTTTAAGCGCTATAAATCATAGCGTATCAATAAACGACATATCGGCGGCTATCACACGATAGTACTGACATTTAACCTTCGGTAGTATCGACACCGAAATGAACATAGCCAGGAAAAAATGCATGTTTTTTATGTACAAAACCATATTATTTAACATAACCTCCATTCAAGTGACATGCAGCAGGCATGCTTTGTTTGACATTTAAAATGACACCAAAACAAATACAATCAGCTGTTAATCATTATAAAATTAAAAATGAATAAAAGGCAAAAGTCATGAGATTCCAAGGTCAAAAATAACATTTAAGGGTAGCAACGCTTTTTATATTACAATTATTGCTTATAATGGATAATACGGCACTAGAACGTAATAACAAACTTTAAAAGAAGGATGTCGATTAACAAGTTTGATTTTCCAATTAAAACCAAATTGAAATTTACGGAAATCGCCCAACGTGTAGACATGGCATGGCATAATACGTAAATAAAACGAATGACGATTGGATAAATTTGCGTCAGATATTATACGAAAGCAATTTGTGGAGCTAAAATAATTTGAATAAATATTTGAATTTAAATAAATATGACGGAAACTGATGCGACTAAAAGGCCTCTAGAAATGCCTGAAGATTTTCTACCGTACTTAGAAAAATACAGGATTTATAAATTATTTAAAGTAAGATCCATCCATCCATCCATCAGCCTTTGAAAGTCCACTGCTGGACATAGGTCTCCCCTAATGTGCGCCACTTCGACCGATCCTGAGTTACCTGAATCCAGCGGGTATCCGCCGCCTTCTTCAGGTCGTCAGTCCACCTAGCCAAGACGTTTATACATTTCTTTTTCAAACTTATTAATACGTTTACTTACATAGGAACATTTATGAGACCTTCCTTCATTTTTATTTCAATTATTTAAAAAATACTGGTCATCCTAGTTTATAATCTACTTATATTAATAATTTACTGAGAGAACTTTTTTTTTTAATAGTATTATGTAATAGCGTATTGGTAAAGTGATCACACGAGTTGTTAAAATTTTAATAAAAACCGGTTAACACCTGTTGAATTGAATTGTCCGTAAACAGTAGTGGACAATTCATAAGACTAACTCATTTGTCACGATAATAATATCACTGCATATCGCTCTCTGGCAAGTAGACCCCCCTTCCCAATCACTACACACTTAACAACAGCAGATTTTACACGTACGTACGTCCTCGCCAATGGCGACGAGTATTCCATTTTAGTACAACCGACACATGGTACCCCTACGTATGTTTCCAGTACCTCCAATTATCGTAACAGACCTAAGCCGAAGTCTTAGCCGGGTCAGACTCATTACCCTATTTAACAAGAAGCAGAATGCCAGGACTCCAGTGATATCAGAGTTCGTAACCTTATCCTCCTCTAGCGGAGGATGGCCAAGAAATTCGGCAACAGGAACCAAAACCTTCCCTCCCTTCCAACCCATAGTGTTCTTGTCTCGGCTGAGCTTTGCGGGCGCTCACATAAACCGGAGAAACTGAAAACCCCAATAGAGCCATCAGTAACGACACATTTCTAAAAGAAATTTATGTACTACCTCGTTAAAATACACGTGATTATAAGAGTAGAAAAACTTAGAAATAGTCTAAAACAATAAAATTGCGTTATCATTTTAGGACATGCTTCAAGATCTAGTAATTAACCTTCCAAAGGATCATTTGAAACATATGAAGGTGTATGCGAGTCGATATCTTCACTGCTCTAAGGATCCCGATAGAGTTATAATGCTCATATCGCCGGAATTAAAATTTGGTAAGATATAAAGCCAATTCCATTTTACATTATAGGTAAACTCTACCTGAGAAAAACGTATAAAAACAGTTCAGTAACTTTCATGATCAGCGCATAATGAAGCTGGTAGAGAGGTTTACTGTTTATATTTTGGCAAAAGGCAACTATTTTAAGTTTAATTTAAAACACTCATGATATATTTTGAAGATTCATTGTGTAGAAGTGTCGTAGAATGTTCGCAATTCGTAATTAATTCGTTCCATTTTTAACCGACTTCCCAAAGGAAAGAGGTTATCTATTCGTCACGTAAGTATATATATTTTTTCTCATTGTAGTTCCTTAATCCCATAGTTCCAGATTTGTAAATAATTAACAATTAATACCTTTAGATAATGTTTCAGACGTTAAAAGGTTGGTGAAAGATCTGATTAAAGATATCGGCGCTTTCGTCATAACTCGCCGGTACGTGATGGATCGTTACGAGCGGGTGAGTTTCGTCAGCTAGCTGATATTGCAGAGCACTACGTGCTATCGCGTTTGTAATCATTGCAGTGAGTCAGAGATTGATATCAAGGGATATTTGTTAATAACGAGATGAGTGTTATCAGGGTAATGTCTTTATAACATTTTCTGGAAATTAAAATAATAGACATACATATTTATTCAATAACTCCATACGGTGGGGTCGTTTTATACTTAACGTATTATAAAATGTAAATAAAGATTTCAAAATTTATCCTCCGTAGCATTTTTTGGTCTAAAACAATAAACAATTTAGATCCACTGACAGACTGCAGGCCTCCCGTAAAAGGGGTCTTCGGCAATAGTCAGGTCGCGCCTGGTATGCATGTTGACGACCATTGAGAGTTCATATTACACAGCAAGACACTGCTGCCGTGCTGCTCTTCTGCATATCGTCCCTTAGTCTGCGACATACAAAGAAAGAGAGGGCTACTCCTGGTACTATTCAACACTAAAAGCACATGGCACAATTCGATTGTAGAACCAGTTTAGCACGACCAGGCAGATACCACCGCCTTACATATTTTTACCATAAATCAGTTCTTGCGGTTCGGTATGCTTGCGGGCTCACTTTTTTATTTCACTGCAATTGACTTCAGATAGAACCCCTGTGCTATATAAAGTTACTTACAGATTTCTATGGACAGAAGTGACCACTTACCATCAGTCACTTACCTACCACCACCTTAACTGTATGTTTCTTTGCTACTTCAATGGGATAAAAAGTCTATGGCATCAGACCTCATGGAAATACTTTTTTTTTTTTTGTATAGCATGACGACTACGTGCCTGGTTGCATCTCTCCAGTTCTCATGTCGGAGGTCACTAAGATGTTGACGTTAAAAGAACCTGTCCCACAAGCAGGCTGGCTTATGTTTGGTAATATGATTAGAAATATCACATTGTGAGAACAAAGGGGACTTAAAATTTCGGCATACTTAAACCTTTTTTTGTTCTCGAGGGGGAAACCTTCAAAAGGTGCCCGACGCCGTGGGAGCGTCGCAGCGTTGAGATGTTTATCTCACTAACAATAAAACCCACCCAGTGGCCGTCCTCAGCGCTGCATGGAGGACTCCGGGATCTCCAATGGAACGCAACCGGAGTCCTCTGAGCACGTTGCCCCATCAAGCTCCACCCAGATGAGCGGCTGGGCTTTTTGATGGTTTGCGACCACACCTACTGCCGTCCTCCCCGAGGCCGCCTGATCGAACGGTTGAACTCCCACTCTAGCCAGATAAGCTGGATAAATATAATATTGTAATATATATAATATTGTATATTTAGACGACCCGCGTGGCCGAGCGGTTACCATACCGGTCTGACGCGCAATGGGTCCCGGGTTCGATTCCCGGCTAGACAGGTATCTGAATGATGAGTTTAGATTCCTGTTCTGGGTCTGGGTGTTTGTGTATTCGTCTTGTGTGTGTCCATGGTACCCACGACACAGGAGATAATCCTAGTGTGGGGCTATGAGTGTAGAAAGCGTGATAAGGTGGAATGGTTGCTACTTCCTTCCTTTCCTTTTATTTATTTATTTTTATTTTATTGTAATAGGTACTATTACCTAATTGTTTTACTACATGTGGTACATCTTTTTTTACCTACTCAGATACTTAATTACTTATAGCATAAGTAACTCCTTTAAATTGTGATATAAAAACATATAAAGTGTGTACTTGTTCTAGGTATATTATTTATTCTTTTTGTATCATTAGTAGGTACTTATTGCTAATTATTATGTAGCTCGTAACTTCGTAGTCCCCGAGTAGCGAATACATAACATCGTGCATGTAGATACAGAAATATTCATATATTAATACAAACCTTCTTTATAAATTTAACTTTAACCAAATTAAACGAGGTAAGGAAAATGACTCAAATATCACATTGGACGTAATACCCCACACTTGTTTTTTGCACGTAACGTTTTCCTATTGGTTCAACTGCAAAGTTATCACTATGAATATCAACGCCTGAAAAGTAAATAACGTATTAATTAACTACCAACGCTATTTTAAAATGTACCTACCTTTTGTAAACCAGAATACCAAAAGTAAAGGCGGATTTATATTTGTCTGACGTGTCGTGACGTGACGCATCAGAAGGGTATCGGTTTCATACATTTAGTATGGAAACGTTTACACTAGTAATGCGCAATGTGTTAAGATGGCTTCTGTTGTGTCTCATCAGTTATCATACTAAATGTATGCAACCGATACCCTTCTGATGCGTCACGTCACGACACGACAGACAAATATAAATCCGCCTTAAGTAGGTATCTACTAAGAAAAGAAACCTGTTGCAAAGAATACATCTATGAATATTGAGCAGACCACCCTTGTACCGTCCGAGAGGCTCGTTGCTTGCTGCAAGACGGCGTGCTGCCAACGGTGACGCTGGTCCTGACGCCGCCCGCGCCCACTGCGCCACCTACTCTAGATCCACGCACACCCCCACGTTCCTTCTTCGACCAGGACTTCGAGGGTCTCAAGTTTGCCTATAAGTCTACGCTTAAGGTATTCAAATAATTACATGAAGCAATGTCTAAAAATAATAAAAATCTTATAAAAAATCATAAAAGAAAGAATAACTTATCTTAGGAAGCTCAGTTTAGATCTTTCAATTTTTAACACTTTCAGAAATGTGTGAATCAGCATAATATGAACATTCGTCTTTGCCACGGCGCTTTAACGGACAACTTTTAGTAGTAACGTCTCTCGTAAATAATATGAAATTACTCGAAATAAACTAAAGTATTATAATTAAAACTAATAACAAGTGATCACTGCAGTGAAATACGTAAATTATTGGAAGATTAACACGTAATATGGACGCTTTAACCTAGTAATATTGATAAATACAATTAGTAAAAAATCCGTTGAGTTCCAAGTGCAGTGATATCGTGCGGTACGAGACACCGCTTGTGCAGGGGACTCGCACGGTTGCGCGTACGACCGAACCGTGAGTTTCGCTTGTACTTTAGTTCAACGATAAGAACAAAAGAAGACGTGTATCGCCCGTCATAGATTAAAGCAGTTGTTACAACTTTGTTTATACCCATTACTACGAGCATCTCAGAGACAATCGTAAGTGTTACTACTGTGTCTTGATCTTGAAAGTTCTAATTAATGAACATGGCTCTGGAATGTGCAGGTTGCTTAAAAAACATAAATAATGTCCCTGCCCTACAATGCTCGCGCTGCATGGCGAACTATCATCACGTTTGCGTTAACATATCCGCTAAGGATTTTGAAGCCTTATCCAAAGAGCCCCACTCGAATTGGGTATGCGTAACGTGTCGCAGCAAGGAACGCAAAGGAGGTGACAATTCGAACACCCCGATCCGCGCTACTACATACTCCAAAGAGAATGAGTTCGTGACTGTTCGCACGAAGGCGCGTAACACGGCATCTTGCTCCTGCTTGACGGCTGACAGCATACGCGACATTATCCGTGAAGAACTGCAAAATTCTTTTATGCTAAAAATTCAACCGCAGATTTTGGAAGTTCGGAACGCCATATCGGCTATAGAAACATCAATTGGCTTTTTCAACGAGGAGATACAGCAGATAAAAACCGAATGTGCCACACAAGCTAGGGAATTGGAAAGCATTCGAGCCAAAAATGAGTCGCTAAAGGATCAAAATCAATCACTTTCTCAGCGACTAGCTCAGCTTGATCAACTTTCGCGATCATCAAATGTAGAAATTCAATGCGTCCCTGAAAACAAGCAAGAGAACCTGATTAAAACAGTGCAACAACTAGGCAAAATAATTAAATGCCCTATCAGCGATGCACAGCTCCATTATTGTTCCCGATTAGCTAAAATGAATACTGCAAGTCCTCGTCCTCGTTCCATTTTAGTTAAGTTTAGCTGTCCCCGCTTACGTGACGAATTTCTAGCTGCTACTACTAAATTCAATAAAGGCAACAAGGAAGATAAGTTGAATACTAGCCATTTAGGTATAGGTGGTGATAAAAAGACTCCCATCTACGTCGTTGAACACCTCACGGCTGAAAATAAGACCTTGCATAGTGCAGCTCGTAGCAAAGCTAAGGAACTGCAATACAAGTTTGTATGGGTGCGCGACGGAAAAGTATTCATGCGCAAAAACGAAGCTTCTCGTTATGTGCACGTTAAGAATTTGGACTTCCTTAATTGCTTGTCATAATAGCGCTATACTTGTATATTTTTATTTACTTATAGGCATGCTTTGTAATTTAAATATCTATTATCAGAATGTAAGAGGCTTAAGAACCAAGACGGCAGAACTTTATCAAAATATTATTTGTAGCGATTACGATATTGTGGTTTTTACGGAAACATGGTTGAACAGCAGCGTTTCTGATAGCGAATTGTTCGATGATAGGTATACATTATATAGGCGTGACCGTGAAAGTAGCGGATTTCACAGTAAGAAAGAGGGGGGAGGCGTACTCATCGCAGTTTCAAAGCGTCTAAACTCAATTCGACTAACTGGACATGAATCTGATTGTGAGGATCTTTGGGTGAAACTTGAGATGCGTGATGAAAATAATAAGATAAACTACCTGTATATATGCGCAGTATATATTCCGCCTCCAGTCCAAAGACATATATTGGAACATTTTATTAATAACTCTAATCGAATTCTTGAAAAACATAACGGCAGTACAGTCATCTACGGCGATTTCAATTTGAGTAGCTTGTCATGGCTTAAATCAGGCGATTCTGTTCTTACTGCAGGTACATCGAACAGTATACTAAACAATATGATAATTGATTTCATGGCAGTGAATAATTTACTTCAATACAACTCCATTGTTAACAACAAGCACAAAATTTTAGATCTCATTTTAAGCACCTTGACTATCCCTCAAATAGATACATGTTCCAGCCCTCTAACGATAATAGATCCTCTACATCCGCCTTTAGACATGACCATTGCACTTAAATTGCCTGAGTACCTTAAATCAAATTGTGATGCCAAATTTTATTTTCACCGCGCAGATTACACGAAAATCACAGACGATTTAAATAGGATTTCTTGGTCATTCCTGCTGGCTGATTGTGAGAATGTTGACGAAATGACAACGATTTTCTACCAAACTCTTAACTCCCTCATTTCTAAACATGTGCCTAAATCGAAACCTCGAGGGAATCACAAGTACCCTATTTGGTTTTCGGGAACTTTGATCCGTTTATTAAGGGAAAAGCTTAAATACAGAAATAAACACCGTAAATACGGCTATCCTCGCGACTTACTCTCATTTAAATTACTTAAGGATAGAAGCCTCAAACTACACAATTCTATGTATAAGCGTTACTTGGAAAGGTTAGAGTCGTCAATGTCATCCAATCCAAAATTAATCTGGTCATTTATTAAACATAAGCGTTGCGGCAAAGCCTCGTACCCCGCAAAAATGTCCTCTGGTTCAAACGTTGCTACCATCGGACCAGATATTTGTAAACTTTTTGCGTATCAATTTTCCTCAGTTTATAACACTGATTCTACTTTCATCCCACATTTGTCTAAAGTTCCTTCTGCCATCTATTTGACAACTTTGAGTGTTACTAAGGAACAAGTATTTAGAGTTTTAAAAAGACTTGATTCTACAAAGGGAGCCGGCTCAGATGGTATACCTTCCATATTCGCTGTGAAATGCGCTAGTGAACTCACTACACCCTTATGGATGATCATTAATAAATCATTATGCTCTGGCATATTTCCTAGCGTGTGGAAGGATTCACTGGTAATACCATTGTTGAAGGGCGGTGATACAAATATTGTTCAAAATTATAGGCCTATTTCCATTATAAATGTATTTTCTAAAGTGTTTGAAACATTAGTATATCCTGTTCTTGCTTGGCATCTTAAAACGCTTCTTATGCCAGAACAGCATGGATTCGTAAAAGCAAGATCTACTACGACAAACTTAGTATCCTTTGTTGAGGACCTTGCTGAGGCAGTTGACCACGGACAGTCTATCGATGTAATTTACACTGACTTCAGCAAGGCTTTCGACAAAGTAAACCACAATATCTTGCTGAGAAAGCTTTCATCGTGCGGAATAGCTGGTATTTTGCTTCAATGGTGCAGATCATACTTACAAAATCGAAGATCTATAGTAGTTATGGGGGGTTACAAGTCTGAACCATTTGATGCACTTTCTGGTGTTCCTCAGGGCTCACATTTGGGCCCCTTGCTTTTTAATTATTTTATCAACGACATCAACTCATGTTTTGTACATTCCAAATTTTACATGTTTGCCGATGACTTGAAATTTTTCAAAGAAGTGAATTCAGTAGAAGACAGTGTTTTACTTCAGAGGGATTTGAAGTCTCGTATCATGGTGCCGGCTAAATGGTATGGATCTTAATGTTCAAAAGTGTAAGATAATGTGCTTTACTAGGAAAAAAACATCTGTTTCTCGATCATACCACATAAGCGGCGCGACACTAGAGGAGACTGACATTATACGTGATCTGGGAGTTTTTCTGGATAGTAAGTTACGCTTTAACGTTCATATCAATCATATCGTTAACAAAGCATTTAAAACTCTAGGTTTTGTTTTGCGGAATTGTAAAGAGTTCAAAAATCCAAGTACTAAGATCGCAATATACACCTCTCTTGTGCGCAGTGGACTCGAATACTGCAGCGTGGTGTGGAATCCGCACTACGATGTATACAATAAACGCTTAGAAAGAGTCCAGAAACGGTTTCTATGGCACTTAGTCTACAGTTGTAACTTAGCCAAAGTACTATATAACTACGAAGACCGGTTACGTTATTTCGGTTTAGCATCTCTTTTTCACCGTAGAAAGCTGCTGGATAACATGTTTCTGTACAAACTAATTAACGGACATATCGATGATTCTCACCTGCTCTCTCAAATTAAAATATCTGTACCCAGAAATTTGCCCAGGCATATGAAGTACACACCTTTTGTAGCAAAATCTGCTAGATCTAATTTAGGCCAGAATTCCCCCTTAAATAGATTAGTCACAAACTATAATATACTTCACAATATCCACACTATTATCGCTCCAAGTAATTTGTCAGAAATAATGGTGTCAAAGCCTCGAAGCAGCATTGATATTTTCTCTAATAGCATTTATTCCTTTAAAAATAATGTCGGTAATTTTTTAACTTAATTAATTATATTGAATATTACTTTGACTTATATCAAAGTTCAAATTTCAATGTCAAATTATATATAATTCTTATTATTTTTTACTTTTTAATCATTTTAATTGTTTTATCAAATTTATAATTATATTAATAGTCAACCATCTCAACCAATATTATGTTCATTTTTTTTTTATTGTTAATTTTAATTTTATGTTGTTGTCCTAATTGCATTGTTGTTTGCGCCTATAATTAAGGTAACACTTGTTTTATGTCATATGAGGTTTTGTAACTATAATTATTGTTAGTGTTTTCCTTGTTGGCGTAACGTTTTAAATAAATAAATAAATAAATAAATAAATTTACTGACAGATTTTAATAGGATTAATATTGCGCAAGGTGTAAGATTTCAAACTTAATGCTGAAATAGGTACCCAAAAAGTCTTAACAACACAGCTTTCCTAATATTGTTATTGAGAGGCAATGGACCGAATAGGGTTTTTTAGAGTCGAATGAATGGGCAATTTTTTTTTATACTGTTTATTAATACTGCATCAGAAGGAGGGTCCCATTCGAAACATATGTATGTAAAAGTACGTATGTACCTATGACAATCACTTTGGCACGTAGTGTAGCCCAAACAGCTTGTCGGTCTTGGCGGATTGTAAAATAATATGACATAGGTATCGTTGTAAGCGACTTAGTTTGAAAAGTGACATGGACTATATAGGGCGCGGTCCAGAAGACGATTTGTGAACGAACAAACGGACGGACGAAGAAGCTTACGCTCACGACCGCAGTTTTTCCTGTTCCACTAGCTTATGAGCGTTACTGCCATAATCTCTAGTGGAATGATTACTTCGACCCACCTTATTAGATGGGTTGTCGTGAGCTTCGCGTGGGCGTAAGTCATGAGTGACGTATTCGCCGCGACCACAGCGACCGATAACTCTTCTATTTCCATCATTATTACAGGAGGTGTATATTGACCAGGACGAGTTGTCCGACACGGAGAAGATCGCTACGAAATGCTTTAACGCGATCCAGGCGTGTTCCTCGGGAGCGCAGGGCCCCGGGCAGGGCGTGCACGCGGGCGGCGCGCCCGGCGTGTACCGCGTGCTGCTGCTCGGGGCTAAGGGCTCCGGCCGCCGGACGCAAGCCATCACGCTTGCGAAGCACTTTGGATTGGTTTGCTGTAATACGAAGATACTAATGGTTATCGAAATATGTTTTGGAACAGGCTATAATACTACATAATTTAGACTGTAGTTAATAAGTAAGCTGCTTTAAAAGCCAGCTACCGTATAAAATACCAATCTTGGTGATATCAAAGCAAAAAAAACCAATTCATTGCGCTCTTTGTTCTTAATTATAGGCACGCGTCTGTGGCCAACCTTAAGTAAGATTCTGAACTTTTCTGAGCTTGATTATTTAGTCAATAGTGTCAGCGGCCACTTACCATTTGGTGGGCTGTTCCTATAAGTGATCGAAGGGTGGGCTGCAGCTTTGTTATCTCCTTCTAAATTATAAGATAATGGCCAGTTCCTTTTAATGTACTGTCGGTGTGTACCTACTTATAACATTTATTCCTAACCCAGTACATTTCGACGAACTGTGTAAAGAAGCGAAAGAGAGAGACGATGACGTTGCTGAAAGACTGAAAAAGTACGGCCTTTACGTTCAACTCAAGGCTGAGATAGTTCGGAGAAGGCTGGCAAAAAAGGTATACAATAATCTGAACCTTACTGGTCAATTCTTGTCCCTGTACGTTCTATAAGGAGACATTACCATTTCGTAAGTTCATTTAGATTCTAAAGAACAGACCAATTTAATTTGTAATTTATGTTGAATACTTTGTATAAAAACCACTTATGTTTCAACATATAAATCGTAACGTTACACAACCTTCAATAGCCATTATTTGTAGGATTGCATCGACAATGGCTGGGTTCTCACTGGATATCCTGTTTCGGGTATTGATTTTGAACGTCTAGACACCATGCCTACTCCGCCAAATCGGTAATTCATTATTATTGACTAATATATTACATATGTACGAGTAACATAATAATGTTATTCTGATGTACTTCCTACGCAATTGATCCGATTCCGAAATCGCTTGGCACACTTTGGATTGATTGATTTATTCAAAACCCGTTCGTAAAACCTAAAAAATGTCGTTATTGCTAAGTATAATTACAAATAAAAGGTGTCGTGTCCGTCAGGATGGCCGGTCACTACCCATATTTTACATCGAAATAGTTACTAAGAGTTGCTACCTAGTTGCTACCAGTTGCTACCAATCTTAAAATAATTGCTACCTTCGTATTTAAAAAAATAAACTGCTTTTTAAGGTGACCGGCCATTCTGACGTCAGGATGGCCGGTCACCATTCCAGTTAGAACAATCTGCGCAAATGATTGGAGTTATTTTTTTTACCAAGAGTTGCTACCAAATTGCTACCTTTTTTATACATCGTAATTGACCTCATAGCTGTTAAGGATAAAAAGATATTACAGATTTAATATTAAACGCCTGTACAACTAAATTAGCAAATCCGAAGTTAAATACAATATTCGTATTTTACACAGGCGCCACTTGCACTTTATATTTATATTAGGGTTGTAACGGAGGTCTCTTAGCGGAGGCCGAGGCGGATGCGGAGGTTTAACATAGGCGGAGATGAAATTTTAAGTAGAAAAAAAGAATAGCATTGATTTATTACAGTAATAGATATAAACCAAAAATAATTCAAACAGATACATTGTACAGTTCTTAGCAAAAATTGAGTAATTACTAATAATAATAAAAAATTACAAACATTTTTTTATAGCATAACAGCTTTGCGGCCTTCCAAACGTTTAATGTAGTCGGTGAGATTCCTCTATAGCCGGGGAGTAGAATACGGCCTGCTCTGCTTGTCGTAAGAGGCGACTTTTGGGGCTGGGTTTGGCTAGAGTGGGAGCTCAAACCGACCAGACAGCTATACCGAAAAGACGGCGGCATGTGTGGTTTCATGTCGTCGTAGAAGATATAAGATATAAGGATATAAGAGAACACAAAATGGTAGTACACTTGTACTACCATTTTGTGTTCTCTCTTCATTCATCAATACACAATTATAATTTTCATATAACAAGGTTTCTTTTGATAAGCATCAAAAAAAACCTTGTTATATGAAAATTATGAATTAATGAATAGTATAAAAAAACTGATTCAACTGGATTTTATCCTGAGATATAAGATGCCATATAAATTAGAACGTTAACTAAATAGTTCGCATTTACTTGTTGGTGTCGTGAAGTTCAGTGCCAGATGAACTACTATTTAGTGCAGCTGGTTGAACTTTTTTTTGAGAGGGAATGCAACCTTCAAAAGGTGTACCAAAGCTTTGGGAAAGACTCCGGGTTATGTGGGATTTTTACCCACTCAAACCTCCTCGGTGGCTTTCCCCAGTGCTTGCAGGGGTCCCCGGGGTCCACATAGGAACGCACCGGTGCCACCTGGCACATCTCTTGGGGACGTGTCACCATCCCCCTGCACCATACGGTTTCTACGACGACATGAAACCACACATGCCGCCGTCTTTTCGGTATAGCTGTCTGGTCGGTTTGAGCTCCCACTCTAGCCAAACCCAACCCCAAAAGTCGCCTCTTACGACAAGCAGAGCAGGCCGTATTCTACTCCCCGGCTATAGAGGAATCTCACCGACTACATTAAACGTTTGGAAGGCCGCAAAGCTGTTATGCCATAAAAAATTGTTTGTAATTTTTTATTATTCTTAGTAATTACTCAATTTTTGCTAAGAACTGTACAATGTATCTGTTTGAATTATTTTTGGTTTATATCTATTACTGTAATAAATCAATGCTATTCTTTTTTTCTACTTAAAATTTCATCTCCGCCTATGTTAAACCTCCGCATCCGCCTCGGCCTCCGCTAAGAGACCTCCGTTACAACCCTAATATAAATATAAAGTGCAAGTGGCGCCTGTGTAAAATACGAATATTGTATTTAACTTCGGATTTGCTAATTTAGTTGTACAGGCGTTTAATATTAAATCTGTAATATCTTTTTATCCTTAACAGCTATGAGGTCAATTACGATGTATAAAAAAGGTAGCAATTTGGTAGCAACTCTTGGTAAAAAAAAAACTCCAATCATTTGCGCAGATTGTTCTAACTGGAATGGTGACCGGCCATCCTGACGTCAGAATGGCCGGTCACCTTAAAAAGCAGTTTATTTTTTTAAATACGAAGGTAGCAATTATTTTAAGATTGGTAGCAACTGGTAGCAACTAGGTAGCAACTCTTAGTAACTATATCGATGTAAAATATGGGTAGTGACCGGCCATCCTGACGGACACAAGGTGTCAATCTATAACTAGGTAGGTACTTTAAGCTCTGTAAGCATAATGTGATATTAACATTCACTTTCAATAATGCTCTCTGATCTTGTTCTGATTCACTAGTTGTCTAACTTTCATTGTGAAAGTTAGACAACTCGAAAACTGCATTTTCATTATTGGGTACTTGAATCAAGTTTAACTTACTTATCGCCTAGAGGTAGCTTAAATTGCTTTAATATACCTAGGTACTATGAGATCTAGGATATGTGGGTAGGTAATAAAACTCTAATAAATTGATCTTGTCTTATAAAAACAATAATCAGGCATATAATTAAAAATCATATGTCTACAACCAACACTCGAGACTTATGACTCAATATGTCTTTAAAAATGTATTAAAGGCTGAACGCTACCAGACTGAAATAATGATTGAGCAATAAATAATCGGATTAGTCGAGTTAAACCCTTGGTTGACTAACATCTTATATCAACATATGGATGTTTAAGTTTTTTTAACTATTAAGATTTCTTAACGAAGACTCTGATTAACTAACATTAAATTAATTAGCTCTACAAAGCATTTCCCTAATCCTCCATTACAATAATCGCGCTTGTCAATAAAACCCTTCAAATTAAACGCAGAATTATATTCCTTAACGTCGACTGGAAGACGTGTAAAGAGCGGGTGATTGGTCGCGGCATGGACTGGTGTACCGGCCGCGAGGCAGCCCTGGGCTCTGGGCCGCGCGTTCTACCGCACCCCGCCAACAATGAACGCCTTGATGCTGAGGTGGGCTTATGACGCGCTCTTTTGTGCCTGCAGTTAATTTAACTATTTGTCGTAGGATGTGGTCATTAAGCCTAAACACAGCAGTTAAATTCAGTGGCGGATTAACAGAGAAAACGATAGGGGAAAGGGGAGGCCCGCTTCGGGCCACTATTTCTAGGAGACCTTCAAATGGGTCAGTGCCCGTGTATACTTAATATTATTACTCCATTAGCAGTACGATTTAACGCTTAAACATATAGTTACTTAAATTTAGTATGAACAGGAAGCAAGGGTCAATTACCTATATGTATGGTTAAAGTAGGACAACCACATACCTGTAATCAGATACACAAGTCCGTTAGATACCGTAGATACGCAAAAAGTTAGTTATTTAACCTACTGACATAATACTTTTGGTTACGGGCTTTATTCGCATTTTACACTTAATACAATTATCACGTAGATGATAATGGGACAGGAGCGAAGAAAACGTGTTGACGACCAAGTTCATTGTCAAGTACTTACCTAGATCGTAGCTACATGATACTATGACGACCACTGTCCTCTATAGTTTTATATTTTTCTTCCTCTTCCTATAATTTCCTTAGCTTTAATCACTTCAATACTCTACTACCTCGGAACAAATGGAAAAAAATTATAGGTACACGCCGCGACCAAATATATTTGTATTTTGTATACCTATGCACAGTACGTAGTTGGAGCGCAGGGGGTCATAACGGCATGTTTTGGGGGCGGAAAACGTTTTTTGTTTTATATTATAAAAGTATTTTTTTCTAAAAAATCTTCGCACTCAACATGCACCTCCGGGCGACAGTTGCGGCAGAATATTTTTTTTTAGTCATCAAGTTGCAGCGATATTTAGGTACCAAATATTGTGTAAGTTTGGCGACAGTTTTACACCGATTACAATTTTTTAATAGGGTAGGTAGAAAATTGAACTTCGGCCCCAGGCGGCATAAACCCACGTCACGCCACTGTATATTTTATGTAGTAAGCTAAGTAATGGTTATAATTACGATTACAAATAATAATTGGTATGTTTAGGTAGGATTTTTGTCTAATTTTAGTTGGACTACTTTTTCACGGAAGCTCTGGCGGAACTTCGCGCGGCCGCTGGTATAACAGCTGTAGAAATCGACGCACTGATGCCCATGGGTAACTATTTAAAATAATGAAATCCACGTATCAATTATGGGCGTGATAACAACTTAACCTATTTTATTACAAACTCTAGCAAAGCATACGCCGATAACTGAATAACACATCAGATCATCTTTGTGTCAGTCTATCAGTGCTATTCTAAGTATTCTCCGCATTATAGCAAAAGGATTCCAATCATTCGATACGAATCTGCGTCTATTTTTCTACTTTATGATATTCCTATTTTATAATAAAAATGGGCAATGCACGATCATTTTTGTTTAGTATTTGGATTTTGGTTGAATTTTGATTTTAAGTTATTTAGTATTAAAGGGTTATAATCCTCATCCTTAAATTGGCAAAGTACCTACTGCTAAATGAATTTAATTCTTCTGCACAAAAACAACAAAAGCATTAGTGTTCAGTGGACCAATTTCATTTTAATTTTACAGACCAAGTTCAAATAAAAGTGCAAGCTGCAGTGATGGCTGCCCCCACTTTTAATATTGAATATTGTTCTCAGCTCCGTAATGTCCGCGGCGACTGATTTTATTTTTAGTTTATTCACAAAGAAGAAAATAAAAATACGATATTCTTCATAGAAAAATCTTTTATTTGTGTACTCCTCCGTACTTAAATTGAAAATTATTTACGTAATTACAATAATTATGTAGTAATTTAATCAATTACTACATAATTATCAAAATAATTAACTAATTATAGCTAACAATTCAGCAGTCTCAAAAACAATTACATACAATAAAGAACACTTGAGGTAGTCTCCGAGTGGGCCGAGACTAACAATTAATCGAGGTCTCGAGAATGACTCGAAGAAGGCTGAACAAGTAGCATACACCCCTCTCACACTCCACACTATTGTTTCCATTTAAAAATAAACAAATGCATCATTTTATACAATCACACTTTTACAGATCATTTACGCGCATGCGCGACGACAACTTGTGAGTGACTTGTCTTATGACAGGGCCAGCCGTGTCAATGCCGCCACACACCCCATACACACACGACACAAATAAATTATACACTACACGAGCTAAACACTTTTCGTGCTTCCTTACAGGTTACAAACAATGTGAGTAACATGACTTTGTGTGTAATCTGTAGTGATCATTTGTGGACCACAATTGGCTACATTCACACATTTTTACAGTCTATTGACTTATAACTCGTCCTTGAAGTCTTCGTCGTCGCCTCCCGCGCCGGGCGGAGGTACGCCACCTTGGCCTTGGTATAGTTTGGCAATGATTGGCTGCACAACATCTTCTAATGTCTTCTTCTGCTTCTTGTAGTCTTCTGAGTCCGCGTCTTGGTTGTCTTCTAGCCACTTAATAGCAGCATCTATGGCTTCCTCCATCTTTGACTTTTCGTCGTCACTGACCTGCAGACAAAAGAAAAATGAATTTAAAAAAATGGAAAAAAAAGATACAGTTACTTCAATTCATATACCAAAAGAATTTGATTGTAATTATGGTAAGAAGTTGTATATACCAACCTTGGCACCAAGCTTCTCCTTATCCTGGAGCTGATTCTTGATTGAGTAAGCATAGCTCTCAAGTTCATTTCTAGACTCTACTCTCTCCTTTAGTTTCTTGTCATCATCAGCGAACTTCTCTGCATCCTTGATCATTCTTTCAATGTCTTCTGGGGTGAGCCTGTTCTGGTCATTAGTGATTACAATCTTTTCCCTGTTGCCTGTTCCCTTGTCCTCTGCAGATACTTGAAGGATACCGTTGGCGTCAATTTCGAATGTGACTTCAATTTGTGGGATACCTCTGGGCGCAGGTGGAATGCCAGTCAAATCGAACTTTCCGAGCAAGTGGTTGTCCTTGGTCATGGGACGTTCACCTTCGTAAACCTGGATGGTGACAGTATGTTGGTTGTCGCTGGCAGTAGAGAAGATTTGACTCTTCTTTGTGGGGATAACAGTGTTACGAGGGATCAGCTTGGTCATTACTCCACCAACAGTCTCAATACCCATGGTGAGAGGGTTGACATCGAGAAGGACGATAGCATCGGTGTCCTGTTCGCCGCTCAGTACTCCAGCCTGTACAGCCGCACCATAAGCGACGGCCTCGTCGGGGTTGATGCCTCGGGATGGCTCCTTGCCATTGAAGAATTCCTTGACCAGCTGTTGCACCTTGGGGATACGTGTGGAACCACCAACCAGTACGATTTCATCAACATCCTTTTTGTTCATGTCAGCATCTTCCAATACCTTTTGCACAGGCTTAAGGGTGGATCTGAACAGGTCCATGTTCAACTCTTCAAACTTAGCCCTGGTAAGAGTTTCCGAGAAGTCTTCACCCTCAAAGAAGGATTCAATTTCAATTTTAACTTGGTGGCTGGAAGACAGAGCTCTCTTCGCCTTTTCGACTTCACGACGCAGTTTCTGCACGGCACGGTTGTCTTTCCTGATGTCCTTGCCCTTCTTCTTCTTGTACAGTTTGATGAAGTGTTCCATAACCCTCTGGTCGAAGTCCTCGCCACCCAAGTGAGTGTCACCATTGGTTGCTACTACTTCGAACACGCCGTTGTCAATGGTGAGAAGCGACACATCAAAAGTACCACCACCCAAGTCAAATACGAGCACATTCTTTTCGCCTTCTTTTTTGTCGAGACCATAAGCGATGGCAGCGGCGGTAGGCTCGTTAATAATTCTCATAACGTTAAGACCAGCAATCACACCAGCATCTTTAGTGGCTTGACGCTGAGCGTCGTTGAAGTAGGCGGGGACAGTGACGACAGCATGGGTGACTTTCTTTCCAAGGTAAGCCTCAGCAGTTTCCTTCATCTTAGTAAGTACCATGGCCGAAATTTCTTCAGGGGCGAAGATCTTATCACCCTGTGCAGTCTTGACAGAGACATGAGGTTTGCTGTTCTTTTCAACAACCTTGAATGGGAAGAATTTGACATCATGTTGGACAGTGGAGTCTGTCCATTCACGACCGATGAGACGTTTGGCATCAAACACTGTATTTTCAGGGTTGGTAGTCAGCTGGTTCTTGGCGGCGTCACCAATGAGACGCTCACCCTCAGCAGTGAAGGCTACATATGATGGAGTGATACGGTTACCCTGATCATTGGCAATGATTTCTACTCGCCCATTCTTGTAAACACCCACACTGTGGACAAAATTAATGAATCATTAATACAAGCAACTTCAAAATAATTTATATTAAAAGTACCTTTTTGTTTTCTGCATTTATTATTTAAGAATATAAAGAATATAATTATTCTTTGAAAGTGTGAGACAGAAAATGGCTTTTTCAATTAAAAAAATATGGCTTATAAAGAAATAGGTAAGTAAATAATGTAAATTTTCGTATTTCAGGAAATGGTGTATCTATTGGAAATCAAATTGATTAAATGCAAGTTGTCTATATCAACCTTAGAAAGTTGTATCTTGAAAAATGCAACCTAACACCAAAATTGACAATTTATTGTCTGACTAGTTTCTTATTTTGTAAATATTGAAGTTTGAACTGAAAGCTATTATCCCTATCTATGCAACCATTCAAATATTTGTGAAATTAATTTTATGGATAGAATTTAAAAAAAATGAGATTAGACAAGTCCTTTTCTGACTTTTCCAGCGTCGATATATAGAATGTTGTCTCCTGAGTAAATGACTAAGCATGAGAATTAATTAATCGTAGATGATATTCTTACCATGAGTAGGTGGTACCCAAGTCGATACCGATGACGGTGCCGATGTCCTTGTCTTTCTCCTTCTTGTCCTCGGCCAGCGCGACCGCGACCACGCACATGAGCGCCAGTAAACTCCACCGCATTTTGGACAACTCTTTGCACACTTTAAACTGAAATAAGAAAAAATAAATTATAAATTATATTGCCGTAAAACATATGGTAAACAGGATTTAGCTGTATGTGATTATTACACGGTAGATCATTTAGCCGGTGGTTTCGCGGAATTGATACTAATACCAAGCACTACATTGAGAATTATTATTTTTATATAAAATATAAAACTAAACTAACCCAACGATATCGTCTCTTAAATCGACGGATATCAAATATGTAAAGATAATTCAAAAATATTAAAATCCCAATTTACATTTCAATACTCATTAGAATTTAATTGCAATCCAGAGAACATCTCGTCGGTTCAACGAAACTTACGCCAAGGACACGTAATCTCAGAATCGTGACACGTCATTGAATACGCCGGCGTCAGTTGTGAAAGTAGGATCAAAATGAACCCAAAATACGTCGGTCTTTGAAATGGAAAGTTTAGACAGTAACGGGATAGCTAAACGGAATGCTAACGGAACACCGACCGAACAGATGTGGGGCGCCGCGCCGGCCCACAAACCATCAGCGTCGAGAAGTTTCGCTGACGTACCCAACCCAAAACCTACCTTATCAAATTACAAATGTTGTACCCAAGATTATAGAAAAAGTAATATTTATACGTATATCACTAAAATAGCTACCATCATTAGGAAAATTCGAATCGTCATAAAAATAGTTGAAAGGTTATGAACCTTTTGATATTAGTAACATGAATTTATTCGGATATTAATTAATAAATGCGATTATAATACTTACTAAATAATCTGCTCTTGTTAAAATTATAGACGAATTGGTATAAAACAATTCACAGCCACGTTTAACACTTCAAATGGGACACTTGACTCGCTAGTAAAATGAACACTATGATCTTGCGCTTTCTGATTCTTGAGAAGAACTGAAGTTTGACGCGGTGCCGACACTAATATTTAGCGCTAGTGTTGATCGTGGGCTTATTTCATTGGCTCGCGTATTAGTGACGTTTTCTATACTCACATACTATTGGGCCAGGTGTACATATTTGGCGTATTCTCATTGGCACACGTTTATTAGTGGCAGAAATATGGCACGAAATTTAACGAATATTTGGCGTGAATTTCAAAGTAATAAAAATTGCAACAGCAACTGACGCAACAATATTTGAATAGAAATTACTCGAATGGTATTTCTAGAAACAGATGTTTCAATTTTCTTGCACTGGTAAACTATGAGTAATTTTATCTGTTATTGGAATTTTACCATTGATAGCTAATAAATGACATTTTTTAAAAACGCATTTCTGATTTAATTTTGGTTATAGGATTGGGTTGATGTCTAGTGATTAGTAATAAAATCTTATAAGAGATTATTTTTTAATTTCAAAAGGATTTATTTTAAACAAACTGAATCATTTTTATTATGAGGATGGTTTTGATTTCAACGTTTGAAAGGCGTCGGAGATACTACGACAAGGGAAACAAAGGATTGAAAGCAAATCAGAAAATAAATTTCAACATTGTAAATAACTAACTTCGGTACTATTTTTATTACGAAACGTTCGGCAATAAAAACACATTTTTGTATATAAAGTTCTTTATTGTCATTATAAATTACATAATTGTAACCAACAACCACAAAAGATATTTACGTAATTGAAATAAATTAAACAAAGATACAACCAATTTAAATTCAAACATCTGTTACCAACACTAATTATGAATATATATGATGTCAGTGCTGCTGTAGAAAAACTACAAAGATCTTCAATCATTTCAAATATAAATAACATTTTAGGAACAATTATTATAAGTCTTATAATAAGGTTTACAACAGAGTGTGTACTTATAAATCTCAACAAAAATTGAGCAATCAACCTACAACATAGTAAAAAAAAACATTATAATAAATTTAAAATACAAATAAAAGCTTTTAATTAAACATTACAAAATGGAATCCAACCCACAGTCACCTATTATATTACACAAAAATTAAAATTACGTATATAAACATTTACATTTTCTTTATTATGCTTAGAATTAATGGTGCAAAATATGTGATGATACAGTCAGCACCTGAAACAAATAGATTTGTTAATAACCATGGACTCCATGGAAAAAAATATCACAAACTGTCTATCTGTTATTGTCTCAGTACTAAACACTGATCCCCAGTTCGGGTAAGAGTTTTAAGTAATAGTTTTTCGCGCTAGTTAACTGCGAATTGGTAGACTTTACACCACTTGTCCACCAATTCGCACTTGGCAAGCGTGGTGGACTATGGCCTAAAATTCTCTCATTCTGAGAGAAGACCCGTGCCCAGCAGTGGGACAATAGTGAGTTGTACCCGAGACTTTACACATTTTTTAAAATTCATTTTCAGACATACAGATTTTCTCACGATTATTTCTTTCACCATTATAGCAATGGATAATAATTTTCTAATATGTACATGATTTTTGAAAAATGACTTCTGGGTTTGGGTTTGGATTGCCCCCGATTGAGAGGCTCATTTAAAACTGGAAATCACTGTTAATCTTTTACCCTGGTATAAGATTTATTTAATTTCGATAATATTAAATAACTTAAACTGTCCAAATTAATATGATTTTCTTAAAATAACAGAACTATTGTTAGAAGTAATTCAATTGAATGAACATGCTTTGTTCATTTTAACGGTCGTAATCTACACTTATCCGTTCGTCAACTGGAAGACGTCAGTTTTCCCTCAAATTCCATACAAACAAGCTGTATTAAAGGCATTATTTGAGTTAGCATTAAAAATACAGTAGAACCCGCTTAAATCGTATTAAACGTGATACGATCACGTTTAATACGATTTCTCGCATAATACGCCATATTTTCATACACTTCTTGCGTTTAATTCGATGGTGATCTCGTTTAATACGCCTAATACGCCGTTAACAACACGTACCTATTACCTCTTGTGGCAGCGCGTAGCGAAGAAGAGCCCGTGTTATTTCAGGGTTTATCTGGATATCCTTCCAGTGATGACAATATGGCACCGTAAGCAATTTATATTAATATATAAAAAACATATTTGTAATGTGATTAACACACAAAAAGAAGTCCCAAGTATTTCTGATGAAGTTGAAAATGAGTCAACACTGATTAGGCATTATTAGCTGTTAATTTCAGATACTATGTAGCTTTTTAAACCTTCCTCTCATACCAAAATAAGTGATTGATTTATATAGCGTACTTATAATTACGTGATTTTTCACGTAATTACAAACATAATACGTAATAATAGTATATAACGCTTTATTTTCCCTATCCCACATAATACGCTTTCTCCCTTAAGACGCATTTTTGGTTAGGTCCCTGGGAAATCGTCTTAAGCGGTTTTTTTTATATTCCTAGTCGACATTGAACTAACCAGCTCTCCTCATACAGGTCAAGGTTTCCATGAGAATCGTCTCCACTTCCTTGCTGTCACCACACTTTGAGATCATTGCGTACTCGCCAGAAACCTGATTAATAAACATAACCAAAAATTAATAAAATCTTTTAACTAATTCAAAATGCATTTCAATAGATAAAGTGGTCAAAATGTCATAATATTAACACACACACCGGGAAATTTAGAGGAACATTAATAAAAGTAATTTATTTTTTAAACTCATCGATTTTATTGGATATTTTTCAGTTTTTCTTTTAATTGTTTACGTTATGTCCGGGATTACATAAGTGAAGTTGGCATTGCTCACAACAATTGGCCATTTCATCCACTGGATTTAAAGCCGGTAGAGCAGATTTGGGACCCCACAGGAAGAAAGGTATACCAACGAAATCCACGACATTGGTGGCAATACACGACATTCAATTCATTGTTATTGTTTAAGAATAAAAATATCACTTAGTGCTAAAACAGTGAAGTTTTCATATATTTTTACATTTAACTTGAATGCCTGCAAAATTATGGTATTCTATTCAACTAGATCTTTCAAATGAATATTTACCCATCCTTTTACCTAAGACTATGTGAGTATGTATATAAGAAATAATAAAAAAACTATTTAATTTTAATAAAATGAAAAAATATATTAACATTACATTCTACAACATTCCTCTAATTTTGCCGGCGAGTATATTTATATATTCATAATTTGTTCGAATTATGTTTTCCTAAATTCTACAAATCATTCATAGATGAGTACAACTTTCTTATATAAAATACCTGGTAAATAAACAAGGGATGGTTGGGGAACTGGTCCTTGGTCTGCCTCACTATGTCAAGGTACGGCAGGCCCGGTTTCACCATCAGGAAGTCCGCGCCCTCGGCCACATCCCTAGCCTGTAATGAAAAACATATAAAATAATAAAAATCGTTTTAGTGAAAACTAAAAGACACGCTTTTGTGAAAAAATTTTTTTTCATTTAGGGAAGGACGGCGATATGTGTGGTCGCATACCGCCGTAAAGACTAGACGGGGCGGTGGGCCCGATGGGGCAACGCACTCAGAGGATTCCGGCTCTTTATAGCGCCGAGGACGGTCACCGGGGGGGTTTTAGTGCGGTAAAAATCCCACATAACGCCGCGTCGCTCCCACGGCGTCGGGAACCTTTTGAAGGTTTCCCCCTCGAGAACAAAAAAAAAAAAGAAAAGATAAATACAACTCAAGCTAAAAAGTCCTGCTGATTAGTTAAGTTTTTAGTAAAATCAATTTCAACAATAAACAATCATCAATTTACAACAGACATGTTTCTTGTAGTCACTTTAAACATGGACGGAAATGTTACGGACGTCGGCTAACAGCATCGGTCAGCGATAATAGAAAATTGTCAATCTCTGTTTTATTTTTCAGCTTCGCAAAGGAGTGGGAAGAGAGAGTCCAGGGAAAATGTTCAAGAGTTTAAAAGCTCCCTAAACGAATACTCCCAAGGCATAGAGCCATTTTCTTCATTTTGCGGCTTGGACCCACATAAAATCAACAAGGTTGAGTTCTATCACATTTATTGAAACTTTATTTCAATATTTCGGCCTACTCTGTTTGAGCATTGATATTTGTTACTACAGATTCTCAGATTACCCAATCAAGAGTTAGCTGATAGCAAACAGTACTTCTACTATCGACTTTTGAAAGCATTAATAACAAAGTCGTGTGTCGCTACGAGACATGATTTGCAACGATGAAATCCGTAGACGAACGAAGATTACCGACATAGCTCTCAAAATTTGCAGGCTGAGTGGCAATGGGTCGGACACATCGCTCGAAGGACCGATAACCAATGGGGAAGAAAGGTCCTCGTGTGGCGTCCACGACAGGCAAAAGGAGTACAGGTCGCCCCCCTACCAGGTGGACCGATGACCTGAAGAAGACAGCGGGTTGGATTCAGAGGGCACAGGACCGGTAGAAGTGGCGCTATTTAGGGGAGGCCTATGTTTAGCAGTGAACATCAAAAGGCTGATGGATAGATGGAATAACAAAGTATACGGTACGTACCGCAGCCCGCGCCGCGAGCCCCGCGCTGCCCGGCGGCAGCTGGTAGCACTTGCGGTCGCCGGCCATCGGCGAGCTCTTCATCGTGTCGCGGAACGGGCCGTACATCGACGACGCGAACTTGCACGAGTACGACAGCACTGACACCTGCAATTTTAATGCGATTAGTTATAGGGATGCCTCGTTAATAATAGAAATCATACTGAGTGAGCAGTTAAAGACAAAACGATTTTTAGTAGTAATAAGGTGATTAATAATTAAGTATTATTTATTTAAATAGTGAAGTCAAATTTGATTAGATATGATACCTGGGGCACTATTTGGCCTTTTCTTTTATCTAACTAAAATACCACAGTGTAATGCAAACCACCTGATGGTTAGTGTCGCTCATGGACATATGTAAGCAACTTCATAGAAAACTGGGGTGCTTTCAGTCATAGATTTGTTGCTGTCACACACACAAGGATATATTACACAAACCGACTGATCAAGAATTCTGCCCGCTCTAGGCTAATTATAAGGACGCGCCCCCACCGAGTGTGTTACAGTCGGCCTAAAAGTATTAACTACAGTTTATCGAGCAAAAAAAAAGGTCGCCACGTCTACATTCTCCGGTGTGTTTTGTCTCAGTCGAGTTGAAATATGTAGGGTAGATGCAATGATGCTAGGTTAATAGTGCATGCGAAAACACGATATCAGCGCGCCCCATCAATCCTCGCGCCCTAGGCCATTATTAGCCTAAGGGTTAATCAGGCCCTGATTACACATAATTTCGTCTGTGTCTAAAAAAGCCAACATAAAGTACCTCATAACATCCTCCATTTTTGAGTTATTCTCTTCAAAATTGTCCCAGATCTGGCCCACATAGCCAATTTATACAGACATACAAAGTTCAAAATAATATGCATTGGTGTTTCATTAGAAATTGGGCAATAATGCTAATTTTCCGAACACTTCATAACATGAAATATATAATGTAATATAATTAAATATCTTTATAATGTTGCAATAAAAACATTATATAAAATTTACCTGATTCTGAAGGCCATTCAATACGAGTGCATCTTTTATTCCTTTTATTCTGTTGTCCATCATGTCCGAAGGAGCGACAATGTGTGCACCTGGAAACAATATGTTTATGTAATAATACCAAATCAAATGTTTACACATTATTTCAATTACAATTTATCCAAACGACTATAAAATATTGAATCATCTTAATTTAGCAGCAATGATCGACAGTTAAAAAGCTTTTCAATAATTTTAGTGTCAGTCAATACATTGTTTTCCTTATGAAATAATATGATAACAATATGAACCACTCGAAACTCTTATGAAGTACATTGGCTATCATAACCACTTAAAATCAAGTATGTATGGCTGCTTCTTACTTATATGCAAAGTTAATAAAACATCATAAAATGTCAAACCAATACGTAATCACCAGCTTTAGCATATGCAAGTGCAACTTCAGCTATCCTCTTTACTGATGGTGCATGGTCTATAACACCCTTATCTGTCAATACACCACAGTGTCCATGTGAAGTGTAGGGACATAGGCAGACATCACATGCCAGCACCAGCTCTGGGAAAGCTTCACGGAGCCTAGGCAATGCTTTTATTACTGGGTTTTCGGGTGCATCAGCACTTGAGCCTGTGGAGTCCTGGAAATTGAACATGAAGTATTTGAATATTCCAATAAATCAAGGTTTAACAGCAAATGTTTTGGGAACCATGCATGCACACATCCATTTTAGATGGCTTGTTTTATTTATAATAATAAGTCCCTTGCTGTTTTTTATTAATAAGTTTAGTTTTTATTTAGTCCAGTTTATGTAATTTTTTTTTCCTTTCTCTGTTATAAAATATATATTTTTTTACAGCAAATGAGTTATATTGATTATAAATGTTATCATCAACAAATACATAATTTAAATGCACATTGGAACATGATGCATAAACACAAAACTAATGGGAAAACCTTGCATCTTATCTACAATATGGTTAAATTAATTTATTTCTAGTAAATATTTATATTCTTATCACATAAAATGTATTAAATCATGATTGCTTTTAAGAATTTTATCACAATCAACTTGCTATGTAATGACAATTATTCACACCTTTGGTAATGTTTCAACAATTCCAAAAATAAGAATAGACTTCAATCCTTGCTTTACTAAGTCTTCCAGTGCAGGTATGAGTTTATTGATGCCATATCTGAATACATTGGGCATACTTGATACTGCTTGCATAGCATCCTCATTTTCACTGAAAAAGAGAAACGGCTTCATACTAAGAAGAATTAACAAAACTAAAGACTAACAAATCTTTACTCATATACCACTCTAGTTTCCCTAGGGCAATCCTATTATACAAATAGTGTATGTACAATATTAAAATAACCTTTGAAGATGATTATTGCCTCATGTGAAAGAGAGCTGCCAATCATAAACTTCCACCAAAATTCCAGAACTGCTTTACATACACATGCTTCACATAATAACATAGAAATATTAATTCATTGTGTAAAATAGTTGGCTAAATGATAGACCAATTTCTAATTGAGAATCATGGAAAACATGATATGTAAAGGACCTTCCTTTTTATTTCACAATGAATTAATATTTTTATGTTATTATGTGTGGCTACTAATTAATTAACCACAGTTGAGTATTAGCATATAGGTGGCATGTATAAAATAAATATGTATGAGTCCATGATTAATGTCTATTGGATTTATATTAAAAATGAGTTTTATCTGAGCCTCTGTCCAAGTTTTTTTTTATTATTTTCATATTAATATCTATGTGTTAACAAGCTTGTTGATGCAGAATAATGTACTTCAGACTGATTTTATAAGTCAGAAATAGATATTTAAATTGTATCTAGATCTAGCTTGCAACATCAATGTAGCTCTATGACTTTAAAGGTAATGGTTAGTATTACACTTTAATAATATTTACGTCTCCAAAAAAATATTTAGTTTCCAACAGGCAACCATAGTTTACATGAAACACTTATAATAATTAATCTTCATTTACATACTACATAAATATGTCTACCTCTATTACCTGATAGTGGTAAGTAGGCACTCTTTTAACCATTATCGTTAATAACCACTTAGCAACTCGAAAAAACGTATTATGCAGAAATGTATATCGCTATCACAGTCTTAAATTCTTCTATAATTGTAATTAAGATAACTTAATGAATAACATTACAATAATTTTCTGTGGCAGCTAGAAACAGGCCGAATATTAAACAGTTTTTATCTATCACAATGTTTTACAAGGTTATCATACCAGTGAAGATCAAGTCAAGTAACTGACGACTTGGTCATAAATACTTACAGGAGGAACACTGGATACATAATATTATGTGGTTGGATGCTCGTGTTGGGTTCCTGGAGCTTACGTAGCGTAGCGTTGAAATATCCGCCTTGTAATATATGTTCCGGGCTCAGGAAAAGATTACTCATTTTGAATTGGTTACGTATTGTTTTATTTGCTATAATTAAAAACACATAAACACCTTATTATGCTCAAATATCTGAAATATTGTAGGCTGTGTAGCGGAATAAATAACTTAATTAATACATAAAATAAATTAAGTCGATAAACCAATTTAATTACAATAATCAAAATATCGATAGTACTCAATGAATACGGTCCTGTTTTCTAAAGTGAATGACACTAGCTAATGAATGACATTAATGACAATGACATGAATAACAAACGTAAGTATCAAAATGAAGATGACAACTTGCTAAATACAGGCAAACATTACATTATTGTAAGTCCGGATTTATATGTATCTCAATATGATATAGTTATAAAATTAATATAAATAACTAGCTTATATGATTGTTAGATTGTCTTACGTGTTGTCAAATATTGTTCAAGATTTTACATATTATTAGAATGATTTATAGATCTAGAAATATATAAAATTATAAAATGCAATAAAATTATGGATTTAACAATAGTAAAATTAATTCTTCACTTTTCAGTGCATTGCATAGAACCTTTTTTACATTGAAGTAGCAAACGACCATGTCTAGTTATTTTACAATATATTTTCGCATAAATATTCTTTCTTACTTACCAGCAATGCAAGTTAAGTAAAAGCTTGTAACGTCGGCTCCACATGTTGGGCCCAATGTTGGTTCCAACATAGATCTGTTAATTTTGTAACGCATACCCACGCTGGCTATTATGTTAATTTTGTCCCGTCAGAGTCAATGTGAATAGGTCCGACCCTTTGGTCGGACCTATTCACAAAAAATGTTTTTAGTCTCTAGTATATTAGTATTTATCTATGGTTTTTAGTGCGTTTACAGTAGTGCAATAAATACCTTTTGTTTATTAATGAAAAAATAAGAAACGATAACGACGACATTCTTGCTTGACTCGTGGCTGTGAACAGGACTGAGCAAACCGCCAACGTGTGGACGGATCGCGAGCGTCGGCTCAGATTTCATTGATAAGGTCGGTTCCACAGGTTGGCCCCAGCATGGGCCCCAACGCCACACATCCAATGTGTGTATGTAGAAAGTGGCATTGGCTCTAACTTTAGGGTGAGCGTGGTAATTGGGCAGCGCGTATTGGTTCTGTCAAAGAAATCTGAGCCAGCACTCGCAATCCGTCCGCATGTTGGTGGTTTTTTCAGTCCTGTTACAACACGAATTCAGTCCGTATGGCAAGAGTCAAGCGAGAATGTCGTCGTTATCGTTCCTTTTACATTTTTTTTCTTTATCTGAATGAAGTAGCAAACGAGCATTCAGTCCACCTGATGGTAAGTGGTCACTGCCACCCTGCGACATCTGTAATCAACTTCATACAGAACATGGGTTCTATCTGAAGTCAATTAAAGATGTGTTGCTACTCCCGAGGACTATGATGATCGCCTCATATAAAAGTGTGCCAGCAACCACACTCTTCCATCGAAACGCAAGAAATGCTTCACGCTAGAAATAGGTGTATAAATATAGGGTATATTATACGGTCACTGCTATAAAAGCGCTTGCAGCTATTTCAATCTGTGTATCGTGCATCTTCATATTCACTCTGACGGGACAAAACTGGCGTATCGGCCAACTTGTACAGAATTAACAGACCAACATAAGAACTAAATTTTAGGGCGAACGTGTGGAGCCGGTGTAAGACCGAGATGCACCGGCCAACACTCGTCTCAACATTAGGCACAATCCTTCTCTCATCCACACGTTGAACATGTTTTCTACTTTGGAGCCAAGATGTGGAGACGGCCAAAAGCAATATAGTTGATTGAGCTCTTTGGTTTCAATAGAAGAATTGTACATATCGAATTTGATAATTTTTTTTTGTTTCTCAACTTGACTCTCAAGTTCCATCTTTAGTTACTTTAGTAACATAAACTTATCTATGATCTTTATAGTCTATGATTGATTGGTGTAATAAATTTGTGATTTTGTGTTAGTACCACAGAGTACATTTGTATTAGTACTTTATTACTTAGAAGTGAGTGTCAATGTAAAATAAATAGTTTAATTAAAATTTACGGATATTATTACAAGTATTAATTGTTGTTTAAGTTCAATATGACTATAAGGAATTCATTTATAAACAAAATAGACATGGATTAATTATTTTACTCAATTCGGGTGCACTTTGCTTTCGTTTAGATACAATTCTGTATAAAAATTAGTGCCTACAAAGTTTTTATGTAAATGCCTTGATAGCATAATGTATTATTAAACACCAAAACTCCGTGACGGGTGTCGCCATTGAGGTTCGACCTTGACTTGGCCACAGTAACTGACATGATGCAAAGCCAAGACGACTCTGCTAGCAACAGCGTCGACAGTACATCGTCAAGCCTCACGGTCAAAGTGGAGAAGTTGGAAACTCCCAAGAAGCCCGACAAGAAGGACGATGCGGAGGACCCGAAGCCGCGCATCGTACTCACGTTCCGTTCAGAGAAATCCGGTGCAAAGAGCAGCAACATGAAGATAGTTACTCCAGAAGAGAAGCAAGAGGAGGTATCGCCTCGCAGGTCGAGCAGGACGCGCCACTCCAAGGCAGAGATGTTTGACGATAGTGACGTATCAAAAAAGGAAAAGAGCCAGTCCAGCCAGCCAGTGTCCGAGAGTGACGAAACTTCGGACAGTACGCACACGACGAAGCGCTCGGCGCCGCGCCGCAGCAAGGAATTCACCGACGTTCTGTCATCTGCAATGGCACGGAAGGAGAAACACAATGAGACTGCACCCACACCAACCCAACGATTATCCCGTCGCATTAAGCCAACCGCTAAAATCCTCGCCAATGAAGAGTTACGCATTGGCCTCGAATCACAAAATAATGCGCGCCTTGGCATACAGCCAGAGAAGCCTGAAGAGGGAATAAGTACTCGCCGATCAGGACAAGCTAAAACAACAGAAACGGTGCTCGACAAAAAGAATACTAGACGAAAGGGTCAAGAAGACAAGGAGGAAGTTGCTGAAGAAGTTCCTGAAGGTGAAAGCGCAGTTATGAAGCTGAAGCACCTGTGTGAACTTGGCCTTAAAGCAATTGGCAAGTCAACTGATGAAGATAGCTCGGATGACAATGATAATGAAAGGTGAACTTTAGATTTAGTTTATTTACTTTATCCCTTTTCATTAATGTTATGTGATTTTAGCATATGTTAAGTTGTTTTTGCTATATGTGATCCTCAGTAACTCCAAATAATACAAGAGCCCTGCATAAATTAGTTGAAAGATATGCTGCCAAGAGATCCAAATTTGGCTATGCCATTTAAAGTATAATCCAATTGTTTATAACACTGGTATAATGCAAGAATAGACTTGGTTGGTCTGTCAGATAAATCACTAACAGATTTGGCTCCATCATAAGCATGTTTAAAAATTTAAAATTGAGCTTGGCAAGTAATTAAAAAAGATTTGGTCTATAATATTATGTGGTTATGTAAGAGCCCTATAAACCCATTGTAAATTCATCATAGCAAATATTTTATGTATTAAATCAGTATATACTGTATTGAAATGTATATATTCATGTAAATTACATATATTTTGCAAAGTGACCCTGAGGACGATGAGGGTGAAGACGAAGAAATAGATGATGACACGGACATTATAAACAAGCTGCTGGAGGCTGATGAGGAGTGGGAGGGGGAGTCCAGTGATGATGAGTACCTGATATCCGAGGACAACTCCCAGAGCGACCGGCCGCGCCGCTCCAGACGCCTATGCTCAAGCTACGGAGCCAATGACAGTGATCACTCCTCACCAGTACCGGTGGAAGGGAAATCAAAGTATGCATATTAGAGTAACACACATTACTTTGTCATGTAGGTAGTATGTGTTTATAAAATGATCAAGTAAAGGTATTTAATTATGAAAATTTGACAGGTCCAGACCTCGGAGATCCTCTCGGCGCACGCTAGCCAGAGTCAGCTACGAATATACGCCGGATGGCGAGTTTGATTCGGAATCACTGGATAGGTAAGCCCCTCCACTAATTAATTTAGAGAAATCTGTTTAACATTTTTGAAGACAAAGAAGCTTTTTCTTTTTTCTGTTAAGTTTTGTCTTGGATTGACCTTCCAAATCAATTTGATCCTTTTTACGTAATGTGACAAAATTGATAAAAAATATAATTACAACTAGCGACGAATTGCGATTCACAATTATGTTTAAATACACATAAAATACTTTGCATTATATTTATTTCTTGAATAAATAGTAAACCTGGCTTCAACTCCACAAATATGCCATAATTATAGTTTTTTATTACCTCTGGGAATATACTTTTAGTTAACTTCATAAATATTTCTTTGTATCTACAGGGAATTCGCACCTAAACGCAAGAAGAATCGGATGTTTGAACCAGATGAAGAAAAGTTGGAAACGGAAGATGACGAAATGAGGTAAGTTGATTATTGTGATAAACCTTAATGTATTGCCCTTTTCCTATTTATTATCCATTGAGCAATAATTCATATATCATAGAGAATATGCGCGGAAACGCAAGAAAACCCGTGCGTTCGATCCAGATGACAAAAAGTTGGAAAATTGCAGATGATGACACTGGTTTAGCTTTTCATGTTCTGATATTTGTATCTATCGTCTTATACTTTTGTGTTACACTTTGTTGCCATTTTCTATAAAGCCCACTTAGGTTAGGTCCGAAAGAAATCTTCAAGAGTTAATCTACTGGAGTGCTAATATTTTAATTAATTTGAATAATTCTTATAAGACATTTTAACTATGAATGGTTTAGTGTAACAAAATCTTAATCAACACACAAGGAATGGGGCAGATTCTTATCTCAGTGGCCATGATCTTCCTTTATGAGTATTTGTATTTTATGATAATGTAAAAGGCTCTCATTGTAAGCAGTGATGTTATTCACAGGGAATACGTGCCCAAACGTAAGAAGACTCGGTCGTTTAAAGCGGAAGGGGTGAAGGCAGAAATGGATGAAGATAACAGGTTAGTTTTATATAACTCTATATATAAACATCAATAAACAGTATTAATTACTGTAATTTTTTTCCAATACAAATATTATGTAAATTATTAGATCTATTACAAAATTGTTGTTAATGATAGAATTTAAAATATGTTTTATAACATGACTAATATTGTTCTGTATTCTTAAAACTACTAAGTGTCATGAGTTTAGCGTTTACTGTTTTCCTTTGTAAAAAGTAAACGTCCATATGTGCATTGTTGGCAGCAACCCGGCGGAGGGGGAGGAGGGCGCGGAGGCGGCGGGCCCCAGTGCGGCCGCTGCCATCACGGGGGCCTGCCTGTGCGAGGCCTCTAGCAACGTGTACGCCGAGCCCTCTGACCTAGTTGGTACGTTGCTACAATGAGTCAAGATATTGTCATTTTAAGCTTATGTTCTACAGATGCTTTGCGTAAACGTGTATGTTAATAGATGGAAAAGTCTATTGTCCCGCCTCATCTTTATGGTTAATGTGTATGCCACGAAGTAGTATGGATATTGGATATGTTGAAATGAAAATCTTTTAATAAGTACTCAGTTTTATTTTAAGGAGAAAAATGACATATTAAAAAATCTATTATTACCGAACTGCACTACCCTCAGATTAGAAATTAGTGCTGCACTACAAAAGCGAGCGCCCACCGAGCCTCGTGCTTATTTTGCACTTGGCGTTTAGACGTGACAGTGCTCTCTGTTAATTAAAATCCTTTGTAATAATTTGTTTCTAATTATATGAGAGGTGATTTACATGTTTTTTTTATTTACAATTATTTCTGGTCGTTAATAGTATATTATCTAGAAAACCGCTATGAATCCTATTCATCCACGAGACTTTGAAACTCCATGTTTCTCAATACTGAAGATCATACTTAAATATTGGTTATAAGCATGTCCTAAATATCCCCAACTTTAGAAGAAACTGGATGCACCCTTTGCTATGTGCATCAAGTTTCTTCTGCTAATTTCAACTGTCATCTCCCAGAGCCGGTGTTCTGCCAAGCGATCGAGATGGTGGACGGCATCCGCGCGGGCTGCTCGCACCCCGCGCGGCGCGAGGCGGCGGGCGGCCGGCCGCTGGCGCCGCTGCTGCGCGCCGGCCCGCGCGCGCCCTACTTCCTCGCGTGCGCGCTGCACGCCGCGCAGCTCGCCAAGCACATGTGCTGCCCCACTTGCGGACTCTTCTGTACGCAGGTGTGTTGTGTAGTAAATGTCATAGTGAAAGTTAGAGTCACGAGTGTGTGTTAACATGCCGGCATTTAAAAACTATAAATGCTACAGTTGATTTTATTAAATTATAGGTTACTTAGGACCTTAAGTTAGTAATGTTGTGTGTGTGTGTGTAAGTTGTCATGTGTGACAATATGTTGATATTAATGTAAATTAAATAGTTTACATTTATTTTAAGCTATATCATAAGGCTTATTGCGACAAGGCATAAGAATGCTATTTTAAACAATTTTAAATTTCAAACGACTTTAATCTGTTATGTAGGAAACAAATCAAAGGAAAGTTACCATAAAGAAAATTAAATGGATGTTTCTTCGCTCAGGGCATATTCTACCAATGCTCGGTGGGTCACCTGTTTCACGCGGAGTGCGGCGTGCTGGGCACGGATTCGACGCAGCGGCCGGGCTGCCCGCACTGCGGCGTCGCCACGCTGCGCTGGCAGCCCGCCAACCGGGACACCGCGCGCGTGCAGCTCACCATGCACTGCTCCAACGAGCGCGTGCTGCTGCCCGCGCAGAGGGTGCAGTGGTAAGGCCGTCACTACACTATACACACACGCCAACCGGGACACCGCGCGCGTGCAGCTCACCATGCACTGCTCCAACGAGCGCGTGCTGCTGCCCGCGCAGAGGGTGCAGTGGTAAGGCCGTCACTACACTATACACACACGCCAACCGGGACACCGCGCGCGTGCAGCTCACCATGCACTGCTCCAACGAGCGCGTGCTGCTGCCCGCGCAGAGGGTGCAGTGGTAAGGCCGTCACTACACTATACACACACGCCAACCGGGACACCGCGCGCGTGCAGCTCACCATGCACTGCTCCAACGAGCGCGTGCTGCTGCCCGCGCAGAGGGTGCAGTGGTAAGGCCGTCACTACACTATACACACCCGCCAACCGGGACACCGCGCGCGTGCAGCTCACCATGCACTGCTCCAACGAGCGCGTGCTGCTGCCCGCGCAGAGGGTGCAGTGGTAAGGCCGTCACTACACTATACACACACGCCAACCGGGACACCGCGCGCGTGCAGCTCACCATGCACTGCTCCAACGAGCGCGTGCTGCTGCCCGCGCAGAGGGTGCAGTGGTAAGGCCGTCACTACACTATACACACCCGCCAACCGGGACACCGCGCGCGTGCAGCTCACCATGCACTGCTCCAACGAGCGCGTGCTGCTGCCCGCGCAGAGGGTGCAGTGGTAAGGCCGTCACTACACTATACACACCCGCCAACCGGGACACCGCGCGCGTGCAGCTCACCATGCACTGCTCCAACGAGCGCGTGCTGCTGCCCGCGCAGAGGGTGCAGTGGTAAGGCCGTCACTACACTATACACACCCGCCAACCGCGACACCGCGCGCGTGCAGCTCACCATGCACTGCTCCAACGAGCGCGTGCTGCTGCCCGCGCAGAGGGTGCAGTGGTAAGGCCGTCACTACACTATACACACCCGCCAACCGCGACACCGCGCGCGTGCAGCTCACTATGCACTGCTCCAACGCGTGTTTACTATATATAGTGGAGAGTAGTCGGATATTGGTCCTTCGAGTCCGAGCTAATATTATTTTATAAAGAATTGTGTATATAACCCTTGTGGCAAGAAAAACTCTTTAGTATTCCTTCTAATGGTACATAATTATACCAGAAATCCTCTTCCTTTTTTACAGCACCCCAGCCTTCCTCGGCTTTTCGACTATAGAGAAGTCAAAGCTTGATTCGGGGCCAGTGATCCCTGACGGCGTGTTGCCCTCTGTGCCGATAGATTTAAAGAAGATGTGCGAAGAAGCGAATGCCATCGCCGATGAGGAGGAAGACGGCGATGCCCTCGAACGGCTGTATGATGCCATCGTGGCCGGCGAGAGCGTGGAACAACTCATACCTAAAATTGGTGAGCAAAATAATATTGATTTATGGATTTCTCTTTTTAAAGATTTCTCTTATCATACACAGTTTTTTTTTCTTTTTTCTTAAAATAAAATATAAATTCAAGAGTCGTGAATGTTGTGTACAAAAATACAGCCAAAGCTCTTAAGCAAAGGGTAAAATTGAAATCTCAGGAAAATTTAAAGTATTGTACGGAATAGTCGCCTATTCAAACACATTAATCAAATCAATTTCATGGTGTTGCCTTTTAAAAATTCATAATTCCTATCAGGCGTACTGCGCGTCTGTTAACAGCATGAATGTTATAAAAAACAAACAGATGTACAACATTGACATGGCACAGTGCGCGGTTCCCGGCTGAACGCGGCGCTGGCGTCCCGCGGCGGCGACGCGTGCGCGCACGGCGCGGCGGCGCGCGGGCGGGCGGGCGCGCTGCTGCTGCTGCAGTACGCGGGCGCCGCGCTCGACGCGCCCGACGCGCTCGGCCGCACGCCGCTCATGCGCGCCATACTCGGTCAGTACACCACTAGTTTTGCTTAACTAAGCCATGTATATAAAACACCTTTTCTACACTCATAGCCCCACACTAGAATTTTCTCCTGTGTCATGGGTGCCATGGACACACACAAGACGAATACACAAACACCCAGAACAAGAATCTAAAGTCATCATTTAGATACCTGTCTGGCCGGGAATCGAACCCGGAACCCATTGCGCGTCAGGTATGTTAACCGCTCCGCCACGCGGGTCGGTTAACATAGCAGTAAAATAATTATTTAAAAAATAATTATATCTGAAGGTAGACCCGGTGTAGTTCGATCTGGGAAGTACCACCGCCACACCTATTTCTAGCGTGAAGCATTTCTTGCGTGAGGTGGAAGGGTGTGGTTGTCGGTACACTTTTATATGAGGCGACCATCATAGTCCTCGGGAGTAGCAACGCATCTATGATTGACTTCAGATAGAACCCATGTTCTGTATGAAGTTGATTACAGATGTCCATGGTTGGAAGTGACCACTTACCATCAGGTGGACTGAATGCTCGATTGCTACTTCAGTCAGATAAAAAAAAATACCTACTATCTATTGAAGCAATAGGGTTGTACTTGTATCTACATATTTTTTCGTAATTGTGTCATTAACATGGCACATTAATAGGTACTTATTTTAGCATTTATTGCCAGGTAATAATCAATCAATCGAATTGTAATATCTACGCAATTAACAAATAATATAAGTAGGTAATCTCACAGCTTCGCATTTTAATCCCAGCATGACGATAATTATTGATACTTAGTTTAAAATACGAAAAACAGTTTAATATTGGATACTTGTAAATGTTTGGAAATGCGTGTTATATCTAGTAATTCAAAACGCATTACACTATTTTTTAAAAGACCGCGGAAACAAATAGCAACGTGAACATTCATCTTGACGAAACAATCGCTACTAAAGCACTGCGAAAACCCCTTGGCGGCCTCGTCAATGCGTATGTTGGTGTGAGTTTCGAACGCTTGTAGGCAGTTCCCATACTGATCCCAATATTTCTAATGTGCCTAAAGGTAACTGTCGACTGTGTCGTGGCACGACGCATCAGAACGGTATCGGTCTCATACATTTAGTATGGTAATGTTCATACTAGTAATGTATAATGTGTTGTGATGCCTAGTGTTGTGTCTCATTAGAAACTATCCCGGTTAAGTGAGTTGAGAGTGGATGGCCGGGGGAACGGAGACCATGATACATCAGACAAATGTGCAAGCGCATTTAACTACTTTACCTATACACAACAAATACTAATCTTGAATTTTTCGTCACGCTGCTGCTCTGATATTGCTCTAGCGGGTTTTCACTCCTGTAACGTTAATAATGTTTAATTTGGTATAAATTGCGCTCTAAAGCCAACGGAATATAGCTCGCCGAGTCGGACTAGCAGCGTGATTAGTATCGGCGCCAGCATATGCCTCTACCTTTGCTTCTTATTTATTCTGCAACTGCAACTGGGGGATACGTCGCCAAGCGAGTGATCTGGCAGCGATGCCACCCACATAATGCACACCGAACATGATCTATATGTGTATTCATGTTAGAATTCAAAAAAGTTTTTTTTTTCTTATATTATTATAATTTGTCTACAGCTTTACTGAAACACGAGGAAACGTTGGAGAGCGCGGAAAAGAAAGACGACGAAGAAGATACGGACATTGATGGGGAGGAGAAAGTCGAAAAAGAGACTGAAGCAGATGGAAAAGAATCAGAGGGCGAAAAAGAGGTAGAAGATAGTGATAAAGAAGCAGATAGTAGTGTGATGGAAACTGACAAGAGTGGAGCGGAAGCTGAAGACGGCGACACCGAGAAGGATGATAAACCCAATGAAAAAGATCTCATGAGCGTCATTAGATACCTCGTGGATGCTGGTTGCGATCTTAATCTACCTGTGAGTATTCATTAACACTTATTATATATTTCATTACTAGTTGACCCGGCAAAGTTCGTTCCGCCTAAAAGTCAAAAATCTAAAATTATCGGTGTTCCTCCACTATATTATGCATGTATTATACACAAAAAATCACTTTATCTATTAAAAAAAACTGCATTAAAATCCGTAGCGTAGTTTCAAAGATCTAAGCATACATAGGGACAGACAGTGAGAAGCGACTCTGTTTTATACTATGTGATTATCCAATTATGAATAAATTTTATGCATATAACGTTAAAATGTCTTTGTGTTGTCGTCAACCCATTATTGGCCCACTGCTGGGCACGGGTCTTCTCTCAGTATGAGAGAGTTTAGGCCATAGTCCACCGCGCTGGCCAAGTGCGAATTGGTCTTTGTGTTATAAACCCGTAAAGCATTAAATAAATCAATCACAATTGTTTACCCGATATACAGTTTGTTTTTATGCAATGATTGTCAAGTTTAGGGGCAATAAACAATAATTTTAATTCTTTTATGATTGATATATCCAATTCTTACAACTTACTTAGTGACGTTTTATCAGCAACATGGCAAACTAGGTTCTTCCTGCAGCTTCGGTCATGTCTACCACGGTATGTGAGCCATTTTTTTTCGAAAATCGACCAAAGCGAGTGAGTGAAAGAAAAATCCGTTGCAGTCTCGCGGCTACCGCGCTGCGGCCGCGCTACTTGCGAACTTATGTGAAAGCGCTCTACTTCAACATAGTGTAGTAATATCCCAGGGGCCGGTAAATATTGAAGTGAAACTTCTTTATCGGGGTTGGAAAAAAATTTAGTGTAACATTTTTTCGTTACGCGCCATCTTTTTCTGTTACGCGCCATCTTTTTTTATTTTTCCTTACGCGCCATCTTTTTCTTATCCCTACCACGCGTGATATTAGATAGATTATTATAGATTAGATTATTATAGATTACATTATTAGATAAATTTTAATAAAAGCCTTTTATTAAACTTTATCAAATATAACTTTATTTAACCAATTTCTGTAAAGTTGCATATAGAAAATTATTTTTTGAAAAATAACGTCATAAAGAAGTTTCACTTCTTACGAGTGTACGCTAGTACACGCACACATTTTTTTAAAAATTTTGTAAGTTTTTTTTATAATGTGTATATCCCCAGGGTCCGGAGGGCATGACGGCGCTGCACGTGGCGGCGCAGCACGGCGGCGCGGCGGTGTGCGCGCTGCTGCTGGACGCCGGCGCGGCGGTGGACGCGCGCGACCAGGGCGGCTGGACGCCGCTCGTCTGGGCCAGCGAGAACTTCAACACTGATGTCGTTAGGTAAACATCGTCTGAGAACACGCTGGCTGGATGTTGCTGACTAGATCTGGGTCTGTGTACAGCGAGTCTCCTACATGCAGCGTTGCCAGATTTTTTACTAAGTCAGGATTTGGGAACTTTTTGGGTTCATAGTCAAAAGCGGGACAGAAGTCCTAGCGCTACAAAGGGCCCTGCGCTTCTCCTTGGTGTAGGAGGGCGGAAGGATTTGCCAACCCTTTTTTGGTCGAAAAACTGCAGATCGCCTTAATTTTTTATAGGTTTGACGTTTTTTATTTTGGTGGGCAAACTTAAGTTTCACTTATATTTGCAATTGGTGGCCTTTTTTTTTTGCAAAAGTCCGGTCCTTCCCGAGAAGGGGAACTGAGCCTGTCCCTCGCGGGACTCAAAATTGATGAAAAAATCGGGACGTCTGGCAACCTTGTCTAGATGCAACATACTAGGTGCGGAACTGGAGCTTCGGTTCGCTAGGTATCTAAAATGCGTAAATATAAATGGGTTTGTTTTAATACAACATAACATAAAAGACAAACCTGCTAAGTTTCTTGCCGGATCTTCTCAGTTGAGGTCGTGTTCCGATCCGGTGGTAGTGTAAAAAAGAAAATGTGTAACTGACAATTTGTAAGTGTCCTAGGCCCTAGTCCCCCGTAGGCCTATACGAAATAAAGACATTTCATTTGATATTTGTCGATTCAATATTTTATCTTTTAATAAAAATATATATTTTTGAAGTTATACGCGCGCGCACACCGCCACAAGAAACCAACATATTTTAGGTTTAATACATATTTGTTACTATCTTTTGTTCAAACTACTCGTATACGTGGCCGATGTAACAAGACAATGTTCGGCAGGCTGCTGCTGTCGCGCGGCGCGGACGCGTGCGCGGCGGACGGCGAGGGCGGCGCGGCGGCGCACTGGGCGGCGCTGGCGGGCGCGGCGGCGCCGCTGCGCGCGCTGCTGCTGGCCGCGCCGCACGCCGCCAGCCAGCCCGACGCGCGCGCCGACACGCCGCTGTACGTACACAACACGATGCGCAAACCCTCTAAGTTTAAGGTGGTAGAACCAGTGTAGTTCGACCGGGGAAGTACCACCGCCACACCTATTTTTAGCGTGAAGCATTTCTTGCGTTTCCATAGAAGGGTGTGGTTGCCGGCACACTTTTACATGAGGCGACCATCATAGTCCTCAGGAGTAGCAACGCATCTGTGATTGACTTCAGATGGAACCCATGTTCTGTATGAAGTTGATTACCGATGTCAATGGGCGGCAAGTGACCACTTACCATCAGGTGGACTGCATGCTCGTTTGCTACTTCAGTCAAATAAAAAAAAAAACCCTCTGTCGATATCACAGCTAAGGCCCGGACTCCACCAAAACACGAGACGAGCGGAGCAGAGATGTCATTAAACAACCAATAGAATTTCATTACTAACACATCTCGCCTCCACTCACTTTCAGTGGAATCCACTGAGCGGACATGTATAATATTTGTATGGGGCAATGGTAGCGGAGATTTGAACTGGAAATCTGTGAGCGGCATTCATTAAGCGTCGCCGCTAGTTCGATATCCGTCTGAGTCCCACTATAGCCAGCGCATATCTCCGTCCCAGCTAACATACATCGCTGCTCCAGTCAAGTCAATACGCATCACCATACATCATTAATTCAAACGTATGCCACTTCTTCACGCAACTACGCCCGCTTCGTATATATTTACACAGGCAAAATTCGTATAAATATATTGTAACGTCTTTTTTTTGCATCAAAGAGTAACAAACATCCGCCCATCTTTACGTACGTGTAATTTTATGATATTAATAATATTACATATTATATTAGTAAGATTAATGGGTGATAGTTACGTCGGAAGATTTTCCCCAGGCTCAAAGTCTGACGATTCAAGCACAAACGACAGATAACAACGGGATACATCGAAAGCATTCCAATGCAAAATTTGGGTACTTGGGAATATATAAAATAAAATCCGCTAACAAACTGAAACGATTCTTATGATGACGACCACAGAATAGGATATAAACCTCTTTATTATTATATTAATTTAATAAGATCAATTGAAAACCCTTTATTTTTTATGTATATACCGTATAGCAATACAACATTTGCTATTTATATTTTAATATTTTTTTTTTACTAGGCATATCGCTGCGAGAGAGGGTCATTACTCCTGCGTAGTTCTACTGCTAGCACGGGAAGCACGAGTAAGTATGGTTATCGTAAAATGTTACTTACACGAAATAATGCTAAAGTTATCTAATCTTACGTATAATAAAATAAAGGTTACCGTTTTATACTACGCCTTCTGCCAATCTTCTTAACTGATTGTTTCAAATGGCATTAAATCAAACCTCATAAATTATTATTTCTGTATATAAACATTATATAGTTATTGTGTGTATATGGGACATGTTTTCCGAAATAAATGATTATTATTATTATTATAAATCATATCATTATGAGGAAGCAGAAAAGACTTAACTATCATAATTTAAATTTATTATCTCTAACAAAAGTTAATACTTTTAAATGTTTGTAATATATTTACAAACTCTGTCCAAAACCTCGGGGCTTAATGAGTTGCTAATAAAATACTATGTCGTATGATACCTAGACGGATTTGGAGAACTTGGCCGGTGAGCTGCCGGTGGAGGTGTCGACGGGGCAGTGCCAGGCCGCCATCAGCCTCAACATGCAGATGAAGATGGCCGTCAAGGAAAACTTCGCGCGCCGCCGCCTGCTCCACGTGTAACTTTGCTTATTAACTCTTTTCTTTTTACTCTCACATACTTTACGCTCTCACTTTCTGTAACATCTGCCCCTCGTACTTTAATCCAAATTATATTACCTTTCTATAATTTATCGGTTCTTAATTTTTTTATCATTAAATATAGAATCTTCTATATATTAATATGTGAAGCAAAAACTTGTGGTGCATTTTTAAGTAACTTGCCGCGGACGGAGGAATATGAAGTTTTGCACGGCTATATTTGACGTAGAGAAGGAGTGCAGAATGTTCACCGCTTGCTGAAAAACAACTTCACAATACATAATATTACCCAAATGTTCATATTTTAAAAGTAATATTTATATTATTATGTAAAAGATATTTCAAAATCAACCAATATTCTTTCAAGATTTCACCCCATAAATGGATACATTTATTAGTGATATGTATTCCAGCGATCTGTCCCGCGGCCGCGAGCCGTTCGCGGTGGAGTGCGTGAACGAGGAGGACGACGAGCCGCTGCCGCCCTTCACGTACGTGTCGCAGCACGTCATGCCGGAGAACATCAGCGTCGACTACACGCTGCAGTCCTTGCAGGTAATGTAGGATTTATTACAATTGCAACTAGCTGATCCGGCGAACTTCGTTCCGCTTAAAAGTCACAAATCTAAAATTATTTGTGTTTCTCCACTATATTATACATAAATACAATCTTCATGAATCACTCTATCTATTAAAAATATTGTATCAAAATCCGTAACGTAGTTTCAAAGATGTAAGCATACATAGGGACAGACTTAACAAAAAGTAACAAAAATTGTAGAAATTTAAAGAATATTGTGCTGCATGTAAATAAAAAGCATTAATGGTTTAATGCAACTTGTATCATATCTAGAGAAAAGAAGGAATAAGCTTGACAAAATCTTGAATAAAATGTGGCTTTTATTGTTTCAAGTATACAAGAATAGAAAGTTAAAGAGCGATTCAGACGTTTATGCGGTTTGTGTAGGGATGCTCGTGTTCGGAGGGCGCGTGCGCGGGCGCGTGCTGCGGGTGCGGCGCGCTCGGCGTGCGGCGCTGGTACCGCGCCGGCCGCCTGCCCAAGGACTTCCCCTTCCACGACCCGCCCATGCTGTTCGAGTGCAACCAGACCTGCGCCTGCGATCTGGTGACTACGCACAACACCACACACACAAATATATGTCAAAAACAATAGCGACGTTTGTCAAGTTTACAATTCTTAACTATATACTATATATATATACTGCATTGAAAGTCAATTCGTTATAAATTATTTATCCTCGAAAGATTCTCTTCAAGAAAAGAGTTCAAATATTTGATGCTTGTATAGTAAATAAGCTCCAAACTATTTAATACATCATCGTGCTGTAACAAAGTACAATTTTATTTTATTTTTAATTTTAGGAGTATAAATTACTTAAATACACTTTCAGTTAAATAGCCTGTTTAAAAGAAACGCATAAAATGTTTATAATATTTAATATAACTTCTGTTTAAGTGAAAATACTATTTCGAAATGTATACTTTAATATAATAAATGTATAACTTGTAACATTTAACCACTCTTCCATTCAGAAACGTTGCACGAACCACGTGGTGAGCGACATCGAGTCGCGCGGGTCGCTGGGCGTGCGCGTGTGCGTGTTCCGCACGGCGCGGCGCGGCTGGGGGCTGCGCGCGGCGGAGCGCGTGCCGCGCGGCGCGCCCGTCGCGCTCTACTGCGGGGAGCTGCTGCCGCGCGCCGCCGCTGATGCCAGGGAGAATGATCATTATATGTTCGCCCTTGATGTTAAGCCCGATTTGTTGGATGTGAGTATATGTTGGGACAGGCTTGTCAACGAACATAGTGACTAACAGTGGTCCTAGTAAAAGTGGGAATAGGTCTGATTGGTATAAGTCCGACGAGGCACAGTGCGTCGCTCTCCTCGCGCTCTATTGCGGGGAGTTGCCTCCGCGCGCCGCCGCGGACGCCAGGGAGAACGATCACTACATGTTCGCGCTGGATATTTAGCCAGATTTGCTTGATGTAAGTATATGCTTTGACAACTTGTCGACGAATATAGGGACTATCTGCAGCTCTAGTAAATCTGGTATAAGTGTGGTTAGTATTAGTCTAGCGCTTGATGTTTATACCTGATTTGTTTGATGTGAGTGTGCGTGTTAGCAGACTTGTCAGCGGATATAGTGGCTGAAATCGACCAACAATTTATTTAGCAATTTCTGTTCAGTTTGTGTAAAGTAAGATTCTGTCATTTTAAGTATTGAAAACTAAAAACATTAAGTTCTCGTTATCACGCTTACATCGCTCGTTCCAGCAATGCGCGGAGAAGACGCAGCTGTGCGTGGACGCGTCGCGGCTGGGCAGCTGCGCGCGCTTCGTGAACCACTCGTGCGCGCCGAACCTGGCGCCGGTGCGCGTGTTCACCGCCACGCGCGACCTGCGCCGCCCCGTCGTCGCGCTGTTCGCCGTGCGCGACGTGCGCGCCGGCGAGGAGCTCACGTGAGTGCAAACGCATTGTTAGGGGGATACAACGAATCTAACGAATAATCGCACAAGCGAGGAGCTCACGTGAGTGCAGTTACCGCACATCGTTAGTGGGATACAACGTATTGCAGCTTTGAACGAATAATCGAAAAATTCAGATTCGTCAATTTTAAGTTAAAGGATACTCTTAGAATACTCTTTATTGTACGGTAAACATATAAAAACATAATCATAACTTACACACGTAAAGATTCAATAATATCCGAATAATAATATCCGAATAATAATATCCGAATAGGCCTACAATTGAAAACGCCATGTAAGCGACGCAGTGTTATAGGCGCTACAAAGAGGACTCTGGAATAGGCAAACGAACGCAATCGGAGTCCTGTGAGCGCGTTGCCCCGACGGGCTCCTTCCAAATGGGCGGTTGGGTGTACCGCTCCGTCTAGTCTTTACGACGATATGCGACCATACATACCGCCCTCCCCATTCTAGCCGCCTGCAACCTCGGGAGCCCCTTTTAGTCGCCTCTTATGACAGGCAGGGGGTACCGTACCCCGATTCTAATCCCGGCGGTTTTAAGTTGTCTAGTAGTGTTAAAATTCCATGTGAACTAAAGTATGATAATTTTTCAGGTTCGATTATGGTGATAAATTCTGGGCTGTGAAATCTAAATGGATGAAGTGCGAATGTGAAGCGCCCGACTGCAGATATCCCACCAAGTCTAATAAGGAAGAGGAATAAATTCGTTTTATTCGTCATATGGAACTGACATGATTTTGTAAATAAATCTTAATATATATAAATTACGTGTCACTTTATTTGTCCGCAATGGACTCTTAAACCTCTGAACCGATTATAATCAAATTTACACAACGTGTGCATTTTGATCTAACTTGAAAGATAGGATAGTTTATATCTTAATTTATAGTTTTAATTGCAAATATATTTTTTAGTTTCAGCTGTTAGCTTTATACAATTTAAAATTTGTTTATGTAACATTTCTTTAACCACAGCAACGCGTGGCCGGGTCTTCTAGTGTATTATATTATAGTAATTAAAATTATACATAAAATTATTTAATGTTGTTTGGATATATTAAAAAATCTAATGTCCTAAGTGTGTCGTGGGCACACACCACTAGCAACCCGTTTCCCTATAGAGGTGCCACGAATAGTGACATCACGTACTACAAAATATTCCCGTACGCTCTTAGCCGTAGATTAGTTAAACTACATACAGTCAGCAGCATATAGTTAGTGGCGTTCAAAGTGTCCATATTGTTAGATACAATCAAAGTGTTCAATAATATCGGCACAACCTACGTGTTCTAATTGTTGACAACACATTAAACTATCAAATGTCAGGACGTTCATAAACTCATAATGTTAATACCACCCAAATTGTCACAAATATTCCGGCGTCAGTGGTAACCTAGCAACGAGACTGTTTGTAAATATACGTACATTTTAAAATATTAAACTTTATGTTGCGAATATATTGTAAGGATCACTTACTGTGCGAGCAATTATAATATTGACATATGTTTATCTCATTTAAGGTTTTAAAATTTAATGAAGATACTTTTCATCAGTTTAAAAATGAGAAAACCGTAGAGGTAACAGAAAAACTATTATATTTTAGCTAAAATATATTGTTTGTAAAAAATATACATCGGTCTTTATTTTTTTTTAATATACATCCTTTGAAACCCTTTGAACATCCTTGCTAGTTACGATCGAATAACTTTAAGCTCGTATGTGAAAACGAATTTCTGAGGAACTTCTTTTTTGCACGTCAAATAATTGTGAACAATGTTGTTGTGGTGAATCAGCATCAGATAGTGTCACTGGCAAACGTTTATTTCCGGAGAGAACTGGAAGAAGAATCAATCGACTGAACTTGTTCTTTTTCAAGTGTGTTATGAACGGACTTAGGCCTTCTTTTTCTTGACGAGGGTAGGTTTGTAGAACTTGACGTGGTAAGTATTTCAGGTGCAATATATGGGTATGTTTCCATATACTGAACATTAACAACACTTGACGCAATTGAGCCCGGATGAGATACTCTGTCGATGGAATTATTAGAATGCAATATAATGGTGTATCCCATTGTGCCCCGTGACATTTCGCATCTTGCCTCAATTACTATGTTAAAAGAAAATATAAAATAACGGTAAGACTAAAGCAGTGTTAAAATTGCCCATCAACTTCAAGAAAAACGTAAAACAAAGGAGAAAATAATCATCAATTCAATACTATTTCTTACTTGATTTTGTAGTTATTAAGGATAAAAAAATATTATATCAATTATGCACTTAAACTAAATTTGATTGTAAATCAACTGTCATGGTCTATTGAGTATTGTTTGAAAGCAGCTTCTGATGGGCTGCAGCATCATCTCGCAAAAGCGTTTAGTTTCTGGTATGTGGGCATGACCCGTCTTACTCGTCTGTCCTCTCGTCTTGTCTTATCATGCCTCTTGTTCCCCTAGACCGATTCTATGACAATGACAGTCAATGACGTCATTGCAAGATATGAAAAGGATAGTTGTTAATATAAAAAAGAGAGAAGAGAAGAGTCATTGTTACCATGTCTTATACGGTAAGTGATCAGGAACCTTATATCCGCAACATAAGGTATAATATTATAAAATGTATCTATATTTACGAAAAGTCTCGTTGCTAGGTTACCGCTGGTGTCGTAACAGATGCTTTAATTGTGACAATTTGACTGGTTCATTATGAATTTAAGAATGTTCTGTCATTTGGAAGTTTATGATGTTGTGAACAATTAGAACACGTAGATTGTGCCGATATTATTGAGCACTTTGGTTGTATCTAACAATGTGGATAGTTTGAATGCCTCTAACTATTTGCTGCTGACTGTACAAAAAGTTCGCAGGTGCGACTTGTCTCATTTCAGTGTGTGGTAGTGATGTAACGAATGCTATGATTTCTGCTTTCACGGATGGGAATACTATACGGAAATTCGTGAATATTTATTATATCGGATATTCAGTTTCTTTTAATTTGATGTGAACGTGGGCGCGCTAGGTTTATTTTATCAGGGAGGAGCATCTTAAATTATTTTTGGTCCTCTTGTGAACTGAAGGGTCAGGTGTCCTCCGATCATCTGGATGAATAATACTATGCTGAGGACTTTATCTATTTCACGAGGACATTTTTATCAGATAGTTACTACCCGTATTGCTTAACAATGAAATGGAGGAGATAATATAAAAGCACAAATAATTAAACGTAATGTCTGACAATGCTGCATTTTTTTCTTAAACACAAACAAGGAATCTGCAAAGATATCAATATAAATTTATATAAGGCTTTTTTTCGGAAGAGCAAGGGAAATGGTAAATGACTGTATTAAACTAACTTGTCTGTTACTTTATTAATATTGTCGTAATCGTTCGCTTTTTAAAAACAAAAAATGTCACAGTGTGACAATAGCCCATAGACGAAGTGAGTGTCAGTTTGACAGTTACTACAATCAAATCAACTTGTCAATTTTCAAAAGAGTCTAACGGATTCGTTTTTGTAGGTAATATTTTAAGTGTGTTCATACTAATATTTTGTAATTAAAAGTGTTAAAACTTCATTTCCTTTAATGGGAAACGTGTGATTTGAAAAACTTTTGTGACAAATGAATAATTAGTGTTAAAAATATGAGTGGTAATACGGAATCTACGTCGAATAGCATTAAATTCGCGCCGATGCCGATGTCGGCATTGCTAGCGAATCTAATGCCTTTACAGCAAAAAACGGATACACCGGATATCAGTTTCTCGACCGACGACAGTGACGATTCATTCAGTGAAACCGTCGCCAAGAAAGACCCTCCCAGCGTTAAAGTAAACAAAGTTTCCACTCCCATACACAAGATCCCTCAAGAGCTAAAATTTGCTTCAGAAAAGAAGAATCAAAATGATCATAACAAAGAGAATTGTGAAGACAATCGGGTCGCTAATCAGATGCTCAGTAAAGACATATTGCATACACATAAACAAGATAGTGCTCATAAAAATCTGAAAACCGTTCTCCCGACGTCGGAAGTAAAAAATCGTAATGTATTGACGCTTCACAATGGGAATGCGAGAAATCAAAACACAAAACCTCCTTCTGCTCACAAAAAAACGCCTGAAATGAGTAAAATTCCCAGTAGCATACAAAAGACTAAAACTGCGACACCAAAGATTAAAAGCGGTATTAGAAAGTTTACCCCGGGCTCGGCGCGGCTCAGCCACAAGAAGACGCCTCAACCGACTGTTATACAGAACAGGGATAAAGTGAGGTGTGAGTTATTCAGGCATAATCAGAATGAGGGACCTCCACAGAGTGAGCCTGCACCCGTGGAGCCCCCAGCAGCGCCCGCAGCGATGGCGGCGCCTGTGCCCAACACACCCATGAACAGAAAGCCCATCCCAGCGTCCTATGCTGCTACACCATCATACCCACAGGGATTGATTGGCAACAATCCAAACAATAAAATACTTTTTAAAACCACGAGTATTAAGGATAAAAAGTACATGTTCATTAAAAAGCTGGGCACAGGTGGCTCCAGTGAAGTGTATAAGGTAATTTAATTACTATATAAACATAGTGTTATTAAAAGTTAGTGAAAAAAGTAGTTAATATAACTCCTTAATTTTATCCAAACATTTACACTAGAAATGTAATAACTGATGGTACTACTGCTCCATTTATCCAATAGTGTAATCAATCTTCTGTAGTGTTGTTGGCGTAGTGACTATTGCTTCTGACTCCTTGTAGTCTGGAAATTTTTGAAGAGTGCACCACACAATTCGATGCCATCGAGTCGATGATAGTATAAAATCAATAAAACGCGCGTTTGGTACCTATGTATTTTTCTCACAACTAAATCAAATCATTTGCATGCCTCTCTTTCATATAACTCTACTGTCGCATGTCATATGTGAACCTTTTATCTGTCCTTAAATATGTATGTGACACCATGTTAAGGTACTGGAAGTGGGCACCTCATCTGAGTATGCAGTGAAGTGCGTGTACCTGGCAGCCGACCAGGAGATGGCACAGGGCTACATCAATGAGGTGCGATTGCTGAGAGAGCTGCAGAATTCTGATCGTGTCATTAGGCTTTATGACTAGTAAGTGATCACATTCAATATTCACAAAATTTGAAATTTACAAAGATATGATTTACAAAGAATTTTTTTTAGTAGTTTATAGATGACATTATTTAGGTATGGTTTTCCCTAAGATATATTACTTATTATGTTTGAATTACATGTGACATACATGTTACAATAATATCCTGTTTCAATGCCTAGACTTTAACCTAATTATCAATATCATAATGATATTCTCACTTGAAAGCAACAATATCATTATGCTTTTGAAAAATTTCCTGCGTCTATTGTAAATGTTAATTTTTTTTTAATATAGTATTAGCATCATTACACTAATCTCCTCTTACAAAACAGTGAATATGACCGTGTAAATCGGTTTCTTCGGATGGTGCTGGAGGTTGGCGAAACAGATCTATCGTCATTCCTGAAGGCGCGCGGCGCGGGACTACCGCCCGCCCTCGTGCTGCACTACTGGGAGGAGATGCTGCATGCTGTGCATTACATACATGAACATGGTGAGAGAGCCAATTGTTTCTTAGATATCTCAAATGACGCAAGTCCGAATAAATAAAACATATATTCAGAAACAGAAAACACACTTTTATTTTAAAATACCTACTATTGTTTGTCATAAGTAAGTAATAAAAACACATGGTACTATTTCAATGAAATATAAGCTCTTCCATTACATTTCAATTCAATTAAAATAAATTTGTTTTTTGTCACTTATAATTTTATTGAATTTCTTCTAATAATTTAATATTTTAGGGGTGATTCACGCGGATCTTAAACCGGCGAATTTCCTGCTGGTGTGCGGGCGGCTGAAGCTGATTGATTTCGGCATCGCGTCAGCCATCAGCGGCGACGCGACGAGCGTGGTGCGCTCGCAGGCGGCCGGCACCTACTCCTACATCAGCCCCGAGGCGCTCATGGGCGGCGCGGGCGGCGGCGGGGCGCTCACCGACAGCGGAACTGCTCCCATTAAGGTTACTATTTCTTACTGACCACCCAAAATTATATATGTTGTTTCTTATAGAGTATCCACTGTTCAGCGTATATAAAGATGTAGATAATTCATAAATTGTAACTGCAAGCATCTGGTCTTTGTTAACTTCAGTACTTAATTGTTAAATTTATTTTAACTGGAAATTTATTACAAATAAAGGAGTGTGACATTTTTCGTTTTACTTAAAAGCACTCAAATATAATGTTATAAAATGCTTGATGATATAAATTGTATTTGTTTAGATATCGTTTCGGTCGGACGTGTGGTCTCTGGGTTGTATCCTGTACAGCATGGTGTACGGCCGCACGCCGTTCGGTCACATCCCCAATCTCGCCAAGCTTGCTGCCATACTCGACCCCAACCACAAAATAGACTATCCACCAGTAGACCGTGAGTATTGTAAACTAATGTTATAATATTGTTGCTTTCGCTAAGTTTAAATGATAACAAGTATAAACGATTCATACAAATATAAATATTACCAGACAAATAGACCTCGTGTTTTTACAGAGAGACTAATGCTAATATGACTCGACATTACGTGTGCGCTATTGCGTGTCACCGAACTCACATAATTTGAGTACGTTGATAGCGATGGCAATAGCGTCGCATCTCGTCACAGGGCACTTCAAATTATCCATACATCGCAACGATTAATATGTATCACTTTAATCGTTACTAAAACTCGTCAGATCTGCCCGCGTCACTGATCGCGACGCTGAAGTGGTGCCTGACGTACAACGCGCGCGCGCGGCCGTCGGTGCGCGAGCTGCTCGGCGTGCGCCACCTGCAGGCGCCGCGCGCGCCGCTGCCCGCGCCGCTGCTCGACCGCCTGCGCGCGCACACCACGCCCGAGGAGTTCCGCCTGCTGCAGCGGGCGCGCGTCTGACCACACTTATACACTATGAACTGAGAGGCAAGTGGCTAACGAGTTGCTAGGCCATTTTACTTGCAGATGTGGACAGTGAATAACAAGTGAATAATGGAAAATGCAATAATTGAATGTTCGATGTTTTCAAGCGTTAGCTAACACGAGTGTCAAATGTTCAACATTTTGTAATTGTAAATATTTAAATGTTTAAACATACTACATTAGTAAACTGAGCTATAAAATAAAAATTAATGAATTTATGTAAAACAAATATTATTTATACTAATAAACTGCTTTGTACTGTATATTACATCTGTAAGTTTCTTTCTAAGTCAAGATTGAAATGAGAGTTGAATTTATGTCCAAAATAGCAACACCCTATGACTGAACTCAAATATGACCTTAGTTCCAGTCTAGACTGCAGTAAATTCATAATAGACTGCATAATTTTTGACCATTTTTCTTTAAATAGAATATGTAGATCATAAATATCAATAAAAATAATGTATTTAAAAGCACAATTGCTTTATTGTAAAATACCTGCTTAGATGATATTGTAAAAAGTTCAATATTTATTAAAGATTATAAAATTCAATGTGTACATTTTATAATAAATACCCAAATTTGGAATAAATGTTTATTAGAACGATTATGTGAATACAAAAAATAAATAGAATCTTAGCAATGCAAATAACTTGAATAATAAAATATCAATCAAATAGTACGCAAGTATCTTAGCTTACAATAATATCAACTATAAGCAAAACTATTAAATATCAAGAAATGCAATTTTAAACACGAATAATGAAGGTAAAAGTTAATAAGCTGTGTATCCTTCGGGAGCTTCGTATTCCTCTGCTAGCTCAGAGAAAAGGAATCATACCCACACTGCACTGTACTTGTTTACACACCTGTAAACACTACTCAAGTAGACATACAGTTGGAATACGTGGCGGTCCAGATCGCGCGACGCTTCCAAATCGAAGGGTCGGGCGTTCTCTTCCGAACCAACCGGCACATCGATCAAGCTAACTAATCAACTACAGCTTTGAGAAATGCGTAAGTGTGCTATATTAACAAACATTCAGTCTGAAGTTTTGGAATAGGACAGAGTCGGCAGACATCTAGTGTAAGCTAAGAAGTAAGCTAGTCGCTGCACGCGGCATCGGTCCGCGCAGTACGTTCGCGAGGATAGGCTTCAAGAGGTGATCTATCACGAAATCAAAGAACGAGGTGTTGTTTTTCAGTTTAATGCGAGTATAAAGTTAGGCAGTACTGCGCGGGCGAGCGGTGCGGTTAGTTCTGGAAGAGCGTGCGCGTGAAGTCGATGTAGTCGAGCGCGTTGGGGATGGGCCGCTCCGTCTTCTGCTCCACGTACGGCTTCATGCGCGCCACGCAGTAGTCCGCCATCTCCTTCGTGAGGTTCTGAAATTAACGAGACCATTAGTGAATATGAATAGAAGTACGACTTTTTTATAATTGTCTTTTGTGTGCAAAGCAGACAAACTGCATCCAACGTAACATTATAGTACATACATAATTACAAAGTATAGATATGATATATGGATATGATATGAATCAACGCAGCGCCACATCGTCTATCACAAGTGACGTACTTCCAAGTCAAAGTCAACAAATTCACTTTTGAGCAGAATAGAGAACCACGAATTTGCAGTGTTGATGGCCTAGTCCGATCTTATGTACGGGAAAAAAGGTTGAACCAGCACCGAGTTTGGTTTCATTAAGCCTTACTACAAAACTTGTCTTAGTTCAAGATGTTTATCGAACAGTACAACTGTCATGTGATTGCCCGTTAGTGACAATGAACATAAACTGCAATGAGTGCGTTTCATTAGACGTTCACAAAGTCCACGCTCACGACCGCAATTTATCCGGTTCCACTAGCTTGTGAGCGTTACTGACAAATCTCTAGTGGAACGATCACGATTCGCCGCGACCACAACGACCACGGACGTCTTGTGGAACAACGCTTTGGGCGTTTGGGTCTTTGTGAGCGTCTTCTGCAACGCGCCCAATAAAGTGTAATAATACGCACAGCATAGAGCTCATCCTTGGTGACGTAAGCGCGGTCCTGGTGCGCGGTGATGGCGCGGAAGGCGTTCTCGATCTCCTCCGACGAGTGCACGTTCTCCGTCTCCTTGCTGATCATGAACGCCATGTACTCCTGCAGCGACACCTGCCCGTCGCGGTTCGGGTCCACCACATCTGTTCAACATATGCTTAGTTATAAATATGTTTTCATGTTATAATAATGGGAACTGGGATACAGTCTACATATAGATTTATGACCAATACCTTCCAAAGACATATTTAAAATTGTTGTCTTCAAATGAGACGATGAATCATATAGATTTGTGTTTACAAAAAAGCACTAAAGCCAAGTACAACTTGGAGGATTTCGCCTGCTAAATCTAGTGATTATTCGTGTCTGTTCTATACTATTTCTAGTATAAGAAAGGTATGTACGTACGTAAACAGTGGTATATATCTTAAGCTACACTGAAATTCGTTTTAGTACAATAGCATCGTATACTGACTGAGTATGGCCTCGAACTCTGGGTCGGGCTGGCCCTCCTCCACCATGGGCAGGTCGTAGCCGAGCGCGCGCAGGCACGACTTGAACTCGTGGTGGTTGAGCCGCCCCGAGCGGTCCTTGTCGAAGTGCTTGAACATCATCGAGAACTCCTTCAGGGCGTCCTCGCTCACGCCTGTAACAAGACATCAATTACACACAAATCAATTATTGTATTCATTAATGTGTTACTGATCCAAGTAATATACTTTAAAAAAATATTCATACAATAGCAATATGAAATACTTATTATAACCAGTAAAAACTGGAAAAAATATAGCATAGAAGTATATCTATGTACATTTGTACATATAGCTTGGGGAAAGTGTTCGATGACTATGACGCGAATTCCATGATTTTTCATTTAGTTCATCCAAAAAGTGCTCAAAGTGCCTAAAGTGGTTTTTACTTCAAAAAAAGAGCTGAAAGAAACTGCAATTTATCAATGTTTGCATTGAATACTGACCAGAGTGGTTCCTGGCCTGTATCTGCTGCTCGAGGTTGTGCTGCATGCGCATGGACAGCTGGTCCAGCTGGTCCCACTGCTGCGCCAGCCCCACCGTGCTGTGCTCCGTGTATCTGTTGTCCAGGATCAGGTGCTCCTCCAATGCCGCTCCTATTCCACAATAGCGTTTATTTATATGAAATGAAATGTCTTTATTTTTGTATCGACCTATGAGGGCACTTACAAAGTCAGTTAAACATTTTTTCTTACACTACTATTGGGTCGAAATAAAGTTACAATGACTGTAACCAAACTAGAAACTCTGCGCTGTAACAAATTATGTGCGGCGCGAAATGCACGGCTCGGTACCTTGCTTCTCTTTTACAATTTTACAAGGAACTTTTATTATAAACTCGCTAATTTAACTGACATTAACGATTGAAGATGAATTGTAAAGTCCTTAGGTATTTCCAGAGCGTTATGACATAAGCTCCATGAAAGGTGCCAAAGAGTTCGCCTTCAAAGGCGATAGGCATCGTTGATTTTTCAAGTGTTGTAAATGTCCATAGAAAACATTTTATATACACACAAAGCCCCACACTAGGATTTTGTTCTAGGTGGTGGTTGTCGTGGGTGCTATGGACACACACAAAGACGAATCCATGTACACGTAGAACAAGGAGCGAAATGGTATTATAACCGCTCCGGTAGGTGGGCCGTCAAATATGGTGAAAGAAAATATAATAATTATACCTAGTTCCTCAAGACGGCGCAGATCCGCGCGGCGCGCGCGCACCTCGCCCGCGCGCGTGCGCAGCGCCGCCAGCTGCTGCTCCAGCGAGCCCGTGCCCTCCATCATCGACGTGCTGCGACACACCAACGTCACGTTTTATTATTTGCACCATTACGCACCATCATACACCGATTATAAGACCAAAGGTATATGTACACCGTTAAGATCACAAAAAGGCGGCATTTCCATGCTACGACAGTTTTAACATCCACTGGGTTTGTTTCGATAAATTTTCAATAAGACGATCCGTTCATCATTTTTTTGCCTCGTATTTTTTTTAATCCTATTAACATTAATCTATGAAATATACAACACTTACAAACACATTAATGAAGAAAATGTAAAGAATTATATTAATAAGGGTCAAAATTACGTATCATTTTACTAAACAACTAAAATTGGAATAAGCGAAAGTGAAATTAGTATATTAAGATTAAACAACAATTTCAAAACACTCAGATTAAAAGTTAGATAGATTCAATATTTACAGAATGTTCGATAATGAGTAATGACACCACTGAAATACACGTGAAGCCAAACAGTTTGCGGCGACAACGACGTACGTAGTGCGTTCATTATCAGGACTTGGCAACTTGGACATTTAAAATAATGATAACTAATATCCAGTGTCCCTGTGCTGGTTGAAACTTGTATTACTGGGTGGGTACCTCTATGTATTACACCGCCTACATATTATATGGAGGTGTCTTGGTTATATTTTTGCAATGTATTTGTATGTAGGTAATATTTACATTTTTTGGAAATTGAATGTTAGATTTACTATAGTCAGGCCAACTCTATCTAGTTTGGCAAAAAAATTGTAAGTAGAAGTAAGTTTTAAAAAACTTTTACTGTTCCATTATTGCCAAGCCTGTGAGGCGATTGTTTGTTTAGTAGGAGAACGACACGCGTCAATCGAATACTTTACCCGTCCCAGCCTAGCAGCCGGTACCTGCGTATCAATGTCACATACTTTCATCAACTTGATATGTATTCATAAACAATGGGAAAAAAATCAATACTTATATATAAACATTACTAAATTTCAACCAATAACAATAATCATTATTTACATTTCAAGAAGACATTACTTAAAGACAATTTGTCCATATAATATTTTTTAAAAGTTTGCAATATGGTTTAAAAAAAATAAGAGCTGAAATACTGTAATGGCATTTGGTCGAATCCTATCTCCTCTAATATTCCAAAAGTTTGCTGATCAACAGAAACATTATTATTTAAATCAATGGTTGAGGGCATCATCTTCCTAAATATAAACAAAATCTACTACCAAGCCGTATTTCGCTGATGTCCTGAATGGCTTAGCATTTTTATACAGAGACAACTATAGTCGGTGAGAACTACGACGCGTCACTTAATGACTAAGGGTGCATTCCATTAGACGTTCACAAAGCGCACGCTCACGACCACTGTTTTTCCCGTTCCATTAGCTTGTGAGCATTACTGAAGCATTCTCTACTAGAACGATCACTTCGACTCACCTTACTAGATAGGTCGTCGTGAGCGTCGCGTGGGCGTAAGTCATGACGTCCTGAGTAACGTTTTCGCCCCGACCACAACAACCGCGGTTGTCTAGTGGAACGAAGTTTTGGCGTTTTGGGCTTTGTGAGCGTCACCTGGAAATCGCCCTAAGTAGGGTCATAGGCTAGAGTGGCGCACTTACCGCGTCTCGGTGAGCCACTGGTGGAACGCGTTGGCGTGCTTAGCGAACTCTTTACGCAACTTGTCGTTCTCCTCCTGCCGCTGTGCCTCCTTCGTCAGCTCCACGTCGCGCTCGGCTATTTAAAGAAAATCCGCTTTATTGTTATGAAGCATAAGCTTTAATTAAGCTGGAATCCTCGAGTTTTTGTGATAGGTCTATGTGACCTCTGTTCTAATTGGAGATGTTCTTACAATAGCACAGTTGAGAATTCTTGGAATATCTTAGTTTTTAGTGATAAGGCTACTTATTCTAAAGAAAAAAATATCAGCGGCCTGCACTGTAATGATGTTACAATGATCACTGCGATGTGATGCTACAATACAACTTTCTGTTATCATACAAATAACTTCAGGCAGTTTGAAAATGTAATACCAACAAAAAATTAGAGCATAAATTAATATATGTTTGTAATCTGACCGATAATCTTGCGCAGGTTGCGCCAAGTCTCCTCGAGCGCCTCCATGGTGAACCAGGTGTAGGGGTTGGCGCCCACGTTGAACGACTTGATCTGCTCGTCCAGCGCCGCCAGCGCCTCGAAGTCGCTCTGCGCCGACGACAGCGATGCCTGCGGAACACAAGTCGTAATGAATACTAGGAACACATGTTACGCGCCGTAAAATATATCATGTGTATTCAGTACATGCAATATAATATTTCTAAAAAAGGAATTATGAAAATGGCAATCAACCATTTCCATAGTACACATGTTTATCATCTATCGTTGCGTATTGAGCAGATATATGTGTATGTACGACACGGGAAACATGACATATTTAATGTGTAATAAACTTCAACGTACTTGGAATTGCGCATGCGCATCACGCAGCGCCCTAATTTCCTCGATGGAGTTGCAGCGAACGGGGTCAGTGAGATCCTCCTCGGCGTTCTCGAACCACGAGTTGAATGCAGATGCCTACAACAGAAAGGAATATATTATCTAAAATAATAATATATATTTCTTTTAAACTTAACATCAATTTTTTTGAAGCTTAGAACTATATAACAACATGTAATTTGTTTGAATGAAAATAGAATTTTAAACGATTGTGTTTGTTTACAACGAAACTCGTAACATGTATTAATTTTAAATCACGTATTTCATTTATGTATTCATTTTATGTATACAAGAAGTCACTTTGTATTCATCATTGAATATCATTTTATTTTATCTTTTTTTTTATCTGACTGAAGTAGCAAACAAGCACGCAGTCCACATGATGGTAAGTGGTCACTGCCGCTCATGGAAATCTGTAAGAAACTACATACAGAACATGAGTTCCATCTGAAGTCAATCACAGATGCGTTGCTACTCCCGAGGACTATGATGGTCGGCAACCACACCCTTCTATCGAAACGCAAGAAATGCTTCACGCTCGAAATAAGTGTCGCGGTGGTACTTCCCCGGTCAAACTACACTGGTTTTATGATACAGTGCTTTCAGTGATTTTCAGTGATTGGCCAAGGAAGCTATTTAGCAAACAAATGATCGTGTACCTTCTTGGCGAAGGTGAGGTAGAGCTCCTCGATCTGTCGGAACTGGTCCTGCAGCTGCAGCAGGCGGCGCTTGCGCGCGGCGCTGTCGGCCAGCAGCCGCTGCCAGCGCGCCAGCACGTCGCCGTGCCGCTTCGCGATCGCCGCCGCCTGCTCGTGCCCCGCGCCCACCAGCTGCTCCTTCAGCGCGGTTATGTTCTGGATGCCCTCGTGCTCGAACGCCGCCAGGCCTGTGGAGCGTACATACAGATTTTGTTTGATGTGTAACTAATTCTTGCCGCCATTCATGCGTAGACTAAACTTGTATTATAAAGCTGTCAATTCTAATGTCTTGTAGTTTATGTGAACCATATAATTTATTTTTTATTTTATTTTATTTATTAAATAATCTTTACTAACATTACAGGAATGCCTAATTTGTGTGTTAGTATATATATATAAATGACTGTGACAAGTGTAATAAGTGTAATAATGTGACAAGGATGCCATGTGGAGAATGCATAACGACAACTGTATGAATAGGAGATATAGTTTAATCGCTCGAAATTTGCTATTACCAACGAATGAAAATCTTTTGCAGCAACTCTAAACAGACTATTAGATCTATTGTATTTCCAAAAGTAACAAACAGACTTATTTAAAATACCATGAAAGAATTGTGTTTGAGGCAAAGTATTAAGTGTTACATTACACCCTATGCAATTTGAAAAATTGTCTCAAAAAAGTATGCAATATTTAATTTACGTAACGTGGAAAATGCAATACATTACACAACATTATCCACACATCAGTGAGCACTCACCAGCATCGAAGGTGTCCTGCTTGGTTAGTAGTGTCTGTACGGTGGAGAGGTCGCGGCCGAACTCGTCGGAGCGCACGTGCGTCTCCTTGTCCGCGATCCAGGACTCCACCACGTCCGCCTTCCACAGCAGCTGCAGGTACGCCGAGTTGTCCACGAGCGCCGCCTTGCGACGCGCCGCCAGACCCGTCAGCTTCTCCAGTTTCGCCTAGGGACATCAAAGCATTTGTTTTATTAAATTGGTTTATTAGGGAAATTATAATATTTTTGTAATTTATTTACAACACCTCAAGGTGGTTAGATTTTTTAACATTAAAAGTCAAATTTGTTATTTTGTAATAATTTACTTAACACTGTATTGTATTTCAAAGAAAAAAGTTTCTGTTGCACGCGTTTCTTTGCATCGTGCGTATTCAATGTATTTTGACCACATTAGTCCCACACATGTTTATGGTTTTAGATGCGGTCGTGAGTCAGGCAGACTGATACAAATAGACACTTCACGTTTGTATATTAAATAACACGCCTTTTCTATATTTCCACAGGACAATCCTGGTATAACATTTCATGTATAGGCTGCGTTATTTTTCTACTTCAACTGATGCATAACTATATAAAGCTACATAATATAGAATGTGTCATCAGGTATAAAGCGACATAACATGGAATGTGTCATTATCTATACTGTTACAGTACCTGCAACGCGTGCAGCCGATGCGAGAGCGCGTCGGCGTGCAGGTTCCCCTCGGCCAGCAGGCGCTCGCCGTCGGCGGTGAGGTCGCGCACACGGTCGCCGCGCGCAGCCAGCTCCGCCTCCAGCGCCTCGTGCTTCTTCAGCAGCCCCTGCACCGCCGCCATGCTGTCGCCCACCTCGCCCACCACCACCAGCTGTTGCTTCTCGCTGGGTACACAAAAATGCTATTAAGTTCACTGATCCATAGACTGCAGCGATATGTCGCAGATTTCAACTAGTAGAAAACCTCAACATAGTAATGACCATCACTATCATCTAATGATGAAATAACTCTAAATATAGAATTTTTAGCTATTAAAATAAAAAAGAACGTGCTTTTTAATCAGTATTTTTTCAATATTTTCAATTACTCATCCAAAAGTTGCATTCATTTTTAGACATCAACGAATAAAAAGGTAGAAAAATAAACAATTTTTTCACATTAGTATTCTGAAATGGATAAAAAAAAAAAAAAAAACGACTGTCTTACCTAATCCAGGCTTCTTCCTCATCGACCTTAGCGAGGAACTGCTGGTAGGCGAGCGACTGTTGCAGCTTGGCGCCGCGCTCGTCCGCCAGCGCCTGCAGCTCGGCCCACGCCAGGCCCAGCGCCTTCAGCCGCTGCTCGATCTCGGGCACGCCCAGGTTGGACACGTCCATCAGCTTCTCGCCGGCCTCCTGCACCGCCTGGATGGCGGGCTCGTGGCTCGCCAGCTCTGCCTCCAGCCGCTTGTGCTTCTTCAGCAGGTTCTGCACTCCGGTCAGATCGCGGCCATAGTCGTCAGACGCCACAAGCAGTTTCTTCTCCCTGTCAATTTCAGAGTTGAACTCAATTAATTCATTTAATTTACAGCCTTACCAAAGCTATTGACAAACTTTATAACATAATGTAAAATAATTGTAGAATTATTTTTTGACTATCGTTAAAATATAATTCTATAAAAATAGGGATTTCCATTTCACGTTATTAAATTACATAGTAGTGCTCATGATATTTATATATTACATTATTCATATGTATATTCAATTTATTAAAACTCCTAAAAAGTTTTTAAATCAATTTATACATTACAAATCAAAATAACCAAGACATCCTATTAATCAGGTGCGTTGCGACTGAAATAATAAGAATTTTATCCAGAAATAAGATGCGAGCGAGACTGACTTGATCCAGGACTCCTCATCAGCGATGTCCCTGAAGAACTGGTGCAGCGTGTTGGCCTCGTGCAGGCGCGCGCGGCGGTGCGCGGCCAGCGAGCGCACGCGCTCGAAGCGCTCGTTGATGGCGCTGCGCCGCGACCCGATGCCCGCGCTGTCGAACTGCCCGGACGACACCAGCGCGTCCGCTTGCGCGTTCATATCTGTTCATATCACAGCGTTGTACAATTATTAATTTGTTTTACCATTATTATTATTATTGGGCTGGAGTCTTCACTTAGAATGAACGTTAAGCCATTGTTAACCACGAGGTGATCAAGTGTGAATTGATGCTAGTCTTTACACATCTTTGTGTGCTTGTTATAAGAATTGTCAGATAATTTGATGCAATGATAATTTAATTCTAATATGCACATCATTTTAACAGCATCAGAAGTGCCTGCCTCGGTTTAGAACCTCGAACCCTCCATTCAGATGCAGAATTTTATGATGTTGATTAGTTCAATAAGTAAATAGTGTATCCTAAACACATATTCGTTTTATAACGTTATTTAACACATATTTGGACCCGATTACGTTAATAAGTGCTTTGTTGATCAGCGACTATATGCTTTTCAAATCAATACAAACCGTTGATTCTATCCTCGTGCGCTTGGATGTCGGCTTCCACCAGCTGGTGTTTCTTCATCAGATTTTGTACTGACGCCAAATCCTTGCCTGAATCTTCAGATGTCAACAAGCTCTCAACCTGTAAAATATTATACAATTTAAGAAAATATTTCCATTTGCACACGGTTTTTGCACGCTTCGGATGTGTGTGAAGAAAAGAGGTGATGTGTGAAGTGCGCGTGGGTATGCTTTACTTTCAAAATGCGAACCTGTGTCGATTTTGGAGGATAAAATTATTCTTGTATCTTAATTTAAAAATATGTGTTGAATATTAAGTCTTTACAATTATTCTACAATATCTTTTTCAAATATTCTATAGGTTCATAGTAGCAATTGTGATACCTCTCCGAGCCAGAAGTCCAGATCCTTGACAGCAGCGATGTAGGTGCGCTGCTTGTTAGCCTCCTTGAGCTTCAGCGACTTCTCTGTTGTCTTCTGCGTGAGGAATTCCCACTGGTCTGCGATCGATGCTAAACGTGCCTGTACAAACATAATTTGTTTTAATGTAAGTTTATCTGCTCGATTATGTCTTAACTCGACTAATTCGCCTGGAATATTTCGCCTCCACTCGAGTTTTTTTGGGAAGTGTTAGTAAAATATATTTTTTAAATTGTAATGATGATATGAATCTATATAAATGGTGACAAATGAGTGGCATACAGACGCTGAGAGCTTTATTAACTTTGAACTTGACATCTGTAAGCAACTTCATAAAGAACAAGGGCACAATCTAAAGTCAATTTTAGCTTCTATGCCTTGAAGTACTAATATGGTCATTTCATAAAAATGTAACCCAGTTACCACACCCTTCCACCTTACCCAAGAATTGCTTCACGGATTAAGTGTGGCGGTGGGGTATGTCCGTGTCAAACTATACTAGTTGTACCACCTGGTAACATTATGTAATCGTCTCTGTACGAGTGACATACAGCCGCGCAGAGTATACTGCCACTCGGATCCCGAGTTCACAAGAGTGTAGTACCTGCACGGCGTCCTCGCTGCCGCTGCACTGGCCGCGCTGCACGAGGTTGCCGCCCATGGCCAGCACGGACTGGATGCGCTCCGCGTTCGCCGCCAGCTCCGCCTCGAACGCCTGGTGCTTCTGGTGCTTCGACTGGATGTTCGCCGGGTCCTAGGGAACACAACAAATGTCACATACGTCATAAACATCATTATACAAATGACTATAAAGTCACGTTTATACAATTGAACATATTGTGCGTCTCTCATTATGAATTGAAGATATTTTGAAAGTAACAGACCCAAGGAAGTTGAAAAAAAAATAGTATTTCTCATATCCTTAAATACTTTTACCCATAGATAATATGCTTTGTGAAAATTCACGCAATGTAATTATTTCGCAATAATCTACTTCCGGCTTAATGTATATTTTAAACATTCTAGTGTGCACTGCCTCCCTATTTTACAGGATGCGTGCGCACGCAAATTAAAATATACTGCACAAGTACTTTTTTTAAATTTTTTCAATTATACTTGCACGTCTTGTTAAATCGGAACTTGCTAACACAGTAAAATTTTCACAAAATGAAATTATCGTTACATATAAATAATCTGAAAGCCTCCTCTACAATGAAATACGTATATTATTGATATCACCATACTAATATTAAGTTTGAATGTACCTTGTAGCTCTCCTCGGTGGCCAGTTGCAGTTTCTCCGCGATCCAGTTTTCCATTTCGTCGGCGTCACGCGAGAACTGCTGGAGCGTTTGCTCGTCGCCGAGCCTGGCCACACACGAACATGTTATTTTGAGGTAAACTATTTGGCATTAATGCTTTACTTATATTGCTCATAAAACTGTATAGAAACGATAGTGACGTTAATCGGAAAAAATCGGTCTTAATTACTCTTTTACATCCAATCAAAAAGTAATTAGTGAAATTGTTATATTACTTTCATTGTATCATAAAATGTGATAAAAGTGATGATAATATTTTATTTCGTCGCCACACGGTTTGGTAGTGGCACGTTTTGTTCACCCTCAGTAACGCGTTGAGTTGTAGCGAAGCTTTATTTATGCAAGCCCTTCCTTACTGCCCGTTCACAAAACATTCGCCTAGCGCTACGAACGTCATTGTTAGGGATTTTTAGAATATGTGTTAATATTTGCAGGGAAATTTCATGGCCCCGAAGAATTTAACACATATAATTTAATTTTAACGCTCATTACTGATGCTTGCAGCGCTGAACTATTACCGTTTGAAGCAAATGTTACGTCGCCATCCAGTTCATTATTTTATTCTTCATGCAAAGCTATGAATTATTTATATATATTTTATGGTACACTCAGTCAATACAAGATTTCACTGAATACATTTTCGGGCACAATACTTGCTATGACAATATTGACCTTTATTTATACAATTCATAGGAGAAAGTTTAGTGTATGGACTTCATTAGACATTCAAAATGTCAGACCTGGAGCGTTTTTCAATGAGCGCCTCCTTGAGGTGACGCCAGCGGTCGAGCACCTGCTTGCGCTTATGGTCGATGGGATCGGCGGCGTAGTGGTCGGACGCGATCAGCTGATCCGCCAGCGTTTGCAGCTGGGCGATCTTCTCCTCCTATTCATAAATACTAACTCATTAATACAACTTTCACTATTAAGTCCAAAAAAGCGTAAAATACGGAATGTTGTTTTACTATAAAGAAACATTAATAAGGTTATCTAATAAAATTATTGGTTTCTTGTGCAGATTGATTACAAAACTGTTATTTGAGATCAGACTAAAACATTTTAATCAGACTAAGAGCACCAACCAATTCGCATTTAGCCAGAGCGGTGGACTATGGCCTAAAACTAATTCCGAGAAAAGACCTGTACCCAGCAGTGGAACAATAATGGGTTGTACCCCAAGAGGACCAAATTTCTCGTAATTTAAATATTTATAACGATACTTTTTGTTAACCTTTCGTATGAGAATGAGATTGAAATTATATTCTACAATATTTTACTGTAGTAATGAATAGCAGATATTTTAAAAAGATACATTAGCTAGGATTAAACTAGTCACTAGACGAAATGTGGACATTTTCATTGATGAATACAATAGAATTACAAAGAGACTATGACAAATAACACGAATATATCCCGGATATCATATATAGTTGAACGTACATGCGCGTTGATAGCCTTGTCAAAGTCCTCGTGTTTCTTGATGAGCTGCTCGACGTTGTCGGAGGCGGCGGCGTGGTCGGGCGCGTCGCGCGCGGCGGGCTCGGCGGGCGCGAGGAAGGCCTCGCGCGCCGCCATCCAGCCCTCCGCCTGCTCGCAGTCGCGGTAGAACAGCTGCAGCTCCAGGTTCTGGTCGAGCTTCATGCGACGCGCTACCCATGCTCTGAGGGGACGTTATTATATTACAGAAATTGTGCGGGAAACACGATCTGCTTTCAAATTACTAAACAAGATCAAAAATTACTGCATTCGAATTCTATTTAGAATAACTATATATTTTGTAAATATGTCTACTCATTTTTGAATAAGATTAATTAGTAATGACGATTGTACTTTTATAGCATATAGACGTATAATACGATTATATGGAGTTATTGATCGTTATACAAGATCAATATACCTTTTAATTGTAATTTATGCAGGATTATTGATGTCTTTAATATTTTTCACAAATACCATAGCTAACACAATTCTTGAGCTTTTTCGCCGTTTAATGTCATTTTGTTATTTTCATTCATTAGTTCTTAAATCTTTATCATCCCTTTACATGCCGAAATGAACATGAAAATGAACAGGTGACAGGTGGTATCTGTCATATATGAAACTTTCGTGGTAATTTTGATCGATATGTCATCGTATATGTCATATATCGTCGCTTAAGTTCTAACACCGCATAACTAAAAAAATGCCCATTTTGAGTTAATGAAATAATGGTATCTCAAAAAAATATAGGAACACTTTCATAAAAAATATTATATTAATGTGAGTATATTAATATTTTAAACACAATACATTATTTGGTACTTGTAGAATTATAAATAACAATTTGAAACAGTTTATTTACTCTCCTGAAAAGTTGCTTATTTTGAGATCCGCGGTGTTAGAATTTAAGCGACGACATGTCAATTGTCATTTATCCTAACAATCTAAAGCACGCATACCTCTCGAGCTCCTGCCTGGCGTCGGCCATGGCGCTGAGCTTCTCCTGTATGTCGACGCTGGCGTAGTGGCCGCCCTGCAGCAGCTGCTGGCCGAACAGCTCCAGCGCCTGGAACGTGCCGGCGCGCGCGTCCATCTCCGTGCGGTGTTCCTGCACACAAATATGCTTTCTACCTTGCTTGTTCTTATTGTATGTGCACATAGGTGCTGTTGCATTGAGTTTACAGGATTATTGCGTATTCTGCTGTTCGAATAGGTAAATGTAGATCAATGCATAAATCTTAGAATTAATTTAGGTATAGTTGAGTTTATTTATGAGATTATATACTTTATACAGATATGACATGACAGATTTAAATTATTACCATTATTACCTGTACCAAGAAAATTACATTATATTGTTGAATTTAATGAGGGGTCATTTAGCAACAATAATTTCTACATTTCTTTTTCGTTACACTTTGGAAAAAACTTCAACATATTCATGAAAACTGGAGACATTAATATAAAATGTTATACTTTAACGTTGTTAATATAACACAAAACGGTGAAGTAAATTAAAATTACCGTCAAACCAAATTAAGAGTATTATGTGAAAATCGAAACCCAAGAATATAAAACTATCTCAAAGTTGCTAAAAATGTAAAGTAATAGTTTAAAAACTCACACTCTTAATTTCATGGTTCTGCTACATCCGCATGTTCATAACTTTATTTATTTTTAATTGGCAATACATTAAAATTGCTTACACTGTTCTGATGTATTGAAAATTTTATAACTGGACACATTCAAATATCAAATGTAGCAGATTTACAAACACAATCTAAATTAAAGTGAAATCACAACATTATATAAGAGAAGAATTGTATTAAGATAATTAAAGGAAGACTCTTGTATCATATAAGAATGATATAAACAATTTTGTTATGCAAATAAACTCATATACTTACGTTTATCATATTAGTTTGAATCTATTAAAATTCTTTTTAAGATTTTAGAAGACTTTAGTCAGTTAATGTTTATATCGTTTTTTACTTTCAAATTTTATTAACCAACGACGAACATCAAGTGTAGCGTCAACTACAGTGGAATTATTTAAAAGTTGTTATGTTTTGAAAATTAAGTCATTAAAACGTTATCGAGACAATCAATAGCGATTGCCAATATTTTTATTGCGTATTACATTAACTTATTGGTTAGCCCTATTTAATCTATAAGCATAATATTGACAATCGCGATTGATAGCCTCGGGCTCGCTGAAGAATAAAGTAAGGCTGGGAGCACACATGCGTGCATCTGACCTGCGGCATAATGCCGTACCGCGCGTCTATCTCCAGTCGCTGGCTCTAGAAATATACGCCGCGTTACTTACGTGCCTCTGGCTTGTTACTATTATAATTTATTTAAGGATTAAGGATATAACAATATGAAATACAGGGGGCTAAAGCTTATTTTACAAATGCTTTATAAAGCTATGATTATACTACACAATTTAAACATGTATGAATATACAGGGACTCATTTTACCTATTGCTATTCTATGTACAACAAGACAAATTTGATATGAGTGTGTTTTTATGGGAGAAAGGATTTATTTACATGTAAAATTAGGAAGTATATAATATTGTACAGTACTATTATTAATGAACGCTTCGTTACCTGGTGTCGTTCTAGGAGTGCCTCTGCACCAGTGACGTCGTTGGCGAGCTCCTCAGAGGAGACCAACGCCATCATTGAGTTGATCCACGCCATCAAGTCGCGGTAGTCCGAAAGGAATCTATGTAACACATTGATTAATTTATAATCTATTTATAATGATAAAACATCTGAGTTGTACATACATAAAATAACTTTAAACAATTACAAAAGCAGGAAATTTGTGTTTCAATAAAGTATATTTAATTTTGGTTAATTTATCATGCATTAATATCAATGTAGGAAAGCAGTCACGATACTAATTTGACAAGCAAAGGTTTTGTTTACTGGTTTACTGTAAATAAATTTTTGATGCGTTTCAATTACGGTTTAAAATTTGAAAGTTTGTGTCTCGTACATAACCAACACACAGTAATTTAACTGAAAGACTAAGCGGTGTGTTATTTGCTCAAGTAATCATTCAGCAGACGGACCTCTGCAGATCGTAGGAGTCGAGCAGTTTCTCCTTGCGCGCGTTGGCCCGTGCCTGCAGCTGCTGCCAGGCCTCGTTGATCTCGCGCTGCTTGCTGTACGTGGCGTCGGCGGAGTCGCCGTGCGTCGCCATCAGCCGGTTGGCCGTGTCGTCCAGCTGGCGGATCTTGTCGCCGAGAGCGGCCAGGTCGCGCTCCAGACCTTCGTGTTTGCCTGGTGTACGGAGATGTAAATGTTATTTTTTTATTTATCTACTTAACATTTTATGTATAAAAAAGGTACAAAGACTGCAAAAATAAACAGTGCTGTACAACGGTGACTGTTCTGTCTTTTTCATAGATGATAAGACATAGACGAACTGTATGGAAGATAAATAAAATGCTTGTTACAACATTCACCTCATTTTGAAGACAAATCCCTTTTATAAATCCTATATCACATGTTTTCGTTTCAAATACTTCTTAATTTTTGCGCCTTAATTTTGTAAGTCACAATTTTTATAACCAATAAAGCGAGTAATTCGATTGTAAACAGCACTAACGTTGCAACGTCTGCACGGAGCGCAGGTCCTTGCCGAGGTCGTCGGTGGCGAGCGCGGCCTCCTTCTCCGCGATCCAGTCCTTGGTCTCGTCCACGTCGCGGTGGAAGCGCTGCACCTCGTGCGCGGAGCCCAGCTGCGCCGCGCGCTCCGCCGTCAGCTGCTGCAGCGAGCTCCACTTCGAGTTCAGCTCCTGTACGCAACACAGAATTGTTTATGTTTATTCAGAAAGTTATCAAGATTTAAATTTTGAATAGACAAATAGACACGATTAATAAAAACGACTTTGTTATAATAATATAATATCCGAAAACTAAATTCACATAAATATGGATATTAGAACACAGATAAAATCTAGAATAATTTTATAATTCAGTAAAATCATGAGTATACATCAGTACACAGCTACAATATAGTAGCAGTACATATAAAACAGTCAATCTGAAGAAAAGCGGCCACTTCCACCTCTGGACTTCTGTATGTAACTTCAAATAGAATACGAAAGCGATATTAAATAATCCGTAATCGTTCTTTGACAATATAAAACATCTTTTAAGTTTATAATCACTTACCTGCATTTGTGTCTTAATCTTGAGCGCAGCCTCCGTCTGTCCGACGGTCATGAGCTGCACGGCGATCTCGTTCATCTCCGCGAGTCGCACCTCGTTCGCGCGCAGGTCGTTCTGGAAGTCGTCGAACTTCTTCTGCATCACCTCCACCTGCTCCAGGTCCTCGCCCACGTCCTGCACCTGGGCGTGCATCTCCTGGGAACCGAAAATGGTATGTTAGAGGCACGTAAGATAAGAGGTGCAAGAAATAATTCCAATAGCTTGTGATATTTGGCGACCTGCGTGGCGGAGAGGCTACCATACCGGTCTAACACAGTGGGTTATGAATTAGATTTCCGGCCAGAGATATCTGGGTGTCTGTTTATTTGTTTTTATGAGTCTCCATGGCCCCCGCGACATAGGAAAAATAAGATAATAAGTGTAGAAAGTATGTTTTTTATATTACGATGCCACCTTTACATGCATTTGTATCGTTTTTAACATTGTGGCAGACTAAAAATACACACACCCAGATTTATTTATCATAAATTAATGATAAGGCTTATGTTACATTTAAATATATTTTAAAAAGATTAGGATTTATGTATTACAATAATAATTAGAGCAATATAATTTTTCCTCCTTACCTTATCCTTGATCCAGGTGGCGAGTTCGGCGGCCTCGCGCACGAGCACGTACGCCTTGACGGTCTCATTGAGCTTGTTCTGCCGCTCGCGGGCCAGAGACAGCAGGTTGTCATATTGGGTTTCAATCTGTTACAAATAAATAAAAGGATCAAAATAAACAACCTCTACTCAGATAGTTGAAAAAAGTAAATAGTAAACACTCTGAAAACGTAAGTATAATAGTAAATATCCTAAATACCTGCAGTACTGCACATTAAACTTTATCAAATATATATATATAGGATTTATGGGCAACATTTTGATAAACATCAAGGATCAATATTTTTGCAAAATAAAGTATAAAAATGGTGGTTAGTTTTACATTTCCTCTTATTTTTACCTGTAAGGTATACTAATTACAATTCATATTCTACTAATTTAATTACATATTATATACTAGGTCCATTACAACTATAAATTTTCGTCACAATAAAATAAATGTCAAGATAATTACTTAAAAATTTAGTAGAATCTTACCGGTACTACTCATTATGCAAGTATTATAAAATGATATGCATTTACCTGGTTCTGTCGTGCAGCGATGGAGCTAGAGTCAGCCAGGTTCTGCTGCGAGGAGGAGAGGCCGGCGTCGATCTTCTTGACGTACGCGGCGGGCACGAAGCCCTGCCTGTCGTTCACCTCTACCTTCCACCAGTCCTGCGTAAGGATTATCCATGTAAATTTATTTAGTAATCATAATCCAACAAGATAACTCATAAAGATGTATGTTGTACAAATTATCACTAGTATTCATTTTTTTATTATTTGCTTGATAACGAAAAAATATATACATAATTATTTAGTATGAAAAGCTAGTACTACGTAGTATTGACGTTGTACTTATTATATTAAGTATATAAGTATTACTTATAATATTAAGTTGTAAAAAATTATATAATAGCTACTTATAAAACAGTTACAGTTATATGTAACAAAAATCCTAGAGATACTCATAAACTTACACATATCCTCTTTTTATCATTCCGTCTATTGTGCACAAATATACCATCAACAAGTATCACTAATAACCAACTTATTACTATCATTATCACTATACTAAGTATCACTTCGCTATCACAGATAATTTTACTATTTCGTATTATATTTAGACTTCTACATTGTATTTAATGTTCGTTCGTGTGTTTCTCTCAAGTTAAAGATCGTGAATGTTCAGCGTTCGGGCACGTTACGTAAACGTCGGTTTGAAGCAGATATAAGCTGAATATCAAACAATGAGTGTAAGGTTCTGTCCATAATGGGCAGCGCGTGACCTAAAACAGTCTACCTTGTTATGATTGTAATGAAGTAACGTGTACTGTGTTTTTAAATATACGTCGCGGACAGCTTATAATTTTTTGTTTTGAACAGATATGTCGGATAAGCGGTTTTCAAACCATAGTTTCTCCCGGTGATATTATAGGGCCGCAAGTCCGATCTCCACGCATGATGCTCAGCATAAAAATGTAATAATTAGGATAACCGAATGTTATAATGCAAATGTGTAATGTACACATGTTTTAGTAACTTAATAAGTGTAGGTACTATAAGCATGTGTTACGTTAACTATTCAGTATTTATGGCGCGTACCTAGCAATATCTAAATAAGTTTAACGAAATATAGCAGAACAAATTATAAATACAAGTGATGAACGAGCCACAATAGCAAAGGCGTACAGCGAGTATATAGTATGTGCTAATTAACAACAAGTAATTCGCCACATCATATATCGGCACACTACTGAACCTACACGACGTTATAAAATAGACTTAAATGTGGTGTACACATTTTTATATTACATAAGGTATGCACTTCCTGTCACAAACCACACTTAGAGATATTTCTCTTTGATAAGGTTTTGAGTATGTATGTATCATGTTATACATCTATATTTTAGTATTTAGTCGAAAATATTGTACCATATGCAAATAGACAGCCGCTGATAAAAAATAGCATAACTATGTGGTTCTAGTTTTAATCAAACACTACCAAATATATCTTATGAGAACAACAATTAAATCATCTGGACCATTATGAATGTGCCACAATCAGCGCGACAGCGGGTCCTAATTCATAAGCATTACAACGTCACAAGACAAATTGTCGTATACAATATATGGGCTGTATAAGTCATCGCATGTTTATTATTGACATTGAAATCTTGAACTTTGAGGTTTATGTGAATGAAACTGTTTGATAAGAATTTATAAATTGAAGTTATAAATAGATATGATATGAGTTTAAATATTTCTAGTTGACACATAAGATATATATAATATGTTGGATGATACGGGAGCAAAAACGCACAATTTGATTTATCTAAAAATAGAAATATTTAATGTTAATTTAAACTTACAACAAGATGAAAGGTTACACACACAATATACCTACTGACCTAAAAATAGAAAAATCGACAATTAAAGGTTTTTACTTCCAATATTCCACTATCCCTCATAACCCTCATATATCGAATGTCAATGTCACAACGTCAAACTTTAAGGCGGCGTACACATATGTGTAAATATTAGGCCGCGTACACAATATACAAAATACAAAGCTTACATCTCCCCCCCCAAAACGTGCCAATTAACTGGGGTTAATTTGAATAATGAAACTGAGGAATGAGCTTTGTTACATGATAAAATCCCAACGACTTTTTACTCTTTCCAGTGTTTATTCTGCATAGCGAATTTGATATTACTTCTTGTATCTCAAAAGGGCCGATTCTAATTTCATCCATTTTAGATCTGTTCAACTTATTACAGTCCATTATGTAGACCATATCACCTTTTTGAAACTTGTGATCTATTCTTTTTTTGTCAAAAATGGCTTTGTTCAATTCATGAGATTTTTTTGAACGGAGAAATGCTATTTTTCGGTCTCTTTCCAGTTCTCTGGGTTCTATTTGTTTTCTTTTAAGGTCCGTTGGTAGTAAATCTGTTGGTTCTCCACTTAACAGGTACAGAGGTGAATAGCCGGTCACTGTGTGGTTTGTTAAGTTATAGGCTTTTACACAATCCATTGCCACAGTTGTCCAAGCCTTTTTGTTTCCTTTGCTATTCAGGGTACACCTAATTTTATTCACCAGCGTCTGGTTCAACCTTTCGTTATGACCATTAGAAAAAGGAGCATCCACAGCCGTAAAGATTAAGTCCACAGAGTGATCCTTTAAATATTTTTTAAATTCCTCTGAATTCAGTGCTGGATATTGATCTGAAAGCAATATCTCCACTTCATTGTCTTTAATCACTTGGTCTATCAATTTTATAAAATCCTTAGCTAATTGTGTCTTCGAGCATGAAATGTAAGCATAACGTGTGAAATGATCCATTAACAAATGTAGATACCTTTTTGAAGACCTATTACCACCAAATCCTCCTATTGTGTCTATAGACATAATTTGGAAAGGTTTTTCTGCCGGTCCTAATTGTGACATAAGTCCATACTTTCTATTCAATCGGGTTTTGTTTTTTATACAGACTTCACATTGACGGCAGATCAACTTTATATTATCTAGTAGATTTGGTGCTGTGTAGAAAGGTCTTATTTTTGATTCGATCTGATTTATTCCTATATGACAGAAATGCTCATGCACTTTTTTTATTAATGCTTTACTATAGTCTTCGGACAAAACGATTTTTTTTTTCTTGTTGTTTCTCTTGTAATATATATTATTCTCTTTAATAAAAATATTCTTGTTCTTAATGTTTGGATTTTTGTTCTGGTCATCTAATATTTCCTCAATCTTTATAATATTTATCGTTTTCAAATTATCCTCTTCGTTTTCATGGCTTTCATACACAGGATTTCTGCTTAAACAGTCCGCTTCGATATTGTTTCTACCTGGATGGTATTTTATTACAAAATTGTATTGTGATAGGTAATGAGTCATGTCTCCCAGTTCATCGTCTGTTCTGTTCTTTATGTTTAGATTTTCTAAAGGCTTGTGGTCCGTGTAAATTGTGAATGAGCTTCCTATTAGCCAGTGTTGCCAAAATTTCAAACATTCTTTAATTGCTAGGCATTCTAAAAATATAGCTTTCTTCTTTTTTTTGGCATTCATTCAACTTCTTTGAAAAGTACGCAACTGGTTTGATTTCTCCACATTTCTGTGCCTGTTTCAATATTGCACCAATGCCTTTTATACTCGCATCAGTGTAAATAAAAGTTGGTGCCTCTCGGTCAAAAATAGCCAAAATTGGGGCCGAGCATAAATTGTTTTTTATTGTTTGGAAAGCTTTTTCACAATCTGCTGACCAAACATAGTTGATGTTTTTTCTTAGTAAATTGTGTAATGGATCAAGAGTTATTGCAGCATTAGGAATATATTTATTATAAAAATTTACCTTACCTAAAAATTGTCTTATTTGTTTCTTGTTTTGCGGTGCTGGAAATTCTGCTATAGATTTGAGGTTGTCTTTCAAAGGTGTAATTGTATTCCCTTTTATTAAATGCCCCAAGAACTTTACTGACTGTGCCGCAAATTTGCATTTTGTTAATTTCAGACGGAATCCTTCTTCATCTATTGCATTCAGCAGCTTTGATAAATGGTGTATATGGTCATCAAAAGTTTTCGAAAACACCATTATGTCATCTATATAATTCATTACATAATTAGACAGGTTATGTTTTCTTATTATATTAGTCAGAATCCTTTGGAAAATTGCCGGAGATGTCTTCAACCCAAAAGGCAGGCAAGTCCATTGAAAATGGCCTTCTTGAGTGACAAATCCTGTCTTCGCTCTGTCGCTGATCCTCAATGGTATAGACCAGAAAGCAGAATTAATGTCAAGCGTAGTAAAATACTTACAGTTTATTGTTTTTACCATCAGATCTTCTATTAGAGGGAACGGCTGTGGCTGTGGGACAATAATTTTATTAAGGTCTCTGAAGTCGATACACAATCTAGACTTTGTTCCTTCATCCCGTTTGAATGCTAATGTCACTGGTGCTGCGAATGGGCTATAAGATTCTTCAATTAATTCATTCTTTAGCAATTGACCAATTTGTTTCTCAATTTCTTCTCTATCACCTAAGGAACACCTATATGGTCTTTTTGAGCAATATTTGTCCACTTGTAGGTCTATAAATGCTTCATAGTTCTTCACTTGTCCAACATCAAATTTATCTTTCGCAAATATGTGTTTATAGTTGTCTAATAATGCTTTAATTTTTGTTCTTTGGTCATCTTGCAAGTAAGTAGTATCTATATCAAATTTATTCACATCTATGCCCTCATTGAAATTTATTTCATAATTTAACATTTGTGAAATATGCTCTTGGGTTTCAATTTCCGAATAATTGTATTTCTTGTCTCCTATTGGGCTTATATATTTATTTGAGCTTGGGTCGGCGTTTTTCTGAAGATGGATGTTTAAATTCCCGTCATGGGTCAACCCAAACTTCTTTATTGTATCCAGTCCCAAAAGTAACTCATGAGTGAAATTTTTATCATTGCAAATAAATGCATTTATTTCCTCTTCAATACCCAGTATTTTTCCATTTAGTTTTACTAAACCTGTTGTTTTTCCCCCACCACCAATTGTGTTGAATTTATTTTCAAAGTAATTTATCTTTGAATTTTTTACTTTTATTAATTTGGAATTTATTAAAGTTATATTGGATCCAGGGTCATAAATACCTGAACATTTCAGTTTGTTATTCAATATTACTTCAACTTCTATTAGTGGGGGAATATTTAGTTTTTTGTATCCTGAAATTGATCAATCTCTAATGTCAAATTTTTACAATGTTTGACACTGTTCTTGTCTTCTTTGAACCAGCACAAATCCTCAGAGTGAAATCTGTTTTTCTTTCCAATCTTGTAACATATCTGACATTGTGTTTTTTTTCGCAATTCTGGTTCTAATTTAATAGGGTTTTTTCTCTCAGTCATTTTTCTCTTAATATTGTTATTTTGATCTTCATGCATTCGGAGAGCACTAAATAAAAGAGTTGGGTTCGTCATTTCCTGTCTATCTAGTTTACTTCTAACATAAGTTGGTAATCCTGTGACAATTAAGTCAGTGAGAGTTCTGTTATCAATATCACTGTTATACTCTAGTAACAATCTCTCCTTTTTTAATGCATATTCCAGTAGAGAGCCACTTAAATGTTTGTATGTCAATGCATAGATCACAGAGGACCAGCTTCTATCGGAAAATGTATCTAGAAAACTTTCTTTCCATATCTCCCACAATGAGTTTAAACTGTGTTTAATCAACATAGACTCGTACCAGTCGCTTTCGGAGTCATTCAAAAACAATCTCAAAGCACTAATTTTCTCTGTATTACAATCTAAATCAAATCTTTTACACTCACTCTCAAAACATTGCAACCATTGCTTGGCATTGGTGATCTTATTGTCAAACTTTTTCAAAACAAATTTTTCAGTTACTCTGCTCAAATTGCTATGATTTTCTTTGTTAGTATTGTTTTTATCACTTAATTTCTCTAAAATTTCTAATAATTTTCCATCTGTAGTCGATTGGCTCGCTGTCAATTCTTGTAATAAATAGTCATTAAACATTATATTACCAGTATTATCTTTGTATAGTTCTAGCACATCGCTTGGCATAGATATCCACACTTTTCTATTATGACCCCTTCTCTGTAATGTTCTTTTTATTCTAACAAATTCCGGTAGCTTAGTCAATTGAAGATGATGTTTTACTGCTTGAAAACATGGCGGTATGAGATATGTTATTCCTTCCTCTGTTGTTATTGATTTTATAATTATAATGTTATTCTTCGGATCTTCATCCGCTGCCAGTTCAACCTCAAATTGAAATCTTGTCATGATCTACTATTGTCCAAACAAACTCTGACAATTGTCGATTTATAATATGTTGGATGATACGGGAGCAAAAACGCACAATTTGATTTATCTAAAAATAGAAATATTTAATGTTAATTTAAACTTACAACAAGATGAAAGGTTACACACACAATATACCTACTGACCTAAAAATAGAAAAATCGACAATTAAAGGTTTTTACTTCCAATATTCCACTATCCCTCATAACCCTCATATATCGAATGTCAATGTCACAACGTCAAACTTTAAGGCGGCGTACACATATGTGTAAATATTAGGCCGCGTACACAATATACAAAATACAAAGCTTACATATATTTATTTATAATCTAATGTTATGTATATAAATGTAAGACAACTGTACATATATGGTAGTTTTTAAAGTTTTGAAAAAATTGTTGAAATTACCCAAACATTTCTAATTACTAACAATGAACTTTTTCATACATATAACTGCGCAATATGGGTATTTATTAATATGATGCATGTGCCGAGTGCTAAAGCGCGAATATTCAAACGCGTGGTCAATTTTAGTGCTATAGTCCTTCACGACGCTTTTTATCGTATATCGTATCGCATCGATGATACAATGAATACTACCAGACTCATCATCAGATACTTCAGACTGTTATCGCTTTCAGGGACTTCAAATACTACTCAAGGTTCTTAGACTATACAAAGTAGGGATGTTATGGAGCTCCGTATCGGTAACCGAAATTATCGGATATCCGATATAAAAACATATCCGTAACCGTATCCGATATAAAAGTTTCGAATAAGGGTGGATTCTAGATGGGACAGGTTCGGCGATTTCAATGGTTTTTAGTCGGGTGATCACACGGGCCCACGGATATATCTTTTTAACGAGGTCTCTGTATACCCTCGATAACCTTGAGACTCCCCCCCCCCGCACAATACCCGCAAAAACCATTGAAATCCACGACCCACACGTCTGACGGTCAATTCAAATTCCCAAAGATGCTACAACAAATCGCCGCTAACCTTATTATTGGAGTTGAGCAGCGTGAGCACGTCGCCGCGCTTCATGGACACCTCGCGCGGGGACTTCTCCGCGTAGTCGTACAGCGCCACCACACACTCCTTGCCCGACACGTCCACCACCGGCGACTCTTGTTGCTGTATGCCAACGTGAAACAATTACTGAATAGTTCAACAAGCCTAATTTTAATGTTTTTTTATTTCTGTTCATATTATCCAAGTTCGGGCATGACTGAACACGTCATTAGCGGGTTCCTTATCATATCCTATAAAATGTCTGATATCTAGTAATAAAAAGTATATGAACCATTTTTTCACATGAATACTTTGCTTTTTTTATTTCATTTATGTATTTCTTTTATATTATGTCTAAAAGTTTATCTGTAAAATAGAGTATTTAAATATTTAACAAGAACATCCCAATCTTGAATAGTTATCAAATGTGTAATACTTTATTTCAAGTCGATCACAGTAATCTTACCCGGCAAGCGTTAGCCTGTTCCCTCAAAGCCTTGATGGTGTTCCCAAAGGCTTCCAGATCGGAGAGGAGAGCCTCGTGCTTCTTGAGCAGCGCTTCCGAAGAGTCCTCGTCCTTGCCGTAGTCCTGCGTGTTGGCCATCGGCTCCTTCTCGCGGATCCATGACTCCGCCTCGTTAGCGTCCGCGAAGTATTGCTGCGCTTGAAGCGAGTCCTCCAGGTCTTGTTTGCGCTAAATACACAAATAAATTATAGCATATAGTTACTTCATATTAATAATCAATAATGGTTAATATTTTAGTTGTGTAGTTCGGCCAAGGAGGTATCACCGCCATACCTATTTCTAGCGTGAAGTATCTCTTGTGTATATCGATACACAAGAGATACACAAGAGATACAAAATATGCCAGCAACCACACCCTTCCATCGGGAAGGGTGTGGTTGCTGGCATATCTTAATATATATAAATTACGTGTCACTTTATTTGTCCGCAATGGACTCTTAAACCTCTGAACCGATTATAATCAAATTTACACAACGTGTGCATTTTGATCCAACTTGAAAGATAGGATAGTTTATATCTTAATTTATAGGTTTAATTGCAAATATTTTTTTTAGCTTCAGCTGTTAGCTTTATATAATTAACTTTTTACAAATACGAAATAATACAATTTAAAATTTGTTTATGTAACTTTTCTTTAACCACAGCAACGCGTGGACGGGTCTGCTAGTTTTTTATATGAAGCGACCATCTCAGTCCTTGGAAGTAGCAACGCATCTGTGATTGACTTCAGATAGAACCTACGTTCTATATCAAGTTGCTTACAGATGTCGCAGGGCGGCAGTGACCACTTACCATCAGGTGGACTGCATGCTCGTTTGCTACTTCAGTCAGATAAAAAAACAATTTAAAATTCATCAAGAATTAAGTTGAAGAATCAGTCGTATCCAGATAAAGCTTAAAAGAGTATATCACGGTGTAGTACTGTATGTCTTATCTTTAAGAATTGAAATTTTCCTTAAATCACTAAATCAACAGGTCGTCGTCGTGTTGTACCTGCAGCGCCTTCTCCTGCAGCTGCTGCCACGTGCGGTGCAGGCGGTGCGTGCGCGCCGCCACGTCCTCCGCCGCGAAGTGCCCCGCGTCGCACAGCGCCGCGCCCGCCGCGCGCACCGCGTCCACGCGCGCCTCGTGCTGCGCCATCTCGCCCATCACCGCCTGCTGCTTCTTCATCAGGTTCTGCACGCCGATCAGGTCGCGGCCTGGCCACGTGTCAGAAACTTACTTTACTTGATGTTCTAAGTCTTTGATATGTTTTTATTATGTAACGGGTAATCACGATATGCGATTTGAATATCTTTCTACCGATATTTAAAAAAAAAAATTGAACATTTGATAGATAACCCGTCTTTGTTGAATGGGCACTCGGATGCAGTACTTATGTTTGGTTTGGGATGCATATATATTAATGGCTTAAAGGCAGGGTAAGAACAACAAATTCATCAAGAAAAATTCCAAATAAGTTATTAAAGGTTGCAACATACCTGTGGCTGACCTCTGATAGGACTATAATTTAACCTGATGTCAACTACAAATAGTCATGAGCAGCAGCTGATTTGCTAAAATTGAGATAATATCTAGCTGCCAGAAATGCGTAAATTATTATAAACCCTTTTACTAAACAAAGAAAGGTAACGATTGCGCTTGTTACTTAAACATTATACTCATCGGAAAAAAAATTCTGCACCCAGAAGAAACTTTGACTCACCTCTGTTGGTCGAGGCAATGATGGGTTCCTTCTCGCGGATCCACGCCGCCTCGTCGTCCAGATCACGGAACAGCTGTTGAGCTTGCAGCGAGTCCAGAAGGCGACGCTTACGGATCGCCATTGGTTTATCGAGCGCCGCGTAACGCGCAACTAGAGCATCCTACACAACAAAACAACTTTTAATGTAATTGTTACCATTTTTATGATCTAGTTTTTTTATTTGTTACCACTTTGTAACTTTAAGTTTTAAGTTATTATTATAGCTCGCAAATTATAACGATAAACATAATTTCGTGGAATAAATTATTATTCAGTTCAATTCAATCAAGAGTACCATTGCACATTACTACTATCACACAAAAGTATTTTTAGTGGTCAGTCAAATACTTTTGATTTAAACGAGTAACATGAGTAATAACAAATTACAACTTATGTAACATTCGACTACAATTCAGTGGAAGTTACATTCCCATTCGGGGTGTATTTAGATTAACATAAACTGGCATATGATTATAGAACAAGTGTAGTACCCGCTTAGCTCGGATGTTGTCAGCGTCGAAGTGTCCGCGCTCGATGAACTGCTCGGCCTGCGCGCGCAGCGCGTCGATGCGCTCGGCGTGCGAGCTCACGTCCGCCTCCAGCAGCGCGTGCTTCTTCTGCAGGTTCTGCACGCTCGTCAGGTCCTGCGAACACAGTAATGATTATGATCTTTGACTAGAAATTAAGGTTATTCCGCGTTTGTATACATGAAAATAATACAATAGTACTCCATCCCCTGCACAAAAGATACAAATACATGACAGCTTGTCATCAACTACAGTATAAAATTAACTCATCCCTTAAAATAAGCCTGTTATTGACTTCAAAGTCTCATGCTAATATTAATTAAGAATCTGATATAAGTATTATGTATAACTATATGATATAAGTATATCTGATAATGTGATTTTCTCAAATACCTTGCCGTAGTCCTCGCTGAGCAGCTGTCCCTCAACCTCCGACAGCCACAGCTCGATGTCCTCGGCGGCGCGGTTGAACTGCTGCTGAGCGGCGGCTTCCTGTAACTTGCTGCCCTTCAGCTCCGACGCAGCAGCCAACTTCTCCCACAGTGCGCCTACTTCTTCTACACGAGCTTGGATTTGAGCTGTACAAAAAAGATTTCGTGATATTATTAACATCTTTAGTTCGCGTTCATACTAATAGTAATTTTAGCTGCTGATGTTAGCGAGCGTTACGCAATTTCCTGCATCGCTGCGTTTCTCAAAGTTTGATATAAATGAGCTGTTTTTAGACATCAATTATAAATTTAAGTTATTTAGCGCAAAAAGTTGCGATAAGTTTGTGAAATAACATCGTCGAAAATAATGCGTAACGGACCAATGTTTATACCCAGCATGTATTTAGTAAATATCACATTGTTTTTTTTTACAAAACTGAAGAAGGCTAAACGAAATAAAATTTAAAAACCCATATATACTAACGCTTAGCGAAGTGTTCCTGCTCGAGCAGGCGGCTGCCCAGCGCGGTGATCTCGTCGACGCGCGGCTTGTTGGCCTGCAGCTCCTGCTCGAAGTTCTGGTGCTTCTGCACCTTGCCGTTCAGGTTCGTCGGGTCCAGGTACGAGTCGTCCGTCGCGAACTTCAGCTTCTCGTTGATCCATCCTAATCATATGAAAATTAATTAGTTTGTATATATAACAAAAAAGCTTCGCGTACGAATCGCGCGCTCTACGGTCGAAGATTCTCGAACCTGGCACCAGCGTTAATATTCAAAAATATTGCATGGCCTCGCATTGCAATTTGTCACCACTAATCACTATTTGTCTCACCAATCTAAGTTCTTCAGAAACTTAGATTGAAATTAATGGGATACCAATATAAGATTCGTAGAGATAAAACATATATATGAAATTAATTTTCATAAATTATCTTAATTTCAGAAAGGACCATTTTAATCTCTAATCTATTTTCGGCCCAACTACATAGACACATTATATACATATTATTGGTCAAAGGTATCTTATTGCCATGTTATAAACTTACCCTTCGTTTCGTCACAGTCACGTTCGAATTGTTGGTACTTGTACGCGTCTTCAAGTAGCGCACGGCGTTGGTTTGATTTTTCCAGCAGAGCAGCGCGACGCTCCAACAACTAAAACCAAAAACAGAATCAAATTACACTCATACCAATGTAACATACATCAAATAAATAGAAAATATGTCACAGAATTTATTAAAAGTTTTACTTTGTTATGAAGACATAGACATGTTATACTTTCCCTTTTTGTTAAAATTTATTTGTTTTATATACATACCATCTCCCTCCTCTGTGCAACGTCATCAGCGGCATAATGCTGTCCCTCGATCAGCTTGGTGGCGAACTCGTCAAGCGCCTTGATCTTTTCCTCTTGCGCAGCTAGTGACTTCTCGAAGTCTTCGTGCTTTTTCAACAGAGCCTCCACCGAGTCCAGGGAATCGCCCACGTCTTCGTTGGCGAGGAAAGCCTAATCAATAAACACAGTTTAATGTTATTTCACATACTGGGGATCAAAAAATACATTATATAATTTTTTTAATCGTATTTCTTACGAAATCACAAGACGAACTGAATATGTGTCCTATGATCTTAAAAATTTTAGCACTGTTGTTTACATCGTAACAAAGTCTTACTTCGACTTTCGGATTTAAGTTTCAAGTAGTAACAACAATTTAAACAAAGGTTTAGAAAAATCAATCTAATGCCAAATTACATGTTCATATTGCATCGAATTTATTATACAATCGGCATGCCATAAGTACCTCCTGCTTATGCATCCACGCGTCCGCCTGCTCGGTATCCCGATAGAAGAGCTGCAGGTCCATGCACTGCAGGTAGAGCACGCGGCGCTGGTCCCAGAGCGCGTGCAGCGCGGCGGAGTCGCGGCCGAGCGCGTCGAGCGCCGCCTGCACGTCGGCCGCGCCGCGGTGCCCGCCCGCCACCAGCGCCTGCCCGCTCGCCACGCACGCCGCCATCACGTCCTCGCGCGCGTCCATCTCGCCCTGGACCAAACAAAGCGTTACAGCGCTGTTCTAATGTTATAGCAATGTTTTAGATACCTTGATCGACCACTGATGAAATCATCAATAGCTATGCTTGAAAATGCTACTAAAAATAAAACAAATAGGTAATATGTAGTAAGAAGTACTAAAATCTTAATATACATATTCATTTATTAAAAGAAAAAAACATGCAAATTCATTTTCATTTTTAAACAGTTACCATGGATGAGTTACAGGTTAAGAGTTACTGTTAAAAGAAAAAATAATTCAACCGTATGAAAAATTAAACATAAACAAAGGAAAATTAAACATCAATTATTATCTTAACAAAGTTTACGACGAAATACGAGTATAAATCCTAAACCTCCAACTAATATCAATATACACTATACCTTATGTTCCTGGTGTCGTTCAAGCAGAGCCTCGGCTCCGGGCACGTCCTTGGCGAGGTCGTCGGCGGCGATCAGCGCGCGGATGTCGCTCATCCACGACACCAGGTCGCGGTAGTCCGCCAGGAAGCGGTGCAACGCGTGTGACGATTCCAGTTCCGCACGACGTTCCTATAAACAAAATCTTATTATTGTCAATACTTCTTTATGAAATAGAAGTAGACACGGCTTAGAAAAAAAGACATCAATCATCATGTGGTGCAATCAGAGTCGATCCACAAAGGTTTTAGGCATTTCTAGCCCTTCTTTTTTAACTATAAAGAATTTGAATATATAATTTGCAGTTAATGATATTTGATAAACTTCACAAAATAGTATTAATTTTATTCCTTATTTTTTGGCTATAAAAAATATCAACGAAAAATATGATTATCGTCTGACAACAGATTTTGGATAAACAGATAAATTAGGAACAATAAAGGAATTAAGAATAAGAAAAAAAATGCTTGGAAAGTGCTTAACCTTGGCCTTCTGCACGAGCCGTTGCCACGCGTTGGCGATCTCGTCTCGCTTGGAGTGTATGGCGGGAGCGTGGTCCGCGTGTATGGCGGCCAGCCGCGCCGCCTCGCCGTCCAGCGTGGCCACCTTGTCCTCCAGCGCCGCCAGGTCGCGCTCCACGCCCTCGTGCTTGCGCTGCAGATGATATAACTTGTCAGATACAAATGTACTACATAATACATTCTGCAACTGCACATTGCAATTAGATATGACTAAGATCAAATTCACTGAAAATATAGTAGTACTAGTAGAAATTAACTGGTATAATTCCAATATCCTTACAGAATATAAGCTATTACATTGTCAAGTTTTAATAAGTTGTTACATAAATTATGGTTACCTCTCGTAGTTCAAATATAATACATAAACTTTTATTATAAGCTTTATATTTGAAAACCTGATGCAAAAAGTTTGAAAATTGTATTACAATATTTTGTACATGACGTTGAATGGATTACTGTATTTTTATACATTATCCTAAAATGTAGTAATAATCGAAAATAACATCCAAAATGATGTATGCATACCTGAAGTGTCTGCACGGTGGCAAGGTCCCTGCCATAATCATCGGAACCAAGAACGACGTCCTTCTCGGAAATCCACGCGATGGTCTCATCGGCGTCGCGGTTGAAGCGCTGGATCTCGTGCGCGCCGAACAGACGCTCCTGGCGCATCAGAGCCATCTGCCGCAGACGGTGCCACGCCTCGTTCAGCTCCTGGGGGTAACAACTTTATTTAATATTCAAATGAACAGCATGAACACTTTACAATAACTAAGCATCAAATTATATGCTGAATCATAATGTACAATCAAGCATTTGACCAAAATAGGCGTGGGCATCACAATTTCGTTTATACTATTTGGATTTATCACGCCCACGCACATCAAATTGTCATCTGTCATTTAACTTTAATGATATATAATACTTTTATTTAAGGAGGCGGGATATATTTTTTGGTCGTCAATTTGCAGTTGGTGTCAAAGAGTAAGTATGGCGACTTTTTCCGACGTCAATAAAACTTCTAGTTGGATAGGCGGTAAATTCCACTTCCACTCCGGGCGGTACAGTCCTCAGAGTGTCTATCATGGAATCATAGATTGGGAGTATTCATGTAACATCGAGTAGCACTCACATCCTTCCTCTTAACGATGGTCTCTCGCTCGGGGTGTCCCTCGAGCACGAGCCTCTCGGCCAGCTGGTTGACCTCGGTGACGCGGTACTCCTGCGCCGCCATGTCCTTCTGGAACTCGTCGAACTTGCGCTGCAGCACTTCAACGTGCTCCAGGTCAGAGCCGAACTCGTCCGCGCACACGAACGTTTCCTGCGATGTAGGAAATAGCATAAGAATAATAAAGAGCAATAAGCATCTGAAAAAAATCATAGTGTCTAAAAATGTTATATTAAATTCTTATGCTTTGTGATATGCTTGAAATATATGGTGACATGCTATTATATAATGATGTAAGAAACAATAAGAAAAACCCCTTTGAAAAAAGTGATTCTTCTACTATTACTACAAGGGTAGGCCTCAATCTTTTACATATATTATCATTGAAACAAAATTATAATTAAGTACCTCATACATTATATTAAACATGAAAGTAGACGAAGACATTTGTTTCATAATCATGCAGTGTAGCTCACCTTGTCATGAATCCAGAACATGACCTCATCACAGTGCCGCAGGAACTGCACGAGCACGAGCGCCTGCTGCAGCTTCATGCCCTTCTCGGCGAGCCGCGAAAGCAGCAGCTCCCACAGCCGGTGCAGCTCGTCCAGCCGCCGCCGGATCGTCTCCGAGGCGAAGTGCCCCGCGGAGATCATCTCGCTGCCAGTGTTGTCCAGCACCACGATGGCGTTCGAGTGCGCCGCCACCTCGGCTTCGAAGGCTTGGTGTTTTTGGATCTTAGCCTGATTTAGCAAAAATAAAATAAAGATATTAATTTCACATTAACAACATAAATGACTGAAGTATTTGTTGTTAACTGTGATGTGACTTTTAGTATGACAGGACAGTTTACTATTTTATAAGTGACCTTGCAAAGGAAAATAGATACTGTTCTCATATATATTTTTCCACAACACCTTCCAATACTAAAATATACAATAATCAATTCTAAGTTGCTTTTATGGCTCTCAAATTATAAAAAGGTAACAATCGGTACCTGCAAGTTGGTGGGATCTTTGTAGCTCTCATCGCTAGCAGCCTGCAACTTCTCCTGGATCCAAGACTCCAGTTCGTCGGCATCGCGTTTGAAGTACTGGAAGCGCCTCGAGTCCTCCAATTTCTCGCGCTTGGCGCGCGCCTCTTGCTTGAAGTCTTCATAGCGATTTAACACCTAATACGAAATTACGAATAGTTAAGGACTATACTTTAAAAAAAATACTACAATCAAAGAGTGCTTGCAAGTATTATATTATTTAGAACAAGGATAAAAAGAACAATGCTATGCAACTAATTGCATATACAATTAATAATTCATTACACAAAAGATTACGCCAATTAGTGTTCCAGTTACAAAATTATGTGACAATGTGCAAAATTTGTGATTTGGCCCTCTTTATGTAAACTGACCAAGCAATGTTACTAAATACTCATTGAAGGTTATTAAATTGTACACATAAATAAGAGAAATATGGCAGACGGCTTCTTTATTTTGCTATATTAATAAAAAGAAAGTCTGCTGTATATACATTATATAGTTGAATAATTGAAATAAAATGTTTTTTGTAACTACACTGCTAAAAAGCAATTACATTTTTTTTTTTAAATGCAAAAAAGTCCATAGATTGTGGTTACAAATCTTCATTTCATGAAAATTCAACATTTCTATATCATAAGTCAGAGTAAACCTAATTTACAATAAGAAAGACAGGGGACCCAATAAGTCCTGTCCTTATGTGCTTGTAAGACAAATTATTACCTGCTCACGACGTTCTTGAATATCCTCGGCAGTCTCGAGGATCTTCACCTCCTTGGGTGGTGGAATCTGCTCCATGATGGATGCGTTCAATCACCTGCAGCAAACAATGCATTTATTAAAATAAAAATAAAAGAACATTTTGAACAACTCTAAATAAAAATACTAGAAAGGCCTACAAATCATTCTTTATTGTGCAAGTTGATGCCCATCAAGGCTAAGCTTTTCGTTTTTTTATGCACACTGAACATTTATTTATTATACATGTTAACAATATATACTAATAATTTAAGGCTTGAATTATTATTTACAAAAGCACCTAATCTGAACTTAATTTTTACTTTAATAGTTGTATTTGGAAGTTTATACTGTTTATGATAATACTGTCTTGTTACTCAGTAGTTTACCCATTTTAGGAACAATTAACTGATTGTAAATCATGCAAGAGCAAGGAAGTAATGTGACCCACACATCAGTCTCATACTGGACATGATCCACTATCTAAAGTGATTATGTTGAATCATTGTAAGACTTTTAGAATTAGGAATATGTCAATGAAAACAAAATTTAAATTCAAGTTACAAACTGAATATTATTAATGGTATATTTTATGGTCATTTTATCAGTTTATGTCTATATAAAAACGAAAAATTTACAATCCATTCCACCTAATTATCCATTAAGAGCTAAGGTCACCACTTGACATCACAGTCAGGCTGGTAACATTACATCACACAACCTTGTGACTCATCACTCTTCACAATATAGCTTGTTACCTACTGATAATGGCTTTGTGAGGAACAAAACTTCACATTCTACACATTTTTAATGTTATCTTTGCTTATTGACATGTGTCTTAAGTAATTACAATGAATAAAATCTTTTTATAATTTAAAATGATGTAAGAAGAGTATAGTAAAACAGTTTTCATTTCTGCTTTTTTTTGCCATTTTTTTTAGATCTTCATATTTATACATATAACGTTAATTTCGAAGACTATTCCAGGACATACAAAAAATAATAATTTAATGATGCAAAAATAGTAGTTTAATGTCGAATAATACATATTTTTTAAAACAGGGAAAGTAATTATATAATTTTATCTAAATATGTATTTATATTTTAATTATTAATTAGTACTATATTTTTTATCAAATACATGTAACTGTGAATTATCCAAATAAAAATGTCTAAACTGAGAAATAAAGTTAATACTTACAGTATTGTAGGGACCATGTAAGTATGAATGGCTGAGTAAGCAAGTTTGTATGCAAGTGTGAAGTATGTGAGGAGTCGAGTTAGTTACTGCGCACTAACCGACGCGAATGCATGTGTATTCGTTTCGGGGTAAAATTGGAAATACAAAAGTGAACTATATTGAGATTTGGACTTTAATTTAACATCCTGGTGGCAGTAACTCCCAATGCAGGAATAGGGTGGGACACGTGGCCATATAAATCCCACATTGGTGACCTCACGACGTTTTAGAACTGAATTCGCGAGTGAAGTAGTGTCGAATATCTAAAAACTTTATCGGTGTGAATATGAATCCTACGGTGCCTATTCCTGCACCATCGACGGTAACGCACACGGTTCCCATGCAGCCGTCTACAGCCAGCTACGCGTAATTTAATACATTTGTTATTGTGTTCCAAGTTCCAAGTACAGTGAAGTGCATAATGCAGTGTAATGTTATGATATTGTAACAATGTTAGTATTATAGATTTTAAATTTTTATTTGGATTGTAAAAATTTGGGGGGTGTAGTGTAGGGACCATGTAAGTATGAATGGCTGAGTAAGCAAGTTTGTATGCAAGTGTGAAGTATGTGAGGAGTCGAGTTAGTTACTGCGCACTAACCGACGCGAATGCATGTGTATTCGTTTCGGGGTAAAATTGGAAATACAAAAGTGAACTATATTGAGATTTGGACTTTAATTTAACATCCTGGTGGCAGTAACTCCCAATGCAGGAATAGGGTGGGACACGTGGCCATATAAATCCCACAGTATTATGAAGATAATGTTATGTAATGTTTGAAGTGTACCAAGATTAATACCAAAAAGATAAAATTAAACAGAACCTTTTAAAATCTTGACAACTTGATTGCTGTATAATTCAGTTCACTTGAAACATGGTAATGAGAAGCTAAATACAAAGTTCAGGTTACATTCTCAGTTCCCAAGTTACAAATCAATAACTTGATACCTAAAGTAACATGATATAGGCCAGACGGTTCTGCTCTACTGGCTCTGTGCCTACAACTCAATACTTCACTTTTTCATAGGCCAATAAGGTCCATTTTGTTGCCAGCTATACTAAATTGGATACAATCCACAATAGTTTATCCCACCCCAGTTGGGTGGGGCTATAGATCAGCTGATTGAAACAACTTTTTAGAATGTATACAACATGTATATACATACTGCTGATTTAGGTCATCATTACTAAATATTTATATGACTAATTATGTATTTTTCCAAAGCTAATCATATATTCATGAATAATTCAGTAAAATTTGAAGAACAATAGGTGCTAATAAAGACACTTTAATCTCATATTATCTCTGATTGTGTCTCTGATATTTAAATCCAAGCTTGCTTGAAAATTGCTGTACAAAATAAAACTCTTATAGGAATAAAAATTATAAAAATGTACACTTACAATTTAAACACCACTTATCTACATTACACAGTACCTAATCAATACTATCTTATGAGCACTGTCGTGCACTATCGCTCTATGTTAAGGCACTCTCAAGAATTATCAATTACTGTGAAAGTACTGATGGCGACGGTAAGCGGTGCACTGCGACGGCGCTCCAGATTCCACGGCCGGCTCGCATCGGCGGCCCCGCGGACGATTACTCGCCCTACCCATACCTATATCGACCTATACACTTCCCCCTCGTACACAATGACGTAATGCTCCAAAATAAACCTAATAAGGATAACGGGACAAGACAGATTTAGACTTCCGCCGGGAATTATGTTTATTTACGGTTATTTATTGTATTGTATATATAACTTTGGACTGCTGTATGTTAGAAAATATAGAATTTTAGTGGCATTCATTATAAATGGACGAAATATGGATTTTACCGATACATGGGTGTGTCACAGATAAGCTTGTTAATCTCTTAGAATTGACGAAAACTAATACAAATAACTATACAGAGATGCAGAATGAGAACTTACCTGTATGTCTGAAGACTAACAGTCAAGAAAACTAACGTTTTTTAACACTTTTGATGAATTCTCATGAAAATTCGTTCGTTCGACGTGCTGATCGCGTCACTCCGCCTATACTAATGTTGCTATTTTCATAAATAATGACACCATTCTAGATGAATGTCAGACGTATCAAAGTATTTTGTATATTGTAAAATGTTTTCACTATTTTTAACATCATTTTACTAATAATACAAAATATGTAGTTCAAATTGAATATGAAACATAATTTTAAAGTAATTTTTTTTGAACCTTTAAACATTTTAACATGTCAATAATTTGTTATCTACGTTCTTGAATGTCAAATGTTTTTTTGTTATGTCTACACCGGAACTTAGTTGTCAAAAGCAGTATTCTGCTATGGCTGTCGTCTTATGTTTGTTGTATCAATTTGTGTGTCAATTATCAATTAACCCTTGTTAATAATGGCCTGTTGATTATTAAAAAGCTGTGGTTGGTGCAGATAATATTGTAGTGCAGTGTAATGTGTATGTGAATCATGGCGACCGGTGGTGAGGAGCTGTGGCGCGAGTGCGCGTCCTGGCTGACGAGATGTGGCTTGCTCCGGCATGATCACAAGGCCAACTGGGAGACTAGCACCATCCACGACCTGGCCTATACGCTGCGGGACGGCGTGCTACTGTGCAATCTACTGAACACCCTCCACCCCGGGTGCATCGACATGAAGGACGTAAACCAGAGGCCGCAGATGGCACAGGTACGTATGGAGCCGCCGCGCGACCTTCGCCCTAATTACCACTACGCCGCCAATATCATCGCCTACTAAACATATAGGCGTCGCGGATGTAGCTCTTCTAACGTTCGTTTCTAAATTTGTAAAGTAAACTGAAATATTTTTGGAATAGCACTCATGTTTTTATTCGCAGAGTACGGTACGGAATCGTATAAATATTGTTACAATGATGCAATGTTTTAAACATCAGACTTCTAACAGTTTTGTGTGCAATTCATACCATTTTTATATGAAGTACAGTTACTGGGGCTATTTATGTCAATGTGGCATTAATTATGCATGCATTGATGAATGGAATTATATGGCCATTGATGTTTGTGTTGAATGTCCAATACTTATTGAATGTGTTCCGGTGTATCTGCATAGGGACTTATGAATGAAGTGTGTATGAATGGATTTAACATGACATGGGGATACACTATGTATACTACTACAATGTATGAATAATTAAGATTTATATTCTGTGAGTTTGTGTTTGCCATACTACTTTTAACAGAAAAAGTATTGCAAAGTAGTTTGCCTGTAGCATGAAATGAGTCTTTATGACTACCACTCCTGTGGCCTGAATGTATGCTAAAATGTTATGTGTGCTGAAATTGATGGGATGACAGCTATTATAAATTTTGTAACATTTTTTGAGATAGTCTTGGATGGAAGTTAAATAAATCTAGAACCTCTGGGTTTACGTGATCCATAGCTTCTGTTAAATTAATCAATATTGATTGATTACATGCAATCACAAGACAGACTTTAAATTACTATAAATATGAAAAACAACATTGATTTAATACAAATAGGTTGTTGAATCTGCATATTTTGAAACTCAAAAGTCTGCATATTTGACAAAAAAATATTTAATTAATAACCTAATGAAATTTAAACTGTTGGATAAATTAGTTCAAATTTGGTTTCATCTTGGGGGTGCTGTATTTTATTTAGATTAATACCAAAATTTTCATCCTCCTACCAGTTCTTATGCTTGAGGAACATCAAAGTTTTCCTTCGAACATGCCATGAAGTGTTTGAGCTGCGTGAGACAGACCTGTTTGACCCCTCTATGCTGTTTGATCTCTCCAACTTCCACCGAGTGCTGTGTACGCTGGCCAAGCTCAGCCAGTGCCCAAAAGCTTTAGATAGGAATATCAAGTAAGTGGTTATTTTTTATTAAGTAGCATATAGACAATGTCATAGAAATTTCAGATACAAAGATAAATCAATGAATATAATTGGTACAAAATATTTAGGATGAGTTTAAACAATTGGGCTAAGTTTCACTATCACATCTATTTATCCAATACATACAGACAAACAGACAGACAGACAACATGCTACTTCTGGTAATTTAACCTTAAAGCATAAAAAAAACTTATCAGAATTAAGTAGATGTTGATTAGGGGAATGTTGATGTTAAAATTTTTGATGTTATTGCAATTATGAACATTTTTTCTTTTAACTAAGCAGTTAGAAATACTGCATAATAAACTCTTTGTTCACAATCTATTATGAAATGTGACCTTTAGTATCATAATGTGCAGCAATTAAATTTTAATTAACCAGTCTCAGACTCATGACGTGAAACAACAACATATTATATTTCAATGTCATATTATTTACTTTTACTACAAATGTTGTATAATTTTTCAGACCATTTTCAGCACACAGAAGTCAATCAGAAGAGGATATCTATAAAGATTTGCAATCTGTGTAAGTATTTATTTAACAGAGTGTTTAATAATAGATTGTAATTTATTATATGTAGCTTAAGTTGTTACAAAACAATAGATTTTGCCTTTTTGAGTGAAGGTCGAATAAAAATGACCAAAAATGTGCGTGAAACATATTTGGAACGTTACCAGTCTGTACAAAAGTTGGTTTTAAAACGCAATGGTAGACTTGAATATGTCAAAAAGTACAACAATACCGACTTGTAGTAGCGCGAGCGTGACGCTGGCGCCGCCGCCGTACGACGCCATCGAGTGCGACGCGCACCCGGTGGGCGCGGAGGTGCCCTGGGTGCAGTTCACTATCCCCAGCGTGGCCTGCGAGGACCGCGTCGAAGAGATATACGAGGATCTCTGCTATGTCAAGTTCACTTCAGCAATGCCGGAGGTGGCGATTTGCTTGTCACTAGCCGCTTATTCAGTAGCTCTTTATTTTGATTTTGGACCAATTTTCTTTTGATCGTTATGTAATCATGCTTTTGTACATACGCACATTCAAAGGAGCTAGTATGGTATTAGGAAACTATTACTATCGTATACTAGCCTCTTACGTTACTACCCAATTTTGTTTATCGTGCGTCATTCATCAAATTTGTTCGAGACAGCTTAAGCAGAATTTTTCGATTTTTAAAATGTACTTTGCATAATCATTATCAAGTATGAGTATCATTATGCGGAAATCACATCATATGAGGAGGCTTCATTGATAATACTTAAAAGCTACTTCCTCCGCATGAAGCTGTGTCGCTATGAATACGTTTAACTTTTGATTGCACAATGCAGTCGTCTCGTATCTTTCGCGCGAGTATCTCTAGTGAGTGGGCGGCTCAAAACTAAATGGAAGTACATGGAGCAGTCTAGCTGTCTATCAAAATTGTTTTACGCCAATAAACATCTTCAGAGCGTGTCACCAATAAGGAAGTGGCCTTAATTTCACATTCGCACAACAGCTACATTTAATCATCGTGGCTACACGAAAATCAATCCTTCACGTTTCAACAGTATACCCTGAAAATCTTAGAAATTACTAATAAGCCAAGGACATTATTATCGGCAACTTCCTAGAATGTCTATCTTTCGCTAGCTGTTATCTTTAAGAATACGTTCTATGTTCGGTTTTATGCACTGGCGATATGTTGCAATATTGTTCAGAGTTTTGGAAGATGGCAGACTGCACCCAACCAACTGATTATCTATAGATATGGTTAAATAGAAAATAGTTTGACGAATTATATAAACATACACCCTATGTCATGTATTACAGGCATGGTTACGACGATCATTTGCTTTTACGTTACTTATGTTTCTTTATTTAATTTAGGGAGAACGTACAAGTCGATAGGCATTCGTAAAGTAGAAACTGCTAGCGGCTAGCTGATTGGCATATTTTCTAAAGTATCGTTTTTATCGATTTGATAGCAAACATAATACTGTTATCAACATCAAACGGTACCAATTTCTCATCTCATTTGGAATAATTTAGTATCTTATTTCTTGAGTAAACGTATATTTTTTTTAGATTTTATATCCAATTTGGATTTTTAAATACTTCGTTGTTCTGTAGTGGAGTAAAGATTGTTTAAGATATATTGTTTCTTAGTATCAATCGCAACACAAATGTTGCTGATTTTTAACGGTAGCAGTAATTTGAACGTACCATAGATTAGTCACGTATGGCTATTGATTGTCCGAGGTTTTCCGAGGACACGTGTAGCGAGGCCGCGATAGTACTTGGAAACCAATACGGCCTGTTATAGCTATACTTTTAGTAATATCTTAAATTTCCTTCCGAGAAAGCCTACGACGCGGCAAACCTATACATATATGTGTTCGGTTTTTTTTCGTTGCGTAGCGTAGTGAGCCCGTACTCACGTATGCTGCATGCGTGTGCGACACTGCTGTTAAAAACTCCGTTTTCGCTCTGTCAACCGTACCCTGAATATTGATAACATAAGTTTACGTTTTTTCTTTCTGACGTTGTTTGTAGTACTTATCAATGCATTCGTAATTCAAGAGTATTATTTATAATCATAAAAATAATGAAAACAGAAATGTCAAGTAAAGTAGATTTGTTTTCCACCAACACACTATTGATAGATAAAGTTCGCGAACTGACGTCTAAGTAGGCGGTCGTGTGGAGCGAAAACAGAGTTTGGTTCGCACGTAACAATGTGTGTGTGGGGCGCGTGCGCAGCGGCGGTGCGTGCGCGCCGAGCGTCGACACTGAGTACTCGAGCTACTGCGCGCGCATCCACGACGAGGAGATCTACCACGACCTGTGCGCCGTCAAGGGGACCCGGGAACTGCGCGACCCGCCCGCCGCCCCGCACCAGCCGATCGCTTTCAACGCAGTACGCGATGTTTTTGGTTTTTTTTCTGTATTTTTTTCTTTTCTCTTCTTTAATTACCCAGGATAAAAGTGTATGAATAATGTTGACATCGAATGGTCAGCTGTTTACGGACGAAAATAATAATTTACTACAAGTTCTTAATCACATTCGCACAAAACTGTCGGCGCGGGACCGAGTTTTTATGTTGTGTAAATTATAAAAAAACAACGCTCAAAATTAATCTTTATTGTCCCACGGAATAAGTTGTATTCGTAATTTGACTCACGTCAATCACCTGATTCAATTTCGTAGCTCTCACTGACGGGATTAATTTCATGCCTCACTTAGGAATCGAGACTCGTAAGTAAAAGTCTAGCAAAGCGTTCCGCGCATCGTCTGAATTATTCATACACTCATTATTTCTGGTACCATATTATAATTTCCGCCATGTAGTTAGAGCTAGTCCGTCTACAATGTTGATTATAGTATCGCTTCAGAATGGTTAATGCATTTATATATTTTTAACTAGTTAATGCTTGCATGGGTTGTGTGTTATATGTATTTTGTAGAGACGATCAGTTTTTAACCGATTCATTTTCCAGCTGGCGACGTCGACGGCCAGCTTCGAGAAACGCGATTACGTTATAAGAGAGCTCGTGGACACAGAATGTAACTACGTTGATGTTTTGAGTAAAATAATTAAATATTTTTTGAGGCCGCTAACGCCGTATCTGAAGCCTCAAGACATGCAAATCGTGTTCTTCGGAGTCAAGGTGAGGTTGAATTTAATTGGGCAGCACTACATTAATACAAAGCTCGTTTGCGACATTCTAATGAATTGTATTCGTTGAAGGAGTTGCACGACATTCACACGGGCCTGCTGCGTCAGCTTCGCGCGGCGACGGAGGGCTGCATCCCGGGGAACGGAGCCCCGCGGTTGGCAGACGTGTTCCTCGCTTGGCGGGAACGGTTGCTGTTGTATGGGGATTACTGTTCCAATCTTACACAAGCCCAAGATACGCTGAAAGCGCTAGATGCTAGAGATAACACGTTTAATAAACAACTGCAGGTAAATAATAAGTATAATTGTACCGGAAAAACGATAGAATACTGGCCTTGTTATTTATTATTTTTAGTAAAAAGGACGCTTAACATTATATTGCCTGATTGTCTTATTCTAATATATAAGAGAGATACGCATAGAGAGTCGTTGTTTTAAATTGGGTCGCGAAATAAAAATAGCATAGATTGATGGTATCCGAATAATTTAATGTCGAAAATGACTTAATATACTTTTTCTGTCCAGAAATGTCAGAAAGAACACAGCGACGGTCGTATACAGTTGCGGGACATACTGTCAGTTCCGATGCAAAGAATACTCAAGTACCACTTATTATTAGAAAAATTAGTCCAGGAAACACAGCCGGTAAGTTTTTATAATCACTGCAATGCATATTTATAGTTCTTTGAAATATACCTATTTACCTCAGAGTTTTCTGTCTAAATCCTTTACGGGTGTAAAAACACTATTCAGAAATAGAGTCAAGATATGTATTTTAGGTTTTTATTATTATTTTTTCTATCTTCATAAAATCATTTAAACAGAAATGCTAAACTATAGGCAACACAAAGGGAATAAAAATGAATGCTATGGGGCTGGGACGTTGTTCAAAATCTCTTGAAAATATATCTATTAATTATTTAAATTAATATTTGTTATTATTGTTAGCTATTTTACATATCACTCTATTTACATCCTGTTTCTATTTGCAATTACATCATGTTGTTGATGATCCTATGTTGTGTAGAATGTAAAGGATAACCTTAATTACAATCAAATCGTAAAGTGGTATGATAATACTATTTGAACAACAGTATTTTTATAACATCATTATCAGCCATTTGGACATTTGGACTCTACAAAATTTTATGACACTTGTAGTATGTTACAAATAATACATCCTAAATAGACAGTAGGTATCAAAGTAGGAAATTAAATGAAACTCAAATAGTTTTTTACGCATTGTAACTCTCAATAACGAACGCCTTACATATCATTTAAAACGTCTATCATTAAATTGCCAATTACCGTATCATTAAAGAATTCTTTAGCACGAATGGATGGATAAATTATTCATAATATTCGCAATAAAATTGTTTTTATATATATTCTGTATTTATTTCCATGGATTTTTCCAACGCTGTATAATTTCATATTGCTGCATTTTATAAGCTAAACTCTTGAACATTTAAATCTATTATATAGCCCCATTTTAGAATTTCCTGTTGTAAAAGGATTATCCTAATAGATTGTGTACCTAATTTAGTTATGTGCCTGATCTAAGAAGATATTTTTAACCGACTTCCAAAAAGAGGAGGTTCTCGATTCCTCTGTATTTTTAATGCTAATCATTACACAATACTTAGTAGTGATTTGGGCGTGGATATAAATGCTCAGGGGCTCCGTAACAAGGTGCTTGTGTGCGCAGAACCACGAGGAGTTCCGCGGGCTGGAGCGCGCCAAGGAGGCGATGGTGGACGTGGCGCAGTACATCAACGAGGTGAAGCGGGACAGCGAGGTGCTCACGCTGCTTGCGAAAGTGCAGGTACTTGATTACGCTTTTGGCAGAGCTGTCGTGGCCTTCATGGTCTTCACGTTTGGGTGGCTGATGTAGTGTGCCTCGCTATGTCTCGCCGTTTGTTGTCATGGCCTTCATGTTCTTCTTTCTTTTTGCATGGCTGACGTAGTGTGCCTATGTCTTGCCATTTGTCGTAATGACATTGAGCAGTGATAGCCTAATGGTTGAAACTTGCTTTCGTGATCCGGAAGTCCGAGGTTTAAGTCCCATCCACAGATTTTCCTACAATTATGTGCGCATTAGAAATTAATTTATCACTGTTTGCGGCAAAGGAAATCAACGTGAGGACACCTACACACCAGAGTTCTTAAAAAAAGTTTTCAAATGTGTGTCAAGTTTACCAATTTGCACTTGGCCAGCACGGTGGACTATGGCCAAAATACTCTATCATTCTGAGAGAAGACCTATGCCCAGCAGTGGGACAATAATGTATTGACGACAACCGACATCCCGGTACTCTTATTTAATGGGCTGCCCACAGCAGATTTGAGTTGATCGCTCCATCGCGTAGGTTCACGTAGAAAATGCAGGTGCAAGACATGCAGGAAACAACCAAAGTTCACTGTTAGGGTCAATTCCCACGTTCGTTAACGGAGCGCACTGTAAAGACATGACCTAATTTAGTGTAGGTCGAAGTTTCCTTCCGATCGACTTAGTAAGGTTCGGTTATGTCTTTTAAAACCATAATAGAACGACTTAATCCGTTTATCTTAAGAGTTGTTTAAAATGAAATGTCTTTATTTTGCATAGGCCTACGGAGGCACTCACAAATTGTCACTTACATATATAACATATATATATTTTTACACTACCACCGTATCGGAACACAACCTCAAGTGAGAAGATCCGGCAAGAAACTCAGTTTGTCTTTTTTATTTGTATATCCTTTTTGCCATATTGTTTTTACATTAGTTATATATCTTCGGGCTTGAACACGCAATTTTGTAACTATTTGTGAAAATTCATAAATCTTCATCGACGTTTATTTATAGCCGCAATTAAAAGATGACATATTGCACAACAAAAACTAAAGGGATCAAATGCAAAATTTAAGTAAATTAAGCTAAATACTTGAAGCTATTCTTAACAACGAAATGTATTCGTCTATCGAATTTAACAGTGATGATTTTGTGCTAGAATAGGGCAAACATAAATGTTACATATTCGTCCGATTTCCAAGCAGCTCGTCTCGATCCGTGCGAGCTTCGTACTGTCGTACCATATACATAAACGTTAAGCGAACGCTCGGCCGCGCTACAATGTAGGTGAAGTGGGGAGTGTTAGGTTTTTTCGTTACGGAATTTCTTGATTCGGTGGTCGCGCTTAAAGCCCGCGGCAAAAGCGTAATTTCCCTTAAGTTGGTTTCATTGTAATCATGTTGTGTACCAGGAGAGCATAGTGGACTGGGAGTGCGGCGCGCTGGGCGCGGGCGGCGCGGGGCTGGCGGCGTACGGGCGGCTGCTGCTGGACGGCGAGCTCAAGGTGAAGGCGCACGAGGACCAGAAGCTGCGCTCGCGGTACGTCTTCGTGTTCGACAAGCTCATGCTGCTCTGCAAGCCGGTTAAGGTTGGTGTGCGCTAAGCTTTTGTTACATTTCAGATATAGTAGCATTAACAATTTGTTTAAATTTAAAAATCCGACTGATTTACAACGATTACTTTTAAGCGGGTTTTTTTATTCTTTTTGTAACAATTTATTTAATACTTAACGGGTACTCACGTGGTCCATGATTGACTCACGATACATGGAACTAGGTCGAAATATCGGCAAAAAGAATTCGAAAAGGATTCAAAAACTGCATATCATGAGTACCCGTTAAGTATTAAAATGTGTCAATTCCGCGATAATATTAGTCTAAAAACATTTATTCAATTTAAAGCTTTTATGGGTTAAAATAGTAACGTAAAATTATTCTAATGTGCTTGAATGTGTTATATCTATTTTATTTTAGTATATTTATTACCTATCATTTGATACCCATATAAAAATAAGACAAATCGTTTCTTCCCTACTTTTTTCTGTTAACAGGCCCCATATTTAAAAACAATATAGCCTATGTCACTCTCATAACTGAGTCGATTCCAATAACATGTCATATGTTGGTCCGTCCGTCAAACCATTTGAATTGTAGTCTGCCAAAGAAACGGACATACATATGTTCGAAAAACTTTATCCTCCTTCTAATGCACTGGGATAAAAATACAAGCCTGCTGAGTTTCTTCTCGGTTGTTCTTAGTTGATACCTTAGTTGATCCAAGAAGAAACCGATATGACAATAAAGCAATGATATTGTGCCTGACAATTTGTATGTTTTATAAGCCACAATAAAGACATTTCTTTTTATTTCATTAATCATGTTATTGACGTAAGCAAGCGTACAATCCACCTGATAATAAATTCTACAGCTACCCATGGACATTTCTAATTAATTAAGTAGAATTCATACCTAAGGTTGGCCACAAATGAATTGCCGATCTTGACGAAGATTAAGTGGAAAAACCTTGTGTGTCTGTATTGCACATCCTTCAATTGAGGACATAGTAACTTGATGCTTTTTAAAAATATATAAATGTAATATTATGTACAATAAATACTTAGTATAAACTCAAATAAACATCACTTCATCTCTTGAAAAACGAATTTACAAACGAAACGAAAATATTGTTAAACAAAGTAATAAAATAACAAATGTTAATTTATTGTGGTCTCGGCTTTATACTGCTTCAGAGGTGATAATTATATTCGTAATATTATATCCGTCGACGTAATAAGGTATTATCAGGTTGCGTAATTATATTCCTGTGGTTTACAGTAAGCTACTTCTACTATATGATTTGTTATTTCCTGTAAAGTTATATAAATAGGTGTGAATAGAACCGACAACTTATTCATAATTATCTTATCATTTCAAACTTATTTATCCACAGTATTTTTTTTATTTTAAGTTATATTGAATTCATTTAACTTAAAACCATTTTCAGTTTGACATTTGTAAATTTTCGTGTCTATTTTTCAAAGGTAATTTTAGGTGGCTATTGTTATACATCTTAAGATTGATAACTAATGTGGTGCTGTTTGTCTAGAAGAGTTATAATATCTTACATCCTTATAGGTCCTTATCACCGCCATCGGAACATAACTTTTAATTATAACAAAATAAAACTAAGTGATTAAGTGACAATTCCTAGAACAGAAGCTTCATGGCAAAATAACTAAACAGAAATAAGCTTTATAGTGATGCCGCCGAGATTCAGCTATTAATGTTTGTAACGCTGAATAATTATTTTCGATTATCAACCACAAATAGTTGTATCACCCTAATAGATTTAAAATTGTTAATTCCGTGTCTAAAAGTATAAATGGATGCGACACAATTTTCTTCTATTGTACTTGTTTACTATAATCTAGTTGCGTATTATGTACATTTGAATAATAATTATATGTCTATCTAAATATATATCTAATTTGAACCTTAAAATCAAAGTGTTGCATAACCTGTCCCCTCCAACCCCCAGGAGAACCAGTACTCGTACCGCGTGGGCATCCGGCTGGCGGAGTACCGCGTGGAGGAGGGGTACGCGCGGCGCACGATGCGCGGCGACGCGCGCTGGACGGCGCACTTCTACCTCGTGCGGCGCACCAAGGACGCCACCTACACGCTGTACGCGCGCACCGACGAGTGCAGGCGCAAGTGGCTGAAGACCATCCGTGACGCCATGTGAGTATATACACGTCACGTTTTTGAAAGTTCTACATTCCACCCTTGTCAAGTCGCTCTTGGTCTCGGACGGATTAGCTGAAGAAGACGGCAGAAGAAATCGGTGTGAGTTCCTCTACGTAACATTGTTCCGTTGTACTTTAAAAAGCTCTACATTGCAACGTTTGTGCCGGGTTTCCGAATGGACTGATGACTTGAAGAAGTCGATAGGTAATCGATGGATACAGATGATTTAAAACCCGCCAGACTTGCTTGGGTTAGGGGAGGTCGTTTTTATAATATGGCAGTAGCAAACGCGTATGCAGTCCACCTGAAAGTAGATGGCCACTGCCTTCCATGGACATTTGTTATCAACTCTACATAAGATCAAAGAATGCGTTCCTATCTCTGAGGACTAAGTTGGAATACTTCACGTAATACGTATGTCTCCCTATCGCACTTTCAGTATAGAACACGACAAGGCATAACACGGCTGTTATTAGGCAAAAACACGTGTGGTGATGGCGCTAACAAAGTCGAACCACAAAGAGTTCTATCGCCAACACATCCAGTGGGCTATCAAAGTTTAATAGATGAATCGCGCGATTTATTCACCGAGAAAACGCCGCCTATAGACGCATTATCCTTCAATTCATGCCAAAAAAACTGTCATTGTGCGAAGAACGGACAAATATTCTCGAGTATCTAATACATCCAAATTAGTTTTTTTTATATATGAAGTATTCGCCTGTACTGGGCGAATAAACATTTACGTTAGGAGAAAAACTTTCATCTTAATTCCATTGATGAAAGCAATCATCATTGCGAGCCTGATGAAGTTTACTTAAAAGTCAGGTTTTGGTTTATCAAATAGTAAAACGAGAGCAGCTGCTAAATTTGTCATTAATAATGTTGAAGTAGCAAACGAGCATGCAGTCCACCTGATGGTAAGCGGTCACTGCCGCTCATGGACGTCTGTAAGTAACTTCATATAGAACATAGGTTCTATCAGAAGTCAAACACAGATGCGTTACTACTCCCGAGGACTGAGTTTGTCGCCTCATGTAAAAGTGTGCCGGCAATCACACTCTTCCATCGAAAAGCAATGCTTCACGGTAGGAATAGGTGTGAATATGGCTTTTTGTTAATTCTTTATGAAATTTATTCAGTCTATATTTGATTGCTAAGGAGTAACATAACAAGGAATGACATAACAGGTTACGTTACATACAAAAAAAGAATTCATTTCGAAGACACGTGCCTAAACAATTTTGTTATGAATTCATCCTAATAATAGCCAACATTTCAGCATAAATATAGACCCGACAGAATAATGACAACAAAAATAATGCCTGCCTAAAATTAGCTACTATTGAATAGGGTCTCTACTGAAGCTTTGTGACTGAAATAGATTTAACGTAACAAAGCCTCCGCGTGGGAGTTACAGAAAATATTTATACCTTCATGACGTCATAATTGACGACCATGTTAAGTCGAGTAATCATTTCTAATTCGTGGTCTTAAATTGTGGATACAAGAATAGAATTCCAGCCTCTCGACTTTTAGATTTGATCAGAAAGGTGGGATTGTCAGCACATTTTCATATGAAGTGTCTAGTGTTTATTGTTATATGCCTAAATGCCGGCACACTTTCACATGAGGCGACTATCATAGTCCTCGGGAGTAGCAACGCATCTGATTGACTTCGATGGAACCCATGTTCTGTATGAAGTTGATTACAGATATCCATGGGCGGCAGTAACCACCTACCATCAGGGGGTCTGCATGCTCGGTTGCTACTTCAATCAGATAAAAAAATGAAAATCAGTGCCAGAATTCCTACAAACTGATTTCTGACAAACATCGTAGACAAACATTAAATTGATTGATTAGACAATCAATTTAATTTAAAATTAAAAAGAAATGATAAGATTAGATTAAAAATTTTATGTATCATCTTTCAATCGTCGCGGTCAATGGTTTATTTATTTTTAATTCGATTTATGTATCAAACGAGCGTGCGGTCCACCTGATGGTAAGTGGTCACCAGTTGGCCATGGACATGGCATGGCTGTGGAAAAAATATATAGAACAAGAGTTCTTTCTGAAATCTATCAAAGACGTTACTCTCGTGAACTAACCTCGCCTAATAGTCTGCTGTGTCAAATTAAACCTTTCTCACTCTGGGAAGAGATCAACGCTTGTAAGGTAAAAATCGGTTGATGTTTACATGTTAAATCAAGTTCAAAAAGAAGAATAAAAAACTACAATTACTCGGTATGCAAGGAATAGGTCCGTCGTTTCATATATTGTGGGTCAAGGCCATATGAGAGGCGGTATGCTTAACGGGACTTTGAACTACGTGTGTCCTTCGAAAAGGGTATGGTCGTCCCCAATAGTGGAAATAGGAAGCTAATTAGTAGTTAAGCATTGAAGCCTTCTATAAATAGCATTGCTACCCGTCCTGATTTCGCCCAATTATTTTCTTACCTGTCCCTAGAACGTCTTTCCAAAAAGGGTCTATAAAATGTTTTATGCTTCTAATTAAAAAAATGTTTCTGTTCTTTCCAGTGATAACTTAGAGCCCCCCGGTTGTCGGAGTACCAACCACAAGTTCGTATTGCACACGTTCGAGAAGCCTGCTACGTGCCATCACTGTTCAAAGTTTCTCAAGGGCAGATTATTCCAGGTATGTACGATACTCGTATCATAAGATATAATTGAATGTTTAAAAATATTTCTTATTTTTATTAAGAAACTAAAAATTAATGTGATAATCATTTGTGAATTATAACAGTTTTTGTGTTTGATTTGAAGATTGACAGATTTTATTTAACAAGAAAATATAGAGTTTGGTTAAACCGACTAGTTTTCCGCCTTCGGCAAGCAAGCACCTCGTGTCGGACTTGATAGACTACTCAATTGTTTATAACAAATACTCTGTTCCATACGGCGCGTGATTTCAATTTTTTGATAGCGTTACTGACTGCCGTCTACAGAACATGTTCGGTCGAGCGTTACTAACCAAAATGAGTTCGACTCTCCACTGAGAAATCGGGTTTTAAACGAATAGGCTTCTACACCCGGGTGGTAAATTCTCCCAATTTCCAGTCGTTAACGGTAAAAATAAGAATAGCTTGAATTTTGATATGTTATTATGTTTTATATGTCGGCATTTGTTTTATATGACATCGATATGACAGAAATGGTGTAGGTGACTATGGGTCTCGTGCTGAATATCAAATCTTGAGGTTAATCCTCTTTATATAGTTATCACAAAGTCTTATAGCACAAATACATTCAGTGGTAACTAATTTAATAAAAGAACGAAACGGATAGACAGTTCCGAGTTCCGACGATGATGTGAAGTTAGCACAGCTCGACGCGCCTTCCGCTTCGATTTAAAATAACTGGGTGATACATACATAATATAAAATTTATTAATATTTAAACGTAAATAAGTGATGATGGGAGTGTGCACACTACGAGTAAACTATCAATCATGTTTATTCGACAGAATTTTGATTCACCGCAACTGAACATATTGTATGTCAGATGTCACTTCACGTCATTTAGAAGGTGGTAGAACCAGTGTGAGGTACCACCGCCACACCTATTTCCATCGTGAAGCATTCATTGCGTTTCGATGGAGGGGTGTGGTTGCCGGCACACTTTTATATGAGGCGACCATCCTAGTCCTCGGGAGTAGCAATGCATCTGTGATTGACTTCAGATAGAACCTATATTCTGTATGAAGTTGCTTAAAGATGTCCATGGGCGGCGGTGACCACTTACCATCAGATGGACTGCATGCTCGTTTGCTACTTCATTATTATAAAAAAAAAAAAACTTCGTTCGTTTTGTTTGTAATTAATCCGTTGTGTTGCGCAGGGCTACCTGTGCTCGGTGTGCAACGCGTGCGCGCACAAGGAGTGCATCGCGCTGTCGGGGCGGTGCGGCGGCGGGCCCGCGCCCGCGCCGCCGCTGCCGCCGCACCACCACTCGCCCGACGCCGCGCTGCACTACTACATGTGGTACGCTACCGTTGTTGCTCTTCACACATACACAGACAGATACAGACACACAGTGCACAGTCACAAACGTGCATAACACACATCTACGCACGCGCGCACTCATGCATGCACCAGGCATGTACTTTCAATACATTCGGTACAAGTGACACGCTACACTCGCAATCACAGGTTTATGACAATAGGTGGATAATTTGACTTATCTTAAGGTTTTTTTTTCAGTATACGGACTACTAAACTTATTTTATCGTTTCATAACCGTAGATAAATAAATTCACAACAGGCTCATAAAAGTATATAATATGTCACTGTGTTATTCTTTAATTCTTTAATTCTTTATTTGCCAGAATAAGGTTACATAAAAGCTGTTATAATTATTTACAGTGTTCTCTTATTCTACCTTGTCGGCATGCAAATTTAGAGTGGTCAATCTATTTTTTACAGCTAAGTACATAACTTCGATAAAATAAGTGCAACATTTAATATTTAGCTAGATTACAATTTTCATAATCAAATATAAGAATTCGTCATAATTAAGATTTCATCGATAATACATAATAAATTTTTAATGCTATAAAATTGTCCTTACAATATATCATTCCTTAAAATCTATGTACTCATTTTTTCCCCCAACAGATCATTTACAGAGTAGATTATTCTTGTTATGAGCCATTTTTTCAGTTCTTTCCTAAATTTATTAATGTGTAATTTTTTTATGTCTGCTGGTAATGCATTATAAACTTTAATGCACATTGCGTAACAATTTCTGGCATAGAGAGCAGATTTTGGTATTTTATTATATATTAGCCTACTTGCAAGTCTTGTTGATTTTGTGTTATAAATGTCACCAGCAGTTTTAAAGAGATCGGGATTAGCTTTAACAAATTTACCTATTTCAAAAATGTACATGCCCGGTAAAGTAAGAATTTCGTATTTTTTAAAAAGTGGCTTGCAAGATTCATGCGGCGCAAGGCGGCAAATAGCACGTAGGCATTTTTTTTGTATAATAAATACTCTATTTATGTCTACTGAGTTCCCCCATATTAGTAAGCCGTAATTTAATACTGAAGCGACATATCCGTGGTATGCCGTGAAGGCTGCGCTCAGAGAAACCGTTTGCGACAAACGACGTAGTACATACACGAATTTATTCAGTTTTTGGGAAATGTATTGTATGTGCGCTTTCCAATTAATTAGTTCGTCAATTTGTATGCCCAAAAATGTTGCTATATTTATTTGTTCTATATTTATATCATTGTATCTTACATTTAATTGTCGTATTGGTTGTTTATTATTTGTAAATGTCATAATTTTAGTTTTACTAAGATTAATTTTTAGGTTATTTTTATTGAGCCATTCTATTATTAATAATAATGTTTTGTTTACTTCGTCTGTGTGGTTGGTTATGTCATAATTATTAATTTTCTCTGAAGTCACAATTACGGAAATGTCATCAGCATATAATATCATTTTATTGTCAGTTACGTTAGGTAAATCGTTAATATAGAGTAGAAATAGTAATGGACCGAGTATGCTCCCCTGAGGAACACCACTAGTAGTATGTCGATACGTTGAACTATACGTTATATATTCTGCTTTATCATTGATATTATCAAGTTCAACACACTGGCTTCTATGTTTAAGATATGACTCTATCCACTTAAGAGTCAGCCCTCTGATCCCAAGCATTTCGAGTTTTTGTAATAGGATTTCATGACAAACAAAATCAAACGCCCTGGTCATATCAATAAGCAGAATAGTGGTGAGTTTTTTATTATCTACGCTATCCACTATAGTACTAACAAGGTCAAAGCAGGCTGCAGTTGTAGATTTTCCCCTTTGAAACCCATATTGCTCTTTTTTTAGGATTTTAAATTTAGCTATAAATTCAATAAGGCGTGTGTACATGGCTTTCTCTAATATTTTAGCAAATATCGGAATTAAAGTTATTGGACGATAGTTAGACACCACAGTTTTATCAGATTTTTTGTGTATGGGTTTTATTATCGACTTTTTTAACTTTTCAGGGAAGCGACCATTTTCAAAGGATAAGTTTATTATATGTGACAGTACACCTGTTATGTGATTGCTACATTGTTTTATTATTTTTGTAGTGACGTCATCATAACCAACTGAATTTGTATTGTTCAGTGAGCGTATTAATGATTTAACCTCATCAGATTCGAATGGCCGTAAAAATACGCTGTTAGATAATGAGTACGAGTTTGTATTATGTATCTTACATGTCGTGTTGTTTGTCAATTCTACGAAATAGTCATTAAAATGTTGTGCTATATTCATTGGATTATTTATTACTACTCCCTTAATATTTATCTCGTTAATAAGTCTGTCTGTTTTGTTAAGGTCTGTTTTTATTATTTTCCAAGCTGCGCGACACTTATTTTTTGATCGCGATATAAGTTTATTGTTGCAGTTTAGTTGTGATATTCTAATGCATTTTTTCAACAGGTTATTGTAGGCCGAAAATTTCTTTTTACTATCCGTCGTTTTATTTTTATAATATTGCATTTGTAAGCTACGTTTTGTCCTGCAGCTAGTTTTTAAGCCCTTCGTAATCCATTGAAGTTTTTTCGTTTGATTTTTTACTTTAATTCTTTTTTTCGGAAATGTTAAGTTGTACAGTGTCATAAATTCTTCGTGAAATTTATTAAACGCCATATTAACATCAGTTTGCTCGTACACCTCCGAGAATTTAATGCTGCTGATGTAGTTACAGAATTTTTTAATATACTCGTCACAGTAGTCCCTTTTAAATATGTAGTATTCGTTTCTTTCATTTTGTATAATTTGTCTAGGCAGTAAGAGCATTTGTGCTGTGTCATGATCCGATAGGTTTAATTTTAGCACTTCTACTTGCGCGTTTGGTACATTGCTAATTATTTGATCAATACATGTGTTTTTTCGCGTGGCGACATTAATATGTAGGCTCATATTGAAATTATTAGCTATGTCTATTAACTTAATTGTGTCCGTTTTACTTTTTAAGGTGTTTATGTTTAAGTCGCCTGCTAATACAATTTTTTTTCTAATTTTATTTGTTAAAATATGTAAAAAATTCTCCAAGATACTAAAAAACAAATTTACGTTTGATTTCGGGGTTCTGTACAAACATATTATTATTAAATTTTGAGACGGGATTTCGACGCCACAACATTCAAATACTCTATCCGTAGCATACTGTTCTGTTATATTTATTATTTTAAAATCTATGTCCTTTTTAACCAAAATACATACACCGCCCCTTCTTTGCTGTGTATTCCTGCAGAATACTGACCCTACAGTATAGCCATGTATAGTTATATTTGATTCACAGCTTTTTTCGATAAATGTCTCCGTGATGCAAATGATATCAGGATCTTTACCGTTCTCAAAAAGTTCAGTTAGAGTAATTTCTAATATACATTTTTTGCTATTAATGCCGGCAATATTTTGGTGCATTATCCGGAATCTATTGATTTTTTTATTAACGAAAAAACCGATCAGAAGACGTGGTACTCTTAGTTATATTGAGCGATTGAGGATCGTTGCAGTTAGACTGGTATTTTTGAGTGTGTTTTTGCTTGTTGAAAGGAAAATACGCTGTAATTTTAGATTGAACTACTTTACACACATTAACGTTACTCCCTGACACTGCTTTTTTGTTTTGTACCTTAAAATAATCAGTAATTGTAGACTGTTGTTTAAGCTGTCTAGCAGGTTTACTTTTAACGTAACCGAGTCCTCTCTCGCACCTTATACTAGTTTTATTATCTTTTTTCATAAATCCGAGAAACCTGGTTTCATAGTCTATTTGATCTATTTTTCTATTTAACCTAATACACATATTCCAAAGATAGTCATAGGATATTAATGTATTACAATTTAAAAAATAACAATTTTCTGTGTAATAATTACAAGTCATTTTGATAAGGTGATTCAGCTTGAACTCGTTTAAATTTAAGTTCTGTTGCACACTTATTACAAGGACTGGACATCTGTTATTTATACGTTTAAGAAAATTACTTAAGGCAAACATAACTTTATTTGGGTCTTTGTCGTTTTCGCCTATGCTTATTATTAAGCGGTCGTCCGATGTGATATTAAATGCCTCGCATGTCTTAAGTATTTCTTCAGAATCAGCGCCCGGTTTAATAAAAGATGACACCGTGTATTTTGTGTATGGAGTATTTTTCCTCGAGTGTATTAGTTTTTGGGACAGTCCGATACATTGGTCTCCTCCAGCAATATAAATCGTTTTTTGATTTGGTTTCTTAGCCGATAAGTTGCTGCATTTATTTTTACATGCTTGACGTGACAGGTGAAGAGGCTGTTGACATTCTTCTTTTAGAGTTTCTTCTGTTTGTAAACTAGTATTCTGATGATTTATATTTTTATTAACAGTTTGACTGGATACATTTTGTAAGGGTTGAAGTTCATCCTTTTGGGTAAGCGCTGGGCGCAAGTCCTTAATTACTGAGGTTTTTGTTGTTTTTTTTATGGATCTCTTACGATTGGAATTGTCTTTTTTTGCTGAAGTTGAAGTTGGGGTTTTGCAGATGTTTTTCAGCGATGATATTTGTTTATTAAGATCGCTAATATGTTTTTTTAGATCAATATTTTCTAAAATAATGTTGTCTAACTCATTTTGTGTGCTACATAAATTCGCGGCAAGTTCTTCATTCTTCGTTTGTAATTCGTTAATTAAATCCAGATCCATATTTGTTGACAAATCTAAACTTTTTTGGATGATTTCAGAGCCATCGGTACAGTGCGATGAGGTACTGTCCAATGATTCGCATGATTTAGATTTAAATAAAAATTTTTTTGGTCTTAGTGTTACATTACTTGGTGTTTCCATATTAGCTAATACTTGAATACTTGTCTCGGTTATACTTATGAAAATGTATTAATGTCATTATCGTTTTCACGCATTAAAATGAGGTGTATTACTATGTTTTTATATATAAACTTTGCTTTCGAAGCTTTTGTTATAAAAACAGGAATTAAATACCTAGGTTAAATTCAAGAATTACTTTTCAAGGTGTGGTTGCCATCGGTTATTTTTGGTAAAGGTACTGTCAACACATAAGTGTATATTTAATATAATAATATTGTGTTGTGTGCAGGTATGTGGGCGAGATGGGCCGCGAGACGGCGACGGCGCGGCTGGAGCGGCGCGTGGACGGCACGTTCCTGCTGCGCGTGCGGCCGCGCGCCCATCTGCACGCGCCCAACGACACCGCGTACGCGCTCTCGCTCAAGTAAGTAACAGTGTGTGTTGTGTGCAAGGTTCTACTATGAGTGCGTTCCATTAGACGTTCAGTGTGAGTGTTACTGACATAATCTCTAGTGGAACGATCATTCGACCCACCTTATTAGATGGGTCGTCGTGAGCGTAAGTTATGACGTTATGAGTGATGTATTCGCCGCGACCACATTGACCGCGGTCGTTTTGCGGAACGACGTTATGGGCGTTTAGGGCTTTGTGAGCGGCTTCTGGAACGCGCCCTATGTATACTGTTCGAACAGGCACGTCACACCTAATTAAAGCGTATTGCAGTTCATGCGTGAGGTGGATGTGTTGGTAGACCATATGTGGTTCTACCAGGGAGGTATCACCGCCACACCTATTTCTAACGTGGAGCTGTTTTTGCTTAAGGTGGAAGGGTGGGATTGCCAACTCTCTTCATAAGGCGACTATCTTAGTCCTCGAAAGTAGCAGTGCATTTGTGATTGACTTCAGTTAAGATCAGCAACATCGTGCAGGACAAGAATTCTAGTTCTAAGTGAAGTGGAACTTACAGATGTCCATAGGCAGCGGATGGTTATACCGCCTTAAATCTTATAAATGAAAAGACACACCTTATACATGAACATATACATATACTCGCCCTGAGGTGCTTGTTCAGGCATGAATGGGTTCCTCGAGGCCCGTAGACCCAGCTCTACGCGGCGTAGTCACACTGCGATGTTAAAATATATACTCAGAGTCAATCTTATTTCGCAATGGATATCAGAAACGGTCTTACCATTATAATTTTAGAAATCAATAAAAACATCAATGAGTTTTTGCGTTGTAATAATAATATAATAAAGGTTTTCTATCAAAACGTACAATCAAAGATTAATTATAATGCAATGTAGCGTGTGAGTATGTATTTTTGATTTTATTGACATTATAAAGATTGTGCTCTTAAGATCTTATCGTTATTTTAGACCTGACCCTAATAATGGAAATTTATCAGATATAGCGCTATTATAAAATGATACAATATTTTGCTGTTGTATTTAGGTCATCAGTGTAACAGGTACTAACTAACTTTGCGGATATTTACTCTATCTCTGTTTGTTTTTTGTAATACTTTTTTAAATAGCATTGTCCCTTTCAGGACTGACAATACAGTGAAACACATGCGCGTGTGCCGCAAGCCGATCGACCAGGTGCCGCACTACTACCTGTCGGAGTCGCGCTTCTTCCGCAGCATCGTCGAGATGGTCTCCTACTACGAGAAGACCAGCCTCTCCGAGAACTTCGTGGGGTGAGTTCACTAGCCATTCCGTGATTTTATTTTAAAAACAGTCTTATGTGTATTTCTAGATGAAAATCATTGTCTTCCTAAAAAGTTCCATTTTTGAACGTATTGACAATATTAACACAATGAAGAATTAAAATAAAAGTAAACTAAATGCTAACATATATAAAAACAACGGTGGTAAAAGTTCCCGGTCGTCATGTTTATCTTAGGCTGTGTCATTTTGTATTATGCCCATGAGTATGTATTATTTGGCGGATGGATAAATTAAAGGTAGGACCGACTTCAAATGTGTATGTCTTGTACAAAGATATATTACTTTATACGTATTAAATAATAAAAAAAAATATGGAAGTGGTGCCGATAACCACTACATCATTACGTGTTACAAGTAATGTGTTACATGGGTGGTAGAACCAGTGTAGTTTGCCCGGGGAGGTACCATCGCCACACCCATTTCTAGCGTCAAGCAAATCTTGCGTTTCGGTAGAAGGGTGTGGTTGCCGGCATACTTTTACATGCGGCGACCATCTTAGTCCTCGGGACTAGCAACACACCTGTGATTGACTTCAGACAGAACCCTATCTTCTTATTGAAGTTGCTTACAGATGTCCAAGGACGGCAGTGACCACTTACCATCAAGTGGACTGCATGCTCGTTTGCTACTTCAATCTTATAAAAAAAAGTGAAATGCGTCAGGTTGAACTCGATGCTGCGCTGGCCGTTCCGGCGCGTGGTGGCGACGGTGGTGCACGACTTCCGGCCGCTGGAGAGCGCGCAGCTGGCGCTGCGGCCCGGCGCCAAGCTGCTGGTGCTCAGCAAGGAGGGCGACGGCCGCGGCTGGTGGAAGGGCCGCACGCTCGACAAGGTGCGTCGCGCGAGCGGACGGTTGCGGGCTTGCACACATAGCATGCATTCCATTAGACATGAGCTTTACTGACGTATTCTCTACTGGAACGATCACTTCGACCCACCTTGTTAGAAGGGTCGTCGTGAGCGTCACGTGGGCGTAAATTATGACTTTATGAGTGACGTTTTCGCTGCGACTACAACGACAGCGGCCATCTTGTAGAACGACGTTTTGGGTGTTTACGGCGTTGTGAGCGCCATCCAAAACGCACCCTTATACCCATACATACATACACGTCACGCATATAAGCATGCACGCACACACAAGATAAGTTGGACCCTATTAAGATCCCAGGATCCCAGAAGGACCCAGAAAAGATCCAACAACTTTTTTACGTTTGAGTAAACGTAGTTCAAAGTTTAACCTTATTGAGTTTTGAAAAAATGTTATCTTTTGTGCATACATAAAACTTCTATAGTAGATCATGGATATGTTTAAAAATCAATTTCACACAATATGTTCACTGGATCTTTTCTGCTTAACAGGGTCCAGTTATTAACTTGTTCGCATCAATTCATTATTAGATAATCGAGGCTAATTGAAAACAACAAAATATTCAACAAATATTACAAATCTTCTCTTTATTAAAAATATTAATTTATATAACATAAAAAAGACGTGCCTCAATTTTTGAAAATGTTTATTATTAAAGGTTTTTTTCAATAATAAATAATTTACATAAGTAGATACTCAGGTACACATGCACGCATATACGCACGTACTTATGTATATGTACTACGCGTACACATAAGTACGTGCGTAGACACAAGGTAAATTATTAAGTTATTCGTATCGATTGATTATTAGATAATCTGCTACCCCAGTTAGATAAGAAGCCAATTATTAATTTAAAATGGAAGTTACATTTTTTTACTTTATTAACTAAATAATTTAAAAATAACTTATAAAAAAAAAATTGTCAACAATTCTCAACATGCTGGTTGTTAGTGATAATTTTCCCAACAATGAATCGATTTATAAGTAAATTATACCCATTGTGACACACTAGAAAAATATTACCGATTTATTAATTTACTTTACCAGTATTGTTATGTTTGGTTTGTTCAGGGGGATAATCGATCGGGATACTTTCCTAAGGAGTGCGTGCGCGAGGAACCAGAGTGCATCGGGGCGCTTGACTGATGTCAGCTTTGCCTCGCCGAGCGCGAGCTGCACTACGTGCCGGCGCCGCCGCGCGCCTCGCCCTCCCCGTCCTCCTCCTCGCAGGACGACCTCGTCTAATGCAAACAACCTCACATACGGATCGACTGACCAACAGGCGCGAGTATGTAATCGACCTACTCGAATATATTCGTCTGTGTGTACAGCGGTTATATAGTCGTGACAGTTTGGCAAGTCACTCGGCGGATTTTTTGTGAGTTGAACTCAATGTTGCATTACGGTGACGTGTTAAAGGGCGAAGAACTGTATGATATAAGTGTTCAGGACTTTATGACTAAGAAGAAAATCGAAATACGACTTTTTATAACACCGTAGATAGCTAGCTAGTTAGTAGCTGCCCGCGTTGCTGGTTCGAGATCTCGCGTGAGTGGATCGCGACGCCATCCCACCGTAGTTAGAATGGAATCAATTCAGCATTTATATGCAAATTAAATCCGATCCATGGGTATTAGACAATGAACTTACTAAATACAATTTGACGTTCACGGATATTTGTTATTATATTGGAATACTCTAATGAAATGTGCGGTGAGATATTGACACACACTCACTACTCTAATTCGAAGTGCGATGTTAACAGGATATTTATACAAGGGTAGTAAGTATAATTGTTAAATAAATATGCATAATCAATGACATTAGCCAGTGTTGATAAAAATCATATTTTGTAAATAGACTGTACATAAGAATATAGATATGAGAGTTATATAATGGCACTTAGATGACGAAGATGTAGTGAAGAGGTTTACAAAAATTGTTGTAATATAACAAGTGTAATTTTAGGTATTTTATCAAATCTCTCTAAAGTACGAGTAAAGGGATACCTATAAGTAATTGTTAGTATATATATCTATGGCATCGTGCAGCGTAATATAAACACGTGTAATTATTTGTGAGCCTGAACCAACCGTAAATGTAACATTTTCATATGCACCGCTTCACACAGACAATACGTAAAGACGAACTTGTCGTATCTCAAAAATAAATGAATTTAAGTTATATACGCAAAAACAATTACACTAATCTTTGAATTGTTACACAAATATATTATTTTTACATCAATATTTACAACCAAGACATAAAATAAAGCATGAATTTAAAAGTTATGACTCTTTTTGTTGTAAATTTTCATTTTTTGAGGTATGGCAAGTTAGGTTATCTGCGTCGATATTCACTCCAGGAATTGTAGTACGGTATAAAAGGGGCTTTTAAGGCTTTAAGATGTTATGATGATGATGTTTGCACTTATTATATTTCGATGATTGTGCTGAGTGTTGTTCTTGTAACGTGTGGTGCGTATAGGTTTGTGCGAGGAACTATGAAATGTGATGTTGTGCCTGTAAATACTGTTGATGTTAGTGTACACTCGTCTCAACCACACTTAAAGTTAAAGAACAAAAAAAGAGTAGGGTAATACGATAAATTGGTTTATTTTTACAAGAATGAAATAAAATTTTAAATAACACCAATGCAATTTGATCATGTTGTAACATATTTTGACATATCTTAGAAACACTTGTATTTTTACAATTTAATTTTAATGAAATTTATTTTATAATTTAATGAAATCATGTACAGAAAAACACACATGTTATAGTTTAAATCTTTTCTACAAATCAAATTTCAAACCGAATCTTAAATATACTTTTATTTTCTTAATATATATTTTTTGTTTTAAATTTGATTTAGCAGTCTACTAGCCCATGTAAAATAATATTAGGCAACACTAAATTTGCCTAAAATTATTATGTAGATATCAAATTCGCATGTTAGATGTAATATGTCAGAAACTCGAATATGATAAAGTCGTCACACAAGTCATACCACACATCACCCATCTATGTAGTAAAAAAATATGTAAAGATTATTTGTTATACCTGTTACATATAATAAAAGATTTATTTTTTTTCTGATAGAGGAGTGGTACGGATAAATCGCGACCATGACTTAAACATAATATTTTTAATTTGTGCAATTTTATTGAGTGACTGATTTTGTGGAATAAGTACAAGATTGACAAATTTTACTTTACACTGATTGTATGTAGTATATACACTTACACAAATAACATTCTTTAATTAACTTAAACTGTAAAGAATTATTTTAATGATCGATAATTAAAAACACTAAATTGGATTAGCGTGGTGTGCTACACACTTAAAGACCTAGTCAAGCTATACTTTTCCTTAGGACAAAATTATGTCCAATATAATTATATAAAATAGTGAGAATAAAAGGTGCCTGATATAAAATCTGGGTTTTGTGAGAAATTCACTTTCGTGCGTATTTTAGGGAGTTACTTTAAGCACTACGGCTATTAAAGGGATGTAACCTTTATGTTATTCCTGTAACGAATTCGTATTTTTTGCTAACGTGGACGATGAATTAACGTTAAAAGCAGTAGTTTCAAGTATCGAGAGCTTGATCCCATTCGTATTCACTTGCGATATCTCTGAGAACTGAAATATCAAATTAATATCTTTTGGATTACGTTCTGTAGAAGATTATTAAATGTTTTACTAGATTATTAACACATTTATATCAGGAAATGTTATTGTAATTTTCATTTGTTCGTACGTAAGTTATACGCACTATGTCCACCTGGTAATGGTTTTAGCTTTGTTGGCAAGTCTCTATTTTTTTACATGACAGTCTTATGCTCAACTAAAGAAATGAATTTAATGCTATAATCTTACTGTAGTATCATTTTTATGACCGTCGTAGAGTTTCACAAATGTGTTCATTTTACACGTTTTAACCTTATGTACATTAATATGAAATAATTACTAATAATACTACGGTACCGTATATTAAACGTGGATATATCGTAAACTCAGGCCTGGAAAATAGTTATGAAATATTATTAATTCGTTAGCTTTAAGTATGTATTATTCAATCGATGATGTTTTAGAATACAATTCAATGGAATTGAAAATGAATATGAGCAATTTTAAACATTTTTTTATTTAACATTTGATTTTTATGCTGAATATTTTAAATTACGAGTAAATACCGTCATTTTATAATTGAAAAGTGATATTAAGTGCCAAATGCATAGTTTGCACTTGTTATTAAAATAAGTATATTTCGTAGCTGTGTGGTGAAGATAGTGGTATAAATAAATTTTATATAAACATCATAATGAAATATTAATTAAAATGAACTACTAATAATATAATTTAATGAAGTGTACATGACCACATTGAGCAATAATTTGCAATGAACTTTATTTATCTTTGTTATACTGCAGGTCAACACTTACTTTTTTGTTTTACACTGTCTCGAGTAGCACTTCTTTTTATAGATCTGGTATTAAGGTAGTAATTTCGTATTGTAATGCATGTTTTTTTGATGCATGCTTGTCGAGATTTTATTCTTACATGAACAACAACAATTTATAAACACCATTATACAACATTTAGTTCAAAAAGTCGATGAACACCAAGGAAATAGAATTCAAAACGTAATCATAACTACATCGGGACGTAATTGAATTACAAGAATGAATCGTATTGTAAATATAGATAATATATATAAGAAATATGTGTCTTATGTAGTGGAAATGTAATGATATTACTGTATATATGTAAATGTGAAGATTATATCATTGATTGTGAAATTTCAACAACTACGTATTTTTATAGTCCAATGTTAGAATTCAACCAGATAATAATAATTATCAGTATTTGAAATATATAGAATGAAAATTAATAAATCATATATATAATGATAGATGTTGAAAATGTATTTTGACGTATGATGCTTACATTGTTATAAATAGCGTTTGAGACTATATTAAATAATATTATACTAAAAAATGAACCTTACCGCATCTGGTATAATATTTTAATCATATTATGTAAGTGAATGCAATCTGGTATGTGCCCTTAGTATAAGTATATATGCATTCCTCAAAGCATCACATTTCACACGCACAGTCCAATCATATTGGACTCCAAAATACTTTTTTTTTTCGTTTTGCCCCTATAATGCTAGAGCATTAAAAAGTTGGCGAATACGTAAACGGTGATTGTTTTTTAAGAGTACGCAATAAACTTGTACTGAGGACAGTTTTGTGACTACTAATTAGTAAATTATAACTACTGAAAACAACAAAATTTCTTGTCAATCGTTATACAAAAGCATGCGATGTTAATGTTTTAATATCATAAGAGACATCTAAATACATATGATAACGCTTGTAAATTACCTTTGGAAGGTGATTTTTGGAGGTATACCTATAATATCTGTATTTTTTATTATTACTGCAAAACATACTGCATTCAGAAAACTTATCGTTGTAGACCATGTTTAATTTAACCACCTGTTGCTTTGTAATTTGGAAAAAACATTTACATAAAATTTATCACTTTCTTAAATCTAAGGGTATTAATACATTTATAATGCAACTTAAATATGTAATAAAATAAAAATAAACAAAATCTTAGTCTAACTAATATTTATGTAACCCTCGCTTTACATAGTGTTGTGAAGAGAAGATAAAATATATGCAAATAAATAAATATATGTATGAAAAATTGTTAAATTGTCGCATATATATGCGTAATATGTGTGATGTTGTTCGCCATTGGACCCCGAACGTTGTTGATACGAGAGTATATTGGTATAAACATAATAAATATGCCATGTATCCATATCGCACACCTAGATCTAAAGGGAGCTAACTCAAAAATCTGTGTATTTGAGTTATGGTCACCATTTAATTTCCTGAACGGATACCTATCTAGCAATAGAACAGATTTAAAAATAAGTGCAAAGGCACCTAGCCTAGCTTTGCACTTATTTTTAAATCTGTTCTATTGCTAGATAGGTATCCGTTCAGGAAATTAAATGGTGACCATAACTCAAATACACAGATTTTTGAGTTAGCTCCCTTTAGATCTAGGTGTGCGATATGAAAGTAGATAATATGATTGTTGTGTAATGAAGATATATATTTTTATTACTGTTTGATTGAGGCAGTTCGGAACAATATGGAAACTATTGTTGCGTTCCTCATCATGAAATTAAGATAAAAATGCGCCTCTGGCGTTATCCAAGGAAGGTTTCTGTCCTAGTCCTGATGACGTCAGTTCTCACGACCGTGGGTGCGTTCCATTACACGATCACAAAGCGCACGCTCACGACCGCAGTTTTTCCCGTTCCATTAGTTTGTAAGCTTTACTGACGTATTCTCTACTGGAACGATCACTCCAACCCACCTTGTTAGAGGGGTCGTCGTGAGCGTCACGTGGGCGTAAGTCATGACCGCGGTCGTCTAATGGAACGACGTTTTGGGCGTTTAGGGCGTTGTGATTGCGTTCTGGAACGCGCCCCGTGTCGGTAGAATAAGTTGCTGCCGACGCCCTCGTGACACCCAACTGCGTTTGACGATAATGGGAATACAAATGTATCTAGATAGATGTTGTATGTCGATATCAAATATTGTAATGTTATGTCTGTATATATTATAAGTTACGTTAAGACGGGGCGCACATTGAAAAATTGCATTTATGTCACCTTACTCTCTGACTACAGCTTTCTATTTTATTTGACAAGTGAATGGCTTTAAAAGATAATTCAATTTTTGCAATGGTTGTACGGTATTGAACATTTCCCTGGCTCTCTATGTGGCCACTAGTTGGTGTGTCATATTGCTTGATTCTGTTTGGTTAAGTGTTACTGTATCCGCTTAGTATTTACTAGCTCTGCTTCAATTTCATATCACTGATTTGAACTTAACACAATACTTGTATCACTCACTTATAGTACAGTATAACAACCGCGTTAAGATATTTAACGCGGTTGTTACTAGCCAATCAACCCCCTATGACAGGCCTCTCGCAGACCGTGTAAGTTTAAGAGGTTTAAGAAATCATAACGTCTTAGTTATAAATTCTATTGCATGCCTTGTTGCCTTCATTCGACACTTGAAATACTATCTTGGATAGAAAAAACGAAGCTAAGACACTACCTTTGAGTGTTTATAAATAAGGGGGAAAGTCATGAGTTACAAGACTTACATTACGGACGCGAGCATGCGGCGTGACAAGAATATGGCAACTCAATTTGTTCATACACCATATTGTGCCGCGTACTCAGGTGGCCACTAGGTCAAAGTCGCCTGTCATTCTTACATGGCCGTCTCATTCAATGCTTTTCCATAATTTATGTCAATCTTGCACTCGATCGTTTTTGTGTTAAATTTATTGATTATGTGTGAGTTGTATTGAATTCAATTACGTACTTGTACGAAAGATATACTTTTGAATTCAACAACAAAAAGTTGCATAACTATATTTCTGGGTTCAAAGGCTGTAAATGACATTTTTGCGACAAAGTAATTTTAACTTTATTTGATGTATGATACTGTTTACAGTGGCCTTTATTCTTAAATGTCAATTACCACCTTTGACCTCAAAAGTATCGATATTTTCATTATGTATCACATCGCATATAGACCAAACTATAAATGATTGTATTTACGAAATGATATGATTTCGTAAAATATAAATTTGTATATTTTACAAACATATACCAGTTAGAAAAGCGATGCTACTATCAGGCCTAATCTCTATCACAAGTGCCAAAATTGCGTGTTATTTTGTTAGATCAGATTATATAGCTGTATGATCTCCTTACACCATTTATCAAATTAGAATATAATTTGTGTTCAATGTTTTGACGTATGAATGTGTTTGTCATTAAATAAGATAACTTGGAATAAAGCTAGGTAATTATTATGGCCATATCTCTATAATAGTGTTCTTCAATAATATGAAGAACATGTTTTAAAAGCTTTTAATGGTGTAAATATGTATACAATATTAATGATAATAGAAACGCCGTAAACTGAACAATATTTTCTGAAGTCTTCCATGCTTGAAATGCCTAATCAAAGTATAGATTTTATTTTTTAATTCAAATATTTAGCAATAGTAATCATGTAATCATTATTTTACGTAATATATAGAAACTAAATACATACTGAGTAAATTGAAACTGTAAGATATAGCAGTTTTAAAACATACAGTGTAAACTCCTTACGATGGACAAAGACCCAAGAATTTCTCTCTTTTTTCTTATAGACATGACAAGAAATAGTCATTACATTAACCAAACCATACTGAAAAAAGTGACTACGTTCGGAAAATCAATCTGTAAAGAGTTTACCCTGTGTGTATTTATTTTTAATACGTAATCGCGCTCCTGCAAGGGTACCTTGTGCCCCACCACAATAAACTAGATGATTAATGTTATGTCTAAGGATGATTCACACCTGTAGGGTAGTGGAGTAAAACAATCATTATTTTGCGTTCACGAATTAATCAGGTCATATGAGTTAAAATGGTTATTCCACGGCCGTAAGACATTTCTTTATTTTATCGTAATCATATTATATGAAAGTTGGTAGTGCTGTTACATTAGCAACACGAAAATGTGTAAACATTAAATTTAGTAAAGATCTATACATCTATACTTTTTTATTATTAATTATTTTAATTGTGTTTGCAATATATAGGATAACAGTTATATTGGCTGCGCCCGACTAGTCTGAATCGTCCTTCTTTTAACATTTTATTAAATGTAGGATTTAATACTTGTACTGCAATTGGTTTTGATGTATTTTGATTTAACGCACCAGTTATTCTTTCTTTTTTTTACTTTGTGTCATTAGCACGCTCGACGTGATGGTGCTAGCATATTATTTGTGTTCATTAATTTCCTATGCTTTTATTTAGTAAGCAAGCATGTCTGTGGGAAAATGTAGTCGAAATGTATTTTGATATTATTTATGTTCACGTTTGTAAATATGTTATACAGAAATTGCATATCTCATTGTTCTGTAGTTAGGTAATATGTAACTCCTACAATAAATACACAGTTGGAGATTAACATTTTGTTTTATTTCTAAAATATATTTATAAACAGTCTTATTAACATTGTAAATAAAATGCTCTTTTAATATTTAATAACGTACAATCAATAAAACTTGATAACACTGCACGCCCCTGCTATCAGTAAATGTCCAGGCCCAAAAAGGGTAAAATACTGTAAAAATATGTATTCAGGGTAATTTTTAACATGTTATAATAATGTAGTACGAACAACACTAGATTTTTTTTGATATTTCGATGAAGGGCTACAAATTGCATTCGGCATCTCTCATGTCTAATCTTAGCATGTAATTACTTAAGTTGTGGCGTGCTGCTGCCCAGATAAGTGTACAAGTCATTGACGGTTGACTTAATAAGCTTAGCGGGAATGGTAGGCCTGTTGAGACGCTTGTAGGCGGCGTACCGGTGGCAGCCACCGAAGCTGTAGTAGTAGTTGCCGCCCTCTGTACCCTGGATCCAGAGAACGTCTATCGGAGGAACGTTGCCGGACTCTTCTTCTTTCTACAAAATAAACATAGTTTTAATCGATAAGGTAAGTGTTTGAACTTAAATGAGCACTTCAAATATCTACATAACATACGTATAAATGAATGTAGCTACCATTATTATTTTACATAATGTCATACTGTGAAGCGACTTAATTTTGCACATACTAAATGCTTTGAAAAAACATACCTAATCCATTCATTGCAAACAACATTTAAGCATTCGTGAAGTCTAATAATAAGTGGATACCTACTTATTTGCAAATCAATTTACGTTTCGTCTCAAAGTTTGAATATTTATTTAGTTGGATGGCATTGTTAGTTGAGTGTAGGCATTCAAATCTGTACCTAGTATTATATGTTTGTCATGAAACCGTCCCACTGTTGAACACGGATCTCTTTAGAAAGAAAGTTTAAAAGCTGGATAATTACGGATTGGTAGACTTCACACGCCCTTGAAAGATTTTTTTGTATCCTCCGGTGGTTGTCACGATTCTTGTTAAACTATAAACCTTCTCAGATATGATGTTTAAGTAATTGATTTTTTTTTTGTTCTCGAGAAGAAAACTTTAAAATTGTACCCGACGCCGTGGGAGCGACTCAGCGTTATGTGGGATTTTAAGGAGAGGTAAAATACTTTGGTCTTCAATTTGAAACAGGTGTAAAAGAGCAAGTAGGGTTGATGACCTTCAGTCGGGCCTCCCAACTTATTTTGGTAAAGGGCCCCTGAAAGGCTCTACGCCATTGTGTATGGAATGCGGTAGGTATTACTTACCTCAATAGTTTCCATGAGGGACTGCACTTTTGCCTCATCCAGATCCGGCATGAGCGGTCGTATGATGACGGACATGGGCACGTCGTGGACATCCTCCTTGTAGGTGCTGTGAATACTCGTCATGCTTGCAGCTACGAAAAAAATCAATGGCAGGACTTTCTTAATCATGTTATAACGGTTAAATAATTTGTAATTTTGTAAGGAAAACGCCACTTAAAGGCCCGTTTCTAAAGGTCATATAATGGAGAGTAAAAATACTCATAATAATATATTGCAAGTGCCAAGGACTATGTGATTCATTGAAGATGATATAGTTTTCCTGAAATTGTTAATATCCCGCGGTCGGCTCGTGAATGCCTTGTTTGCATTTAAGACCAACATTATATAAGATGCGTTTTTAAGGTTGTTATCAATTAATGCCGGACGTTGAAATGATTATATATATCTCATTTCAGCAATGTATAAAAAATAAATAATTTATACACCTTATGAACCTCTTATCATAGTGATAATAACAAAACCCACCTAAGCGATAAGTCTTATTTTGAATGCATTTTATGAATTTTAATACATAACGGGTGCTCAAGATATGCGCGTTTGACTTTTTCACATATCAAAATATGAATTCTGCCATCATACTAGTCTAAAATTATGCATTCTTCTCTCAATACTATTGGTATTTAAACTTCAATAAAATTGTAGAAGTAGTAGGTATCATAATTATGCTTCAGACCTCCAGTAGATGGGGAGACATGTTCCCTTTAAGAAGACATACAAGATTTTAAATATTTGGCGATTTTGAAGACAGTAGCAAGATCCTGTTGAATTAGTCCTCAACTTTTGTATGTTCAATTCCTGAACATTTATTTCTTCAAGATTTTTAGTGGTAGAAATCACTGAAATTAGTAACCACACCGAAACTATTTCTGCCTAATAATATCGGCTATAAGTTTTGGTGTATTCTGGATTGAACGCTGTATTAAATGAAGTTATCTTATTGTAGCAGTGACCCATTATTAGTTAATATACCCACTTTAAATTATTTTCCATAATCACTTATTGTTACAAGGGGCCATCCATATATTACGTCACACATTAAAGGGGGAGGGGTTCGATAAAGTGTGACAAGGGGTGGAGAGTAATAAAAAAATTGTAGTCACATGTAATTTTGGAACTACTGTTTTTAATTTAAAATGTAGCTACCTATACGTGAGAGTAGCAAAATATGGGACATCACACTAACGAGGGCTCTCACAAATGTGACCAGGCGTGACAAGTAGGGTAGGGGGTATAATGGTATACGGTTTAATTGGTAAAATATTCTTTCATGCCTTACACACATCCTGAAGGTGGTAGAACCAGTGTAGTTCGCCCGGGAAAGTACTACCGCCACACCTATTGCTATCGTGAAGCATTTCTTGCGTTTCGATGGAAGGGTGTGGTTGCCGGCACACTTTTATATGAGGCGACCATCATAGTCCTCGGGAGTAGCAAAACATCTATGATTGACTTCGAATGAACCCATGTTCTGTACGAAGTTGATTACAGATATCCATGAGCGGCAGTAATCACTTATCGTCAGGTGGACTGCATGCTCGTTTGCTACTTCAGTCAGATAAAAAAAAAACCTACTTATTAGACCTAAGGAAATTAATAAATATGGACTTAAAATTATAGAGCGTTACATAGTTGTTGCCTTAATTCCCAGAAGTTTATTAGCATTAGTAAGCGTTGTGTAATTTTATTAAAATGCATGACACTATAGATTCGAGATAGGGACGCAAGTCATACAATTTTATTCAAAGACTTACAGTTTCTTACTACGGATGACTTGTTTGCGATGTCAACTATTGCCCTTAACATAACCACGCAGTAACACTACTTCCCAACCCAAGCGATGTGACAGCACTGGCGCGAATGGCGCGGACTGCAGCGTGTAGCGACGAACAGCCAGCCAATACTCGAATAGTGATCTAATGTGACGCCTGCAAACTACCGGCTCGGCGGCGAAGGTCATGTTAGCTTTGATAAAAATATACACAAACAAGGTGAACGCAGAATATTTGTATACAGAAAATTTAGGCAAGGTGTGTATACACATATAGTCGCCATATTACTAGAAAACAATCCTATCATACTATCAGTCTATAGTCACAGATACTAATGATAAGGTTTGAAGTGGATTTTAATCATATGTGTACATTCCTATAAGGATTTTTCAATTAAGCTCCTTATTACACTATCTATATGAATGCTGGTATCCCACAGTAATTCAGATTCACACTGAGACATCATCAAGTACATCGGGAAACTGCTTGGAGTACCATAACATTGGAAACGCTCAACAATGGATCGTAAGACCATAAGCTAGATAGATCAGGAAAAAATTGCCATTGTTTTTTTTTCTTTTTCGTTATTTCATAATCAGTTTATCTCTCTATTATCGCCGATTTAATACGTAGATTATTTATGTAATACTTTATCATGACTTATTGATGGTATTATGTAAATAACCACATGTACAGTAGGTATTTATATACATATCGATTAAAAAAGAAACATCAATAAATAGGGGAAGTATAAACAATCTATAAATTTAATAAAACACCATTTAACTACACAAAAATGTATTTATTTAATCTGATGGTCGCAATAACATTGAACTCGTCGTCGTATACATGGTTCACGCCGCCGCTCGCTTCGTATTTAGTACAATTACATTTATATTTAAAACATTACTATGATTATCGTATAAACATGCAGTATACACATAAAGGAGGGTGCACCCGCGCGACCGCGGCGTGATTCAAAATTAATGTTCCACAGTAATTTTTAACATTCTCTATTAAATTTTTCGTTAATTTTCTCGTATACTGTTTCAGATATTTTGATTTAGAACACATCAACTTAACACTAGCAATATTTTTCATATCCAAACTATCACTAAGTGGAACTAATCGTACATCAATATAATCGTATGTTTAATTGTTTAGTAGATCTGCCCGTCTCCTGGATAAACACGACAAAAATTATTTAAATCATTAACATTAACTTATGAATACATGAAAAAATAAAACTTTGTGCTAGAAATATTTTAGCACCACGTAAAATATAATCCATTTTTTATTCTGATTCACAACACTTAAAGATCAAATGGATGGGAAACGAATACATGATTATGTGAATCACAAAGGCTAAAATCCTACAATTCATAATTTCGATCTCACAGAGCAGATTTATTCGTGTGCGCGTAACACAACCGTCTCTAATAAACATTAAAATTGCACACAAGTTACAGCGGAGCGGGCACCTGCCATCGGCGCTACACGCGCCACTACTCGATAAATATTATAAAAATTAGCAATGTTACTATGTTCTTTACTCTATTAGCGCTTCAAACCCACCAGTCTTGAATCACTTTATGGGTCATCGGTACTATTACATTCCATTATGTGATACTATGATTATGACGAACAAGTGCGTATTTAAATCACTTGGAGTCGCCTAGAGGAATTTCTATCAGCGTCTATTGATTTCGGCAAGACGGTTATTGAAGCGAGAATTGAGAAAGTATTATTATAATATTATATATTCTGGACACTTAGTTGAGAATTAATATAATGTACAGCCGAGTTAGCGCCGATGAATAGGAAGCCCGTGAGCGCCGTCCAACACTATTCAGCTCAAAATATCTGAATGCTTAAAGTTACATTACTCTTAACTAATTCAGCTTACAACTATCGTATAATTATATCCACCATAGAGTAAAGATTATTTAGTGAACGTTTAGAAACACGAGATCCCGCCACTTGATGTCATAACACTAATACTGCCAAATAATAACTTTAGATACAGGACAAATTTAAAAACATCACTGGTTTGTAAGAAAAAATAATACTTGGGAGCTGCCGCGTCAAATAATCGAATATAAATAATAATTATTATGATTAATAAATCCATAATAAAAAATAAATACTGGGCACCAGTCATATAAATCGTAGATAATAATACAATAAAGGAAACGATCATCAAAATTCGCGCTAGGATGTGTGGGATAGTACGCAGGTCCTACGTGCTAAGGCAAGGCGCGGGCCACTGGCTACCTATGAACGCTTTTAATGTAAATGGCAATTCTGTGGAAGCTGCACAGTTATCCATCGAGCCTGGAATAGAAACGAAAACTATTAGTTTATATAACTAGGTTAACTTTACATTGGAATTTATGTCAGATACATACTTCATAATTATATTCATCTTGCGTAACGGTTAATCCTACAAGCTAAAGCCATTTAAATATGTTTAAAACCTAAAGTTTTTGTTTCGAGTTTTTTACCACTGCATATTTTTTAATTTAATTGTAAATTGAATACGTTGTAATTCAGTAGATTTTAATTTTAGCAGCCAGATAGTAAGAAACAAGACACTGAGAAAAATTTAAATTGAATTCAATTTTAAAACAGTAAACGTTCGCAGCCTCAAAAATTTAACGTGTGTTACACGGTCACATGAATCGTACCTAGGGCGAGAGGTCCTGGTGCATGGGGTCGTAGCCCATGGAGCCGTCGTAGCCGGGCTGCGGCTGGTCGTAGGGCGGCGCGGGCAGCGAGTAGCCCATGGAGTCCTGCGTGGGCGCCGGCGACATCATGGGCGTGGCCGTGCCCGACGCCGCGCCCAGCGAGTACGGCGACGCGCCTGCCGCTGTCGCACATAAACCCATAAAGGAAGGACTGCTCCTTGGGGGACCGGCACGCGCGACGCCATGCTCGGTCGCCAAACGCACTCGCTCACGTCTCTTGGCCGACCGATACCTAACTACCATTCGATCTGTGCATGCTACTGGATATTTCTGTACACCTTGACTTATTTATCCCATTAGAACTAACCCACACATCTTAAGTGCAGGTTTTGACTTGAATGAGGAAAATACGCCTATAAAAAGGCACCGCGCCTACTGCTTTAGTTTATATACATTAGGCTGTGGATTTATACATCAGAATGTCGAGATCTTCAAATAAATGACAAAGGAAATAAATTAGACATAGGACAGGAAAGTTAATAATGTAAGGAAAATTTGAGTAAATATTAAAAACTTATACTACCTACTTTCTAACAGCATGAAAGTACATATTTCAATTTTCCACTTATCTTTTTTAGCAAAAATATTTAATGAGTGTCGTAATTACACATAAATGCACATTAATTTAAATGGTTAATCCGGAGAAAAGAATATAAAGTATTTCTTTCCGAGCATATTTCCAAATAATTTTGAATCCCAAACCCTACTGTAGTGATACTAATAGAAAGTATTATCGGGAGATGGTGTGGAATTATAATTGAAATAATTACCAGCAGCTTTCTTAGCGGCGTACAGGTTGGCCTCCTCTTGAGCCTTACCAATGTTCTTCTTATAGCGGATGCGCTTGTTGCCGAACCAGTTAGACACCTGGAAACAAAAACATGTTTTTATACTATGTATTTAAATTATATTTTAATTTAATTTATCTTAACTTCTCACAAATCCAATTTATCCATGATGTTTTGCTTCCAATTGCGTGGCTTTTAATTTTTTATCTTTTTTACTTCTACTATTTCACCCTAAAAAATAATTGAAAATAAATTCGTAACGTATATACATGCATTGAGAAACTGTAGTAACCAGTTAATTTCCAAGTCTAAAGGTGACTCATGTTACCAAGTACCTTTGTGGTACAGAAGTTAAGGCCAAGTCTCCATTACCGCACCGCGGACAATGTGGCAAGCAGTACCTGCGACACAGTAATGCCGCACTTGCGGGCCATCTCCTCCTTCGCCTCCTCGCTGGGGTAGGGGTTGGCGAGGTGCGAGTAGAAGTACTCATTGAGGAGGTCCAGCGCTCGCTTGCTGAAGTTGCGCCGCTTGCGCCGCGCGTCGAGGAAGCTGCGGCAAACACCGGGTTTAATCGGTTACCTGCGAGACGGTGATGCCGCACTTGCGCGCCAGCTCCTCCTTGGCCTCCTCGCTCGGGTACGGGTTGGAGAGGTGCGAGTAGAAGTACTCGTTCAGGATCTCCGAGGCCTGCTTGCTGAAGTTGCGGCGCTTTCGGCGCGCGTCCAGGAAACTGCAAGCGGTAATCGATCGGGTGTTTGTTTGTTTTTTATTCTTTCATCTTTGATATTTTTGTTTGAGGCCGAGGTTGAGCTGGTCACAAGAGCCATGGTCAAACACGATACCCATTACAAAATTAAGATGAATAACTTTTATTACATCGTAAACATAAGGAGCATTTATTTATATTTATGTATGTAAGAAAAATAATTCTACATCACTTACCGCGAGCGCAGTATCATGACGGCCTCACAGGTGGACTGCTTGAGCTGCATCTGGATGGAGCTGAACTTCTTGTGGATGATCTGTACCATACGCTCGATTTCCTGCCCATGACATCCTTATTATTTAGTATTGGTGTTAAAGATAATGAGGCTCGAAACAGTATGTACCTAGTTGAGGATTTTGAATTACCATAAAAAGGCTTTAAGTGTCTAAAAGTACCCTAAATTTTAATATTTTTTTATTTAGAGCACGCATATTAAGTGGTTCTTTTATAATACATGAACTCTATATCATTTGCTATACATAATACATGGAATGCTTATATTATACCGCATTTACACATCGACACACACACGAACGCGAATACTACGCGGTAAATTACGAACGAGCGTTTACTCGTACCAGTCTTAAGGCAGATTTTTTTATTTGTGAAACATTTTTTCGAATGGCGAGGCGAATCACGAGCACACATTTATGAACATTATTCATATCATCATTATTCCAAACATATGGTGCAACATTTCGTCGAATAGCTAGGCGAATGACAACGACGAATGTGTAACTGCGGTATTAGATTGCTTAACAAAATGTATCACCTTGGGCGTGATGGGTCTCGTGCGGCTCTGTTCGCGGAGCAGGTTCATCACGTGCGTGGTGAACTCGTTGCACGCGTTCTCGTACTTGTCCAGCTCCTGGTGGTATATCTGCCGGATCTGGGCCAGCTTGGCGCGGTAGTCGGAATGCTCGATCGCGTTATCTGCTTGGGCCACAGTGCCTTAAGTTGCAGCACACGGGGGGACAGAAAGAGATCACATGCAACCTCCGACCCAATGCGCTTTGTTTTGTTAGTGTCTTTGTATTGTCACTTACAGTAACATATTTTTTAAAGTTTTGTTGAGAAGAAAATAATATATTAAATTTATTATATTATATTATATTTTTTAATTGGTTACTGCAAATGACGACATTTTAAAGCTCATTAAGACTAAAGTTAGTACACCCTGCATTATTACCCCCATCCTACTAATAGCATTTTTGTATTTTAAAGCAATTAATAAACCTGCTGTATATTTATAAGTAGTTTATAATTGGGAGCAGACCCATGATATACCTGGAGCCATAAACCTCAAATTAAGCAGACTCACAAGTTATAAAATAAAACCTTCAATAACTTATATGGTAGAAACAAAATATTTTAAAGCACTTGCTTACTGTTTTAATTCATTATTATTTTTAGCACTTTTAGGTAATTAGTTACTGTTATGTGACTTTTGATATGAGAAATATAAAATGCTTGTTTTACAATAAGGAAGAACAGCTGTATGTATTGATAAAAAGCGTGAGAACCTACACCTGTGATAAGACAATAATTCAGATCAAAAAGTCACTCAGAGATATATTAAATCCATTAACATACAATGGCTAGTTTAGTGTTATCAGTATTATTTTGATTTTAATTATCTACTTCTAGACTAAATTATATGTTACTGTTGAGATTTAGTTGCACAATTAAATTGTTTTATTAAGCACTCAAAATAACCTAACCCAAGCTCAAAATAACACACAAACCATAGTCATGCAATTATCACAGATTCGTGAGTACTATTTCCATTATATGTTTACTTAAAAATTCAAACCACATGCACAAATTCATTATCACTTTCCCCTTATGAATATGAGTACCACTTTAATAATGACTAATAAGATAATGGCCTCCCCAAGTGGACTGTTGGAGTGGTTGGAGTGGCGTCATTTAGGGGAGGCCTATGTTCAGCTGTGGACCTCAAAGGGCTGATGGATGGATGGATGGGAATAAGATAATTCCAAATCCCCGTTAATCAATGAGTTCTCCAAAAGTTTGATGTACTGTTATATTTTGCCAATTGTAAGCACGTAATTACCCCATTCTCCAGCTGCTGCAGAAGCCGACGCAGCAGCCCCTGCCCCACCACCCTTCTCGGGGCCGGCCACACCCTCCGCAATGAGCATGTTGTCCAGGCGCATCAGCTGCGGATCCGGAGGCTCCTCTTCTTGAGTGTTACGGAGTGATAGTACTAGAGAACATGGAATGTTTAATAAATGAATTATGGTAAACAGGTTGGCTCTGATATTACTTATAGAGGTGAGTAGCTCGCGAAAGAGTGATATAAAAGATATATATCTGTACTAAAGAGCTAATCACTCTTCGGCTCAGTCGATTTTGAACTATATCTTTATATCTGTTTCACATGGTTCAATTTTCATTCACTGATATACTGATATACTCGAATGAGTTGAATGAATTGCGATAAAATGGTTTAAAAATCGGCCGCCGGAAAGCGAACTTGTCGTATCTCGAAAGAATTCAAAAGGTAGTTAGTTACATACATGTTACATGTAACTAATTATACTATATTTATTATAAACTATACGTAAAACCAATACTTAGGTACAGTAATAAAAAAACTCAACTGGTTTTAAATAATAAAAATCAATAATAATTATTATTATAAAGATATAATAATAAGAAAAAATACTAAATGAACCAATACCCGCTTTAGACAATATTATAGTTCACCTATTGTAGGAACACATTACTATTTTACTATTACTGTATGCAATCACCTAAATTAAAATATACAGTATAAAACGAATAACGGAATAATATCATTCAGACATATTGATATAAAAGAGCGATCTAACGCTTCGCAAATATTTATATCATTATATCATCACTGAGCTACTGAGCTAAAGATATAAAAGAGTGATATATATCCGGAGTTGAAAAGAACTATATCACTCTTTTTCACTTCAGTGATTCATTTCGCGCACCTCTAATTACTTATATCTTGTCCATAGTCTGTGATGTTTATATGCAAACTAATTGATAAATAAATAAATATTGCTGTATAAATAATATCTTCTGTTGGATATACAAATTAAGTGCCAATAAGGAGGAACAGGAGTAAATAATAATGATAATATACCAAAAATTTAGTTTAAGCTGTTGATCATAGATTATAACCAAGTCAATTGTTAATCAACATATTATTTAAGCACCTAGACATATTTCTACTAAAGAATCTAGACTGGTGGTCTGAAATATATCACTTTTATAGCATGTAAGTCTGTATTTGTTATGCAACATTGAGTTGTTGTATTGTAACAATTATAATTTCCAACATACCACCAGACTATTCATTAAAAATAATTTATGTTAAGGATTCTAACATAGGAGAGTAGAGATTGTTTGTTAATTACGTAGAAATTCTTTATATAAATATTAGATGTTATTTCGCATTATCAGTGAATGTAAACATAACTCAGTATTGTTCTAGTTACAAGCATAGGCAACGTCAAATTTTACGCTGATTTATTTTCAGCGACTTCTTCATGATCTTAAATATAGTCAGGCGTCTTCACACTGTGGTGTTTTCATAATCGTACAACAAGACGCATTTGACATTAAACTAAACAATGAGTTTACTAACAAAGCGTTTAGCTTGGTATACATAAACGAATTACGATCAGAAACACGCTACCTGTTTTTTCTTTGATTTCGCACAACACAGAAAATAGGGCAGGTTTCATTCTGTGACAATTCAGTGTGTGTTTCCTCGCTTGCGCCTCGTCGAGACTCTGGTCGGTTATGTTCATTATTTGTTGCAGGATCTCGCCAATGTCCTGCTTTCGGGCTTCGCCCTCGCCTGAGGCGGGCGCGCCCTCTCCGCCAGGCAGCCCGTAGCCCTGCGGTCCCATGAGGCCACCGCTATGCGCCATCATCCTATTAGGATCATCCATCTCTTCCCACTCAATACATAAATACTACTAAATCTTACACTAAATACGTATACAGTTTTGTACGCAAGTAAACGCGAATCGCAATATAAAAATAATTCAAAAACTACAGAAAGCTACGCTGGAGAAAAGAAAGCTACAGCTTCTCTGTTCGTTCTCCAGCCAGCAATAAAATGGCCGCCTTCTTTGTGCTGTCAAATCTGAGATATTTGAAAAGAAAACAAATAATTAAACTATCCCCATCACGCTTTATCTCGCATTAATTTCGCAGTGATTTAAAGGTATGAAAGAGATAGAAGATAAAATGTTGCCACCGCCGTACTTTATTGCTGAGGAGAGAAGTTTTGAGGAAAGAGGACGAGGAGACCCCGGTTACTTTATTTGATTTACTTTATTAATTAAAAGATATGGCAAATAAGTCATAAAATTAATTAATAGAAAATAAATGTTGCGTTATAATTTCGATGTGATTTTTATTAAATATTTATTACATAAATTGAACGCACAATTGCCTGTCAGTACGGCCACGTACTAGTAGTGCTAGTGACACTGACATATTTTTTGTTGGCTGGTCTGTTTGACTGTCACTTTCACGAATCATCAATGCCTGTCACCGTGTCATCTGCGACAATCTTATTTCGTCAGCTTACCACGCGAGCGTTTACCGGGAATCTAGCAGATGTTAGAATAAAGTGAAAGAATATTAGAACAATCTTAAATGAGAAATATTCTCACGTTAGTTTATAAATGTAGTGTATTTAGTAAAAGTTTTCCAGTCGCTACTACTCAATTCCGGTTTGCTCATCAACTTCAGCAGTGGGGGAGCAACAAATCTCATCGTAAAATAAAAATATCGAATCCTTTCCGTGACATAATCATGGCAGACCCCAAGATCGAAGAAATCCTCGCCCCGCTGCGTGCGAGCGTTAAGGAACAAGGCGACTTAGTTCGAAAACTAAAGGAAGAAAAAGCTCCTGAAATAGATATCAAAAAAGCCGTTGCCGAATTAAAAACTAGAAAGAAGGTGTTGGAAGACAAGGAGCTGAGCCTCGCGCCCGTTGAAGAGTCCTTCGATCGTGCCAAGATGGAGGACCTTATTAAAAGGCGTTTCTTTTACGATCAATCGTTTGCCATTTACGGAGGTATCACAGGTCAGTTCGACTTTGGGCCCATGGGCTGCGCGCTTAAAAGCAATATGATCCAGCTGTGGAGAAAACACTTCATCCTTCAAGAGCAAATGTTGGAAGTTGATTGCTCAATATTAACACCTGAGCCAGTTTTAAAAGCTTCTGGCCATGTGGAAAGGTTTGCTGACCTCATGACTAAGGATGTAAAGTCTGGAGAATGCTTCAGGTTGGACCATTTGATCAAGGCTCACCTAGAAAAGATTAAGAGTGAAAAGAACACTAAAGCAGACTTAAAAGCTGAAATTGAAGACATCCTTGTTAAGTTGGATGGTATGAATGCTGATGAGATGTCCAGTTTAATGAAGAGATTTGATATGAAATCCCCCATTAGTGGTAATGAACTCACTCCACCTATAGAATTTAACCTCATGTTCAACACCCAGATAGGTCCTTCAGGTCTAGTCAAAGGATTCCTCCGGCCAGAAACGGCTCAGGGCATATTCGTCAACTTCAAGCGTCTCTTGGAATTTAACCAGGGTCGTCTTCCATTTGCTGCAGCACAAATTGGAAATTCCTTTAGAAATGAAATCTCACCACGTTCTGGTCTTTTGAGAGTTCGAGAATTCACCATGTGTGAAATTGAACATTTCTGTGATTCTAAAGATCATCCCAAATTTGAATCTGTGAAGGATACACCAATGTTATTGTACTCTGCTGATAATCAGGAGCAAGGAAGACCAGCCGAAATTCTCACCATTGGTGAGGCTGTGGCAAAGGGAATTGTCAACAATGAAACATTGGGTTACTTTATGGCAAGGATACATTTGTACATGTTGGCTGTAGGCATTGATCCAAAGAAATTGAGATTCAGGCAACATATGGGAAATGAAATGGCTCACTATGCCTGTGATTGTTGGGATGCTGAGTGCCTTTCCAGTTATGGGTGGGTGGAATGTGTGGGCTGTGCAGACAGATCAGCATATGATCTTACTCAGCATACTAAAGCTACAGGAATTAGGCTAGCTGCTGAAAAGAAATTGCCAGCTCCAAAACAAGTTGAAATCATAGAAGCTGTACCCAACAAGGCAGCTATAGGCAAGGAGTTCAAAAAAGATGCTAAACTTATTAATGATTCACTAGCTGCAATGGATTCAGCTGCATTGGAAGATCTTCAGCAAAAACTAGAGAATGATGGTAGTTATACCTTAAACACACAAAATGGAGAATTCAAACTCACTCCCAATATTGTCAGTGTTAAGAAAAGCCAAAAGACTGTTCATGTGGAAGAAATTATACCAAGTGTAATTGAACCTTCATTTGGTGTTGGAAGAATCCTTTACTGCATTCTGGAGCATAATTTCAAGATGAGAGATGGTGATGAGCAAAGAACTTATTTCTCTTTGCCACCCACAGTAGCTCCCATGAAGTGTGCTGTTTTGCCCTTGAGTGGCAATGCTGAGTTCCAACCATTTGTCAGAGAGCTCTCCCAGGAACTTATTTCTGCAGATGTTTCTCACAAGGTCGATGATTCCTCGGGCTCCATTGGAAGGCGATACGCCCGTACCGATGAAATTGGTGTTCCATATGCAGTCACTGTAGATTTCGACACCATTAAAGAGCCTCATACAGTAACTTTGAGAGAGCGAGACAGCATGGGACAGGTACGAATGCCAATTGTTGATGTTCCTGTTGTTGTAAGAGATCTCGCCAACAGTAAAATATCTTGGGCTAATGTGGAGGAGAAGTACCCAAAATTCGAACAACAAGAGAGCGCTAAAGGCGCTGCTGCGTAATTTATGACGCAAATCGCTTATTTGGCCAGCTGTATTTTCTTAAAAACATGATCTTCACAACAGTTGTTGTTGTTTTAGTAAAGTCATGAATGATACATTATGTTGATTCTATGAAAACAACTTTACTTATTTATTTTTGTTAGCTATAAGCTTGTAACACCAGAAAAAATAGAATAAATACAAAATAAATGCTTTTTAGATCGTTTTTTTATTTGAACCATTTATTTTAACTTATTTATGCTGTAATTTATCTTTAATATTAATATCTCTTAATTGTAAATTTTCGACAATTATAGTTAATTACTTTACGTGTTACATTAATAGGTATCAGTTTTATCTATACCATAATAAATTGATAATAATTATGTAATTCATTAATAACGCAATATGAATAAGTATCATTACATTAAACATCTGTCAGTTTCACAATGTTGTATCTGTGCATTAGCATCGATATATCGGCATGTATTTGATTTTACACGTTTTATGGTATGTATTTTTTTTATACTTAAACCTAACGATGAGGTAGACGGGCCACCTGCTGAAAAATGGTTACCGTCGCTACACCAGAAGAGTCACCAATCATCGCCGGCTAAGAAGGAGAGCTCTTTTTGCACCCTTCTTGAAGAGCCCCATGTCATAGCGCTCCGGGAATACCTCAAGAGGTAGCTCATTCCACATCTTGCATGTATGACCATGCAAAATGTGGAATGAGGTAGGAACGACCGTGCAAACAGAACCGTGGAGGACCGCCACGGGTTCAGTTGATGCGGATGGAACTTCATCCTTCGACGAGTGGTGCGATGGAGGAAAGGTGACGTAGGCATGAGGTCAAAAATCTCGGAACACTGATCATTGTAAGCCGGTAGAACACGCAAACGGAACCTATGTCCCTAAGCAAGCTTTAGGGTTCTAGTCTGTCGAAGATTCTTGGGTCGTTGATGATTCGGACCGCGCACTTCTGTACGGATTCAAGTGGGTTAAGTTAATACTGTGGCGCTCCTGCCCCGAGATGCGAGCAGTACTTCATGTGGGGCCTCACTTGCTTTATAAAAATCATAGCAAGATGCCCCCAGTAAAGTACTGCCTGGCTATGCTGAGAACGGCCAATTTCTTGGACGCCAGCTTGGCTTTCCCTTTCAAATTACTCTGGTACTGCACATCACAGGAGATGTCAAATCCCAAGATCCCCACGCTTTTATCAATGATGAGCGGAATTTCCTGGAACTCTGGTGGTATCACAAATGTTTTTTTTTAGCGGTAAACGCGCAGACTTGTCTTCGTGGGGTTTAACTCAATAAGTTTAAGTCGACCCCTTGTCGAGACCCACTCCAGAGTGTTTTCGTTTTTTTCAGTATTTTGTGTATATCAGTTTTTTGTTTGTATGGTATAAAACGCAACTTCTTGCTGGATCTGTAATGGTATTTTTTCCTCTAATATCAATCTTTGCTAAAATATGCGATTACCGGATCCGATTGTTTGATACCAGTGTGTATATTGATGATCCCTTCTTGCGGATTGCAATATCTATGCCCTAGCTAAAAACTATTGCAATACACGAGTACCATATATTGAAGACCAAGTGCCAATGTTGTAATGCAAGTGAACATGCCACTTTTGTTGCTAAGTATGATATTTTTTACTATAAACAGAAAGAATAGAAATGAAACGAAGTGAAACATTATAACTAACTTTAATTGTCAAATACACAATGAAACGCAATTCAAATTTAATAACTAAACATAGGATTATCTAAAGCGGCGGTCTCTGGATCGCGATCTGTGGCGGTGTCGTTCGCGGGCGCGCTCGGGGTGGCGCTCGCGGTTCCGGTCGCGGTCCCGCTCGTCGCGCTCTCTCCGCCGGTCTCGGTCCCTGTCCCGCTCGCGGTCTCGCTCCCGCTCTCGGTCTCTGTCGCCGCGATCTCGGTCCCCCCGGTCTCTGTCGCGAGTGTCACGGTCACGCTCGTCCCGCTTTACATGTTTGTCTTTTGCGTATCTGAAAAGTAATCACTGCGTTATACTTTCTTTATCATAAAATAAGATTTCATGTCATTGGTAAACTAATATCTGTAAAACTGGAAGGAAAATACAAAAATCTAAAGGTTTTCGACAGTCTCACAACTTTAATCTTTATGAGGCGACCATCTTAGTCCTCGGGAGTAGCAACACATCTGTGATTGACTTCAGATAGAACCTATGTTCTGTATGAAGTTGATTACAGATGTCCATGGGCGGCAGTGACCACTTACCATCAGGTGGACTGCATGCTCGTTTGCTACTTCAGTGAAATAAAATAAAAAAATAAAAAAAAAATCTTCAGGAATGTCAATTTCAATCATCAGAAATATAATGCATATCACTTTCAACATTTGCGAAATACATCTTTGTTACTAAAAATCTCCGAAAAAATCATGGATTGGCCTAAAAAATACGATGATGTATTCTTCACCTGTCAGCGTCGTAATCTCGTCTGTCACGATCATCGTGTTCGCGACGATCCGAGTCCATGCGTCCAGGGTTGTAGTTACTGGCGTTGCCCCCTCCGCCGCGCGGGTTGGCGGCCGGCTTCGACGCCGCTGTCTGCCTGGTGTGCTCAGCTAGCCTATGATTCACATCACATATTAAAACTTAAACGACAAACATAAACAATTAGTAGAAAAGTATCATTCATTGTACATTTTTTCGCTGCGTCGATGAATAGTAGACCGAGACTCGTGTCAGCGCTACATGATCGGAGGATGTGCGTCAAACTTGACTGCCCAATACAAGGTCCAAATGCTGTAACTGAGAAAGCTTCATAATGACAAATTACATTAGTTAAAAACAAGTAGCAGGAACATCGTTTTTATGTTATGAGAACATTGTCACATGACTGTAATTTAATATTATTTTGAAAAATCATTTCAATTTGTTTGTTTGCTTACATTGAGAAATAAAAGTATATCAATATAATTTAACAAAAAGATTGTACCTCTGCTCAATCTGCTTCTGAATGGGCACCGGTATTCTCGGGAACAGTGTGCTGAACCAGTCGAGCTTGATCAACATCTGACGAACTAGGGCACCAATGGTGGTAGAACCACCTCCTCCAGCTCGAGGGTCTACCTCCTCTTCATCCTCAAGGTAATCAGCATACCAGTCGAATAAGTCGGCCGGCGGTTGTGTGTATCGAATGTACATGAAGCCTAAAAAATTTGAATTCTATAGTTTTTCAATCATTTCATATCTGCTTGTTATTATTGTCTGTTGACATTATTACAAATTATATGACTAATCAGTTTTATATAAATCATAATCTTTGCTATTTGAAATATACTGGACTCAGTAAAGGAACTCAATGAAATACTACTGTTTTATGTAATGGAGGCTAAACACTTTAAAAAATTCTGTACTACATGACTAATTAGGCGCATGAAAACACCCCGCACCTCGCGAGTATGTATCCCCGCGCGTCCCTTAGTGACGCGCAGTCGTATATCGTCTGTGTTTACGTTAGCCGGCATGTGTTCCAATTGCGCTTTGAAAATAAATTCTATCCATTGCTATATGTTTTTAGTTATATTATTAGTTTAACACATGATTTTTGAATTTTTTAAAGTTATTATTAAATTAGTTGACTATTCGTCAATTAACGTCAAAATGGGTAGGAAAAAAGATTATTTGTAGAAGATAAAGGATGCAAATTAAAGACTTAAAAGTGCTATAATAAATACATGAATGTACTATACTATGCTAGTACTTTCCTGTATTTGTTATAGCACTGTTGAACATACGCCACTATGGCATATGTTTAATTATGGTATACATACTCTTGGTAATTGGTAATAGAATATACTTCATATTCCCACCCCTAGTTCTAATGACGTTTCAACTGTTATGCACCTAATTGTTTTGGTCAAGTAATATTACCAGAACTATATGTTTGGTCTGGTCTGATATGTTTAAAGCTAGCATCTACATGAGCTTACTAGAAAATTATTCGAGAGATATTCAATAGATTTTCTTGTCCATACATGAAATAGGTAATAGAGTTAATTCTGTGACACATCATACCTACCAAGTGCTCTGATGTATGGTGAGTCAGTGTGTTGTAAGAGCCCATTGACTTGCTTGCGTGTGAGTCTCAATGTGTACAGCTTGTACAGCAGACAGAAGGCAGTTGACACTATCCCTCCAGCACCAACACCCCGCACCTACAACAAAATTGTGAATTGTGTGACACATATGCTAATTATTATAATAGTGAGCAACTAAGTTGAATGGAGGCTACATACATTTTATTCCACAATTCACTACAAACTTAAAGATGACATTGATAAAACAGTTGCTGATGAATAAAGCATATGAGGTTCAACAGAACCAAATGTTACAAGTGTGTTTAAAGTCAAATAATAGTATAAAGCTCTAGGATGTGGTTGATAATACAAGCATAAATTTCTTAGTTTATGAAACCCACTTGATAGCGTCTTACTTACAAATTATATGAACAGTATAGATATGAGTATCGTATCGATATGGATGGGAACTATTTAACCAGAATTAAATGTTCATACACTATGCATAGTTATGTCATCGTTGTACTATGGTAAACGACTTTCCACATGATTATTATTTAAAGAAAAAGCAATAAAACTTGGTACCACTATGCTGAACTGAATATGGATGTAGTACACACATTTCACAGAAGCAAATAAAAACAAGTAAACAGCGACCATGTTTAATGAGAGAATTCACAACATACTCACGCCGCCACACATGCCGGTCTGACCAGCAGTCTTGCGGCTGCCGCGCTCCCACGGCTCCAGGTGCTTCACCTGGTAGTAGATCTCATCCACCACCTCGTGGTACGTTTTCAGCTTGAATAAGTGCACTGAGGACAACATCGCACATGTTATACTAGGTCAACGGCCACAAACACTGAACATTAAATAGTTTAATTACAGAAGCATGTTGCAGGCTGGCGTCGACTCAAACTTCAGTTCAAAGTTCAAAGCACATTAAGGCGCGTACGAACATCGAAAGTGGCACTCTTGTTATATGACAAACTTCTCTTCAAGTTATTAAACAGAGGTACAACAAAATTCAAATTTGCGAGTAGTTAAATGACACATGTAACGGAAATACATATGTGACCGAACAAACGGCGATCCAAACTCCTGTGCGTTGGTATGTTTGCTTACCTACCTTTGAAGTAGCTGGAACCTTGAATATTTGCTAAGATTAAAGGGTTCAGATTCATAGTCTGTTCGTTACCCCATATCGGCAGAATGTTATGCTGTTTGCCAGTTTTCCCAGGCTTTTGTTGATTAAATTCTGAAAAATGTAAATTATTAACACAAGCCAATGATTGACAGCATCGCTAACTAATTCTTACATACCTTCCACTTCCGCCATTTCTACATCTAAATACTAATACTTATCGAGAAATAGTCACGTTGAAATAGGATATAGCACCGTTAGCAAAGTTTTGCCTCCAAAAACAAGCTAAATTACATTACGTAGCACTAAAACTACACAACACGCATTCTTTTGATTCCGTAAATTTGGCATAACAGACCACAGGCTACATACGGTATTGACTATTGACACATCACAGAGTGAAATATTTTAATCCGCTAAGACCGTTTAAACATAAATTGTGATGCCGATTCTAGACTAATGCCATAAAAGTTCAGTACTTTCTTTCATACTTTTTATAAAACCTTAGGGTAGTTTCTGCATTAAAGTCATAAATAGTTTTAAACTAGGTACTTTTAATTTATGACGAAGTCAGTGTATGTATTCTTTATGGTCCGTATCCTTTAAATAAGCAGTCTATAGCAAAATTGACTCACCGTATTGTAAGAAAATTAGTACGTTTAAAGCTCCTTATTCACGGTTTCTGCATTCGCGTTTTCTGTATTTGTGGGTTAAAACTAGTTGAATAACAAGTTAACATTGGTTGTGACAATTTTCTTGCATTCGAGATAATATTTCTTTATTCGCGGATGTAATAGGTACAAGTAAATAAAATCGGCGTCTTCGTTTACGCGTCAGCTTTCTTATTGCTGGCACGGGCTGAGGCGGCATTTTCAAATAGTAAATCACAATGGAAAGTAAAATCTAAAGTTTGTTTTTGTATGCCAACGCCGCTGTATCGTGCATTATTTGTGTTTTGAAATAAGTTTTCTTAATTGATGTTTTAATTCAACTATCACTAGACAGACATTGCGAGAATTTTAGTGATTAGGACATACATTTTTGCTTCGTTCTAAATTTAAAATGTCCAGTAAAATGAAAGAAAAATTGGTTTTAAGGCGAAAAAAAGTAGTGTTACCGCTTAAAGTTAAAATTGAAATGCTCGATCGATTATGCCTTGGTGAGTCGTGTGCATCCATATCACGGTCTTTCGGTATTAATGAGTCCACTGTACGATCTATAAAGAAAAACGAAGATAAAATAAGGAATTCCATAGCTTCATCTTCACTATCAGCAAAAGTTATTCGTGATCCAGCTATTGAAAAAATGGAAGCTGCTTTATCAATATGGATTGAAGATCGTAATCAAAAAAGAGTGCCTATAAGTAGTATTTTGATCCGTGAGAAGGCAAAGCGACTTTACGCACATTTTAAGGAGTTGGGTGCAGAACATAGCGATAGAGGATTTAAAGCTTCAGAAGGTTGGTTCAATAAGTTTAAGGTACGACAATCATTACATAACACTAAAATTGTTGAAGAAGCTGCATCTACAGACACCGTCGCAGCAGAAAGACACGCTGAAGAATTTTGTAAGATAATTGCCGATGGTGGATACAAATCTGAACAAGTGTTTAATGCAGATGAAACAGTTTTGTTTTGGAAAAGACTGCCAAATAAAATTTTCGTAGCTAAAAGTGCAAAGTCCGCTCCTGATTTAAGAGCAGCCAAAGACAGAGTTACACTGCTGCTCTGTTCTAACGCATCTGGAGATTGTATTATAAAACCACTAATGGTTTACTGGTCGTTAAATCCCCGTTCTTTAAATCCAAATAAAAACAACTTGCCAGTATTTTGGCGCGCAAATAAAAATGGGTGGGTAACAACTGATAATTTTTGTGATTGGTTCCAAAATTGTTTTGCTCCGGAGGTGGAAGCGTATTTGAAGAAGAAAAAGCTTAATTTTAAGGCCGTTCTAGTCCTAGACGATGCTCCAGCTCACTGTCGTGAGCTTGAAACTATGCACCCAAATATAAAGGTTATATTTTTACCTCCCAACTCAACAACTGTACTTCAACCAATGAACCAAGGGGTAATCCAGGCCTTCAAACTTTATTACATTAGACGAACTTTTAAAATCATATTGGATACCATGGAGGGTAATCCTTATACAAATGTTATGCAATGCTGGAAAAAATTTGACATAGCAAATTGCATTGTTAACATAAAAGAGTCGTTAGAAGAACTGAAGCCGAACACATTGAAATCATGTTGGAAAAACCTATGGCCTAATCCGAATGTTGGTTATGATGAAGATAAGGTGCATTTAAAAATGTTGACTGAAAACATTGCCCAAGTTGCGAATAAAATAGGACAAGATGGTTTTGAAGATATTCAACCCAGTGACATTCAGGATTTGCTTGAATCTCATGAGAAAGATTTAACAGAAATCGACCTAGAGCAAATGTTAAATTCGCAGTCAATTGAGGAAGATAATTCAAAAAGCACTGAAATGAAGACCTTTAATTTGAAAAACTTACGTAAAGGTTTACGAATGGCTAATGAGCTGTGTGATTTCTTTAAGAGAATTGATCCGGATATGGAACGAAGTCATACTTTTAAAACGCAAATCCATAATGCCATTGCTGAATATCAATCCAGATTGAAGGAACTTTCTAAAGCGCAAAACAACAAATAATTACGCATTTCTTTAAACCGTTGACTAAGCCTAAGATAAGGTTAATAAACATAAATTGTATTTATGATTAAAGTGGCATCAAATTCATTTTAATGATTTTCTTTTTGCATGCTTAAAACGATCTCCTTTAATTCTGTACGAAACACAGTTCTTTGTTCACGGTTTTTGTATTCGCGACTTATGGACCGAAACATTACACCCGCTATTGAGCTTTTACCCTTTATATTTTTTTAAAAACGTAGTTATGCAATATGCACACGTTAGAACTTATACTTCTTTGGCGTAACAAGATGAAAATCTATTTAAAAAAACATTCGTGCGTACAAAGTACACATGTCAGAAGTGAAACTTCTTTGGCGAACTAATTTATAAATCTTGTTTATATTTATACAAATCTAAAACTTTAAATTTCCAAGATTAAGAGGAAGGGAAAAAGGAAGATAGGTTAGGAATTTAATTGTCATTAAAATAAAAATATTACGCTATGCGACAGAAATGCCATCTAAAGTTCTAATAATTAACTAGTAAATAGAGTTGCCTATCGATAGTCGACTATTGCTAAAATATCGATAGACTATCGATAGTTGACGTCATATAAATAGTATCGATAGCCTATCGATAGTATCGACACTATCGATACTATTGATAGTATAATTTAGGGCAATAGTATTGTTATAAAGAAATAGTATCGATACTATCGAAGGTATTAGCTTTAATAGTATTAATACTATCGATAGTATCGATACTATCGAAGACCGATATACGTTTAGGAGTAATAGTATCGATAGTATTGATAATATCAATAACTCACACTATCGATAGTTCAATGAACTGCGATAGTATTGCCTTCCAAAAATCAATTACATAGCTAAAAATATCTCAAAAAATATTCGAATAGAAAACGTATTATTCATAGACAGTGTCTGAATTCAATCAAAAATTTCAATTTTTCAATTTTCCAATTTTCCGGGAAAACTACTGATAATTTTTCAATTTCCCTAATATAGGACCACCTGTGAAACATTTTTACTTGCCTGCCCCCCCCCCCTAAACTAAATCCTGGCTACGCCCTTGGAAGCATTCCAGCGTTTCGATAGAAGGGTGTGGTTGCCACACACTTTTATATGAGGCGACCATCCTAGTCCTCAGGAGAGGCAACTCAAACTTCAGATAGAACCCATGTTATATATGAAGTTGCTTACAGATATCCATGGGCGACGGTTACTACTTATCATCAGGTGGACTTTATGGTCGTATGGTATGTACGTATTTATATTTTAATGAATTAAGCACTAAACACACAAAAACTATTGTCAACTTACCTTTTTTCTCCATTAATGGCAGCAACCTAGTATGGAAATCTTTCGAGCTTTAAGTATAAGAATATTTTAAGCTATAAAGATAAAGTTAATTTAAACTGACCATACTCTGCCAGAGATAGCTCTAGACGCCTTATAGCTTCGTATTCATTTAAAATAGTATCGAAACATGGTCAACTATCGATAGTCAAGACCTATCGATAGTTTTTGTTATTATTGTCCAAATTTACAATACTATCGATAGTATTGAACGTAAAAATATCGATAGTATCGATAGTATTGCTGGAATCAATAGTATTGCCACTATAGAGCTATCGATACTATCGATAGTATCAATAGTATTGTCATGTGTCAATACTATCGATACTACTATCGATATCCTAACTAGTTTTCGAGGTCAACTATCGATAGTTAAACTATCGATAGTTATGCAACTCTACTAGTAAACGAATACACAACCAATAGGGCGTGTATTCTTTCTCGATATCCCGTATTCTCTCTCTCTCTTGTTCAATCATTCTCACTATAGCTCTCTCCCACCTCACACTCCATAGCACTATGCGTGATACGACGTTCGCTCTGTCTCACTTTTTCTCTCAATCTTTCTCACTCGTTTGCTCCCTACTCTCACTCCACGGCTAGTTGCTCATGCTACGTTCGCCCTGTCTTACTCTCTCTCAATCGGTCTCGATCACTCTCTCTCTCTTTTCCGACACTTCCGTTGCATACCGGCGTGAGGTTTCATCTGTAAAAATTTTACCCTCATACGCCTAAAGAAGTTTCACTTCAAAAATTTATCTTTCGCCGTATTCTCATTTTTTTATATACCGTGCATAAAGAAGTTTAACTTAAAAAATAAACGTGCGGCATCGGTAAAGCTATTGCATAGCATTTTCATTTCAACTTCATACTGTGACTTTTGTGTGACGAATTTTAAAATTTCAATCTCTTCATTTTTTCTTATCGAGCCATAAAGAAGTTAACTTCAAATACATGACTTACTAATTTCTTACTTCAAAGTTGGCTAGAAAGGTAAGAAGTCAGGGGCCTAAAAACAATATTAAAAATAAATCAATTTGAGTTAGCTTGTCATTAATGTCAATCAATGTCACTGTGATTTTGTTTCTAGCTTGGTGTGTTTCACTTACAGATACAGATATTTTAGGATGTTTGTAATTAAATGTTTCCATAGGTATTATACAAATGTGATATAAGTAAAAGAAACTCTTATGTTCTAAAATATAGGTTTCATCTTTAATTAATCAATATGAAAATTAAAAAACGAGAAGTAATTGACAGCGAGGTTTGTTATTGTGTATATTTTGCACCAAAATGAACCAATACTTACGATATTGCAAGTTGTTTATTGATATCGTTTCGTTGTGAACGTGTATTATCCGAATTTATTACAAATAAACTTCAATTTTTTTTAGGGTCGTGCAATGATTGCTAGGGTTTTTCATTTTTTGAGAGACGAATACGATTTCATGAAAACACATAATGTCGAAAATTCCGACCTGAGTCCTTTAGCTAACATCAGAAGACGTACAGCTGAAGCCACAGGAGTCAGCGAAAGAACTGTGTCTAGAATTTTAAAAGAAGAGAAAGAGTTGCCTCTAACATCATATAAATTTGTTTCACCGATGTCAAAACGCCGGAGACGCGCAGCCAAAGTCGACGTTGACGAACTCACTATCAATCTTATGCATTCCATAATACAAAATTATCAGATGGAGCACAATGAAAGCCCGACATTGACTAAATTGCAGTCAATATTTAGAGAAAAATTTCAATTCACAGGCTGTTTAAATACTCTTCGCAATTTGCTTATGAAACTTGGCTACAAATGGTCTAGATCCTCTAATAACAAATGGACTTTAAAAAACACTAAAGTATCAAAACACAAAGCACCTAGTACAAATGTTGACATTCCAATGTGAGATAAAATTACTGTTGTTATATGGTGTCCCTGAATCTACATCAAATCCACTATTTGCAAATACTGTTTCCTAAACACATTAAAGGATTTTTTTATATGAAATCAAAGAAACAATTAGTCTGACTGTGCTCACTGCTTACACTGCAGCGGTGGTCACTGCTGGCTACAGATATTGCAATCAAATCTTTAAACAAACAATCAAACAAAAAAAGAGACATTGCTATTAAGGAAATGGTATAAGGCTATGGCAGGACAATGGCAATGCTACTGCTATTAATAATCAGGTCTACCACATTCAAATGATTCATATATACTCTAATGCAATTATGTTAGAGCAGGCGAAGCAAACTAATTAAACTCTGAGATGAGTAGCATAGCATGGGTGCTTGTTGCTTTGACAACTATGTCTCAGTTGTTTAACAATGTAAAAAGAAACTCACCAAATATCACTATTCTGCTGCCCTCTAATTGTGGCACCCAGGGGCCAAATATACTTTCAAAATATTTTCAAAAAGAAAAATACTGATTATATAATACAGAAAACGAAAGTTTCTCGCCTTCCACTGTGTTACCATGCCATGACTGTCTCTGACCCCCCATGCTTCACCACTGCCTGAGATCAATTTTATAATGTGAATCTGTATTTTCTACTAATTTGATACAATTTCATAACTTTTTTATGAGGGGTAATAGAAAAACTGGATTATTCTTTATCTTGCAATAATTGATTGATTGTTTGTTACTTGATGACGATAAGTTAATGAAATGAATTAATAATTGATATACATCCTTGAAAACTGTTTTTCTGATATCAAGCTTTACATAGCTGCTTATGGTATATTATAGATTCATTGGTTGTAATACTATATTTAAAATATTAAATAATATTGTTTCTATATGGTCTCTGCAAGTCTTATACCAAAGTTAAGAATTTGGTTTTAAGCAGTAATTTGTGAATATTTTGCTGATTATATTTACTATGCCATCAAATTCGTTAATGAGTATAAAATTTTAAGTCATTGCAAATAGATGCAAGTTTAAGTTGTACAAATATCCATAGTAAAAAATATTCTGCCAGAAAATTAATGAGATCCAATCATAGCATTGGAAAAATGTAGATCAAACTTAACACTAGTATAATTATAATGCTGGTTTAGTCAGTAAGTTATCATAAGGAAATTGGAGAATAAATATATCTTTAATAAGTTTTAAGTTTTTATTTCTGAAACTTAAATTAAATTTCATAGAGACAAAGGTAAAAAAAATACTTATTTACATGATACATACAAACAACATTGTTGCAATAATCTAATTAAAGTAGGGCCTTTTTTAAAGTGTTAATTATTATTATTAGTATAGTTATGCAAGATTTCTTTATGAATCACACAAACTGAACTCTAGAATAATGACATCTTTTATAACTTCTCAGAGATACCCGAGTCTTTTTACGCTAAATGGGGGATTGCCCATTGAAGGCTGGCTGAAAATAATTATAACTCATAGACAAACACAAATAAGAGTAAGACAGGAAATATTTCATTCAAAGAGTTGTATGTTCTGTATGTGTACAACCAATTGCTATCAATAGAAATACTGTTAAAGGGTTTTTCAAATAGTAAGAGATATTGTGAACTAGTGATTTCTGTCACTGTGACTGTAGCGTCACTGTCACCATGTACATTATGTTTGCCATGCTCTATTGACAAACAGTCACCTATTTGTCACACATCAAAATGCGCGCCTTATCCTTATCCATGTGCATTATCCTTATAATGTACATGGTATCAGTAATGCCAAAGTCACGGTGACAAAAATCATCAGAGCGCGCTCTCTCTAAGTCTTCATGTGTCAAATGCAATAAAAGGGACAAAAATTGTTGCAGACCCTTACTTTATTACTTAATCCTTACAAACTAAAACACGAACATTGTCTGTTTATTGATAATAGAGCTCCAAGTTCATTCCATCATGAATCTCATCTGAAAATATGCTAAGGAAACATTATATCAATAGACTATCAATAAAGATATTTAATGCTAAGTGGTAGAATAAGTAGCTTGTTTCAATGGAAGGGTGTGGTTGCTGGCACACATTTATATGAGGCAAACTTCACAGTCCTCGGGAGTAGCAACGCATCTATGATTGACTTCAGATAGAATCCATGTTCTGTATGAAGTTGCTTACAGATGTCCATGGGCAGCAGTGACCATTTACCATCATGTGGGCTGCATGCTCGTTTGCTACTTCAGTTAGATAAAAAAAAGCTTGTCCAGGCTGGTCCTACCTATTTCAAACATGAACCAGTTCTTGTATTTCAGTAGAAGGGTGTTTACTGACCCACTTTCACACAAGGCAATCAATTTAATTCTCAAGAGTCAACACTGTCTGTTGCTTTAGGTAGAACCCCTATTGAATATGAAGTTGCTTCCATATCTCCATGGGTGAAAGTGGACTTATCATTAAGGACTTCATCCACATTTGTAACTTTAATTTTGAAAATATAAAAACAAAACTGCATTAAATAGTTAATTACATACTTTTAAACTGTAAGTATCCCCTTGTTTATAATCCGCTTATATTAGATAGATGTATTTTTAAGATAACTTAGTTAACCTTTTCTTGTTTGTTTAAATCACTTTCAAAATGGACATAAACTTAAGTATGATCAGGATATATGATAAAAACTATTCAAAGAAGAGTTCTGTAACTAAACGCTGGAGTTATATATAAAATAATTGAAAGGATACAATCGGAGAGCTTGATATGATCTTTGAAGACCGTGTACCATTTTTTCAGCACAATTTTATCGTATCGTGTGCCGGTTTGTGCCGCAATCAACTTTTTAAGATCGCCTACAGTGTCGTCGGGGTTACACTTAACTCGCACCTTCTTTCCAAGGCGGTCGTTGCAGGTTACTTCCAGCATTCTGTTTACTCAAACCACTAGTGGTTACGTCCTCTTTGACTAGAACAACAATGAAGAGTTGAAGGCGAGACGAATATTAAACGCAAATTATCAACATAAACAATCGGCAAATTCGTATAAATTGTTAATAAACTATTTGTACCTGATATTATAGTAAAATAATAACTGTGTAGTAAAGAACTGTAAATGAAAGGATTGTGATTTCAATTACAATGACAAATATGACAATGACATATAAATTGCTAATATTTTATGACATTGACAGTATTTACACAACGCAAGAAGGCACCATACATTCGATGCAACTTTTTTTTTAATTATCATATTTTTTTGGTAGTAATATTAAAATATATCTCTATATATACATCATGAGATATTTTGGAGCAAACCTGATATATGTATTTTTTTTATTAAGTAGCAAGTATATTTTTTATTTCTGAACGCTTTCTCTAATTATTTACATTGGTGAATACACATTTGAATGTGAATTCATCAATTCTAATAAAAACATCCGGTTCAACTTCGTAATTTTAATTCTTTTCATTTTATTGCGTAACAAAATAATTTTCAAAGTGTATTAAATTTTAATTATTTTATTTTATTTCAGTTTATTTGCAAGGTAATACTTGCCTTATCATTAAAGTAATAATCAATGAGTTGTTATTTAAACAGGAAGTAAATCCAACTGTCCACACGTCACTTGACGAAGTTCGACGAGTTTGACGACAGTGAAATTTCATTTCGGTGATAGTGTTTAGGAACATTTTGTGAAAAAAATGCAAATTCCAAATGAATATGTGTCCACGGCAGAAGACATTGCAGATCAGGTAAACGGTCTTTAGATTATATTTAATCGAATTTCTGTAAATCCATTGAGAACTTGTATTTTCGACTTGTACTTTGTATAGGTGCTGTCACGTCACCGAACTTTACTTCTTGTTGGCGCTTCTTGCGATTTAATAAAATATATTTAATCACTGAATGACACTTACATTAAGATTGATGCCAATTGAGTAAATTTACTGGCTACGTGTCATATTTTAATTGTTTGACGTCTGATCTTTATGCTACATAGGTCTTACTCTTGGGGAATATTTTACATGCAGATGTTAACATATATCAAGTATAGAAGTTCCCAGTATTATCAGTTTAAATACACTGTCGATTGTAAAACTGTAGAATTCACATTTTATTTTGGGCTAAGTTAACTCATAATAAATCTTTTATATATCTCATTACACAAACTTACATTTTTAAGTGATCCTAGTATATTTTATGTTCTGAAATTATACTACAATACCCAAGCAGCAGAATGTAAGATTTCTAAGTTCTATGTAATTTATAAATTATATTATAATATGGAAATTACTTAGGCCTCAATATGTCTTCCTGATAAGATTACTATTTGCTTATATAATTAAAACGAATTACTGTGATTGTCAGATCTCCTGTGTTTATTTCTTGTGCTTGAATACTGCTTAGTCATATGACTATCTGAAAATTATCTAAAAAATGTTATATGCAACCATTTCAAAGTGTTATAAATGTTGAATTTCATATATTCCACTTTTGTATTTTAACCATACATTATTGTAAAACGATAGTCCTAACACAAATATTGATTGATGGTGATAGTAATTAACTAATGAACTAACTTACTCCAAATAGTCTTGCTTTGCATTGAAGAGGTCTTGAGTGCTTTGAAGGGTAAAGTTAGGTTAAATCACATTTTATTTTAAATTAAAGTAATTTACGTTTCAAATTAACATAGACAACAACATGATTTATAAAATGAATGATTCATTAAATGAACAATTGCAGAAATAATTATTATTACAAGATTGAAGTCGCAAATGAGTATACAGTTGTCTTGAAGGTAAGGTCTCCGTAGACATCTAGAACCAACATTGAATAGAACGGGATTTCTATCTGAAGTCAATTACAAATGTTTAACTACTCCAGTGGACTAAAATGGTCGCTGTGTCCTATGAAAGAAAGCTGTCTTCACACCCCTTTACCCCTTTAGTCGAACCACATTTATTATTTATTTATTATATCCAAACTTATACCTAAAATTACAGGAAACCCTAATGTGTTCGATATGTACATAACTTAAAATACTATTTGTATTGTAAATGAATTTATAGTTATACTTCCATGCTTGATTTTACCATACTGCTTTGTTTAAATAAGTGAGGTAACTAGCTTTATTATACAGGTATTTGTTTTAAATTTTGATAATTCTTGTAATGTGCTAGAAGAATATGAAGTAATAATACATATGCAAATTAAATTGTTAATGACTCTCCACCACTGAAAAATGGTATCATGACTATTACTGTTTGAATTTTGCATTAAGTACAGTACTGCCATTTGTTTATACATTCACTATTACGTAATTATCCTTATAAAGTAATTTTATGTTTAATTATATCTCATTAGTTTATTGTGTTAATGTTATAAATTTAATGTTAGCAATTGTAAACATAAATTGTATATAATCATTTTTAATAAAATCATGTTGGTGTAACATCATGTATATTTCAAAAAGTAAAATGTCAAATAATTGAATATAGTAAGGACTATGTACTATCAGAGGAGTAAATAGATTAACTAAATGTGGGTAACATTTTAAAAATTTTGGACTAAGCCGTATCATCACATTCGCTAGTTATAGATAGTAAAAAGTATATAGTTCTGAAAAGGAGTACACAGTTAAATATATATGCATAGTAAAAATTATGCCCCATGCCCTAAAATGTACCACCCAAAGAAGTGAATACATTCCTTAAATAAAGTGGTACAAACAAGTAGTTTAATAATATAATATTTTCATAATTCATTTAAGAAATCATATTTCTTAATATCTTTGCATTATCCACATTACTTAATTTTCATTTCCGTGTAGCTGAACTGTGCATGTCTTATCAGGCACACTGTGTATGTTGCACAGTTCATTTATAAATATGTATAATAGCCAAGAAATTAAATCTAATTTACCAGTCATTTCTTGTATTGAAGTTACATAAAGGTTATTGAAAGCAAGTTGTGAAACTAATCCAAAAACCACAGAACTATGCATTCCATTTTTAATGAGGTAAAATTATTGTATATTCCGTTTGTTAAGAACTGATTGTAGTTCAGGTGATTGAAAAATGCCGAGATAAATTAGTAATAATAATATTAATAATAAATTTTATTGACTGTATTCCAGATCTTATTGAACTCTTAAAGTTGGAATAATACTTATCATAAAAATTGTGACTCTTATTGTGTAATAAAAGAATAATGTCTCTTTACTAAAATTGATTGTATATTTTGTCAGGTAATACGAAAAGGCAAGAATGTTTTGCCGACGGTGGCACGGCTGTGCCTCATCTCCACATTCCTGGAGGATGGCATCCGTATGTGGGTGCAGTGGTCGGAGCAGCGCGATTACATGGACATGTCGTGGGGGTGTGGGAAGTTCCTCGCCACCATGTTTGTGGTGAGTATAGCAAGCCAAATTCTCTTTATTTGATGATGGGGATTGGGGTCTGCTAATGAAGTGATTCTTATGTATATGTGTAGGTCGTGGTCAGACCCACGCATCAATGACGTAAATTTAACTCTAGAGAAAAACCTTATGCCCGGCAGTGGATTTTTGTCCACTACTTTGAACGAGGGTAGGGTTTTTAAAATGTTTTCAATTTTATGAATGACAATTATTTGAGGCGCTTTACAGTTCAAGCAACCAGACGAATTTTAACATATGACTAGTGGGAGTGACATAGACTATATAATTTATAAATATGGCGCCTTCAAATAGACGAAAGAAGATCGGAAAGAAACCAGTTTTAAACGTAATAAAAAAGAATCTAAAACTATTGAAACTTCTTGATGCAATGTAGCGAAGCTAAGTATTAAAAAGCGTAAACATAAATAAGTTACCCAACAAAAAATCCGACTGTTTACTTATACTAACTGAAACGTTAACTGTTGTTGAAATCGACACCTCCACAGAATAAAACAAAAATATATACATGTAAAAAGTATTTATTTATATTTATTATTGACACTCAACAGGAGATAGTTTAGAATGTGTATCAAAATATTTGCTCTAGCTATCTAGCCGCACTTTCACTGCGCTGAAAGCACTGTGCTTTGTATGAGAATTAAGTAGCTATATTATAATTCCTATCTATCCGGTTTCAATGCATTATTGCCTAAATGGTTTCCTGTTACACCAGCCACATTAAGGGAGTCGTTTAAAATACGTGTTTTGATCTATTGGAAATTCTTGCAATATCGTGAAGTTATGACTTGTATCTAAAGTTAAATAAAGCAAAATAGCCAGCATCATTCGGTACGCAAACATTCAAAGTTTAAACATCTAATTAGTTTTTCGATTTTAGGGATAAAAATAAATTAGCAAGGGATCTACATAATTGGAATACACAGATACACATTAAGGTCGCGCGACGTTTTGGACTAAAATCCTTTTTCTTAACCAGCAGCGAATAACCTGTTACCATTAGTTATAATTAAAAAAAGTATATTTATTTTGAATCATTGTAAGGACAGTTGCAACAAATTCCGATGGATTCAAGTGGAGCTTTTATATCGCACCGGGTGGCAGACCTTGACCATAACTGTTCAAGTTCAATGAAATGAATAAGTTCAATGAAACACATATAGTTCATAAAGTTTATAGTCTTATTTTAAAAGTTTGTTTCTTAAATAAATTAGTTTCTTAACGGCTCACACGATTTGGTGGATAGTACGTACGTAAAAGTACCAATTAATGAAGTCCACCAATTCGCACTTGGCCAGCGAGGTGGACCATGGCCTAAAACTCTCTTATTCCGAGAGAAGACCCGTGCCCAGCAGTAGGACAATAATGGGTTGACGATATACATATATACATATAAAAGAACTAAATAGTACTAAATCCATTTGATCGATTCTATGACGCTCCTGATGTTGAATGATGTTGAATGTAAAATGTACGAAATTATAATTACGTACACTTGTATTTTCGTGTACATTTCGTTGGTAGTGGTGCGCCGCGAAATGTAGAACGCGCTAACAGATGGAGAAAGTGAATTGTTGTACTATTCATTTTGTAGGCTCTTTGGTACCACTATAACTTTAAGTATAAGTATCGATTAGTTTACAATGCATGCTAAGTCTTGCACACTTTAGAATTAACTCTACTACCCATATTTGGTCAAACAACTATTTAATTTTATGTCAAAACAAATTTTAATGAAATGGTTTTATGCATTGTTATTTTAATTCCTATCGTGGATTACCAGTTTACCATACCATTAATTTAAAACATTTGTAACACTTATTACACAAGAATATTGTATTTCCACGCTTGTTCTCTACATTACCTTTACTATACGAAAGTCATATTCATTGATTCTTCTCTGCGCGTGCTATTCGTAAAAAAAAACCGCAAGGTATTGCTTTACGTATATTTTTAATATGGATAATTGACACTTATACAATTTACGAGTCGGCTGTCGATCGAACGTCCATGTTGGTCCATTGTCCGCATCCCTTCATTTTGTGACCATTGTGTGCTCCGAGAACCGTACTCACATTTTCCCATTATCGCCTTTGTGCACCCATTAGCAACAGATGAATATAATGATGACAAACAGATTTCCACTTATCTTTACAAAAGTGCTTAATATTTTTTACAAAACGACATAAAATAAATTTGATTTCTGAAATTAGAGTAGACGTTAGCTACATAATAATTAGAAGGCAAAGGTCAAATGGAAATGATTTCATTCGTACTTAAATATTTACTCCTAAAATAATATGAACTGAATAATGATGATTTGCCAAAAATGCTAAGCATTAAGTTTTAATAACAAGTTAATAACTTAACTGTTAACATCCTCTTGGATATTTATATGGGACATGGCTTGATCAGCAAACTAATCTGTTTTGTGTCCACAGATAATCAACTTAGTGGGCCAGCTGGGCGGCTGCGTGATGGTGCTGGGCAGGATGAAGGTGGACATCGCGTGTGGGGTGCTCTTCTTCATTGTCGTCCTACAGGTTTGGAAAATTTAAGTCAAATTGAAACGATTTTAGCTTTTTCGAAAGCTTATGAAATTCATTAGCGTTTTTTTTAACCTAATTCAAAGAGTTGTCATCTACTGGTCACTATCGACCATGGACATCTGTAACAAAGTCCACATAGAACAGAAATTCTACGTTATATTACAAATTTGTTGCCACTCTTGAAGACTAAAATGGTAGCACCGGTGGTACAACCAGTTCAGTTCGACCGGGGAAGTACCACCGCCACACATATTTCTAGCGTGAAGCATTTCTTGCGTTTCGAGTGAAGGGTGTGGTTGCCGGCACACTTTCATTTGACGCGACCATCACAGTCCAACCAGAATCACATAATGGCCTACATATTAGATGTAGGTGCGATTGTGTTACCTCTTCTGTTGAACCCTACTGGTTCTACCTAGCAGCTAGCTATGCAAAAGTTCACTGATATTGTTTATTGTTCTTGTCAAGTCTTAAAATGTTTTTTTTTAAATAATTTCTTATAACACGTGTCTAATTGCTCTCCAAAAGTGCTTTCGTATACAATATAGTCCTGCCTTACAATAATTAATCGTCACATTCGTAAACAAAGACTAAAATAAGAGTAAATAAATACATCGAGATAACATAGTTGAATGTATTTGGTCGTAAATATTTTCGATAGCATTACTATGTCGCTTCGTCGAAATAAATCGCATGCTAAAAATAGGCAAAAACGAAAGCGAAATGACTCACGTCTAGCCATCAACAAGGCAGATCGAGTCTGCTTGTGTAGACATAACAAAGCAATAAAGAAACCTCAAGCACTCGTATTGAAAAAGAAAGTGATATTGTGGAGCAGCTGTACTGCCTCCAGACAGGCGCGTTGTCGCGGTCTTATTGCATTTTTACTTTAACTAACCGTGACTTCAATGGCCCATAAACTGTTAGTATGACCTATAAACTAATAGTTTTACATAAATTTAAGTAATATTGTAAAGGGGAAGTTTTGTAAGGAGTTTTGTTACTCGTTCAAGCAAAAAGTATTAAAGAAATTTGTATGTTGGGTCTTATGTCTTTTATGACTTGGCTTATTTTTTTTATTGACTGAAGTAGCAATCGAGCATGCACTCCACCTAATTGTAAGTGGTCACTGCCGCCCATGGACCCCTGTAATCAACTTCATACAGAACATGGGTTCAATTTGAAGTCAATCACAGATGCGTTGCTACTTCCGAAGACTATGACGGTCGTCTCATGTAAAAGTGTGCCGGCAACCACTACCTTTCTATCGAAACGCAAGAAATGCTTTACGCTAGAAATAGGTGTGGCGGTGGTACTTCCCCGGTCGAACTACACTGGTTCTACCACCTTACAAACGTAACACACGTATAGTACGTTAACACGTATAGTAATCGTAAAAGTAACACATAAAGCTGTGCGGAGTAGCGGAATAAGAATAATATTCGAGAATCTCTTGATTGAATAACTGACTGCAACGAAACAAAACGAACATGTCACTGTTTTTCATGATCGGTACATTCTTGTATATATTTAACTATTTATATAGCTATAGGTATTGTGCAGTTGGCCAGCTTCGATACTAAGACCAACATTAATTGTTTGTAACGCACATGGTGTTATTTATATTGTCTGAATTAATTTGTAAAAAATTACTTATACTAAAAATACAAGTTCTTCCGTGAGCGTACATCGCGTATATTTTCATTTAAAATGTTGGATAGTGAGAATGAGAATAAGGATTAATAAACCCTTCTATGTATATATTTTTTTAATTTTTGTTTGTCAGCATGTGTGTGGATATAAAATCACATCAAACCAAAAGTAATTAAACGGATTGAAAAAATATATAATATTCATTGTTTCTTATTCTCATTCTTATTTTATGTTACATTTTTAAACGCGATTGAAATTGCTAAACATTACTAGTTTAGCTTAAGAGCGCTTTCACATTAGGTCGCAAGTAGCGCGGCCGCAGCGCGTCAGCCGCGCGACTGCAACGTATGCTATCTATTATTGAAATAATTATTCAGTGTTTATTATTTTTTTATTATTATTCCCATTATAAAAGTATAGCGCGCAATCCTAAACAAAAAATATCCAACGGATATAGTTGTAAAAAGAAAGCATTATCTGCGGCCGCGCTACTTGCGACCTATCTTGAAAGCGCTTTAACTCTGTTAAGAGTTGTACCGATATGAATAACTGTATGGAATATAATAAAAAGTAGCATAGAGCAGAACATTATATATTTCTGTTTTTATTTATTTTTTATTTTTTATAGTAATAGCGTACATTCTATACGCCCTTTACGTTATTAAGTGCATTTTAATGAGGCAACGATATCTTACTTGACAACACTTTAACTACATGGTATTAATTACATTAATAACCTCTAATTAATGATGCTCTGTAATAAATTTTAAACACATCTTCGCGAGTGTCTGGGATTGAAGTCATAAAAACAAATTATAATTTATTACTGATATCTATAAACGTATTAAATGAAACTTCCTCCACTACACACACACACATATACAGCATAGCAGGAACATTATAGTTTTGCTTTACTCTTGTATACGCCGTAATATGAAAGATAGCTAGGGGATGTCGTATGTTGTCCCTGTACTTTCGGGATTAGAATAGGGCTACGGCATCTCCTGCCTGTCGTAAGAGGCGGCTAAAAGGGGCTTCCGGGGTTGCGAGCGGCTAGAGTGGGAGCTCGAACCGTTCGTTCAGGCGACCCCGCGAAGGACGGCAGTATGTGTGGTCGCATAACGTCGTAAAGATCAGACGGAGCGGGGGGCCCAGCCGCCCATCTTTGAGGAGCCCGATGGGGCAACACGCTCAGAGGACTCCGGTTGTGTTCCTTTGGAGATCCCGGAGTTCTCTTCGTAGCGCCGAAGACGGTCACGGGGAGGGTTTTAGTGCGGTAAAAATCCCACACAATCCTGCGTCGCCCCCATTGCGTCGGGTACCTTTTGAAGTTTTCCCCTTCGAGAAAAAAAGGGGTGTCGTATGTTACGAAGCTCCATCATCCACCCGATGTTGAAATCAATACGCTAACAGAGAAATCATAAAGGAAATGACGTGAAAATTTGTACTGTTTGTTCTAAAAAATGTTCACCGATAAATATGAAAATTTACCAAAATGTATTGAGAATAGTTCAGATTAAAATAGGGCTTATTTCTCTCCGAAGGACCCTTACGCTCAGCGCTGGTGCAGTATAGATAAATAATAAGAAAGAATTGCGTAAATATAAAAATAGATGAAGTAATTAAAACGCACAAACGTGTCACGTTCGAAGCTCATTTCTAGATCTTGTTACGAAATTGTGGTAATTACGACAATCTATATCGACTCTCTTGTGTAATGTATTCGGAGTATGTACTTACGTGTGGTGAATAAGTGATCGATGTCGATAGGCGAACTCGTTGACATCATTTTTATAAACGGTGGTGGAAGACATGTTTTTTAAAACATTGAAATAGCAAACGAGCATGACAAATTAGCATATTTGACGGTAAACGGTCACTGCCGCCCATGTACATCTGTAAAAACCTTCATACCGGGTAGAGGTCACAGTTGCGTCTGCTCCCAAGGTATAAGATGGTTGCTTTTTTATCTGAATGAAGCAGCAATCGAACATGCAGTCCACCTGATTGTAAGTGGTCACTGCCGTACATGGACATCTGTAATCAATTTCATACAGCACATGGGTTCTATCTGAAGTCAATCACAGATGCGTTGCTTTTCCCGAGGACTATTATGGTCCCCTCATATGAAAGAGAGACACTATGACTACCGAAACGCAAGAACTGCTTCACGGTAAAATAGGCGTGGCGGTGGCCGCACCAGTCGAACAGTATAGGTACGTTCTACCACCTTGCAAAATGCGATGCAAATGATTTGATCGATTATGCCAATGTTACTCCTATTTCTACATAAACTATTTGACGCTATTTTTTTCTGATATGATGGGCGTCGTAAGAGACGCGTTTCAACTTACGAGTGGTTCACTGCGCTCTACGTTAATAATAGTAGTTTATCAGAACGAAAAAATGTAACACATCAAATTAGAAGACTTCTTACTTCTTATAACTTCCAAGTAGGCTCACTAAATTAGTGGTTCTAATTATTTAATTCACTACTAGCGCAGAATTACTGCGCATGATCAGCGGTCATAGTTTAGAGAGTGGATTAAAAGAATTGTTACACGCATTTTTCATTTTTAGAATTTATTCCCGGTAGTAGTAACCAAGCATAGGTTCAACCTAGAGAAGGTAACATAACGAAGAAACAATAATGCCAGAAAAAACATTGTTTTCAAAGATGAGGCCTATATGCCGGTACTTGGCCAGCATGACGCGACGCGGACTCTCGTACTCAGAAAAGGCGTAGTAATCGATCATAAAAATATGCTTACGGTCTTTATTTACGTTTCAGACATTCGCCTACAGCATACTATGGGACATGCAGTTCCTCCTCCGCAACTTGGCGTTGATCGGAGCCCTCCTGCTCGTGGTGGCGGAGGCGCGCGCGGAGGGCCGCAGCCTCTTCGCGGGCGTGCCCTCGCTGGGAGAGAACAAGCCCAAGACCTACTTGCAGCTGGCGGGGCGGGTCCTTCTCGCTTTCATGTTCATCACGCTGCTGAGATTCGAAGTTTCATTCCTGCAGGTGAGGTCTCGCTGGTATTTGTTTCATGAGTGATGAAATTCGTTTTAGTGATTTGAACTGAATGCGGTTCGAAGGGCCAGAATTTGTGTGAATTGATCGTAACTTTCAGTAATCCACGACAAAGGAGAAAATCCTACTGTGGGGCTATGAGTGTAGAAAGCGTTTCAAGATTCATGTAATCAGCTTTTTAATAATGGCAAATTCTAATCAGGGTTAATAAACAGGAATGGATAATAGAAATTGTTTTTTTTTTCTTTAAACTGACCGTATATTTTTCCAACTTCTTATTTAAAAACGTTTGTTTTATAGTCGTAGTTTTTTAGAATTATATATTTTATTAAGAACTGGGAGTATAAACTTTATTTGCAAATTGTTATAAAACGCTGATTCTTAATCATTTTTATATCCCACAGTGATATATCCCAACTAAAGAGAAAGAACTCAAATTTTCGGCAAATTGAGCTAAATATATGAAACTCTTAAGATCTATTGTCTAGGAAAATTATATATAGTGCTTTTGTACTAGTAAAGGTCAAACATAAATATTACTCCCACGAAACTCCACAAAATACGAAACCACTTTTGCTATTTTCACAAAATGTAAATTTCCTATTAGGTCTATTTTATTCCCGTGGGATATGTCAAGATGCAAAATGTTTAACACGAAACCATTCATCACGGGTAATTTGCAGTGATATATTTAAATCTATCTCTACGGGTTATACATTATTCATAAACATGTAAAATGCGTTTGCTATTTCTGTAAGGGTAGCGTCAGAGAATAAATTTACAGTGTTAAATTTAATTGTGGTAAGAATATAGTTAATTCCATTATAATATGCAAGGAAAATATTGAAATATATAATAAGTGTAGTGTTTTATAAGTATAAAAAAACGAAACTACAGCACATTAGGATAATAATAATAAAAAAAAAATTCCATAGTTTTGATCCAACAAATACCGTTACAATTGTACTGGCCAATACTTGCAAATTTTTACTTTAATAAACGAATAATTTGCTTGCGTTTGCATCGTCAGATAGTGCAAGACCTGCTGGGCAGCATCCTGATGATCCTGGTGACGGTGGGCTACCGCACCAAGCTGTCTGCCCTCATGTTAGTGCTGGTGCTGTCGGTGCTCAACCTGTACCACAACGCGTGGTGGGCCGTGCCCACGTACAAGCCGCTCAGGGACTTCCTCAAGTATGACTTCTTCCAGGTGAGTCCACACACTAAGCCTTAATAATAATTCTTTAAGCTAATAATTTCTTTATCTTCTTTAAGCTAATAATAATAATTCTTTATTTCAAACAATTGGAATCCATAGGTATATGTTAGTTATATTTGCTTACAACCTATGTTAGTATAGGGATTGATATATCTTATTTATAATTATATTAATTCGCACTTGGCTAGCGCGGTGGAATATGGCCTAAACTCTCTCATTCTGAGAGAAGACCCGTGTCCAGCAGTGGGACAATAATGGGTTGACAAGATATTAATTATAAAGTACATTCCATTCGGGTAACTATGAAATATGCATACAAGCGTTATTTCACCATAACCCTAACGAAGCGTTTAAACAGCGGACTATCCCACCTAATATCTATAGTATAGTTATGATCTTTATGTCTAACTTATACATTTTACTATTTGACGACCCGCGTGGCGGAGCGGTTGCCATACCGGTCTGACGCGCAATGGGTTCCGGGTCCGATTCCCGGCTAGACAGGTATCTGAATGATGAGTTTAGATTCCTGTTCTGGGTCTAGGTGTTTGTGTTTTCGTCTTTGTGTGTGTCCATGGTACCCACGACACAGGAGAAACTCCTAGTGTGGGACTATGAGTGTAGAAAGCGTGTTTATTTTATTTTTTATTATGATCTGCCACTTGCAAATTATTAGAACAGTTTCTACCCAATTTCAGAAGAAACTTCTTCTTTATAAAAATGAATGTTTGTTTGTATGTCCTCCATAGAATCGTAAACTATTGATTTGATCATTGTCAAAATAAGCGAAATTATTATTCATGAGCTCGCGAAGGTTTCTGGTGTTTTTTTTTTGTGATGACGTAGTAACGCGCGCACGGTAGAGCTAGTTTTATATAAAGTTGCTTACTGATGCCCATGTGTGTAAGGGCTACTTAACACCAAGTGAGCTGTGCGGTCATTTGCTACTTTAATCATAAAAAAAAACAGTTTATTTTTCCTTTTTGTCACCCAAGACGATGTCAACTAGCAATCACATGACTTTAAAAATCTATAATTTCATAGGAAAAAAACTAAACAATTCTACGTATAATTTGTGACACTGTTTCACACGTTTACGTAACTTAAATGTCAAACTGTATGCGAAATCTAGTTGAGACCAGTTTGATTATATAATAAAGTAGGCATATAATGCCGTATACACATAACGAGGTTATTATGACGAAATATTTAAATGTGAGGCTGAACTTTATGCTATAAACGTCTATGAAATATTCACTACTATCATACTAATATTATAAAGGCGAAAGTTTGTGAGTGTGTATGTTTGTTACCTCTTCACGTCTAAACAGCTGGAGCAATTTTCATAAAATATGGTAGGGACTTAGCTGACACTATGGATTAACATATAGGATACTTTTTACTGTGGAAAATATCTTATTCCCACGGGACAATTTTTTTAACGCGGACGAAGCTGCGGGTTTCAGCTAGTATTTTTATAAATTACGGTAATTTGCGGATATTGTTACACTGGTTGGTCGGCCTTGGAAGCAGTATATTTACGATGAGGCATTTTTTAATATTTAACTCGTTCTTGAACTTTGTGGTTTCTTGGGAACTGCGATTTGAATACAATAGCAATCATCCACTTTTTCGTAACAAACATTTATCTACAAATATTTATCGTTCATGAATGCGTACTGGCTACCTTAAAAAAAAACTGGAGAACCCCTTTTGAATTTTTTTCGAAAATCCCCATAGAGATCCTGGGATATCATGAAAGAAAGTTTATTTTACACCTTGCAGGTCTAAAATTATTTGAAATTATGAGGGTGTCGCTGTCTGGTCAGTTTAAGGCGCGTTTAATTTTTTTTTTTTTTGTAATATTCCTTGTATCAAGTAGTGAATAACCAGGCTATAATTTATTTCGCAGACCCTGTCAGTGATCGGTGGGCTGCTGATGATAGTGTACCTGGGCCCCGGCGGCGTCAGCATGGACGAGCACAAGAAGAAGTGGTAGTGGCGGCGCGCTGCGCAGTGCACGGACTCTTGATATTATTACTGCTAAGGTATTCATGGTGCGACGAGTACGACACTCCCCGAGGAACAATCAGTGTTTGTGTATATAATATGCGACCAACCAGCTGGAAATTCAACTCCACGCTTTAAAGCGGAATTTACAAGACGACTTTTTGCATCTAAATCGCAATTAGTCATACAGACAGTGATATCCAGTCGGCTAGTTTGTACCCCACTGTTATGATTCAAAGAGTCGTCGTGTATAAACTCCCCGAAGTCTCACACCAAAGATGCGTACAATAAGCATGTCTCGAAACAATGAACTAAGTATAACGTAATACATAATAAAATATAGTTCCATCATTCATTTTCCAAAACATTTGTTGAAATTATCTTTGGTGTGCGGACTTCAACAACGTGTGACATTAGTTTTCTTTATGTACAAGTGGTGCAATCTGAAAAAACATGTTTTTACTCTTTCGATATACAATGAATATTGTTTGAAACAACTTAAAAAAATATGTCATTCGAAAATGCTGTTTGGTGGAGTTGTATATGTGTTTTGGAAATTTCATTGTTGTGAAACGAAAAGTATATTTAATTAAAATTTATATGTCGTGTTCCTAGAATTAGCGACGATTTAACAAACGATGTTCTTGGTTCTATCTCTATAAAGTATGGAATGTTTTTATTTTATATGTGTCAATTCAACTATGCTTGTCGTCACCTATAAACGTAAACATTGTGAATAGTTATTGTGAATTTATTAAGTAAATTTTACATCAAATTTTGCACTCTTGAATAATAATGGAATGGAATTGTTACTTTAACACTTGCAGCCATTCGATCAGTAAATCCTAAGATACAACATTGTTTACATCTTACTGTATACATCAGCGGTTCTTAACCGGTGGTCCACAGACCACTGATTGTCCCTGAAAGCATTCGAAGTGGTCCGTGAAGTCATTCGAAACATTGTAAAAAAGAAATCAAAAAAGAACAGGAAAGTGTAATGACAAAAAAATGTCAAAAGTATACAGATTTCAGTATGATGACCAAAAAAAAAAGTATATGGTCTCCAGATTTCAATGTGATGATGTGATTCCACTGGCCCTGGTGGTCCATAAGTAGACAGATATTGTCAACAGTCCTTCGTCACTCCACTGCTGGACATAGGCCTCCCTTAAATGGCGCCACTCCAACCGGTCCTGTGCCCTCTGAATCCAACGGTTTCCCACCGTCTTCTTCAGGTCATCGGTCCACCTGGTAGGGGGGCGACCTGTACTCCTTTTGCCTAAACGTGGTCGCCACTCGAGGACCTTTCTTCCCCATCGGTTATCGGTCCTTCGAGCGATATGGCCGGCCCACTGCCACTTCACCTTGCTGATTTTGAGAGCTATGTCGGTAACCTTCGTTCGTCTACGGATTTCATCGTTACGAATCATGTCTCGTAGCGAAATTCCGAGCATAGCCCTCTCCATAGCACGCTGAGCGACTCTGAGCCTTCGAATGAGGCCTTTAGTGACGGACCACGTTTCGGTCACTAAAAAGTTAAGAACCACTGGTATACATACATGGCTAATCTTTCATGAACAAATGTTAACTGTCGGGTAATGATTTCATATAATTAATTCCATGAATAATAACTGTATTGCCATAATTCTACTATTCATTTCTGTATGCATTGTGCAGCCGAAAATATGATACTCAATTTCTTCGTACCATATTTGCGGCGCCGATGTTGAATCTTTATTTTATTGATCGATGTTTGCACTAGATATAACAGCATATTGTTTATATGAAATGATATACACAGTAAACAATTATGAAAGCTATTACATTACTACATTACAGTGGTTTGTAATATTTTTTTCAACAATTATTGTACTTTTTTTGGCGTTGAATATGTAAACTATTCATGTCTCTATTTCTACGAAAATATAATTTAATCATTTATGTAAAACGTAAGCTCTCAGAAATCAGTCAATAGTTATTTATGACTAACAGACAATTCAGCCGATGTTTAGTAGCTATTTATAACCACAGCCCCCACCTCTACCTCTCAAATTATTAACGATAGCACTGTTTATGACCTCATTAAATTGTCCACAGTTATAAAGCCGCCGAAACATTTGCGACTATCATGAAATCTAATAAATGAAAAGATCCCTTAAACATTCCAACATTAGAGAAATTTTGACTGTTTTAACAAAAGCAACATCATTTATATCATAAACAATCCTATAATATTAACGTGGAAATAATTATAATTTAACTTGTAAGAATGTTGTACTCGGACTGAAGTTGGTAGACCTTTTATTTAGTGTTGTGCACATGTTTCATTCCGAATTTTTCTACCTGTTGTGATTTGTATGTAAATAAATATAACGTTTTGTACTTATCGACTGAACACTGATGTAGGAATCGTGATACCTATATATCAGATGTAAATTTTATGACAGTAGGAATGTAACACCAGGAGCCCAAAGGACTTTGGTGGTGATGTTATTAATTCAAATTTGAACCTTCTTTTTCAATATAAAAATTTATTTCTACTCTTACTATTGTATTTAAAAAGACAAATATTTTTGTAGTATTTTTTATTTATTTTCAATGCTTGGTATTAGGAAGTGCAATTAGTTTTCTTTACCTGAAATAAACTGTTTGTTCTGAATAAATTTCAATAATATTTTAAATGTTTTATTTTAATTGTCTATGGTATAGTATTGTGCGCTTGCGACAGGGATAGCCTTGCTGTTTGCCATAATATTTTCTATGTTAATGTGTAAGTCAGACAACGTTTTTTATATATAACAGATTTATTTGTAAAATATTTTAAAATAAACAATACAACAACAAATTTGTAAATATTTTTACATGTCATCCTACTGCTTAGTGGCTTTAGCTTCTTCGTTTTCCTTATTAGCTATATACTTGAACACCTTATTGGCTAGCTGTCGATATTTCTCTGCATGCACGCTGTCTGGTAGAGCATAGATCGCCGGCTTACCACTGTTGATGCATTCTGACATGTTTGAATCGACTTCGAAGTTCTCTATAATCTCGAGACCCATTTCGTTTGCAGTTTTTTTCGTTTCATTTCCGAATATAAAGTTTTTTGTGCCGCACTTATGGCATATCGCGTGTGACATGTTTTCGACCATGCCTATGATAGGAACTTTGAGTTTCTCGAACATGTTCACCCCACGTTTTGTGACTTGCAGAGCCGCGGATTGTGGAGTTGTAACTACCAGAGCTCCTATTAACAAAAAAAAAAAATGCTGTTACATTTTTACATTCAGTATAATGCCATAAGTACCATGCAAACATGAAATTTTAAAATTATATACCTAAGACATGCTATATTAGATCTTTCTTTTGTAGCTACTGGGTGTTTGTGCAGACAAGTATTTCAGATGGATAAATTGACCATCCATCCATCATCCATCCATCCATCAGCCTTTTGATGTCCACTGCTGAACATAGGCCTCCCCTAAATGGCGCCACTCCAACCGGTCCTGTGCCCTCTGAATCCAACGGTTTCCCGCTGTCTTCTTCAGGTCATCGGTCCACCTGGTAGGGGGGCGACCTGTACTCCTTTTGCCTAAACGTGGTCGCCACTCGAGGACCTTCCTTCCCCATCGGTTATCGGTCCTGCATTGACCATACTATACAGTAACACAATTTTTAAGTAACAATAAGGATATTTTATACATAGATCTTATTCATTGTATGATCTCTTTAAACAGTATTACGACACTCAGCTATCAATACTATCCATACCCATATTATAAAAAATTGGCCAGCATCAGTAAATTATTGATATTAGATGATCATGCAGCAATACTTGTTTATTATGACAAACATTCAAAACATTTTTCACAAATGACTGTTACACCTCATTATACATAAATAGATTCGAGTACCAACAAATAAAATAGTAACTCATAATAAATGGCTGCACAAGCAAGATAGGAAATCAGAAGAACAATATGTGAGAACAGTGAGAACCATGATACCAATTACCAACAAAAAATCAGATCCACCATCAACATGGTGCCTTCAGAATCAAGTTTCACTCTATCCTTTTTATCCATTGCAAGACCGCACGTGGATTCTGTTCGGCCGCGAGGTCAGCATAAAGAATATTCTGGACTATTACAGGCTAATAACGCAGTGTTGCTCCAGAAGCTGTTTGTCACATGAGTACCCTATCCAAGTAAAGCGACACTAACATCTATTTTCATACTGAATAAATGGGTTACCGTCAATGGGCAAGTTCTGCGCGAGGGAGAGATGCGTGTCCCCCGTGCCTGGCGGCGTGTCCACCACGAGGCAGTCGAGCGGCCCCCACGCCACGTGCCGCGTCAGCCGCTCCAGCGCCTGCATCACCATCAGCCCGCGCCACACCACCGCGTTCTCGCCCGACACCAGCAGACCCATTGACATGCTAGGGAAAGCTTATTGTTAATTTATATTATTCACTAGCTGACCCAGCGAACTTTATTCCACCTTAAAGTCAAAAATCTATAAATATCAGTGTTCCTCCACTACATTTTGCATGTATGACACAAAAATCTTCCTCTTGAACCACTCTTATCTATTAAAAAAATGCATTTAAATCCATAGTGTAGTTTTAAAGATCTAAGCATACATAGGGACAGACAGCGGGAAGCGACTTTGTTTTATACTATGTAGTGATGAATGTTTAATGAAAGAATAACAAACCTCACAAACTTAGACATGTATAATATCAATAAGATGACTGATGAGTAATTAAATCTCTGTTTAGCCATTCACATATTTAATGCCTTCTAAACTGTACTTACAAAAACTTTTTGCAATTGGTTAAATACTTTGTTAGATTTTAATAAAGTATAATATTTATATAACTTGAATTTACCAGAATATATTATTTGTTAGCGTTTTAGAAGGTAGAATGTGTTTAAGGTTTTTTCATTACCTAGTCTCCTGTAAGAAATCTTGAAGGGAATGATATAGAATTATCAATTTGTGAAGTTTAGAAAGATCAATTACATTTGGAAGGGTCATCAAGAAACTAAACTTCTAAAAAGTTATTTTTGATACCATTTGACTCCATAGTTGAGGAGTGGTTCAATGAGGTGATCATCATTGAGCATTGGTTCTCCGCTGATGTTCATCATGAGAGGCACTGAAGGGCCGAAGACATCTGCATCTAGAAGCCCTATTTCTTTGTCTGGTTCTATCACCTTCATTGCACATGCGAGATTCACTGAAATTATATGAATTTTATTTTGATAGTAACAAAATATTGTTTCAGTACAAAAAACTAATGATAATAATTATGCAAATCATAAAGCATTTGTATTAAATAGCATTTAATTAATATTACATATTTACTAGTTATATCCCAAGAAGACCAAGCTTCTTAACAAAATCATAATTATTATCATTATCATTAGGAATATATTTGCATAAAATCACCTCTGCTTTTAATTGAATATTCTGTCATTGTTTTTACAATATGAGGTGATAATTTCTGTAGGCTTTTCAGTATTTTAATAGTCGTTATTCATAATTATAATATAGAAACACAATTTATAAACTGTCATATTTTAATAATTTGAAAATTGCATATTTTTCTAACACAATAAAGAATAATATGAATCTCGTGTTGAGAAGATACCCAGATTTAATCAAGAAGTATGTACCAATTTATCGAAATGAGAAATCAATAATGTTAATGTAATGTATGAGATAACTTACCAGCTGTAGTAGTCTTTCCTACACCACCTTTACCAGATGCAACTAGGATGATACTCTTAACACCTGGAAGAGGTTTCCTCTCCGGCAGTCCTCTGCCCATGACCTTCGCTCTGTGCGCATTGAGATCATTTTTACCAGCGTCGTGTTTCAGCCGGATCGATACACAGGACAGAGACTGAAATAAAGTGTACTTTGTAAGTAAACTTTAGCAACACGATAACGCACGATGCGTAGTACGTTGAGCTTCCTCGTGACAAGTCAATTAGCAAAACAAAATACTATAGGTATACACACGGGATTCAAATTGGGAACGACGACACCGTAAAATCTACAAAACGAGCGTTGCATATTCCAGCTATTAAATTATTTACTAGATTTTTATATGAAGTAGTTTTGTTATTCAATAAATGAAATACTACACTTATAATTATTATCGTACTATTTACAAAAAATGTCGCAATTTTACTCGACTACAATTCAATCACATTCATTATTCAATGACTGACTGATCACTGACTTGACACTCTCGACAGAAGACAGTTGACATAGGGCGCGTTCCAGAACGCGATCAAAACGCCCCAAACGCCCAAAACGTCGTTCCATTAGACGACCGTGGTTGTTGTGGTCGCGTCGAAAACGTCATGACTTACGCCCACGCGACGCTCACGACGACCCATCTAACAAGGTGGGTCGAAGTAATCGTTCCAGTAGAGAATACGTCAGTAAAGCTGAAAAGCTAATGGAACGGGAATAACTGCGGTCGTGAACGTGCGCTTTGTGATTGTATAGTGGAACGCACCCAAGGTCGATAACAAATTTCCAATTCCAATTATAAAAAAATATATATATTGCGTCAAAATTATTTGGACTAAATAGATATTTACTTTTTAAATACTTTGTTGTCTGTAAGAGATTTAAATATATCATTTTTCTTTGTTTGTAATAAATTGTAATCAAATTAAACAAAGTAGTTCAATAATACAACATGCCATCTTTTGTAATCAAATTAAACAAAGTAGTTCAATAATACAACATGCCATCTTTTATTATCTACAACTGCTACTTCAATGTAGCAGTTCAGCAATGTTTAAAAAAGTGCATTCAAAAATTTTGCTCTGTGGATGCGTATTGATCAGAAATCCTGAACGTACGGTGCAATTACGCAACGAAAGTGTCAAATTGTCACTGTCATGTGCGGTGCGACATGTATTTTCTTTTTACGACATATTTCGAATTTTCGCCCTTTTATTGAATTTAAATAGTGACACAGGTTAAATGTGAAAATGGCGATTTGCTTGCGTACCTTATCGCATAAAATACTTCCTATAAATGGGATTGTTTCCACAAAAAGTCATTCCAATCGCATAACCCGAAAGATCCCTGTCCGGACGCAATTTTTGGAAGATGTTAGTATTGTTTGGCTTAAATTTCATGAAATTATGTTCACTCTAATAATAAACTTCATTTTAAGATAAATCTGGAGTAAAAACATTATGTAAGTTTTGTCAAGACTTGCAATTTTTTCCTTGCAGCGTGTTACCCTTGACCTCGAACTAATTACGGATGTTTTAAAACTTATACGGTATGTGTTATCATATTTTTCAGTTTTTACACCACCGGCGCATATCAAGCTGCCAGCCTGCACCCAGATGCGTGGCGGAGAGCAATATCGACGATGTTTACATGCGCGAAGTGGCGCTGGCTAATCAGTATCGTGTCCCATCCCCACGAGATTCGAAACGAAGCATCATAGACAATATAGAACCAGGGACAGATACTAATGATAATGTAGATAATTATTGTAATTTAAATAATGAAAACATAGAACTTAGAAAATTATGTATCACAAGTGATGATTACATAGAAGATGCAGGTCTGCATAAGTTCAATGGCATTTCCTCAATTTGTATGAATGATGTTGATTTTTCTGAATGCAAGGAGGTAAGGTTAACAAACATTTTGTAACATCTATAGATGATAAATACTAGAGATGCGCCAAATATTTGGTATTGGGCATCTTTTTCATTATTCATGTTCGGTTTTGGTGTTGAATATATTTGGTTCGAGTTTTTCTATTTTCTTGACTACATGTCATGGTATAGAACAAAAAGACAACTTTTTTTACGTAATATTTATGTTATAAGTCAAAGAAATTCTATGAAGAGTGTGTTGAATAAAGCTAATGATATAAAGCAATTAAACTTTAAATCAACATTTTTAAACCTCAATCAAATTCACATATTTTGTAAACTCTTATACAAACATTAATTTTTAAACCCTAAAAAAACATTTTAATTTTTTTATTAACACACTTTCACAGTTTGTTCTTAATAGGAAGTGGTAAGCCGAAAAATTCGGCCTGATATCCGGTTCGGTAAAAATTAAACCTAATAGTATTTGGTTATTTGATGAAACCACTATTTGATAAAAAAACAAATATAAATTATAGCATGTACTTCTGATGCAGAATTATTTATTTAACATATGATTTGTGATAAGTAGCCATTCATAATCATTACTCAAATACAACCCCTCAAAACAAGAAATTATGCAACTTAATACTTCAAATTGTAGATACAGCTACTGGGCACATGTGCTGTGATGCAAAACTTGCATTTTATGAAAATAACAAAATATGTCGTCATTTCAGATAATAATTAGTGGCTGTTAAAGGAATATAACTTTCACATTTGTGTCACTAAATCATTGCTTTTTAATTTAAGTATTTTACTCAATATGATATTTACTTAGTTTAGTCTCATTCATGATGTGTGCATTGTTTGATCCCTGCTTTTTTTCATAATTTCCTTATTTTCCTGATTAATGAACACATAATCTTTTTACGTAATAATAAAACATGAACTACTGACATTATAGTGATGCAGGAGATAAGCTGTGTGGTTTAATCTTACATCATTGGGAGTTATTTTATGATATAATAATAATTATTATTATTTAGTCTTATCAATTACTTTTCTAAGCATTAAAATTTAAGGTATTACGGTTTTTTCAATTTTTATAATTTGTTACATAAGAAAAGCCTTACTTAGAGATATATACTACAGTCTGTCTTGAGGTGAATAAACAAAAAGCAGAGGGTATTTATTACAATAAAAATAAACAGGACAGGTCATGGTCTCAGTTATCATTATCACTGTCATCAAGAGGTCATTCCTTCGACATAATATGTTATTAACAATTTACCACAAATTTATCTCCTTCTTTCATATTCATTTTTATCATTACTTATTTCTCTGTCACTTCCGCTTCATGAGAAAATGTTGATTTTCACAATCATTACAACAACATAATACCTGCACATTGTTGACATTATATTATCTCTACTATATCCACTATCTTGCTAGACAATTATTGCAATAATGAAAGTCATTAAAATAATGTTGACAATTTTATTGCAGGATGTTGAGCCCACTTGTTTGTCTGACTTTGAGAGAGATGCAATTGCATTCTGCACAGGACCAACCGTGCCCTCTCCATCCACTAACACATCAGAGACCAATAGGGAAGGCAAACCTAACGAAGAGCAGCTGATGAAAGTTTTCCATGTCCTGTCTAAAACTGTAAGCATTTTTTTTTATTCTTAAGAAGTTATTTTCAGAAGAAGAAGAAGAAGTTATTTTCAAATTCCTGGTTCTAACAAGACATTTTAGTCAATAACAGTATTTGTTTTATATTCCAGGTGCCTAATCTATTTATCAAGCCACTGGATTATTCCATATATCATCCAAATATGATATTTGTCAACAATATCAGAGGAGTGACCACTGTGTAAGTAGTAATGATGAATGAAGATAACTTTAATAATGAAGAATACATGAAGAGTACAAAAATATTAACATATTGCTACAGATAATAAAAAGTTATAACACAAACTTTTCAGAAGATAGTTTCATGAAAGTGACTGTTCAAAGGATTTTTAGAAGTATTATTATTTAGTACTAATTAGTTAGGAGGGTGGTAAATAAAATCCGGATCTTGAGGGGCAGTATTTATTGTGTACTAACCCATACGGCCAGAGGCAACCGACTGCCTCCAAATACAGACATCACAAATGCTGCTACAATAGAATATCCCACATTGTATATCCCCTAAAGATGATTTAACTTGTTTTAATTCTGTATAGTCTAGTAAATTGTGGGTGTGGTCTGCTATTATTAAGTCTAAGGAAAATGGATACCTTAATGTTAATTAGAAACTTTAATGAGGAGGTAAAATTTGTGAACTAACTTTTTTATCATTGATATTATAATATTTGACTTAATTTGATTTGATTTTTTGCAGAGGATTATTTCACTATGTAAAGCAGATAGCCCTACTGCGGACAGTAGGGCACTTAAAATTTGCATATGTCAAATTGGAGGTGCTTAAAATAACTGCACACCCTGAAGATTCATCTATTAAGTAAGTATGCAAAGGTGACTGACGATGTTTATCTTAGTAAAAAAAGTGAAAGAGATTGATTAAATAATTAAAGACTCTTGAATAAAATATGAAGGATCATAAGTCCTTTTTTATTCCACAGAGTAATATTAAAAAAGTGAATGTTTGTCAAGACGTATTGTGTTTGTTATTTTTACATTACCTAAGGCTTCCACTTGTCGCCGTCCCTGTAGTATCAGAATAGGGCTGCGGTATACCCTGCCTGTCGTAGGAAGCGACTAAACGGGGCTTCCAGGGTCGCGGGCGGTTAGATTGGGGGCTCGAACTGTCTAGCTAGGCGATACCGGGAAGGACACCGGTATGTGTGGTCGTATACCGTCGTAAAGACTAGGCGACCCATTGGGCCCAGCCACCCATCGGGAAGGAGCCCGATGGGGCAAGTTTCCCCCTCGAGAAAAAGAAAAAAAGGTCACTTTTAGGATTTCAATTAAATTTGTCACACTTAAGAGTTTATTCCCTAGCCAAAGCCTAGGGAATAGACTTTTTTTTTATAAAATTGAAGCAGCAAGCGAATGCAGTCCACCTGATGGTAAGTGGTCACTACCACCCATGGACATCTATAATCAAATTCAAATAGAACATCTGTGGGTTTGTCAAGTCAATCACATGTGCGTTGCTGCTTCCAAGGACTAGCATGGTCGTCTCAAATAATAGTGTGTGGGCAACCACACCCTTCCATCGAAACGCAAGAAGCGCTTCATGCTAGAAATAGGTGTGGCCGTGATACCTCCCTGGGCGAATCTTTGTTCTGCCACCTTGAAAAATTGAAAAAAGTAATTACTATAATTAAAATAAATGTTTTATTCATTAGCGTCACCATTGTTATTAATTAGTAACTAATACTAATTAATACTAGCATTAATTTGTATATTCTTGTTGTTCTGTAGAATGAGGTGGCGCATCCGAGGTATATCAGGGTTCAAGGTGTTCTTCAACTTCTGGAAGTATAAGCTATGGAACATGAAGGAGATGTTTAAAGAGCAAGAGTTGTGAGTACTTCTAGATTATGTTACCGACTCGCATTTAAGTATTTTACGCCTAATGAAACAAAAAATCTATTTTAATTTTTATTAGTTTGTAAATATTGGCCCACCTTGGAAATTTGAACAATTGCTCATATGGACAAAGGTTACTAGTAGAGATGCGCCAAATATTCGGTTGTTATTCGGCGTATTCGGTTTTTTTTCACTATACGTATTCGGGCGAATAATTCGGTTGTAGTAACGAATATATTCAGTTGGAAATGTTTTTAATAAAGCTATTAAACTTCAAATCAACATTTTTGTAACCTCAATCGAATTCGCTCATATCAACATATATTTTTAACCTCAAATCAAGATGTTTTTTGTATGACCACACTTTCAAAGTTGTTTCTTAATAAGAAATGGTAAACCGAATAATTTGATTATCCGGTTCGGTAAAAGTTAAACCAAACAGTATTCAGTATTCAGTTATTCGGGGAGACCATTATTGGGCGCACCTCTAGTTACTATCTGAGGTAGTTATAGTTGAGGTTGGTAGATTTCTATGATGTTGACTATATAAATATTTTCTTTTCCCTAGATGGTATGATGGATTTTCCACCTTTTATGTGGGAGGTGATGGCCTCATTCAAAAGCACATCGCAGATAAGGTAAGATAATGAATTAATTGTATTTCCCCATTCCGAAAAGTGAGATATGTATTGATTCAATTCAATTAAATAGTTTTAAGTTAAAGCAATAATCCTCATTAAGCTTAAAAGAGCTCAATGTAAAATGGGAGTATATGTATCCATCTTACTACCTTTATTTTTCTTCACTACTTATAAATTTCAAGTATTGCTGCCACGTTTTAATTTCACTACAATTTTTGCTGAAGTTATAACAAAATTTATAAATTCATATTTTTCAGATGATGCCAGATCAAGATAAAATAGTCGACGATGAGGAGAAGGCTCCGATTGCTGCGAAAATCGCATTGCTCGTTGGACTTCTGCCCCGAAACTACCTTTCCGACATGTCCCCTTACCTCAACGCATCATCGGATGATGCTTGTGATTCTGATAACGCGCCTATACCCATCAAATTTTAGATATTATCTGGTAATTGGCAATGCCATCATGTTTACGCAATGTGGCTGTCACGTGTGACTTTCTGAAGGCAATAATGTAGGGTGAGGTCTTTAAAAACTCGCTTGTCTTTGTTTGTTTTGTCTTGCTTGTCCGTCTCACTTAGCAATAAGGAGGAGGAGGTCATTGTGTTTGTCCACTTAGGATTTTCTGCGATTGATTCTTTAGATAAGGGGTCGTTCAAGTGTTATGTAAGCACTATAGGCGGAGGGTCTACATGGTGATTACTTCAGCCATAATTATTCCCTTTTTACACATATAGCAATCCACACATTGTATAGTAATATTTGCACATTACAATGCTTATGTAAGTATAGGGAGCGGGTATGAGCTTTGATTACTTTGGGTAAATAATTCTAATAAATCTGCTAAGTAATACTTGAAGGGCCCCGTATAGTCAGGGTTAAATGTTTTAAAGAAACACGCCAATGTTTTTGAGGACTGCCGCGAGTTGCTCTAGTTGCGTACTATTCATTATTGAGACAGTTTTATCTTTCAGAAACTCATGTCCTGCTTTATTTATGACACAGGACTGCGTAACAATATAGATACATTAATTGTTAGTTTTGTCGCCTGTCGTAATAACATGGTTAACAGGACCTCACCCTACATTCGCGCCAAACGATGAACACAACAATACCAGGCCTCATTGCACTGATATTTTAAAGATTAGCTCGAAAATTTAGCAATTTGTAATATGCCATGAAATTATGTAACAATTTTGTTAATTTATAAATGAGTAAAACATTTTATTTGGATATGTAAATACAGTATTGTACACTTTGGGTCACTAATTAAGTTATTAAAGTTCATCAGTAAGCACTTCATAGATTTCTCTAGAGGTGGTGAATGATGTAGTGATATAATTATTTTTTTGTTAGTGAATTAATTTTACGAACGCCTTGTAGTATGTATTGATACTCATGTATCGTTATGCGAAAAATATAATGACATGTTTACATTTGTGTTTTTATTTTAGTAATCGCCTTTAGTATTAATTTAATTTTAGGTATACGTTAGGGTAGGTGCAAGTTAAAGTGGGCATTCACGTTACGACGGTCGCACGAACTACGGTCGTATGCGTCAATTTCGATCGTGAATGGCTTGGTCCTAAGACGGACTGTACGACCAAGGTCATGACGCATTTACAGTCGCCATAAGACCAAGCCATTCACGATCGAACTTGACGCATACGACCACTGTTCGTGCGACAGTCCGTGCGACCGTCGTAACGTGAATACCCATCATATCTTGCACCTACTTTTTGATATTACCCCTATATTTCTAAAATATTTCATTGATCGTTTATGGTCATATATCCGTGGCGTTATTAATTGTCATTTTATTGAACTTATTACGTAAAGCAATCAATTTTATATTATGTCCATTTATGCCGATAAACTTAGTTTAAATTTTAAATGTCTCTGTGCAGATTAATAATGATTAATATTACAACAAAGAAAGTTAGATATTCATAGATAATTCGTCCTAACTGGTCCTAACTCAAGAACATAATAATCTGTACACGTTTAAATAGCAACACAGCCGACCTATTTATCGACTCTAAGCAGAGTTACCAACAATATAGATATTACCGTTTTTACGGCAAATAGCCTGCTGATATATTACTATTACCATATTTTAGAATTTTGCAATTCAAACATTCAAGATAATTAAACTCAAAAAATGTATCATCATTTTTGTTTATATATACTTTCGGCGATGGAGAAACGTTTACAAATAAATTATTAATGCCTAAGGATGAAAACTCAAACATCTTTAAAATCAGACTTGTTCGAAAAGGCACCTACAGATTGGTCCCAGCTTGTTAGAGACAAATTGAAATATAAATCTGGTATGGTCTAGTTCCTAAGAGATGTTAGGGTCCTTATGTGTAATATTTACGCTCTACGTATGGCGTAATATTTGAAATTGTTCTTGAATATTAGTGGAAACAAGAAATATATAGAAAAGAGGAACCAGTATCATTCAGTTTTTCTTATCTATTATTTTTTTCATTGTGTTTGTCCAGTTATTTGTAATGTGTTTCATTTAATTTCATGACAATAAGCTCTCTGTTTTAGACGTTTTTAGTTTAAAAAGCACTTTCGTCCAAGCGACCGATATATTTTTTTTCTCGCATACGGTAATTCAGGTCTTCGCCGAATGGTCACACTAAGATGAAGTAAAAAATAATTCAAAAACATTGTTTTATGGCAACATTGTAGTGGCAAACCAAACTTATTCCATTCTGTGAATCCGTGTATAGTTGTTGACTGTTGTTTAGATGTGAATAAAATTATTATTTGTAAAGTTCTTACCTTAACTTCCAATTTTTTATCAAAATGATTTTGCGATATTTGTTTTAAAAATATTTTTACTACTGTGCGTCATAAATAGGTGCCATCGTGAAAGGTTATGAGATGGTTAAGAGTTTTAGATTCAGTGATCATAAATTCGAGTTTTTTGAATTAATTGTGAAGAATGTTTTTGTAACAGAATAATTTTGAAAGAATTTTGAGCTCAGAGTGAATTTCTCTTCATGTAACTATGGTGAGTGGTGGTTACTATTAATTTTAAAGGAAACTACGATAGGCATCATCTGTGTGGGGTCATTGTTCTTGTAGGGATCAGCAATGTCAGCAATTGATATAATTAAATATCCGTGCACCCTGAGCACTGCACACATGTAGTGCTACGAGTTATTGCCATGGACTTGTGCCAATTCTGCTGATAATATCGCGACCGACATACTTGCTCGAAACTTGAAAAACAATGAAATTCAGATTTATATAACAATAAGTTTTATGAAATCTTGAACCTATTTGAACACGCTATTTAAACTATCAAAGACTGGTGCAGACTATTGTTAATTTGTTATGTATCTGAATAGTTCAACCTTGAATGTTGATTCAGTTCATTCTATTTGTGGACAAATAATTTCGCAATCGGGCATTTGTATAACTTTTTCTTAAGAATATTGTTTATCGTGGGCATTGTGACAATTTCCTACACTGCCACATTTTATGATTTGTTATTTATTCTGTAATAATATAACTTAGTAAAATAAAATTTGTCTGCAATTATGGTAATGTTATAAAGCAAAAAGTCTCCATTACATATTATTATTATTATATTGTGCATCAGTGTAAAATTATAACCATCTATCATCCATAAAGAATTCTAGTAGAATGAACCTGTGTGTCTAACTAAGTGGATTGTAAGAACAAAGCACCCGTCTGGCAAGTTGATAGATTATCTGCTTTAATCCCATTATCCCTGACTGCACTGGACAGAGTTGCTCAACTGTTTCGTAATCTATGTATTAGTAACCCTAGGAGCTTTGTTATATATACGCAGGCCTTAAAATATACTTTTTTGGATTCCCTACTGTATGTGCTTGTAGGATATTAGGACCTTTGTAAAAATAGATATTGTTCTGACAATTTTAAATTTCTTTTTTCTGTGAACTTTGTTAAATATTAGATTCTTTAGCTGGGTCACTTTTCAAGTGAGTCCATTTTTACATGGAACCTTAATAATTTATTTTATGAATGCTGATAACTGGTGACATAAACTAAACTTAGCCAATTAAACATAATCTAAGTGGCAATATTATCAAGTCATGTATCAAAATGTACATTTAATCAACAGTTCATTGCTTACTTGACCTGCTTTAAGTTTAGATAAAACTTGTACCAATGATAAAACAATATAGTTTGAATAGTTCCACATATTTTTTTCTACTCAATTAGTTGTTTTCTTAACATTAGGAACCACTCTATGTTACGCAACATTGTTCTATCTAATTCATAAATATGTACAGAATAATGAAAGATCCCCATGACTCTTTATTACATAGGTATATTGAAAAAAATATAATACTGAGAATAAGTACCCTATTATATACAGAATATCTGTAATAGAATTTGTTTGTGTTTGAAATCTAATCAAACCAATTCTTCTCAATTTCATTTTAAGAATAAAAGTTATATTTTGAATGATCTTCGGTTTAGGTAATATGTAATCTTTCATTAAATCCCATGTACTCTATCAAGAGTTATGACAATTAAAATTAATTTCGCATTTTAAAATACATGCGATTCTCTAGGGCATGGAATGTCTAGTAAATGTAATGAATTAATTTCACATGTCTTCTATCCCTATATACATTTTTGATCTATTAACTTCTGATATATGGTAAAGATTAATTTCACAACAATGGAGGCGTAAACGCTGTGAAGGAGTACAGTTATGAATAGCATCAAAAGTGGGTTAGCTGTCAATTAGCATGCAGCCAACACTTAGAGTGTTTCGAGAGCAGGTGCCGCACTTAGCTGTTCATTTTCAGATTAACATGCGGAGTTACTGCATATTGTACAAATCACATGTGTGTTAGGAAATTTGTGATAATGTATGTTAGACTTACATTATCACTGAATCCATTAATTGTAATAGGTACGTAATACATCTTGTGTTTTCAAATTCTCCGATCTATGTACCTGGGTCGAAATATTAACAGTAAAAAAAAATTAAACTACATATCGTGAGTAGGTACCTGTTACACACTCAAATATGACAGCGTTTTTATTTCGAAATCTTTCCTATTTCCTTATAAGTTGTAAGTACAGAAGATAAAAGGATATAGGTATTTGTTTAACTCTATAGTACTTATTATTGTTCATATTTATTATTTTTCATCTATGGACAAGTTTATACATAATGCTCTAGTACATAAGAAAAACTTGTTTGTTAAGCGACAATGGTAATTATCAAGTGATTGATGACATCTGTCAAGATTCTACCATGAATGTTCCCCAAGATGATTCATTTGTTGCTTATTTTAATTAGTTTTTACCTCTTTGCTCAATTATCTATATAATATTTTGAATATAGAAAGCTTAATAAGTTGCCAAGAAGGTCACTTGCTCTTCTCTTCTGATAAATTCCCATGCATCAACAACGCCGACAACTTTAACGAGTGTGAGTCGTCTTGGTAACAATTTAATGAATTAATGACTCTATCATTGATGAGGAAGTCCTGTCTCAGTGCAGCTCCTAATTACAGACAGGACTTGGGTTCGTAATTCATCAATTAAAGCACGAGGAAATGCCGCAGTTCGTCGTCAAGTTTTACTATACATAATTATGTAGATTTTGCGTTGACGATTTAAAGTCGACGTCACTTTGCAATGACTCACCTTGGCTTTCCACCTTTATTTTAAGATTAGGCTCATCGTGTATTTCCCCGACACTTATCTTAGTGCAAATTTTATCCTTGAGGTATGTATATCCAATTATATTTTAATCACTTACGTTTTATTTATATATTTTCATTTAGATTTGCAAGTTAAAATAAAACTAAGTCAATTTATTTCGTAAATCAATTGAGATCTTTTTTAACGAATTTAAGCTGTATTCCAATAAACTTAGTATAGTAGTATTAGTAGGTAAAATGCAATGCAATGCCCCTTAAAGTTCTCAAGCTAAGTCAAGCCCTCTCCAATGCAAATTCGTAAATCAATGTTTGAATAAAATACAATCAACTTCGCAACTACCTATATTCAAAAGTTAAGGTAAAGTAGCAAATCGTATTTTCGTGTCAAATAGGTATGTAAATTATTGCAAATACTTTCCATACTCATCGTGTTAACATAAAACTAATCCCTTCAAATTCAATTCTTCAAAGTATTTATAAACCAAACCACAAAACCAGTTCGCGTTACTAGTTTTACCATTTGAATAATATAATCATTATGAGTTAAAATTAATTTAAATTTCATAAATAATTTCATAAAGGGCAGTAAGATATGTATTTCTAAAACGTTACCAAGAAGTAAGAAGGCTTCAAGGAATATTGACTGTGATAAGTCAGTACTGAGAATTATCATGTAGGTACGAACAAATGAGTTTGCGCTCATCCCATTGTTACAAAATTCCATTGAAAGCAAAACAATGAATGCGGCGATTGATCCAATGGGTGTGACAATTATTTCAATACAATTATTGAGGTATATTTTTACTTGATGGAAGTAAAATAAAAGAACTCATGTAGCTCAAGTTCACCAGGTGATAGAAACAGTGTAGTTCGATCGGGAAGGTACCACAGCCGCACCGATTTCTAGTGTGAAACAGTTGCGTTTCAGTGGGAGGGCGTGGTTGTGGGTGCCGGCTCTCTTTTATGTGGTGTCATCCTAAATCCTCGGGAGTAGCAACGCATCTGCGACTGACTTCGGATATAATTCCAGTTTTATATGAAGATTCAAGATTTCACCTATTTATTTCATTACAATGTAAAAAAAACATGATTGAAAAAAAAATAGAACATAATAAAAAAGAAAAACCCGCTGATTTTCTTGCCGGACCAAATACGATCACGACAAATTCTTAGACCTGAAAACGGAAACCAAATTAAAAGTCGTTATGTGAATAGAATATTATGTTCCATGCTAGGTCGGATAAAAAACAGTTAAAATTATTACATCTCGGGAGCTGTAGCCCGCATTCATTCTCAGGTCGTATTGTAATAGAAATAATCGTGGATAAAGGCCGGTTTTGATTAAACGCACTTAACGTACCCCTTATCTCGTGCCTTACATGCAATATGTTTCTTGTATCGTATTCATGAGATCACTCGTTATCATATTCCACTGATAAATTATATACATTCGTGTAACTTTATATGCATTTGTGTGTTATAACCATGCGCATCTTATAACCGTGTTAATAACTCAACTTCAGTTTTGTGAAATACACTTTCTTCTTTGTTTCAGGTGCTACATAATTAGAGACTGATAGAAGAATAATTGAATCCCCACACTTTTTGTTGCTATCTCCAAGACTGAATACAAAAGGTTGTTGACACACGGCGCGACGGTGAAGTCTGTGATTTCGTGCAATTTATATGTTGTGACGGTTGTGTGATCGCGTACCTTCCTCTCAAACGACTTTAGTATATTCTCTAACTCGACAGCTCTTTGTCTGCTCAATCAAGTGTCTAGACTCGTGTGGAAGTGAACGTTTTTGTGTTAAGTTAAATATGACGTCATAGTGACAATGTCGAAGGTGCTGTCGGCGTTAGGAGGCGCCCTCCCTGACGAAAGGCCGCTCCTCTCCCTCCAGATAGTGGAGAGCGTGGCCAAGTGTCCCGCGGGGTACTGGCCCGTCAGTCGGACGTACGACGAAGATGCCGATGCTGGATTACTGCGACAGAATGGACTGTTCGGCAAGAAACCTAGTCACTACATTTGTTTATCGAAATCCGAAGGTGAGTCGTTCAATTTAATTTGCATTTGAATACTACCTACGCTAATTTGTATTGCATATACATAATACGTTGCCTAAAAGTGTCTTGCCGTCCATGTAGTTTCGGGATCATAATATGGCTACGTTATCCTCTGCCAGTCGTAAGAGGCGACTAAAAGGGGCTTCCGGGATTGCGGGCGGCTAGAGTGGTCCATCGAACTGTTCGGTCAGACGATCTTGGAAAGGATGTGTGATCGCATACCGTCGTAAAGACTATACGGAGCGGTGAGCCCAGCCGCTCACCCGGGAGGAGCCCGATGGGGCAACGCATTCAGAGGACTCCGATTGCGTTCCTTTGGAAATCCCGGAGTCCACTTTGCAGCGCTGACGACGGCCACCAGAGGGGTTTTGGTGCGGTATAAATCCTACATAACCATGCGTCGCTCCCATGGCGTTGGGTACTTTTTAAGGTTGGTTTTAGTGCGGTAAAAATCCCACATAACCATGCGTCACTCCCACGGCGTAGGGTACCTATTGAAGGTTTCCCTCTCAAGAACTTAGAAAAAATTAACAGTGTCTTTCAGTTTGAGTGTCTTTTTTATTCTCTATCACTTAAATTTCTCTCTAATTTTTAATACACTTTTTAAAATTAAAAACATAACGTTTTCTAACAGTAGGTATGTGTAGAACGCGAAAACACTTTATTTAATGGACAAATGCGTCCTACTGAACTGAATGTAACTGTTATGTTGATAGATGATCTTACCTACTTCCGACGTATTAGATCTCTGTAAAATTAGAAGGTAGAGTTTAGCTTTCTCCGTTTCCAGTCATTTAACATTTTGCGAAAGATTTTACGGATTATAGAACTAGGTATAAACGCGCTTAAAATGTTTAAACGTATTTTACTTCAGTTATGTACTTACTAGTGACGCATATTAATAGCGTGGGACAACTATTAGTTAGTTAGTTAGTTAGTTATTAGTTAGACAACTATTAGTGTTAAATACTTTAATACTGACTAGCCGACTTGACGAACTTCGTCGCGCCTAAGTAAAAGTCAAAAATCTAAATTATCAGTGTTTCTCCACAATATTATACATAAAAACCTTCCTTTTGAATCACTTTATCTATTTAAAAAATCTGCATTAAAATCCATATTAAATTTTAAAGATCTATGCATACATAGGGACAGACAGCGGGAAACGACTTTGTTTTATACTATGAAGTGATGTATACGTGATTAACGAAAGAAATATTTACGTAGGATATTTTAATGTAAATGTCAACTTACAATACAATACCTCGCGCAGTTAAGTTATAAACTTAAGCTCCAGCCTTAGTTTGTACGTATCGCGTTACGCGTGTTAATATCACAGTTTTAACGTAATTCTCTTGCGTACCAATTTATGCTGTCAGTGCTTTTAGTCCGGATTTATAGCGCTATTTATCAATGAATGTAGTATGCTATGACGTCAGCCAATATATCTGAAGGTCGGCTACCTACAGAGTAGGATGATCGAATAGTGCGTTGGAATAAATTGCATCTAATAACATTTTGGGGGCTCATACTCCATAGACAGTCAGGGCTGTCTTTAACTATAAGTGGACTTTAACTATAACTAAAGTTTTAGACCTATCGTGGTTGCCTTTAACGAGCTGGTAGACTTTCATTGGTACCTATGAGAAATTGATAAATTTACAGATGTAGGTTTCCCTTCAATGTTATTATAAATCGTTAAAGCAAGTAAAATCATATTAAATAAGCATCTCACGTCTAAAATGAGAGGCCTTGAGTTCGTGACAAACCAAATATCATACCAAACTCACGTGCGAATAACAGATCAAAATTCATACCTTTAGGTTATTATAGGTTTTTTAATTCTTGATTATAAAATTCGTTTTAGTAATTTGTTAGCGTGACTAATTTCATTTGTTACGAGATTGTGTGTCGGTATTGACCGTGTCGACGGTCGAGAATGGTCTACTAATGTTTCTGCAGATACTGTAATTTTAGGGTAAATTCGAATCATGGCGATTTCCGTAAATGCTTCATATATTATTACATCCAACAAGTACATCCAACGTAAACTAAGTTTAACATACAGGGTGTAAATGACAGCGTACCGAAAACTTAAATGGTAGATTTGTGACACTAAATGAACTAAGAATAACTCATCAATTTTCCTCGGAAATTATTGGTTCCCGAGTTGGTCATTTTTGAGCGCGCAATGTACATCGAACAACCCGCGTACCGATCGCCGATCGCTTATTGTATTATAAGTAGTTATTCCCCGCACGCATCTAACAACAAATCGCTTATTCTATTTTATTAACTTAGTACCTACCTAGACTAAGACCCGTGCCGATTGCGCAATACTCGAGCTGCGGTGCGTGTACCTCAGCGCGGATTTAGACGCACGGCTTCCAAAACATTACCCACCACACGTGCTCTCAACATTCTTCCGGCACCTTCCTGCTGCGGTACAATCGGCTGATTATCCAACACTCGTTGGTACGCCCGAGTAATCACACGACTGTCCGTTGGATGGCGAGCATAAGGGTACCTCTGGATGTACAGATGCAGAGCTTGCTGTGCATTCCCACGTGCTTCACCATAACACATTAGCATTTCCCCGTATTCACGAGCACTGAACTGCATTTTGCAAAAACTAAATAACAATAAAAACACTAAAAACACAAAACTAAAGCAATAACAAGTAATAATAAATAACAGTTCACACACGACACGACTAACACGAAACCGAAATTTGCAGAGCATCCGTCTTCCGCAAGCGAAAATCACGAACTGTGACAATTTTTCAAATTTTAAATAATATCCGAACTATCAAAGAAAACCGCCAATACGCCGCTCCGTGACGAGTTACTACTAAGCGAGTGCATTACGCAGATTCAATTAAATTCAGATATGACACAACCTTTAACTTAAAACTGACAAATCAATTACTTTTACTTGTCCACTCGTTGTTTTGTAATTTTAATAAAATACCAAATTAGGTACATTATAAACATTATTCATGTTAGTTCAAATTAGACTGGTTTACTTCAAGATTCTAAATACTTTAAATACATAAAAGCAAATTAAAATTTCATAAAATAACAACATACAACATAAAAAAAACGAAAGTATAAAAAGCTATTATAATATCAATCAATAACTATTGATATTCTTATCACAGAAATTAACTCATCATCTCGAGTACATGACCTACGGAGAACAAGTACTTTATTAGCCACATTGAGTTATCTTTTTATTGTTTATTCTGTGTGCGGCGTTAATCCCGCCTTTCGGCAAAGGACTGAAGAGCCGCACCGCGCTGTATGTGTGAGTGTACTGTGTATGTGGAATAGAATTTTGCATAATACTTATGTACCTACATCATTTCTTTAATGATGTTTCCCTTATGTTTGCTTCTGAAACAAATACGTTAAAATGTTAATCATTATTTGTGATTTATTTTTATTTGCCCTAAATAAATGAAGAAGTTTTCAATCATTAGGTACACAAAAATAAACAAAAGAATAGGTATTTAGTAGTTATTATTTGCGTTAAAATGTTTGAATTAGGTATTGAATGTTTTTTGGAAACTTGGTTCCTAAATTGGTGGAAGTCGGTGCGGCGGAGCGCGGGGCGGCCCGCCGCACGGCCTCAGCCGCGCGGCGTCATTGACCGGACGTCGAACAGCTGATAGCGCATTCATTATACATTGCTAGTTTTCGTGAAAAACACTATAATGAGTGTTTTTCTTTTAAATTCATGTTGTATTATGCAGTAGTATTGAAATACTACCAAAATTTGTAAAAAAAAGTGCATAAAAAAATGGAAAATCCGAGGAAAATCCGATGAAAAATTCCAACGCCATAAGCACCAGAATCGTGTCAGGAATCCATATTTTTAATATTCGGTACGCTGTCATTTACACCCTGTATATTGTCTAAGACTAATATTATCTCTAAATTGATAAATTGTAATACGGAACGGACTCTGCCGATAAGCCGATTTATGTTACTATCCCAAAAAAGACATGTACTCTGATCGAAATGACAAAAAATAATAGTTACGAGATCAAAGTTAGTTAAATAACTATAGCTTTTCGGCTGAAAAATAAGACAATTGAATAACAAGCCGTTCACATGAGAACGTGTTACAGTGTATAACAAGTCCAGCATTGCGCATGAATTAATTAGAAACCGGACAATATGGGTCACCGTGGAAGATATAAACGCTCCACATCGGTGGCTCGTATCGCGGAGAAAGAGTTCCGATGTCGACAGAACCATTTACATATTTTATCTTTTAGGTCGTAAACCTTGGAGGGATGTTAAAAATAACGTATTCGGATAATGCATTTGTGATTCACATATCAAAAATTCGGTGTTAGATCGCTATATCTTTGTACAAGACTAATATAGGAATCAATATTTCAATCGTTATAATATTTACATAATAATAATTGAGTAACTTGGATAGTCAGTAACTATTGTTTCCAATAATGAACGAGACTCAAATGAAAATAAAATTAAACCGGATAAAAATCCCGCGCCCCAGAAAATTGTTGATTTTTATTTTCTAATGCAGTACAGATTGTGTATTTTACTATATTAATACAGACGCGCTATCAAATAAAAAAAAACTCCAAATAAATTAAACCATTTATGTCACATTTGAGTCACGTCGCCACAGGGAAATACATACACACTGATAGGTTAAACTTAAAATATCCCTGCTACGAGGATTAAAAATGTTATTAGTCAATTGGAATAGATGTCGACAAATTTGTTATCACATTTCATTTGAGAATCATTTATAGTTTTTCTTTTTTTATCTGATTAAAGTAGCAAACGAGCATGCAATCCACCTGATGGTAAGTGATCACTGCCGCCCATGGACACCTGCAAGCAACTTCAAATAAAACATGGGTTCTCTCTGAAGTCAATCACAGACGCGTTGCTACTCCCGAGGACTAGGATGGTCGCCTGATATAAAGTTAATGAATGAATGCTTCCTTTGAACTCCTCTAGTAGATATGTAATCTATGGATGATCCCTTATCAATGACACAAAGAATGTTATCTAAAACTATAAATTATTTATGAAGTGCTTAAGACAGTGTGTATAGATTTATTAAATGTTTACCGAATGTAAAGTGGATTGTTACTTATCTACTTGAATTCTATTTTCTATCGTAAATAAGGGGTTATTTTTTCCTTATCGGGTAGCGTTCTGGTAGCCAGCAGTATAGTTTAAGCATGATTTAGCTCACTGAAAGGTTGTAATATTCATTTAGTCTTTTAAGAATAACGCAAGGCAACTTTATAAACGTATGATAGATACGGGATTAAAACATAATGGTTTCAAAATAAAAATATTCCCTAGTTTGTTGCGCTACCAGCATTCGCTGGTCTTCAGGTGAAAAAATAGTACAAATATAGTAATAAAATAGTTTATATATAGGCGAAAGAGGAAGGAAGAAGAAGTAAAGGACTATTCATTTGCACTCTCGTTTTGAAATAAAAAAAGGTCGCCTAATCTAATATTAAATTCCGCTAGACTAGACCAATCAAAGGGCCCGGCGCATGTTGGATATGGGTGTTCTAGACCTCAAGTTACGGAGAAACCCATCATTTAAGTTAAAGGAAAAATGAAACTCCTTCTAAGACTTCATTAGTTCTTGATTTATCTTATGTTTTTCGAAGACATTTATAAATATAAAATTGGCGCTTATTTTCTTGCAATTAAAAATAAGCGTTCAAGTTATTTTATATTTTCCTAAAAAATAAACATAAACATTAAATGATTCTTGAAATTGACAAAAAGTAGTAGAGTGGTATAGCGATGCTAAGAGCTTGTAGCGGTACCCTTACTTTGAGATATGTATACGTTTTCGTCCATACATTGCAATGTACATTCCCAGGTTAAGTTTTCGTCTTTAGCCCTGATTTGTGCCTCTTGGCTGTATGATTTGTATTTCTGTGTGTTGTACCGTGCTGGCTAAGTGCCTATTGGTAGACTTCACACACCTCTAAGAAACTTTTTTAAACAACTCTCGGTTGTGTAGGTTTCCCCACGATGTGTTCCTTCACCGAAAAGCAGACATAATTATTTCTAATACGCACATAATCTAGAAAAATCGGTGGTGCGTGATGCCTGGGATTTGAACCTCGGACCTCCTTTTCGAAAGGGCAAGTTTCAAACATTATATAACTTGGCTATCAGTGTCTTGGCTATCAGTATCATAAAAAACAGTCTTGTGGCATTGATGGGAAACAAAACGCAACAACACGGCAGCAGCAGGCACGCAATAAAATTAATGCGCTTGTTTTATTCTTATCGCGATGCCAATTCTAATATCTCGACGGCCGTAATTGGCAATGAAAGTACCTATGACGCAACTTGCGACCGACGCGAGCACTTTCATTAAATAAGCCGAGAAGGCAAAGAAGGTCAATTCTGTATAACTTATGGACCAATATCTCGTATATTTTACTTTTATTTCCTTTCAGCTAAAAGTTTCGTACGTTTAAAGAAACGTTACCGCAGTAAAACTGAGTCCGCTTGTCTTTTTATTTAATAGGCGTGACGAATTCACAATTGTCTATTGTTGTTAGATTGCCATTCCGACACGGAACCAATTGGCGTTTTTTTATAATACGAAAGAAGCAACGAGCATGCACTTCACCTGATGGTAACTGGACATTGCCGTTCATTGACATCTGTAATCAACCTCAGATAAGGTCGGTGTTCTAGCTGAGTGTAACCACAGATGTATTGCTACCTCTTAGAACACCTGAATGCACCTAAACACTGATAATTTTATCTCCCTTACACAATACGCACAACACTGCTGTTATTTGGCAGAAATAGGTGTGGCGATAGTGCATCCGAAGTCGAACCATAAAAAGTTCGTTTAAAGCAGCGTAGGAGGCTCTAATCCTTTTTTCTATCAGTGCTGCCGTCATCCGTTCTCGTTCCACAACTAGGGACATTGGCGCATTCAGCACCACGCTTTTTTATGTTCTCGAGGAGTTCTCGAAACCCTTAAAAGGTTCTTATATAAAGTTACTCATAGATGCGCTCCAACTTCCGAGGACTGAGATTGTCGCTTCATATAAAAGTGAGCCGGTAAACACGCCCTTCCAATGAAACGAAAGCAAGAATTGCTTTACGTTAGAAATAGGTGTGGTGGTGGTACCTCCCAGGTCGAACCATATAACTTCTTCCACCCTGTATACTATGTGTGTGCTAAAGTTTGTAAACATGTACACATGGGAAGGTTAGTAAACTTTCTCATTTATAAGATTACATACAATTCTGAGTCTCTGAGTTTTTGCTATAATCTATTATCCGTTCGTTCCAGGCGTGCCTGGCTACGTGATGGACGGCGTGGTGGTGGTCGGGGAGCGGGAGGCGGCGCCGCCCGGGTACAGCGTGGCGGGGCGCGCGGGCAAGCGGCGGCTGTGCACGCGCGTGTCGCGGCAGGCGCCCGCCGCGCCCGCCGCGCCGCTCGTCACCGACATCATCGTCTGCTCGAGGATGAGGAACGCGCCGCAGGGCTTCGTGCTCGCCGGGTAAGGGTCTTTAATCTTTATGTTATTGGCGTTTACAGAGGAAGAACCAGTGTAGTGCGACCGGGAAGGTACCACCGCCACACCTTCTAGCGTGAATCATTTTTTGCGTTTCGATGGAAGGGTGTGGGTGCTGGGACACTTATACGATGCGACCATCTTAGTTTTCGGGAGTAGGAACGCACCTTTGAGTGACAGACAGAATCTATGTTCTGTATGTAGTTTTTGCTCAACTTCATGTTTCTTTGCTACTTGCACAATGAGATAATAAAAACGAACGAGCATGCAGTCCATCACACATAGATATCTGTCTGTCCATGGGTGGCAGTGGCAAACCCTAGATAAGTCTTACTTGAGGTTAGTCACAGATGCGTACCTCAGAGGTTGAATTGTCTTGGATAGGGATGGTTCCCTTACCATACCTTTCAGACCAGAAAAGCATAACAAGAAAGTTATTAGGTGAAATAGAAGGCAGAAATAGGTGTAGCAGTGGTGCTTCCAGAGACAAATCTTAAGGGTCCAATCTAACGTTAGAGGAAATCAAAATTAGTATTTTTTATATAAGACCAAATTTTGGCGTAAATTTTCCCACGATTTCTACACTCATAGCCCCACAGTAGGATTTTCTCCTGTGTCGTGGGTACCATGGACACAAACGAGACGAATACACAAACACCCAGACTCAGAACAGGAATCTAAACTCGTCATTCAGATACCGGGAATTGAACCCGGGACCCATTGCGCGTCAGATCGGTATGGTAACCGGTCCACCACGCGGGTCGTCTTGTTCTTTTATCAAAAATTTAATCATTAAGCGAATAGCAAACTCATGCAATTAAAACTTTACGTGAAAGAGAAATGTAGAGGTAGTACTTTTCATCGGAGCAAAGCAATTACTTGGAAGTATTTTTAGAAACTTCCTCAGATTCATAAAAGAAAATCTCGATGAACTAAATCTGCCATTGATGCAGACAGTTGACATACGCACTGAAAACCGGGTTATGAAATGAGGTAACAATCATTAGTGGCATTTATCATGTCGTGGGGTGCGTCTGACCTCACTTCTGTAGGGAGAGCCCTGCAAACAAGTCAAAAACAGATTTTCGTCTTAATTTCATTTCTATTAATATTTGGAGCGTCAATTAGTATGTAAGCCGTGTTCATCGATAATTGTGGGTACACGAACGACTTATCCTACTCGTATTATATTTTTAACCGACTTCCCAAAGGAAAGAGGTTATCTATTCGACACGTATATATTTTTTTTTAATTATGTTGAAATGTACTCTACATTGGTGAACCTAATAAATAAATAAAAATTAATGATAATGGTTTAAAATTTGCTTACGACTGATCAATTGCATGACGGAAGAGGCTTATTTATTAATTTTATCAATGTCAATGTAGGATATTTGCGGTGACCGTCGGCTCATTGTACAAGATGACTAACCTTACGTTTCCTAGCAAGTAGTAGCAATTCTAAATTGTTAATTTATTATCAAACAAATACCATTTGTTCTCTGTACAAATGCATATATAACAGGATTTCTTAATGTTTTATTCCATTTTATTAATCTTTACTTTGGCTCTTAGATGACGCGGACTCATTAATAATACAAATGTTTTTTTTTTTACTTTTCTCTTAGTAATTTGTATTACATTATTATCTAATATATAAAATTCTCGTGTCACAGTTTTTGTTGCCCTACTCCTCCGAAACGGCTTGACCGATTTTGATGAAATTTTTTGTGCTTATCCGGTATCTATGAGAATCCAACATCTATTTTTCATACCCCTTAAGGGTCGTCCACCCTTTTTTTTCTATATGGCAAAACAACGTTTGTCGGGTCAGCTAGTCAGTATATACTATTCTTTCATTGCGTGGCGATTATTCAGAGTAGCTATTAAAACACTTATTAGATTTATTTTAAAATACAAGCACAATGAATTCAACAACCAATGGTATTGTTATTTTCTTTGTTGTGTATTTATATACTCATCGATTCATAGACATGCGTTTATAGTTTGATACAAGGCAATATCTAATCTCGTACATTATTTCCACGGTAGGGAGATTAACGGCAAGATGGTGTGCTACAAGGTGAGCGGCGGCAGCCCGGAGACGTCGCCAACGCACAAGCAGAACGAGTACGAGAATGTCGTCTCTAACATCACGCCGGAAGCCAATAGGAGGTGAGCATGCAGTGGCTAATATTTTCAAGATGTCATCTTCTAAAACTAAATGTTTTTATTAATATCAATCATAATATTCTATCGGAGACCAGACTGAGAATGGTAAATCTTTGTGGTATGCCGGAACCGACGGCCATTAGCAAAAAATGGGTCTGAATTTAAACTTAGCAATTATAATTAGTTCCGTCATAATCCGTCTACTCTATCAAGAATTATTATAATTTAAAATTATGTTCACTTTTTAAAACGCTTCAAGCTACTAGCTCAGCTTGTATAAACTAAATAAATCAAGAAAGAGAAAAATTATAATCAAACGCATTTTTATTTTTTTAGACTTTGTAATTCATCAAAACAAGCACTAACTTTGTCACGTTTTAATACAGAAATATAGTATTACAGACCTCTCAGTGTATTTTTAATGTTATTTCAGTTCACTGTCATCCAAATTGTATAATCAGATCAAGACGAGGTGGAGTGGTTGTACTGGGTACTGCTGGCATATATTATAAGTGTTTGTTTTCCGTTTTAATTGCAACTTAGATCATTTATACAATCACATAAATATCATCCATGAATTTCCTCATGACATAATTTGCGACTCGATTTAATGTGGCAAGGATAAGGATTGTTATTATAGTAAGTAGGAAGTCGAGTCCTTTACGACTCGTGTATACATAGTATACACGTAGTGGTACTATTTTGGCCTATTGAAAACAGTATTTGGTTGCATTATGGGGTACCCAGTTTGGGATCCGTCAGAAAGTTCTTGATTATTTCCGTCATTAAATTTGACATGATAATCAGATATTGTTATATATGTACTCAAAAGCTATTGAATATTTGATTTTTCCATGGATTTGAGCATAGCCATACATATAATAAAAATTAAAGTTCCGTCTGTCTGTAATAGTCCAAAATTGTTAATACCTTTATAGCTGTACATAAGTAGGGTTTACCTGCCTATTAACATCAGGCCCATTTGAAATAGACGTAAATGCATAGACGTAATTCATGGATGGTGTCTATATTGTCTAATTGATGCGTGTGTACTTCTGAGTTCACTAGAGATTTTACATTTGTACATAGTCGCCTTCATACTATTATTCTTAATACTTATATTCTGTAACAACTAAATAGAGTGGATTTGATGTATCACTAATATCGCGATATTAATTTCTTATTGCCACTACACGCAGCAACATATCGTTTACTTGTAATACCTTTTGTTTTGAATGTTTTCTTTGGATTTAATTTACCCAGTTGGTTTTATTCTATATTTATAACAACTTGTTTCGCAGATTGAGGCCAGTACCGGACCGTCCGCCGAAGCTGTCGCCGCTGGTCGCGGACCTGAACAACCTGAACCTGAAGAGCTCGGCGGGGTACCCTCACATCGAGGAGTTCACCTCCGAGCACGACTACGAGGCGCTGAGCCCCTCGTACAACCTGAAGCCGTCCCGGCCGGCGCCGCGGCCGCCCGCCGGCTCGCCGCTGCCGCACGCCAGCCCCGCGCGCCCCACCTCGCCCCCCGCGCCCGCGCCCGCCGCCAACAGGAAGAAGGGCCCCGCGCCGCTGCCGAGGAACGTCAACTATCAGACCCTGGGCGGATACAATGGGCTGGAAGGCGTGCCGTTTGTTCTCAATTCCAAATTGCGAGGGCTACCGAGTGATAATATGGTTAGTGTCGCGATTTCTTTTATATAATCGGGTATTATGTATTGTGGGACTTTAGGGTTAACGTTAAATTCTAAAGTAAATTAAAAATATATGCTTCAGAAATGTTAGTCGATATTTACAGTATCTCGGAAGTAATGTCTAAGATTTACTAAGTGAAAAGTGGTGAAAATTTTAAAAACTGATGATCTCAGATCATTTCACACATTTGCTGTTAACAGTATTTAAATCTTAAATCTTTCTGTGGTTTCGGCTATTTCAGAAACATGTACATATAATATTTGACTTGTACATCTGATTTTACATGATATTAAAAAAGAATTGTCGAATTATAAATGATCTTTTACAAACATGTAACACAAATGGTCTTTATTCGTTTATTTCTAATCCATAAATATGTTTTGTTGCTATGAAAAAGTATTAGGCTGTTGATGTTAAAAAAGAATTATGTAAAGCTTCTAGTTAAATAAAATTGTTATACATTGTCTTATGTGTTATACAGGGGCAGTTGCCAGTGATAAAGCAGCGCACGCGCTTCGAGCTCGACCGCGACTACTCGTACAACTTCGCGGTGGAGCGGCAGACGTGAGACCCGCCCCGCACCGCGGCGCACCACCACCGGGCGGCCGGTAGTGTGGACATGGACTTATGTGGACTTGTAGCACCAGTGTGGACACCTAGCGGCGGTGTACGTATGGACTTAGTTAAAGGTGATTTGTTGGTGTCAGGTTTAATGCTACCTGCCTATGGTTTGTTTGTGGGTTATATTTAATTTTGTATCACGAACACCTGTAGATTATAGTGAGTATTAATCTTAAAGAAAGGATTGCATTATTTGTGCGACATACTAGCATGTTTAAACCTACGGTTATCTGTAGTGAATTTATTTAAGGTAATGAAAATATTGACTGAAATGTTTCATTTTGAAATACATATATATTCTCAATTGATGACCAATGTCCATCGGACAGGGTAATATAAGCAATAACATAATACGTTATTATTTTCAGTACTACTTTAAAGGTAACATTCAATTTATAAAATTTAGATTGTTGTTCTGGGTCGGAGTGTTTGTGTAGGTTGTCTTTGTGTTGCACATTTATGTGAGGCCAAGTGTGCTATTCATTGATTTTAGTGCCAGAACAAATTAATTTCAAAAATATTTCAGACTCATTTGTGGCCAATTATATCCATAAGATAACAATAAAGACACAACAATTTAACATTAAGGCACAGATTGTATGTAGGAGGACAGATTAATAAATTATAGAATTATATCGAGGTGTCTTTCAAGCGCAAATAAATCGCACATGCAAGGGATTATGTGTCTCGAGATACCTTGAAAAGTGCCCTAGCAAGGAGATCCCTAGGAGGATTGTACAACATTCTATATAAATCAGCCTGTAGGAAGGCTTCATAATAACATAAAGGAAAACATAATATCATCTCTTATGTCTCCGAAAGCAGGAATTTTAAATCAAGTAACAGAGAATACTTGTTCTTTTCTATATCGTTTTGAGTTACCAAAAATATGTAATATGTGTTGTATCAACGGACAAGAGTGTGGTGAAGAAGCAATCTATAAATCTTTGAATTTTTACATTAAAGCTTTCCAGATTCTCAGTGGATTTCTGTAAAGCTTACAAGCAAAATTCGAAAATTTATGCACTGCTTCGTAGCTTAAGCTCTGTATTTTTTTTAGAAAGCCTGTTTATACTATAATCCTAAAAATCAACGAAATGTAAAAAAATGATAAGTAATAACTGTTTCAGGAATAGTGTCCATTTTCCTAGAGTCTATAGTAGGGTATTAATTTTAAATACTGTATATCAAAAACACTAGTATAATCATGTCGACTATAATATTTAATAAGGGCCATTTACTTGGTCAATAAACTTCAGTTAAAATATCTTGAAATTATTAATTCGAATATTCTTTTGTATAATTGATTACAATTGTACAAGTTCAATACGGTTTTATTACAATTTGGCTGAGGCATATATAATATTATTAATGTATCTGTTCACTTTACGACGTTTCTCCATGTATTCAACTATTACTTTTTTTCGATTTTGGTTTCGTTATAGACGAGCGTATTATGAACAGTATAATTATGTGGCCTTGAGCATGCATTGAGTGTCGAGAAAGACTGACTAAGGTAGACTGGGAAACTGTACTGGGAGTGATTATTGTGGTGTTCATAACGTTGTGACAGATGACAGAATATAGTTGTTATAATTATGTTTAAATCGTGGAAATATTATGTGTGAAAATAAATATATAACTAAATAAATACTTCTCATGCAATTGAATAGGACCGACGCGACTTTAGTGCGAATATGTATTTAATATTATGTCATAATATGTCTAGGAATTTATAACTATCGCCTGATAAAATGCCGTAGCAATCAAGGTAGGTTGTACCATATGCATAATTTTGTGGATAGAAGTTTTTTTCTCATTTTCGTATGTTCATATTCAGTCGTCAATTATCGAGCCCCATTTAGATTAAAGCGAACAATCCGCCGAATAACTTGCCGAACAATCACGGACTTGCGGAGGCCGCTCGCGAATTGCGACGCAATACGCTTGAATTCGCGCCCAAAAACTAAACGAAGGAATCAAACGAGTATTACCAACTAAATTATTGTGTACCTACTCATAATACTGCCTATTCATCTATACTATAATAAATCTGTAAGAGGTCGCTGTCTGTACATGGAATAAATTTAGGTGAAAACCATTTCTAGAGGTCTTTAATACGATATAGAACCCAAAATAATGGTTTTTAGAAATCTTTTCTGTTTGTCTGTTTGTCTGTTTGTCTGTTTGTCTGTTTGTCTGTGTGTTTGAAAACGCTAATCTCAGAAACGGCTTATCCAATTTGAATATAATTTTCACTGATGTGTTGTGGGAAACTTCACTTAACATTTAGTGTTTAATTTATGTAAATCGGTTTATAAATAAAAAAGTTATGTCAATTTAAAACTACGCAGTATTTATTCTGTGTTCGATGAGTGTTAACAAGATATGTAACTGCATAGTTGAATTGGTTGAAATTAAACATGTTATGGTCTGTAAAATGTATTCCTTTGTTATGTATTTTTTATTGGTTATGTGTGTACCTATATTATTTGATACTATACAAATCTATATCTCTATATCTATATGTACATATATAAAAACGAAAGGATGCTCTCTCACTCATCTTTTGAATAAACATCGTAGAGCCTAAACTGCTAAAGATACGAATATATTTTTTACTAAGGGTTCCTTTTATGACGTAGACGTCAGTTAAGAATGAATTTTTTGATCCCCCCCCCCCCCAAGTTAACCCAAGTAGGAGATGTAAGTTTGTATGAAAGTCAGTCAATTTTGAGGGAGGCCACCTCAATAAAATTAAGTATTTCGCTTTGACTTTTATGTTAAAACATAGTTTTAAACCGACTTCCAAAAAGGAAGAGGTTATCAATTCGTCTGTATTTTTTTTATTATTATTTTTTTTAATTTTATATTTGTTACCCGATTTCTCCGCACTGGGTGAACGGATTTGGATGATTTTTTTTTTCATTTGAAAGGTAGTGCGTGTCGTCGGGTCCCATTTATTTTTAGTTCACTTTTGACAGTGGCATACATAAGAAAAGTGCATAAGTCTGATATTTGTATTAACGATGTGCGCGATAAATAGATGAATAACTCAATTTCCCGCCAACCGATTTTGATGATTTTTCTTTTATTTGAAAGAATGTACTTCAAGGGTACTCTGATGAGTTTGATACGGTTCTGATCACAGGATACATTTCCATGAAGCAAATTAACGAAATTAGCGATACTCGGCCAAACCTAAGCTGTAGGAGTCCAATTGGGTTGAATGTAGAATGAGATTACTAAGCAAAAAAAATAACTTCTTCAACTCTTCAATCCTGATGATGCAGGGGTACTGCTAGCCTGAACCGTAGAAGTAAGTCAATTTGTTTTTATGGATATATAATAAGATTGTTAAACAAATTCGTGGGACAAAAATTTGATCTTCAACTCCTCAACCCTGATGATGTAAGGGTATTTCAAGACTAAACCGTAAGAGTTGGCTATTTGGTACTTACGGTTATGTAATAAAATACCAAGCAAAGATGAACGGTAAAAATTTTGACCTTCAACTCCTCAACCCTGATGATGAAGGGTTATTTCAAGCCATAGCCATAGGAGATGGCCATTTAATGCTTTCGGGTATGTAATATGATTACTAAGCAAAGACACAAAATGAAAATTTCGACCTTCAACTCCTCACCCCTGATGATGCAGGATGCTGCTAGCCTAAACTATACGAGATGGGCATTTGGTGCTTTCAGGTATTTAATATAATTACTAAGCAAAGACAAATGATGACAATTTTGACCTCTAACTCCTCAACCCTGATTATGCACGGGTGCTTCAAGCCTAAGCCATAGAAGTTAGCTATTTAGTGCTTTCGGGTATATAATATAATTACTAAGCAAAAACACAAGATGAAAATTTCGATCTTCAACTCCTCAAGCCTGATGATGCAGGGTACTGCAAGCCTAAGCCATAGGAGTTGGCCATTTAATGCTTTCGGGTATGTAATATAATTACTAAGCAAAGACACAAGATGAAAATTTTGACCATCATCTCCTCAACCCTGATGATGCAGAGGTGCTTCAAGCCTAAGCCATAGAAGTTAGCTATTTAGTGCTTTCGGGTATGTAATATAATTACTAAGCAAAGACACAAGATGAAAATTTTGACCATCATCTTCTCAACCCTGATGATACAGGGGTGCTTCAAGTCTAAGCCATAGAAGTTAGCTATTTAGTGCTTTCGGGTATGTAATATAATTACTAAGCAAAGACACAAGATGAAAATTTCGATCTTCAACTCCTCAGCCCTGATGATGCAGGATACTGCAAGCCCAAGCTATAGAAGTTGGCTCGCAAGTGCTTACGTATAGGTAATAAGAATACTAAACAAAGACGCGGGATATTTTTTTACCTTCAACTCCTCCCTGATGATGCGGGATAGTGCAAGCCTAAATTATAAAAGGTAGTCACATAATGCTTACGGTTGTTTTTAGTATATATTATGAGTTTATCGAAAGCTCATTAAACTGAAATGTGATTAATAAATTAAACTTCAATTCATCAACCCTGATAATCTAAGTACACAACCTACTTAAGCCGTATGAGTTTGGTACTTATTGATTACAATACATTACGACCCGTTCCTGAGAGAATATTATGATGAAAAGTGTCACTTTGAATACCTAAATCCTGAAAATGCAGGAGTATTGTCATGTTATTATTAAGAGTTGGATTTAGCTGTAGCTTTTTCAACAGGATGGGTTAGGTTAGGTTGGAACATAAAAGAAAACATAAAAAATAAGCGAGCAGGGTGCGGCAGCGCCCTGCGAGCGGGTGCGCCCTGTTCGTATGAATTGTAAAAGTGTTTTGATTCTGTCTTCTGCTTTACAAAGAACAATTTACGCGCACAAATAGCCCGATGCACCTCTTAAAAGATCTTATCTTTGACCACATGAAACAAAATATGAACTTAGAATATATGTCGCTGTTCAGTGATATTCCAATTTTCTAAAGATTTAAGTAGATAATAGTGCTTTGTTACCCGGAAAAGTCAAAATCAATCTTTATATCGATACGTCTTCGTTCAAATGCGGAGGAGTTGGTTGAAAAAGTATATCCCGATATCTATACTAATATATAAAGCTGAAGAGTTTGTTTGTTTGAACGCGCTAATCTCAGGAACTACTGGTTCGAATTTAAAAATTCTTTTTGTATTGAATAGACCATTTATCGAGGAAGGCTTTAGGCTATATAACATCACGCTGCAACTATTAGGAGCGAAGAAATAATGGAAAATGTGAAAAAAACGGGGCAAATTACTCATCCTTGAGGGCTTCCGTTGCGTGCGCTGCGAAAACGGTACAAGATACCAAAAATATATGTATGAAAGAATTATTTCTCTTGAAATGATCTAAAAAAATGTCCGCGACAGTATATGTCTATCTTTTAAGATTAACTCACTAAGAACCGTTTTCATGGTAATCAAATTCGGTCGAAATTAGTTAAGAGTTGTATCAACGTAATAATATTAATATTTGTCCAAATAAATGTGTTGTTGATTAAGAGTATTTAATTGTGAACAAAATTGTCTTTGACATCACTTAATTTCAATGATTATCTTAGAAGATATAGATCTTAGAGATCTTGCGTCGTTTTATCGTCGTGTAATAATACTTTTTAAATACTATTTGATTTTGTTTTAAGGATATTTTGTTTTAGGTTCTAATAATTTCACAATTATTTTTTTATATATGAGCTATAAGTTAGCTATCTTCTTTTCAAAACTAAATTGTCTAAAATAATAATAGAAAATGAAACGGTCAAAGTCGTGGGTAACAGCTATAATTTATAAAGCTGAGGAGGTTGTTTGCAAAAATAAATTATGCCCAAAATAACTATTCCACGCGGACGAAGTCGCGGGCACAGCTAGTCTATAAATATCTCTCAAAATAATATTAGTTTTGTGTTATTTTTAACATTTAAATTATATTAGTAGCTGCCATTTTAAATGTAATACTGATTTCTCATTTCAAGTTGTCATAGTATTCATATCTGATAAAGGCCATAGGAGTTAATATCAATAAGTGTTAGAATGGATATTCCTTTATACATTAAATTTTCACTCAGGATTTATAAAAATCGATGTGCCAAAAACAGTACAACTACAATATCTGGTCACCGGTAGTGAGCCTAGATAGAACTGCCTAGTCGAAGTTTCAATTTTTAGTCCTTTTAATCTCTACTAGATATAGTGAAAGGCCACATTAGTCGTAATATATTACACGTATACTCCGATAAGGCTTTCCAATGGCCATTGTAGGCAGACAGTGTTGCCAATTTTTTTTTGTAAAGTCGAAATTTAGAAATTTTTTGAGTGAATAAAAGCGGGATTTTATAGTCTCTCTCAAGCGGGATCGCAGTCCTGGTGATGCAAAGGATCTCGCGCCTCACAGACACATTGACAAAAATTTTAGTTTTCTCTTTGGTCTAGGGGAGCCTGAGGATTTTTTTGCAAAAGTCCAGTACTTCCTGAAAAGTGGGACTGAGCCTGCCCCGCGCTGGACAGTTAATTTTGATCAAAAAACTGGGACGTCCCGCCAAAATGGAAACGTCTGGCAACGCTGTAGGCAGATGTTGTTTTTGTTTTAAGTCCCTGATACTATTCGGTAACTCACATAAATTGTTATGCGTGAATTTAATAACTTTATTCGTTGATTAAATTATATCGGAAGAAACAATTTTGATCCTATACCAATTAGTGGTTGCCAATGTTGCCATAATATATGTAGTTATATTTAGTATTTATAACCACTGCAATACATTTTTTAAAACTTGAGTGGCCATTTCTCTAATGAATCTATCGTTAAAATTTGGGGGTTCTCGAACTTGGAAGTTATGTCAATTTTTTTATAAACGTAGTATGTAAGAACGTTTTTGCGCACATCAAAATTACAATGAAATTATACACTTTTTTGTGTTAACCTTATAGTTATATTTTAGTGTTTGTAGAATCTTTTCTCAATTATGTAAATGTAACTAGTTTTAATGATTATGATCTGTCTCAAAATTGTATATTACTTATTATTAATTCCTATGAATTGTTTACAATTAATTTATAATTGTAAGTCTTATTGTCAATTTTTGTACATATCTCGTATAATATTTTATCATTATTTAATTTTTAATAAATTTATATACGTATAACATTTAAATTTGTAAAAAGACGTAATTTTTATAACCATTATCTTTAGTCATAATTCTAATATTTTTGTGGCTTTAACAATATGTGTCTGTTAGCATACGTGTCTATTCCGTTGAGTATGTTTACCCTAAAATTATTTTAATATTTATATTTGTATGTATTTTAATGATATTATCGAAATGTTAATGGTATTACCACCTAAGTAAGACATACCCGTTTGCTAAAATGTATAGTTGTATTATTAGGACTATGAAATTATCTATACTATAATAAATCTGTAAGAGGTCGCTGTCTGTACATGGAATAAATTTAGGTGAAAACCATTTCTAGAGGTCTTTAATACGATATAGAACCCAAAATAATGGTTTTTAGAACTCTTGTCTGTTTGTCTGTTTGTCTGTTTGTCTGTGTGTTTGAAAACGCTAATCTCAGAAACGGCTTATCCAATTTGAATATAATTTTCACTGATGTGTTGTGGGAAACTTCACTTAACATTTAGTGTTTATTTTATGTAAATCGGTTTATAAATAAAAAAGTTATGTCAATTTAAAACTACGCAGTATTTATTCTGTGTTCGATGAGTGTTAACAAGATATGTAACTGCATAGTTGAATTGGTTGAAACTAAACATGTTATGGTCTGTAAAATGTATTCCTTTGTTATGTATTTTTTATTGGTTATGTGTGTACCTATGTTATTTGATACTATACAAATCTATATCTCTATATCTATATATACTTATATAAAAACGAAAGGATGCTCTCTCACTCATCTTTTGAATAAACATCGTAGAGCCTAAACTGCTAAAGATACGAATATAATTTTTACTAAGGGTTCCTTTTATGACGTAGACGTCAGTTAAGAATGAATTTTCTGATCCCCCCCCCCTCAAGTTAACTCAAATAGGAGATGTAAGTTTGTATGAAAGTCAGTCAATTTTGAGGGAGGCCACCTCAATAAAATTTAGTATTTCGCTTTGATTTTTATGTTAAAACATAGTTTTAAACCGACTTCCAAAAAGGAGGAGGTTATCAATTCGTCTGTATTTTTTTTATAATTTTTTTTTTTAATTTTATATTTGTCACTCGATTTCTCCGCACTGGGTGAACGGATTTGGATATTTTTTTTTCATTTGAAAGGTAGTGCGTGTCGTCGGGTCCCATTTATTTTTAGTTCACTTTTGACAGTGGCATCCATAAAAAAAGCGCATAAGTCTGATATTTGCATTAACGATGTGCGCGATAAATAGATGAATAACTCAATTTCCCGCCAACCGATTTTGATAATTTTTCTTTTATTTGAAAGAATGTACTTCAAGGGTACTCTGATGAGTTTGATACGGTTCTGATCACAGGATCCATTTCCATGAAGCAAATTAACGAAATTAGCGATACTCGGCCAAACCTAAGCTGTAGGAGTCCAATTGGGTTGAATGTAGAATGAGATTACTAAGCAAAAAAAATAAGGTCAATTTTTTTCCTAAAAAAATTGACCTTCAACTCTTCAATCCTGATGATGCAGGGGTACTGCTAGCCTGAACCGTAGAAGTAAGTCAATTTGTTTTTATGGATATATAGTAAGATTGTTAAACAAATTCGTGGGACAAAAATTTGATCTTCAACTCCTCAACCCTGATGATGTAAGGGTATTTCAAGACTAAACCGTAAGAGTTGGCTATTTGGTACTTAAGGTTATGTAATAAAAATACCAAGCAAAGATGAACGGTAAAAGTTTTGACCTTCAACTCCTCAACCCTGATGATGAAGGGTTATTTCAAGCCATAGCCATAGGAGATGGCCATTTAATGCTTTCGGGTATGTAATATGATTACTAAGCAAAGACACAAAATGAAAATTTCGACCTTCAACTCCTCACCCCTGATGATGCAGGGGTGCTTCAAGCCTAAGCCATAGAAGTTAGCTATTTAGTGCTTTCGGGTATGTAATATAATTACTAAGCAAAGACACAAGATGAAAATTTTGACCATCATCTCCTCAACCCTGATGATACAGGGGTGCTTCAAGTCTAAGCCATAGAAGTTAGCTATTTAGTGCTTTCGGGTATGTAATATAATTACTAAGCAAAGACACAAGATGAAAATTTCGATCTTCAACTCCTCAACCCTGATGATGCAGGGTACTGCAAGCCTAAGCCATAGGAGTTGGCCATTTAATGCTTTCGGGTATTTAATATAATTACTAAGCAAAGACACAAGATGAAAATTTTGACCATCATCTCCTCAACCCTGATGATGCAGGGGTGCTTCAAGCCTAAGCCATAGAAGTTAGCTATTTAGTGCTTTCGGGTATGTAATATAATTACTAAGCAAAGACACAAGATGAAAATTTTGACCATCATCTCCTCAACCCTAATGATGCAGGGGTGCTTCAAGCCTAAGCCATAGAAGTTAGCTATTTAGTGCTTTCGGGTATGTAATATAATTACTAAGCAAAGACACAAGATGAAAATTTCGATCTTCAACTCCTCAACCCTGATGATGCAGGGTACTGCAAGCCTAAGCCATAGGAGTTGGCCATTTAATGCTTTCGGGTATTTAATATAATTACTAAGCAAAGACACAAGATGAAAATTTTGACCATCATCTCCTCAACCCTGATGATGCAGGGGTGCTTCAAGCCTAAGCCATAGAAGTTAGCTATTTAGTGCTTTCGGGTATGTAATATAATTACTAAGCAAAGACACAAGATGAAAATTTCGATCTTCAACTCCTCAAGCCTGATGATGCAGGGTACTGCAAGCCTAAGCCATAGGAGTTGGCCATTTAATGCTTTCGGGTATGTAATATAATTACTAAGCAAAGACACATGATGACAATTTCGACCATAAGCTCCTCAGCCCTGATGATGCAGGATACTGCAAGCCCAAGCTATAGAAGTTGGCTCGCAAGTGCTTACGTATAGGTAATAAGAATACTAAACAAAGACGCGGGATATTTTTTTACCTTCAACTCCTCCCGGATGATGCGGGATAGTGCAAGCCTAAATTATAAAAGGTAGTCACATAATGCTTACGGTTGTTTTTAGTATATATTATGAGTTTAATGACAGCTCATTAAACTGAAATGTGATTAATAAATTAAACTTCAATTCATCAACCCTGATAATCTAAGTACACAACCTACTTAAGCCGTATGAGTTTGGTACTTATTGATTACAATACATTACGACCCGTTCCTGAGAGAACATTATGATGAAAAGTGTCACTTTGAATTAGGTATTCAAAGTGACACACACAAAATCCTGAAAATGCAGGAGTATTGTCATGTTATTATTAAGAGTTGGATTTAGCTGTAGCTTTTTCAACAGGATGGGTTAGGTTAGGTTGGAACATAAAAGAAAACATAAAAAATAAGCGAGCAGGGTGCGGCAGCGCCCTGCGAGCGGGTGCACCCTGTTCGTATGAATTGTAAAAGTGTTTTGATTCTGTCTTCTGCTTTACAAAGAACAATTTACGCGCACAAATAGCCCGATGCACCTCTTAAAAGATCTTATCTTTGACCACATGAAACAAAATATGAACTTAGAATATATGTCGCTGTTCAATGATATTCCAATTTTCTAAAGATTTAAGTAGATAATAGTGCTTTGTTACCCGGAAAAGTCAAAATCAATCTTTATATTCAAATCGTACTACTTCGTTCAAATGGTTGAAAAAGTATATCCCGATATCTATACTAATATATAAAGCTGAAGAGTTTGTTTGTTTGAACGCGCTAATCTCAGGAACTACTGATTCGAATTTAAAAATTCTTTTTGTATTGAATAGACCATTTATCGAGGAAGGCTTTAGGCTATATAACATCACGCTGCAACTATTAGGAGCGAAGAAATAATGGAAAATGTGAAAAAAATGGGGCAAATTAAAATCAAATATCCTTGAGGGCTTCCGTTGCGTGCGCTGCGAAAACGGTACAAGATACCAAAAATATATGTATGAAAGAATTATTTCTCTTGAAATGATCTAAAAAAATGTCCGCGACAGTATATGTCTATCTTTTAAGATTAACTCACTAGAACCGTTTTCATGGTAATCAAATTCGGTCGAAATTAGTTAAGAGTTGTATCAACGTAATAATATTAATATTTGTCCAAATAAATGTGTTGTTGATTAAGAGTATTTAATTGTGAACAAAATTGTCTTTGACATCACTTAATTTCAATGATTATCTTAGAAGATATAGATCTTAGAGATCTTGCGTCGTTTTATCGTCGTGTAATAATACTTTTTAAATACTATTTGATTTTGTTTTAAGGATATTTTGTTTTAGGTTCTAATAATTTCACAATTATTTTTTTATATATGAGCTATATGAGTTAGCTATGTTCTTTTCAAAACTAAATTGTCTAAAATAATAATAGAAAATAAAACGGACAAAGTCGTGGGTAACAGCTATAATTTATAAAGCTGAGGAGGTTGTTTGCAAAAATAAATTTTGCCCAAAATAACTATTCCACGCGGACGAAGTCGCGGGCACAGCTAGTATTAAATATTAATACAATATGAATGTCCAACAAACTGTTAAACTTAACCGTTTGTTAAACTAAACCAAGAAATATTACCTACACGCTGCAAGGGTCATAGTACAGCAAAAATTGCCAATTTTTTCTACAATTTACAGCGAAATTTCTTGACATTGTAAGACTAGACACGTTCATTTGGTATTAACGCGCTGAACCGTGCAGCGAAAAGCATCTTGAATCGAATGTTAGCGGCGTCTGCTGCCATCCATGTCATTTTGAAGCAGTATTCATGCATTATGTGTTAGAAATGCTGCTAGAGTGTTACACTTTTTAGTACATTTCCTATCCCATATTACGGTAAGCATGCAGTTACAAGGTGGTAAGGCCACTTAACCCTAACTGCCTGATGGAATGCATGTCAAATTTGTTTTGCAGCCTAAGTATACGCGACCTGCATGTGATTTGTCACTTGTGTAACATTTCCCAAAACAATTAGGGTACATGATCTCTGATATGGTCACTATTATGTTTTAATTAATTTACACTGTTTAATAAAGTTTAGTTAATTGTTCCTACCATACGATTCGTGTTAATAGTTATGTATTCTAAAGGTTTATGATTTAATTGATTAATTTGGTAATATGTGGAATGAATTAAGGTTATTTCAAATATTGGACTTGTTGATTGGGAAACGTGTATTAAATATACATTTAAATTAAGGTAATAATTATTTATCTTAGGAATTTGGTATATAATGTCCCTACACAACCAGATAAGTCTATTAAATCTATAAAAAGCTCCAAATGTAGTTGATACTTGTTAAACCCCTGACCTCTTCTCGCCTTTCTACTATTGTTGAGTATAGCCAATACTTTATATAAATACATTGTTCATAGTGTCTCAAATGTATGCTTAATTAAAATATTTATTAGAGATATTGTAAATATGGTTTGTAATGCTGTTAGTTTAATCAATAGTAAACTTGTACGCTTTTTATGCATTAGAGATTATTGCATCTACATTTCTGTTTAGAGCCGATATAAAAAGTAAAGTTTAAATTATTGTACTATGTTTTATTTATTCCCCGTTTTATAATTATTCCACTCCTGTCCAAGTTGAAGCTAGCTTCGGTTGGAAGGTAGAATCTCGATTAGATTTAATATTTTTTTGTAAATTATATAATTGCAATAGTTTTAACTAGCTGTACTGGACTGAAAGTAGCAACAAACGTACCAACCAACATAGAACATGTTGGTTTATTGCCCGTGTTACTCGCATCAACCCATTATTGGCCCACTGCTGAGCATGGGTCTTCTCCCAGAATGAGAGAGTTTTTAGGCCATAGTCCACCGCGCTGGCCAAGTGCGAATTGGTGGACTTCACACACCTCCGAGAACTTTTTTTTTAAGAACTCTCGGGTGTGTAGGTCTCCTCACGATGTTTTCCTTCACCGAAAAGCAGTGATAATTAATTTCTAATACGCACATAAATCATTGGTGCGTGCCTGGGTTTCAACCTCGGACCTCCCGATCGAGTTACTACCAATCATAATTATAAAAAAGTAGTAAGATTGGTAGTAAACCCATAACAGGGTTGTCATTTACGGTTAATTTCGATGCCGTTGTTATTACTGCAGTTATTGGCATTAGCACGGGAAATAATTAAGTTTCTTTCTCACTATTATCCTAAATCCAAATAAAAAATCGGTTTTGGCTGTGGGCTGTATAGCGAACCAAAGAAATGGATATTTATATCAGGGGAACAAAGGTAATGAAATTAACCGTGTTATTACCGGTCGTAAGATGGGTGTAAAACGGGCGATAAATTAGTAGCCGGATAATAAGGTTACAGTCAATTTGGGTAACATTGAACAGCGGTGTAACTTTGAACAAAGTTGTGAAAAAAATATATTAATTTATTACATGGAAACTTCTTGTTGTTTCAATATCGTACCTGCGTAAAATGGTTTGCCAAAATGTTGTAATAGCAATGAAAGTAAAAAAAAGGTACCTGTTAATGTTATAATTTTAAAAAATACCGCCTTTTCCGTAGTGAAGTTGTTGCAAGTGTTTAATGCTTCATTTTGAAATAGCAATTGTAATATAAAACTTACCGTAAACAGGTGTGTTTTGGTGTTTATCTTTAAAATGTATATTGTATATTATTATTTTGAAACTGTACTATCCGTATCCCATGTTGAATATTGCGTAAAACTGTTAAACTTTTGACGACGTCGACATTGGATGATGTATGGGTAACTTTGAACGGTTCAAAGTTACCTGTATCATAAAAAAATAATTTTTTCGGAGGCTCAGGGTCGCTCAGCGTGCTATGGAGAGGGTTATGCTCGGAATTTCGCTACGAGACATGATTCGCAACGATGAAATCCGTAGACGAACGAAGCTTACCGACATAGCTCTCAAAATTAGCAGGCTGAAGTGGCAATGGGCCGCCACATCGCTCGTAGGACCGATAACCGATGGGGAAGAAAGGTCCTCGAGTGGCGACCATGTTTAGGCAAAAGGAGTACCGGTCGCCCCCCTACCAGATGGACCGGTGACCTGAAGAAGACAGCAGGAAACCGTTGGATTCAGAGGACACAGGACCGGTTGTAGTGGCGCCATTTAGGGGAGGCCTATGTTATGTCCATGTTCCGTCCATCCTTTTTTTTTTTGTTTTCGAGGGGGAAACCTTCCAAAGGTACCCGATGTTCCGTCCATCCTATGGATGGATGGAATAAATAATCAAAAAAAACTAGTATTTTATATTACCACCAAATTGATCGACCTTGATTCATATGGCAAGACCAAGTTGTCTATTGTATTTATATATCAAAATAAATGTATTTTTTATAGATTTGGTTTTAATTAACAAAAATATGTTAATTAATTTTACTCAGACCTTAAAATATTCGATTAATGACGGATTTTATATCCTCAAAAAATTATATTCAAAGTTACCCAAAACTAAGGATAACTTTGAATTTGAGTTTTAGGGGTAATTGTGGATATTTAATTGTTTTCTCCGTAAATTTATTGTGTTAGATTAATAAACCAGCTAAAAAGGACACTATTCATTTAATAAAAACAAGGTGCAATAAATATAAAACATATTATAATATCACAAATATTGTAAAAAATGTTCAAAGTTACCCAAATCGAGTTTATGGAAGTTATAATAAAATTAAACGTTTCAAGCTGAAAAGCAAGTAGCTAGCTCATAGAAATAATATTAAAAAATATTTTTTGACTATGTTATGTCATTCATGACAGTGACAGTCTGACAATTGATTGCATCGATTTGGAATTTGCGTCGAGAATAGATTGTTATTTTAGGTTATGATACAAATACAGGCGTTCAACTATTTTAAAACAATAATCTCTCGTATTTCATTGGAATCGGTGTGGAATTGAGTTTATTAAGATTATAGTGAACCTATCGATGAAAAGGATAACTCACGTCAGTGGGGAAGTAGGAACCGAGAGCCAATTGAACAGAGCAATTTTCATGTTCATTAACATAAGAGGAGAACAATTTGTGCGTATGAAAACTTGATATTTGTGGAACAATGAGCAGCTCGGGCGAGGAGGTGTCGTGGATAACGTGGTACTGTGGCTTGTTTCGCAATAATTTCTTCTGCCAGGTGCGTATCTGTTGTATAACAACACGGACGGATATCCTATTGTTTTGCTTACGTTCGATATATTGCGTACTCTAATGTATGTTTTGCAACTGTGCATGATTTTACTACTATTATCGTTTTTGTTCTAAATGTCTATTAATAGGTTTTTATTATTATTTAAAAATTCAATATGAATTATCTAAGATGAGCATAAAGTGTAATGTTGTTATTAATTTATTTTATTGTGTACTTTTAACATTATAAACAATTATGTTATGTTGTAATTAAAACATTTACACTTAAATTAATTGCCTATGTCTCATCCTTCTAGCACAAAGTTGAAGCTCCGTGAAGTAGTGACTTATTCTTCTATGTGCAAAACTTAGTACCATATATGGGGATTACATGATGTGCTGCTATACAAATACATAAATTGTAGTGTAGTAGTGTAGTGTTAACTCATATAACATAATTATGTATATTATACTTTATGCATTACTATTGATATGGGTCTCAATTAGCATCAGTTATACTAAAAATGATAATAAATCACAAATTTATTGTTAACGATGTGTCTATAATATACGACAAGCAAGTAAAGAAGAAAGTCTCAATACAGGAGCAAAGTACAACTTTGTCAATAAATTTTTAGTGTTTATTTATTTTAAATCAGGGTTGCCAAGTTAGGGGGTTTTCATAACTTCAACATATAGGTGTTTTTAAAGGGAAATGTCTCGCCAGGCTACATGATAATGCTTGAGGACGAAAAAAAAAGGTCATGTACACCCAATGATCTTTTTTGTTTCGTCGCTAGGGAAAATCTTAATTCAGAAATATGGAGGGTTGCCAGGAATTCAAATTTATTGTGGGGATTTTAAGGGTTTTATTTATGGAGGCTTTAGGGGGATACATTTTCGAAAGTTAGTAACCCTGGTTTAAATCAAAAGGTTGAGAACAAAATTTAGTGTCTAGCCGACTATTTTTCACTGATGGATGTAGTTAAACTCCCCTTTGACAAATTAAAAGCAGTGCTGATTAAATACAGATACAGATATATCATATATCAAAATATCATGTAATCATTTTTTTGGGTATAATTTGTATGAAGTATTCAAACATTAGGGTAAATCTTTAGTTTGAGTAACGTAACTCTTATCACCCTTATCTGTATTATGACATCCGTAGATGATAAAGCAAGAATTGTTTGATATTGTTATCAGTATTTTTCTATATTACACAATTTCTTTATCAGCTCATTATTAATATGAGCTATTGATGATATAATATTTGAATCTCTATAGTTTGAAAGTGAATGTTTCTACATAATAATAACTTAGGTTACATTACTTTACTTTAGGTTACATTTTAATTTTAAGTTCCCAATGGTTCGACACATGCATATTAGTATAGATTCATTGCTGGAGTGTATACAAGGAGGGTATGGGTACGGACTCCCTCCCCAATCTTTAGTATTAACAAGAAAACAAAAATTCTTTAAATAGTTTTCTCGCTGTCTGTCCCTATATATGCTTACATCTTTAAGACTTTGGTACGGATTTTAATGCAGTTTTTTTTTAATAAATAGAGAGATTTAGGAGGAAGGATTTTATGTATGATACATGAATAATATAGTGGAGAAACACTGATAATTTTAGATTTTTTACTTTTAGGCGGTACGAAGTTCGCCGGGTCAACTAGTTTTTTATAAAGCTATGGAGGCACTAACATAGTGTAAAAAACTTTCTTACACTATGCAATCAAATATTTCAGACTTAAACTTGCTTGTAGATGTGACATCTCACTAAGAGCTATCCAACTTAATAAGGAGTGAGATAGACTTAGTGTCATTGGTTCTCTGTTATTAAATAACTATTAAATTTCCAGGTGGATGAGGAATACATAAATGACAAATTCAACCTGACCGGGCTCAATGAACAGGTGCCCCACTACAGGGAGGCCCTTGATGTCATCCTAGATTTGGAACCTGGTATGTGTAATAGAACAAAAATAAGCCTAATAATAATCTTGAACTGATGATAATGAAAACCACCAATTCGCACTTGGCCAGCGCGGTAGACTATATCTTAAAACTCTCTCTTTCTGAGAGAAGACTTGTGCCCAGAATTGGGACAATAATGGGTTGATGACGATAATGAAAAATCATAAATGATGAACTAGTATTATATACTGTACAATATACACTTTTAGAATAAAGAAGCGGATCTTTGTAAAATAGCTGTTTATCAAGTGTCTCATGCAATACTTGAAAAATAGTTTATAACAGACAATGTTTATTACCTTGTTGTTTAAGTTACCTAGTACTTTTATACTTACTAGTATTTTTAGTGAAATGGGTGTATGGTATAACAATAACTGAAGATAGACACACATGCCCAGACATTACTTTTTAAAAATTTACATGCCATAATGTATGACCATTGACCATCATAACCATATCAGTCTCAAAGTCTCAATTCAGATTAATTCAAAGGAGATGTTTCAAAATGTATGGACCTTTGGCCAGGTATCTGTACACCATATGATAAAAATGCCAATAAACTATAGAGCACTTTTTAACTAAGCATTTTATTATAATCGACTGGGTTTATTGGTACAAGACGAGAATTTTAAGTTAGAATTGCAACACAAAATAATGGCGGCGGTAATATTGCATTTTGACAGTTGAAGTTAATAAACAAACTGTGACAATGACAATCAGTTGTCAATGATCATCTGATTCAACGCAGTCATATTATTTAAGTGTCAACTATAATTAATAATTATGCCGTTTTAGACTTGCACTTCACACATTCATTTTACAGTTCTATTGCTTTCAAGTTATTTGATGGTCAATTTATATAGAAACTCCAACACAATACGCACACGAAAATAATCCGTGAAAATATCTAACAAGACAGATGAATGGATCTAGTAACAGAATCAATATGACAGTTGTCAGATAATGACAACTACTTACAGTTTTATCCACAGACTGTCTAAATCAGTTGTTCCGCCATATTGGAAAATGAAGAAAGTAGTTGATTTTAATTGGTTTTGTACCAGAAAAGTACACGTTTTCATGAATTTTAAGTATTTTTTTAGGATTCTTGAGATTTTTCTCGATTTTTTGAGATGGTGTACATATACCTAGCCAAGATTGAAACATCTCCTTTCTGTTATTGATCTGAGCATTTGTGTACTAGTCTTTGTATGTACCTATGGTATCCACAACATAAAATCCTTTGTAAAGCTATTGACCGTAGAAATTGAAGTGAAACTTAAATATTTTTTGTATTTATAGAGGAAAATCCAGACCACTCGGGAATGTTGGAGCGGCCCTCGGAGATGCTCTATGGTTTAATTCATGCAAGATTTATATTGACCAACAGGTACTAGAAGGAAATCAACTGAAAATAATTTTCGAGGCTGTCTATAAATTCTAAAATTAATTGTTTTTTTTTTTTATTATTGCAGAGGTATCAGTTTGATGTTGGAGAAGTTTAAAGCGGGTGTTTTTGGACGATGTCCACGTGTTTACTGCGAGGAACAACACATGTTGCCACTTGGTAATTATTATTGTTGATTGATGGAAATAATTGGGCTGGGCGCCGTAACCTGGTGACAGACACACGGACAGACAACGGAGTTTTAGTAACAGTGTCCCGTATTTATTCTTTTGGGTACTTAACCCTAAAAATCTGTTGATGAACAAGATCGAAATAAGTTTATACAAGTTACTTCTTACCCTTTTATAAAAAATATGTTAATATTGTGTCAGATGGATGTTTTAAAATTTTTGTAAGGCTATTAATATAACAATGCAATACATTTTTATTGTATCCCAAAACCAACATAATAAAATTAATTCATATAAATAATGTGAGGCAGTGTTATTATATTATATTAATTTAGTGTAGCTGAAGGAAGGTATCGCACTAAGGAGTAGCGTGTACAAGCATTTTATATATCAATCTTCGCCTTTTTATAAAATGGTATGATAACAAGTCTGTAGAACGTGAACAGCATGGTTGTTTACTACTTCAATGTTATAAAACGCCCATTATAATAATATTAATAATGGTTTCTACACTCATAGTCTCAAACTAGGATACTCACGAGTCGTAGGTGTCACCGAAACCCAGCACAGAAATCTGTCTCGCTGCTGTGTGTAAGAGCAGTATGGCGCGTGTATTAACATTGGCATGGTGGCAGGTCTGTCGGACGTGCCGGGCGCGTCGACGGTGAGCCTGTACTGCCCGCGCTGCCGCGAGGTGTACGCGCCGGCCGCGCCGCGCCACCGCCACACGGACGGCGCGTACTTCGGCACCGGCTTCCCGCACATGCTGCTCATGGTGCACCCCGAGTGCCGCCCGCCGCTGCCCGCCAAGCAGTTCGTGCCCAGGTAACGCTCTACGCGGTATCGCCCGCTCCTATTCGAGCCCTCCAGTTGCCTAGGTAACCGTCTACACGCTGCAACCTGTAGTTCCGGGACCAGAATAGGGCTACGGCATCCCCTGCCTGTCGTAAGAGGCGACTAAAAGGGGCTCCGGGGTTGTGGGCGGCTAGAGTGGGGGCTCGAACCGTTCAGTCGGGTGATCCCGGGAAGGACGTAGGTATGTGTGGTCGCATATCGCCGTAAAGACTAGACGGGGCGGTGGGCCCACCCGCCCATCTGGGAAGAGCCCGATGGGGCAATGCGCTTAGAGGGTTCCGGCAGCGGTCGTATGGAGGTCGCGGAGTCATCATTATAGCACCGAGGACGGCCATTGGTTAGTGCGGGAAAAATCCCACATAACCCTGCGTCGCTCCCACGGCGTCGGGTACCTTTTGAAGGTTTCCCCCTCGACAACAAAAAAAAAACTGCATGCTATCGCCCGCTTTTATTCGAACCCTCCATTTGCCCAGGTAACCGTCTACAACACTATCGCCCGCTTCTATTCGAACCCTCATTTGCCCGTTTAACCGCCTACACGCTGTCGCACCCATCAATTCACCCAGATAACCGTCTACGCGCTGCCCCACCCTTACATCCAACCAAGTAACCGTCTACGCGCTGCCCCACCCTTACATCCAACCAAGTAACAGTCTACGCGTTGTCCCACTCTTCTATTTACCCAGGTTACCCCCCTACACGCCATCATCCGCTTCTATTCGAAAAATGACACAACAAAATAAAATCTTTACTTTTTCTTTTTATCTCTACCTATCTATAAGACACGTAGGCTACATGAACATGCGCAACACCAATGCATCGCCGGCTGTGACGCTTTCAATTTATTTTTAACGTAGAAATAGATTAAAAATCACGAATATATTGTCGTTTTTTTAAGTTATGGTAAATTGTTATATTTTTATATTAAATCATAAATCTATTTTACTTTTAGATTATATGGTTTCAAGATCCACCCGCTTGCTTATCAGATCCAGGAAGAGGCGGCCGCTAAGAGCAAAACAAAAACAGTATAGCCAATAGTACAAATAACAATAACCAAACGATTGTTTGTATTTATTTTTAACTTTGAGCTTAAGTTTGATAATGTAAAGTTTACATATTAGTATAGATAACGTATGTTTGTAATTTTAACGATAGGGTCTGTCTATACTACTTCGGATCATGAAAAGTTGGACGTAAACTCGTTATATTGGTCAGTAAAATATTGAGTAAGGTTTTAATAATATATGTGTTTTCGATTATGTGAATAGACCCTAATTTCCTAAATTTTAATAATGGGTGGTTTGAATTTAGCAATATTGGTGTCGCAGAAATTGTTACTAATTTAAAAATATTAAATGTTTGAGAGCCTGCAGTTTTGGTTATGTTACTTGCTCACCTTATGTTGGTATCACCAAGTTGTAACTCGCTGGGACAACTGTTAGAAGAGTTATATTACATAGAAATGAACAAGAGCAATCGTCAATTTATTGTGTGTTTTATCTATCAACCGGCAAAATATGTATAAAATTGGTTCATTCCCCGTGTTACTACCAATCTTACTACCAGTAGTAAGACGGGGAATTTTATTACCGTTGTTACTACTGCTGCTGCTAGTAGTAGCACGGGGAATAAAAAATTACCGTTCTTACTACTATCTTAAATCTCAAACGAAAAATCCATTTAGACTCTGGGCTGTAGAGTAAACCCAAGAAATGGACATTTATACACGTCATATGCTCGCAAAAAATACCCTCCAAGTAACTTGGAGATGTCAAGAACATTGGTTCCATCTGAAGTCAATCACAACACTTTTTTTATAAATTATATTTTCTGAATATAAATGAACTATACGTACCCGCTCGCAGAACGCTATTTTGTGTGTTCTTTTATGTTACAACCAAATCCAATTCATCCGACATCGAACGCTATAGTTCTACCAAACCCTAATCGTCGGGGTAAAGGAATTCAAAGTAAAAATTTTCATCATAATTTAAGAATACATGTTAAAAAACATAAAAAATGCACTTGTAAGATCAAACTCCAACGTACCTGCAGAAAGTGCGTAAGTAGATATTACTGTATCGTATCTAATGGAGATTTGGTGAAAAATACCACTTTCGGATGAAAAAAAGAGGTGCTCAATTCATCTGTATTTTTTCTGGAGCCACTAGTCCTATGTAAAAATGTACAGGGCAAATAATGTTAATTTTCTCATGGCCTATTACTTCTTTTTTAATATACTTATTTCTCTTAAATCTATATTTATTGCATTAAAAATTAAAAAAAGTGAGAAAATCATTTATGTCGTGTATGATTTTCTTGATCACCGCATCAAAATAAATGAATGTACCAATTTTGATTCGATCTTAGGTAAGTTCTAAATGGAAGTGCATCCATATTCCATACCACCGCCACACTTAATTAGTGTAAAACGAATGTTGAGTTTCGGCTCACGTTTATATGAGATGACCATCTAAATTTTTGGTAGTAACAACGCATAAGTGATTGACTTCAGATCGAATCCCTGTTCTAATAGAAGTTGTATGGTGATGTCATGTTTGATTGTAATATAAAATAAAACACATAGTTAAGTGAGCAGGGCGCTGTATGGCCCTGCGCTCGGGTACGTCTAGTTCGTATAAATTCAGAAAATACAATTTATAAAATTGTTGTTATCCAAAGAGAAAAAAAACATTTTAGTGTTCGGGAGTAGCAACGCATCAGTGATTGACTTCAGATGGAACCAATGTTCTTGACATCTCCAAGTTACTTGGAGATGTCCAGGGGCAACAGTGACCGCTTACCATTAAGTGGATTCTATGCTTGTTCGTTACTTTAGCCGCATAAAAAAAAGTTTAATCTTAACTTCATTACCTGACTGCGTCGTAATTAGGGTATTTTTTTTTGCGAGCATATGACGTGTTTATATGTCCATTTCTTGTGTTTACTCTACAGCCCGGAGTCAAAATGGATTTTTCGTTTGAGATTTAAGATAGTAGTAAGAACGGTAATTTTTTATTCCCCGTGCTACTACTAGCAGCAGCAGTAGTAACAACGGTAATAAAATTCCCCGTCTTACTACTGGTAGTAAGATTGGTAGTAACACGGGGAATGAACCATAAAATTGAGGCTTAACTTCGTATATGCTTTCTTGATAATAATAATGATAATCATAAAGCATTGGTATTACTATTGTCAAACAAGGCATAAACTACATACACATTGTAATTATAAGTCTGCTTTCTGCTGTAATTATTTATATTTATTTATTTTATAAAAATATTCTACATAGGTACCCAAAGGAAAGCTTCGCTATTAAACTTGTACCTATAAGTTTATAGGATGTGTGTTGAATGTATTATTTACAATGGCAACTTATTAGTTTACTTTTTAATAAGTAGTATATTATATTTAACATTACACTCAAACTGTATTAACACATGAGAGACCTCCATAATTTATATTTACAAATTAGTTTCTCCTTTATATTTAGCAGCCCCTTGGTGAGGCAAGTGCCTTATATTGCGAATATTATATTGTAATATTCTGCAGTAACTAACGTTGCTTTTACTTTATGTATATGTTTTGTTTTATGTACAAATGGAGTATTTAAATATAAGGTGGTATTTCAATTTTAGGTCTTGGTCTTGGGGAGGGAAATATATATAATTTCCCCCCCAAGACCAAGACCAATAGTCAAGTCTGGATTTAGCGTGTCTCGAAAATAGATGGCAGTTACTTTGACTAGAGTACCTCAAAGTATTCTCGTGAAATAATATGCTAAGAAAACCCAAGGCCCTGTTACATTAACTTAGAAGTGCAACTTTGTTTTGGAAAAGTTATGAATTGCCAGGAATTTGAATAATGAGAGATATATAGCGTGTATAGTTTAAAGTAAAAAATTAAATACTTATTTCTTGACTTCAATAGCATAGCATAATATTATTATATGTGTGTTGTCTAAAAGCAAAACCGCCTCTTTGCAGAAATAATTTTAGGCAAATTTTAGGTAATAATTTTAGGCGGTTTTGCTTTTAGGCAACTAACTTATGGGTTTGTCCAATAACTGACATAAATAAAACGAGGCAATACTCCCAAGGATTACAAAAGTTAACTATTTATTTACCTTTGATTATGTCCAAATCAATGTATTATTTATTAATTCACATCTGTTTCATCTGCTCTCACTGAAGGTGGTCTTTACGTACTATTTTACACTATGACAATAATAAAATTATTAAAATCATTGCATTTATAACTCCAACCAAACTCTTATGTAAAACGCGTTTCGTTAGTCTATAACACTGCTATTCTTGTAAGTCTTTAATTTAAAATAATGACGACGCCAATATAGACATTGATTTTGTAAGAATTGCTAGCAAAGAAAGTAGGTGAGTAAATGTTGAGGTAATTATATACTTAAAAAGTCACGAAACATTATTTTCTTTCGTTGCATACTCTATAACAAATTCTTTAAAGGATTTCAATATTGATATACGGTATATCGATATGTTATAGAATTTATTAAACATGGATAGACGAATAAACCATTTAAATGGTTTAAATAATAATAAACTGTTTATACCTTTATACAGTAAGTAGGTCTAAGGTGGAAGATATGAAATTATTGTTTATTTTGTAAATATTTTGTACATCTATTTAACAAGTTCTGTTTTCGTTTGTGTCTCGAACTACGTGTTTTTTCTGTTCATTATGAAGCTTTTGAAACTGTTTTGTAAAATAGGAAAATTTATTTTTAAATGTATGAGTACAATACACCAATTATCTGGATTACTCTCGAATAAAGGCAATGCCTAGCATGATAGTGCATTTTTGGACCTCGTGGAATATCTTTAAAATATTCAGAAGCCTTAATTCAGTAGATCTTCCAAAAACTATTTCTTTATGTAAATAAAATCTCTATTGTTTCCATTACATTAATTACTTGAACGTAGAGAATAGTTGAATATTAAAATTAATTGCCACAATATTTTTTTCCAAGTAAAATCTCAAAATTCGAATATATTAAGTCAATTTAATGTTCGAGTGCAAAATTTAAAACTAGTATTAAGTGAAATTCTATTTTTATATTGTTACGCAGTATACAATGTTGTGTTTATACATTTTACGTTAGTGTTATGTGCATCGGTGTTTTGTTTTCTGTACAATACTTTCCATTTAATACAGGTCATGTAAATTAAGCCGTAATAAAAGGTAAAAAAAAAACTTGTGTTTAATTTGTCTATTAGTGCTCAAGCGGGGGTGGAAGTACTTTTTAATCACAACGTTGTCTTCGCTGGAATATACGGAAAAATCTACTTATGTAGAATTTACGCTGGTCGATTTCTCCTCACGGCTATTTCGTCCACCGAAAATCCCGTAGGTAGACAGCGATTGGGCAAGGTTTCAGTTAACCAAGGACGTACGCAATCTTGCGCTAGTCCACGTGCGTGACCACGGCCATTAAATTCCCCAAGTGACCTCAAAACTAAAAGCTAGATCAAAAGTACCATGAACGCATTTGTTAGCATTCACAAGATAAATAAAACATTATTTGATAACAAAAATAACTTTATTACAAAACATATTCACAACAGTTCCTTCAATTTGTTTCCACTTACGACAAGAGACGCTTACGACAAATCTTTATAAAAAATCTAGCAGGACTTACAAACAGTCGAAATGGAAATTATTATTTTTTTGATCAACACATTCCCCTTTATACAACACAACACTGTACATACTTTCATACATAGTATTTCATCTCGTTAATATTTTTATTTAAAATATATTTTGAGGTTTTATATTTATCTAATACCAAAACTTACATAAATGGAAATAGGTCCGGTGACAACTAAGCCACGTGAATATGTAGGATTTATAAATATTTATCGTAGCATTATCATTTGTATTTAAAAAATACAACAAACCCAAAATCAAATTAAAAATAAAAAAGATAAGGCAGTAATTAAGTTCATTATTTATCGTTTTAACAAAATGTTTATAAAGTACAATGGGCGCGTTCCAGAACGCGATCACAACGCAACAAACTCCCAAAACGGCGTTCCATTAGACGGCCGCGGTCGTTGTGGTCGCGGCGAATACGTCACTCATGACGACATGACTTACGCCCACGCGACGCTCACGACGACCCCTCTAACAAGGTGGGTTGGAGTGATCGTTCCAGTAGAGAATACGTCAGTAAAGCTGACGAGCTAATGGAACGGAAAACACTGCAGTCGTGAGCGTGCGCTTTGTGATCGTGTAATGGAACGCACCCAATGACACAGAACTTTTAAAAAACAATCTGCGAGACACTAACTAAAATTCATCTGAAAATGTAGTCACGAAATCTAATCGAAGATTGAGCAAATATCGACGACATGTATCGGCTAATATCAATGTAGGAATGAGTACATTTTCCACAGTATGGTTTTAATGCATAAAAAAGTTTTGGCTACAACCTTTTTTAACGTTATGTAATGGCCTGTATTCATCGGGTAATTCTGTTGTCAATCATATTTTCCTGAAATGCTTCCATAGGTACTCCGAAAAACTTTTTTTAACACAATTACGTATAACATTGCGTCATTGTAAGTCATTTAGACTAGAGATGCAACGGATAGTTGTTTGGCCGGATACCGGATACCGGATATTCGGCCTGATCACCGGCCGAATATCCGGTATCCGGCCGCCGAATATTCGGCCGGCCAAACGATACCTGCAAATTACCCAAAAATGCAGAGAATCTCGTTTTTATTCACCACAATTTGCCGTTAGTTAATTATGAATATTAAACTCTCTTTTTATTTATTTGGTAACACTTAATTTATTTGATTAAGAATTAACATAAGATACGCTACAATTGGTTGAATGGATACTAATGCTGATCATAGGATTCCTTAACAACCTTAACTATTTTAAATGAGGCTTTTTGATAAGTTTAAATTGTACGTTAAAGGTAATAAACAAATATTGACAATTTGTTGTTGTTTTCTTGTATACTAACCATTTTTCAAAGTTAAATACCAAATAGAATCACTATTCGGTATCCGGCCGGATAGTGTGTAACTATCCGGTATTCGGCCGGATAGTAAAATAATGGCCGGATAGGCCGGATACCGGATAGCAACCGGATATCCGTTGCATCTCTAATTTAGACTAATACATGTTACACATAGGTCAAAGTCGAGTTTACATTTTATTTGGGTTTAATCACGGTTGAATTTCGTGTACTGCGATGGGCAACTATTTATAAATATTCGCTGTAACGCGAACGAAAATATATTATATAATATGCATTAATTATTTGATCCAGTCGCCTCATACTTATACAATTTTGATACACACCCACATTTTAAAATAATTTAATTACAATACACATATAAAACTGATTATATCAAATAAAATGTATGATGTACCGACAAAACGATAGCGGTATAAGATTGCGATACATTAAATTAATTCCGTTTATTTAGACATACCATGAGCTACTAGCACAGTTGGTAAGATAGTTTAGCAAAAAGCAGATAGAGCACTGAATTGGGACAAATAACAAAAAACAATATTTTTAATCACACTGAAAATAGAAATAATACGATTAAATAAATCAAGCATTACATTAAATGCAGGTTTTTTTGTTCTTTCTTTCTTTGTATAAACTTTATCACACCATTTAAGTAATAAGTATGCACTTCATTAAAGGCTCATAAAAGTAAATATGGAAAGGAAGCTGTATAAAAAATCATATACGATTTAAAATAGTTAATCTAAAAATATTTAAATTCTTTTATTCAACTTTCAGACCATTATATCCTATGAAGTGATATTTTATTTTACACTCCGAACTAATTTTATTTACTGAATTTTTAAATATTTTCGTGCCCTATTTGTTTTTTAAGCCAAACTCGCTCTTACTATCTGTTGCTAGACATTTTGCGAAAATATTTTTCCACCAAATGATCGTCTGTTTACTTAATGTGCTCACGTGTACAGGTTTCTTTGAAATTCTGTACTTACGACCATAAATATGAAAATGATATAAAATTTGGCAAATGTAAGTATAAATTCGGTCACGTGTTCGTCCGGACAGCGCGCGTCACTGCGGCGCGAGCTGCTTCTGCTGCTCCAGCAGGCGCTCCAGCGGGGACTGGCTGCCCGACCACAGCGACTGGAACCATTTGTAAGGTTGATAAGCAATTTAATCACTACATAGTATAACCACAGGGACTGGAATCATTTGAAAGTGTTAAAACAATATAATCACTACATAGTATAAAACGAATACCGCTTTCCGCTGTCTGTCCCTATGTATGCTTAGATCTCTAAAACTGCGCTACGAATTTTAATGCAGTTTGTTTTTAATAGACAGAGTGATTCAAGAGGAAGGTTTTTATGTATAATACATGCATAATATAGTGGTGGAGCACTGATAATTTTAGATTTTTGACTTCTAGACGAAACTAAGTTCGCCGGGTCAACTAGTATATATTTTCGGTTATAATATGTTTTTACGTATAGTGTATAAATTGTTAAATTATGATTACAATACACAATGGCTTAAATAAATGTGGTAAAACAATTAAATCAATTTTACCACATATCATGTGTAAGCTAGACTGCGAGTTCCACTGCATGTGTGAGTTGTATTTAAATAGCTCCAATGCCATCAATTGAATATTTCTTGACCGGGTCTGCGATTTAAATGTAAATAAACTTTACGTTAGCACAAAGCCAACTTTCATCTATCCATCAGCCCTTTGATGTCCACTGCTGGACATAGGCCTCCCCTAAATAGCGCCACTCTAACCGTGCCCTCTGAATCCAACGGTTTCCCGTTGTCTTCTTCAGGTCATTGGTCTACCTGGTAGAGGGGCGACCTGTACTCCTTTTGCCCAAACGTGGTCACCACTCGAAGACCATTGTTCCCAAAAAAAAAATACAAAGCCAATTTTAATGTTGTCTAATTAATTCCATACTATAACGAACACAATTTCGTGAATTTCGAGATTAGAATTTAAATGACGCCTTTAAACGACGCCTTTTATGAATGATGGCAAAAACCTATAAATGATAAGAAAAGTTATCACTTTATATATGATCACTAGTACCGACCTGCGGCGCGGCGCGCGGCGCGGGCCAGGCGGGCGCGGCGGCGCTGAACAGCGAGTACGCGCCGCCACCGCCCCCAACGCTTGCCTACATTGATAAAGAAACAGTTATATTCATAGAATAAATACTTTGGCAATCATCCGACAATAAAATCACATACACAAACTTTATTGAGAACGATGTTGTTAACACATAAAACTATCCAATTTACTACTGATTAATGTATGATTGAATGACTGATTTTACACCTCGTCAGTAAGTATTAAAAAATAATTATTGATAAAATTATGGCAGATAAAATAGTACTGCACTATATTGTATCTTTGTTTAAATTTAAATGTAAACATATTTTGGAACTTATTGAAATTATCATTATTCGTTAAAATTCACCATTTATGTCCATAATATGTTTGTAATAATAATTTAACCCCATAGTTTTTATTACAAAAACGATAAACAATAAGAAAAATTAATACATGCAATAATAAAAGTAAATCTTACCCCAGTTGGATCCGAAGTGGTCACACCTCCTGTCCCCGGTGTGAAAGGCTCGCTGTAACTCAGATTCCTCTGCTGCTGCTGGGCATTCAGGAGGTTACCGCCGAAGTTCAATCCCATGTCAATGCCCTTGTCTCCCTGAAATGCGGGCTTGTCCAACATTTTCATTTGTAGAGGAGGGTAGCCCAGTTTATTACTAAATTGCGGGTACAACGACGAATCGTAAGGCACCGTTGACGTGTAATTGAAATTGTTTATGGATGAATTAAAATTTGGCGAGGTGACTAAGTTTTGCAACGTTTGCAACTGGGGCGGGCCCACGGCCGTCTGCATATAACTCGACCCTACATTATCCGGCTTGCTTTGTCCCAAGCCTTGCGGGTTTGGATTTTGCGTTGGCATCTGGTTGTACTGCAGATTTCTATACGGATTCGGTACATTCGAAGGCACTGCGGAGTAATAGTTCGGTACGGTAGGTACGTTCATTTGCAGGTTGGTGTAGGAAGGGTTGAAAAGTGGCGGGTTGTCTGGCTTCCACCAAGGTGACGGCTGCTGGAAGGTGTCAGTTTGCGAGGCCGACCAGCCCGGCCGCGGCACCTGCGCGGTATACCCGGGACTCGCTTTGACGCTGTCATCCCTGAATTTGTTCTCGTTAAATTGATTGTCCTGAGAAGCGTGCCAGTACCGATACTGGTTGGCGAACCGAGGCGGCAGATCGTTCAAAAAGTTGATCTTGTCACCAGATATTTGGTAGCCCTGGTTCGCGAACTTGTGCGGCTCCTGGAACATGTCCTGCCTCGAGTTCTGTTTCTGGAGCGCTGCGGTCCTCACGTCGATTTCCTTGGGATTTACTACCGGGAGCTTGATGCTCTGGCTATTCGGGCTGGGCGCCGCCGGATAGCTGGGGTTGTACCCGATGCCGGCCGTCTGGATGCCGTAGTTCTTCTGGAAGTTCATCCTCGTGGCATCCGTATAGTTTTGCGGGGATACATTGTTGCCCCAGCTGGCTTGCGAGCCCGCCGGTTCCTGTCGTTTCTGGTGGTTGGGTTGGGAGTTCTGACTGCTTTGGCTGAGTTTGGTATCGGCTTTCTCTTCTTTATCCAGTTTCTTGGGCTCTGGATCAACGTTGACGAGGTGCGGGTAGCCAGCTGACTTGTCTTTGAGCGAGAGGATGCCGCCGGTCTTGCGGCCGACGGGCAGGTTGGCGAGTGATTTCATCGGTTTCGGTTGAATCACTTTGGGCTTGTCGGCTTCCTTCGCTGGCGCTTCGGTGGAGTCCGCTGTGGAGTCTGGTGTTGATGGAGGTGGTGTCACGAATTTTACCTGCAAATGTACATTATATACTATTTGATACAAAATAGAGGGTCATTTTACATATTTTTCTTGGGTTTTGCAAATTCTTACCGTGTCTATGAGCTGAATAAAAATAAAGGACTGAAAAGTTAAATGGCTTGTACCCTTTTTATTCTATTCTGAAGTTCGTGCCCAGCAGTGGATCACTAAATTATTAATAGATGTATTTATACATTGCAAAATTTATTAAATACATTTTCAAAATGTATGTATTGTATATGTATGAAATGTATGTATTCTTTAATTTTTCATCATAAATACACTTTTAATGTATTTGGATGAAAACTTGGGCATTATGTTTTCATAGTATTAAGGTAACTAAATTAGGTAACAAAATAATTTCACATATCATATGTGAAACAGTTAATAAATCTAAATAGTACTTTTATAATGATATTACCTGCTTGTTGGTCTCCTCCTGTTTCCGCATGATGGCCGCCATGGCGATGTTGACGCGCGGCTTGCGCGCCTCTTTCTTCTCCTCGCTCTTCCCGCTGTCGTCACTCACCTCCCCCTCCTAGATACAAGGTTTCCGCAAAGTTTATTTTATGGGTGCATTCCGGATGGCGCTCACAACGCTCTAAACACTCAAAACGTCGTTTTACTACTACTAAGTATTTTGGAAAATAGTAGCCTTTTACTTTAGTTTTAATTAGTCATTACTTCCAAAAATTTGGTATATAAGCGATACTATTGGATGGTGCAATACATTTGATTTCCGACTAATAAAATATCTAACAATGTATTTTTAGTTTTTATTAAGCCGCGTCGTTACTCCTTTTAAGAATCTTCCTCATATTTTCTACTACTTTTAAATATGACCCCGTACAGACGTAGCACCTTACCGTAGCGGGCAGCCCGCCGTGCAGCGCGCGCTCCTCCCGCGCGCGCTCCAGCGAGCCCTGCGGCTTCAGGATGCCCACGCGCTTCTCCCGCACTGGGGAACGTTGCACACGGTTAGTATAGCTTGTACAAAAGGATAGGAGAACCGTATTTATTATTTTATATCGACAAATTTCAATCTATTCATTCTACACCAGTGCCGGATTAAGCCAGTGTGGGGTCTGTAGCAAATTCTGACAGGACAGGACAGGCCCATAGTTTGCCATAAGTAAGGGTATTAAATGAAACAAAACTGTTACTAGTAAACTATTCTGGATTTAATCTGAGAAAATTGGGAGATGACACATTCTTATCTTATTTCAGTTTAAGATTTTTAGGATAGCAAAGATAGTAAAATATAAATAGCAGGTAGGTGTTGGGCCGCGGGCGCTTCTCTAGTCGGGGGGCCCGTAGCAATTGCTACTCTTGCTATGTGGCTAATCCAGCACTGTTCCACACCAAAGTAAAAAAACAGAGACTAGATTAAGATCTTTTGTCCGTCGACTACCACTGTTGGACTTCCAGTTTAAAAAACCTGCGACTTAAAACCATAACGATCAATATTAAATTTAATTGTAATCTACACGACAATCATTAGGCTTTTTTTTTCACGGATTACATTACAGTAACTTTAACATTCCACAAACTGGATATTAAAAATATAATCTCATATTTATATCACTGATGTATCGGTGGGATATAAAAAGGTGTGGTATACACACCTCTCGGATTTCTCGACTCGGATTTCTAAATGAAAATGTTTTGCTATAAGCATAGAAGAGTAGACACAAAATTATATTACCTTTTTCACGAAAATCAGCCTCGGATATGACGACAGGCGGTGGCGGTGGAGCAGGGGGGCTGACGGGATCCGAAGTCATTGGAACGGTTGCAGCTGTACTGGCGGCAGATGTAGCAGCGGACGTGGTGGCAGTCGAGGTGAGGATGGTTGTGGTGGCAGCAGCTGTGGTGGCCGACGGAGCGGCGCTGGTGGCGGTCAAATCCGCTGTAATCAGTTGGTCTGCACCCAGAGCGCTCGCCTCGAAAGTTACTTTGCCGTCTTCATCTCTGTCAAATGTTAAGTTATTTTTATTACCATTGCAAGTTTAACACTAATCTGGTGTTTTTTCAGATAAATAAAAGAAAGCTGGTAGAACCAGTGTAGTTCGACCGGGGAAGCACCGACGCCACCATATTGCTAGCGTGAAACAGTTCTTGTGTTTCGATGGAAGGGTATGGTTGCCGGCACACTTTCACAAGAGGCGACCATCATAGTCCTCGGGAGTAGCAACGCATCTATGGTTGACTTCAGATGGAACCCATATTCTGTATGAAATTGATTACAGATGTCTATTTGCGGCAGTGACCACTTACTATCAGGTGGACTGCATGTTCGTTTGCTACTTCAATCAAAAAAAGGCTGTAAAAATCATAGGACAATTTTTAATGTAACATTTGCATGTTTAAAGAAAATCAAGTAATTTATTATTTCGTAACTGAAATTAAAAATATCTCTTTTAGGTAATTCAAACTGTTTACAAACTACGTAAGACAATTTACAGCTGTAGTACATTTAAGGCTGTAAACCTATCGCGGTTCCCAAATTAAAGGAATGACTGAAAGGTGCAAAGAATATAGTTAAAAAAAACTCGGTTTTAAATATAATATATCAAAGTAAAACATAAAAAATAATTCTTAAAATAAGTTACAACCAATAATGAACGCAAATACTAATTATTGTGAAAATAGCGTGGAGCGCTTTGCACTAAACTTTTCGCATATTAAGCAATCCAAACTGAATTGTGCCGAATGCCCCTCGCTTTTTTCACTTTAATTTTAGTATTCCTGTTCAGTATTGTTTTTAGCTTATTTTAAGAATTATTTTTTACTTTTTAGTTTGATATGCTTTAAAAGCGTGTTTTATTTAGTTTTTACTAGTTGAATCCCGAGCTTCGCCCGCGTTAACAAAAATTGATTGTGCCGCGGAAATAAGATATTTTCCCAAAGTAAAAAGTAATCTATATGTTAATCAGTTAACTCCCTAGCATATTTTATGAAAATCGCTCCAGCCTTTGTTTACACGTGAAGAAGTAACAAACATACACACGCACAAACTTTCGCCTTTATAATATTAGTATGAAGTATGATTAGTATGATAAACAAAAAAAACACGCTTCTACGCTCATTGCCCCACACTGGGATTTTCTCCTCTGTCGTGGGTACCATGGACACAAACAAGACGAATACACAAACACCCAGATCCAGAACATGAATCTAAACTAATCATTCAGATACCTGTCTGGCCGAGAATCGAACCCGGGACCCATTGCGCGTCAGATCGGTATGGTAACCGCTGCACCACGCGGGTCGTTGATAGTATGATATGATATGATAACTATATTTATTTTCCTCTAATTCATATGATTGTCCTAATTGTTCATATGATTGCATTATCATCGGTCCTCGATACGTGTGCTAAGGAGCTGAGGGTATACCCACGTGTGTGCGGCGAGGTGCAGCGGGTGCGCGCGGGCGAGCGCGGCGCCGAGCGCCTGCAGGCGGCGCGCGCGCACGCGGTGCTCCAGCTCGGCCGAGCGCCGCGCGCCCCACTCCTCCGCCGGGGGGCTGACACAAACACTATTTTAAATATCTAAAGGAATTGGGCAAGAGTTTATCGATGTTTTTATTTTGAAGTGAAACTTCTTTATCGGGGTTGGAAACAAATTTAGTGTAACATTTTTTCGTTACGCGCCATCTTTTTCTGTTACGCGCCATCTTTTTTTTTCCGTTACGCGCCATCTTTTTCTTATCCCTACCACGCGTGATATTAGATAGATTATTATAGATTAGATTATCAGATAAAGTTTAATAAAAGCCTTTTATTAAACTTTATCTAATTTAACTTTATTTAACCAATTTCTGTAAAGTTGCATATAGTAAATTATTTTTTAAAAAATAACGTCATAAAGAAGTTTCACTTCTTACGAGTGTACGCTAGTACACGCACACATTTTTTTTTATGTGACTGAAGTAGCAAACGAGCAGGCAATCCACCTGATGGTTCATCCAGAACATGAGTTCTATCTGTAGTCAATCACAGATGTGTTGCTACTCCCGAGGACTAAGATGGTAGCCTCATACAAAAGTATGCCGGCAACCACACCCTTCCATCGAAACGCAAGATATGCTTCACGCTAGAAAAAGGTATGGCAAGGTGGTACTTCTCCGATCGAACTACACTGGTTCTACCACCTTTAACTTTATATATCACTAGCTGTCCCGACAAACGTAGTTTTGCCATGTAAAAAATAGAAAAAAATGTTAAGGGTGGACAACCCTTTTCATAACACATCATTTTTTTTCAGATGTTGGCGAATTCTCAGACCTACTGAATAAGCATATAAAATTTGGTAAAAATCGGTCAAGCCGTTTCGGAGGAGTATGGCAACAAAAACTGTGGCACGAGAATTTTATATATTAGATTATTTGTCTGCGACTCCATATTATTTTACGTAGGTAAAATAATCGGGAGAGGAGAACATAAATTAGTCCGTGCGTAATTAACAATGTTCTATTCTATTAACTCACAAAAGACACAAAATTAAGAAATAACACAAAATCACTGACACTCCACCGAACACGTAATGCACCCGCGCTATCACCATTCTACATATAATAAAATAACTCAAGTTTTAGGTGCGTGGGGAAAAATGATGAACTTAAAGTTAGCGAGAATATTATTAAACGAAACAAGAACAAAATAGTGAGATGCATTCCTTTACTGAGTTACAATGATCCGCCTGAGTTCTGTGATCATTGCTACCATAACAAGACGTCGTCTTCCTCTCCAAAAATAAGAATCGTTCAAATCATCTGCGCTACACACACACACACACACACACACAAACACACGCGCACGCAAACACACACACGCACACACACACACACACACACACACACACAAAGGTCAGTACCTTTATACGCGTATCAGTACACGCACACACGCGCATGCACTCAGGCACACGGACGTCCATGTACTCACACGCACTATTTCTACCGTGAATCAGTTCTTGCATATCAGTGTAATGTGCTGCTCGCCTTACCCAGTGTCATCGTCGTTAGCGTCTAACTCGGGCACGCTATATGCGTCCCAGGCGGCGCGGCTGGCGAACTTCAGCCCCTTGAACCCCTCCTCCAGCGGCAGGAACCCCTGCAACTCTTCATCCTCAGGCAAGGGGACCGTGTCATCTGGGTAGACAAAATACAGATAATATTAATTTTAGTAATTAGAAAGAAAAGGAAATATTTAAAAACTGCATGGCAAACAAAAAGAAACAGCAAGAAAACGGTATTCTTAGAAGTATCACGAAATTTTTAACTGACTTCAGATAGAATAACTGTTCTATTAGGTGAATTGAATACTATATCGACTTTAAAGAATCTTTACTCATCAAGAGTTTGTTTAATGCGATCGTGCATGGTGATAATGTTATGGTATCGTGTATCGATAATGTATGTGCACTCACACTTATCGCTGTCGAGGTCGTGGGCGGCAGTGGCCAGCGCGGACAGCGCGTGCGCCAGCGCGGCCCACAGCTGCGGCCGCGCGCGCCACGCCTCGCTGTCGATGAGCGCGGGCTGGTAGGCTAGCCACTGCAGCCACACCTTCACTGGGGGAAATAACAATTTTTTTTATAAACATTACGTTAATAAATTGACTAATTTAAATAAACTACACCTCTTAACTACACCTAAAATATAGTAAATATTTTTAAAAAATACAAGTATTTACTATAAGTTAATATAGAAGCACTGTTGCGTTTTTTTATTATATCAAAAATAGCTCGAAGGACCACGATGTACAGTCCGAAAACCGCACAAATAAAAAATGCTAATTTTTGTTAGTTAAATTTAATTTTGAGATATATAATTAATTTTGGGGAGTGTGTACGCTACGAGTCGACTATGCGAATTGCTCGGGCAACGCGCTAGGACCAAGCTTGTGCTGACGCCGCACTGTCCATTGTACGTGTTGTGCACCGTACACTGTTATTACGTACATAGGTAGTAATTTTATTTGGTAAATTGGAAAGATGGTAGAACTTGTACAGTACTGGGAAGATATTACAGACAAGACTGTTTTTAATGTAAATCTGTTTATGCGTTTCCTTGGAAGCATCTACACATTCTTCTCTTTCTTTGTTTTACTTATATACGAGACGGTCAACTTAGTTCTCAGTAATAGCAATATATTTGTAATTGACTTCGTAGGATTGTGTAGGAATAAATCTAGCTGTGTAGTCTTGCTGACTCTGGCTATACCTATCCGCCCTTTTTATGTTACTTAGTTTAGAACTTAATAGTGCGCTCGTTTTCACCGCCTACTCCCCTCCAGGAGGCCAGGCCAGGCGTACTCCCCTGTGCACACCGCTCCGCCCAGCCTAGCAACAACCGTATGTACTGACACGCGGGCAGCGCCCTCCGCGGCGGCTCGTCCGAGGTGTACGCGGGCAGCAGCAGCGCGAGCACGTGGCTGGCGGCCAGCGCGGCGGCCAGGCGCGCCGCCGCCGCCTCGTCCGCGCTCAGCGCGCTCGCCTTCACCGCGTACTCCTCCGTGCACCACTGCACCGCCCAGATTAGTACGCAGCTCATCTTGGGAGAAAACAAATGTACAATAATTATTTATAAATTATCCGATAGAAGATCTACCGTAGCTGTACAACAATATATTTAAAGTACTATAGTGCCAATGCTAATTGTCGATCACTCGAGCAATAAAGCAGATTTAAATAAGATTAGTCATATAACCACACTTTAAAGAGCTCAAATTATTAACTTTTTAAGTAATATATCATGGGAATTGATATCATAGTTAATCAAATATCATGTCAGAAAATCACATGATACTTGATAGGAAATGTACATAGATAATAATATACAGAACACCTACCTTTATTAGTGTCATTGAATCAAAACTGTCAGTGGCAATAAGCGGTGTTAACGACCAATTTAAATTCTCCACCAGCGAGGCCGCTGTGTCTAATCTGAAACCAAAATGTTTTAAGAAGTTTCCATAAAATCAACATTACATCAATCTATACAAGTAAATAAAATTAAAGTTAAATAAAACGATTTCTGTCTATATTTTCTGTGTAGAAATGGGTGTGAGGATGGTACATCCGGAATCAAAGCACAGAGTTCTACCACTATTAAATGTACATTGTTACAGTAAACAGGTCGCACCTTTACTCATAAAAAGAAATAACTTAAAATATGATTCCCAAATTTATGCCATAAAGCAAACGAAATAGGTGATAGAGTCGCAAAACAAATTTCGAGTTCTTTCTTTTTATGAATAAAGGTGCGAGGTATTGCATAGAGACGTACAGTTCGAGGCTGTGTATGTAGTGCAGCGCGCGCAGCAGCTCGTCGGCGTACGAGTGCGCGTCGATGCGCTCCGTCGTGGCCGCGCGCGTCGTGGCCGCCGTCCCCACCGTCCCCGTCGTCGCCGCGCCCAGCACCGGCAGCGCGCTCTCCTTCTCGCTGCACACACAGACAACTTTAGATAGTTTTTATGTTGTTTAATTGTTCATTAAAGTGTGTGTGTGTGAGTTTTTTTAAGACTGAAGTAGCAAATAAACATGAAGTCTACTTTAGATTAATGTCCATTAAACTGTTAAGTATTAACGAAATTGTACAAGTACACAATTTGAGCGAATTATTTGCAATAAAACATGCCACGAATCGTAGTTAATTCGTAGGAGACCTTCAGATGAGTGGCTGGGGATTTCAACAGGTTTTGACATGGTTATACCGAGGTCAAATGGTACAAAAGCTATCAAATATTAGGGTCAACTGGGCCCCTGCTTAAAAACATATTAAGGACCAAAGTTAGAGAGGTATTTTATGTACTAGAAAATACTTTTTTCTTTAGATTATCATGACATAGGTATAATTATGTAATATGCATTTTGTTGTAAAATTATTATTTTTTAATCCTTGTACCACCAGCAAAAGCGTTAAAATCCCCGAACTACATGTCTGAGGATCTTCTCAAAAGTGTCGCTGCACACGGGCCACTCGCGGCGGACACAAACACCGCCACTACAAGGTAGAAGTGAACCGTGTGCAGCAGGCCATATAAAATGTATAGAAAGTATACATATACATATAAATACCAGTGGCGGAGTTTGTGACCGACGCGATTGGCCCGTTTGCGGCGGCACTAAGGGTGCGTTCCATTAGACGTTCACAAAACGCACGCCCACGACCGCAGTTTGTCCCGTTCCACTAGCTTGTGAGCTTTACTGACGTATTCTCTACTGGAACGATCAGTACGACCCACTTTGTTAATTGAGTCGTCGTGAGCGTCGCGTGAGCGTAAGTAATGACGTCATGAGTGACGTTTTCGTCGCAACCACAGCGACCGCGGTCGTCTTGTGGAACGACGTTGTGGGCGTTTGGGGCTTAGTGAGCATTATCTGGAACGCGCTCTACGTGTACTCACCTGTTGTTGTTGGCGGCGGCGGCTGCGGCGGCGGCGCGCAGCGTGCGCGCGAGGTTGGCGGGCGCGGGCGGGAAGGGCGCGCGCACGAGCAGCGAGCGCACGTGCCCGTACACCGCGCACAGCCGCCGCCCGCGACGCCACCACACCAGCGCCAGCTGGACAACACGGTACAGACAATCTCAATAAACTGGACAAACAACGTTACACTCTACCTCAATCATTGCTGATATTATAAATTTGAATGCAAGTTTGTTTGTCATTATTTATAGGTTTATAAATTCTATAGGTCTTAAAAACATAGGATACTTTTTAATTTAAAATATTGACATATTTTTAGCAAACATTATTGTTTTGTAACAAAAGGTCAACTCAAATAAAAGCTAATTTTAATATAAATGCAAAAGTTTTTGTGGATATAGGTGTGTTTGATACTCTTTCATGCTAAAACTACCGATCCGATTTCAATGAAACATATCTCACATAGTCTATGACTAATTAAGCGCATAGTTAATTGTAATGCAAAATTGCAAGCAAATTTTTAGAGAATAAAAGTCCAATCTGTAGTCAATCATAGAAATGAGGCTACTTCTGAAGATTGACAGTTGTTTCGTGGCAAAAAAACTTTATTCACTAAATACACTTTCATGTAACAACACTATTATAATCGCAATAACTTTTTAACAATGACAATTTCTCCTCTCACGTTACCTGATTATAAGGTTGTCCGGAATGTGGCGACACGGCCAACGCGTGCCTGTAGAACGTATGCGCGAGCCTCAGCTGCTGGCGGTATCTGGCCAGATCGCCGAGGTGCACGAGGCAGTGCTGGCTGGCGTAGCGCGCCGCCCCCGCGCCGCCCGACGCCGCCCCCGGGCCGCTGCTCCCGCCTGGACTCGCCTCCCAGCCCTCCACCGCACCGAGGAGCGACGCTCGACGTCTAAAATAAATATAATTACCCGACTACGTCAGAAGGAGTGTAGAGTTTTTCGGTTATGTACGTATTTAAAAAATGGTAGAACGAGTGTATTCGACTGGGGAGGTAGCACCGCCACACATATTTCTAACGTGAAGGATTCCTTGCGTTTCGATGGAAGGGTGTGGTTGCCGACACACTTTATATAAGGCGACCATCCTAGCCCTCGGGAGTAGCGGCCTAATGTGAAGGCGCCCTAACAGAAATAAATTGTTTTTAATCAGTTGAGGTAAACTCGATTTGGGTAACTTTGAACATTTTTTACAATATTTGTGATATTATAATCTGTTTTATATTTATTGCACCTTGTTTTTATTAAATGAATAGTGTCCTTTTTAGCTGGTTTATTAATCTAACACAATAAATTTACGGAGAAAACAATTAAACTATCCACAATTACCCCTAAAACTCAAATTCAAAGTTATCCTTAGTTTTGGGTAACTTTGAATATAATTTTTTGAGGATATAAAATCCGTCATTAATCGAATATTTTAAGGTCTGGGTAAAATTAATTAACATTTTTTTGTTAATTAAAACCAAATCTATAAAAAATACATTTATTTTGATATATAAATACAATAGACAACTTGGTCTTGCCATATGAATCAAGGTCGATCAATTTGGTGGTAAAATAAGATACTAGTTTTTTTTTGATTATTTATTCCATCCATCCATAGGATGGACGGAACATCGGGTACCTTTGGAAGGTTTCCCCCTCGAAAACAAAAAAAAAAAGGATGGACGGAACATGGACATAACATAGGCCTCCCCTAAATGGCGCCACTCCAACCGGTCCTGTGTCCTCTGAATCCAACGGTTTCCCGCTGTCTTCTTCAGGTCACCGGTCCATCTGGTAGGGGGGCGACCGGTACTCCTTTTGCCTAAACATGGTCGCCACTCGAGGACCTTTCTTCCCCATCGGTTATCGGTCCTACGAGCGATGTGGCGGCCCATTGCCACTTCAGCCTGCTAATTTTGAGAGCTATGTCGGTAAGCTTCGTTCGTCTACGGATTTCATCGTTGCGAATCATGTCTCGTAGCGAAATTCCGAGCATAACCCTCTCCATAGCACGCTGAGCGACCCTGAGCCTCCGAAAAAAATATTTTTTTATGATACAGGTAACTTTGAACCGTTCAAAGTTACCCATATATCATCCAATTTCGACGTCGTCAAAAGTTTAACAGTTTTACGCAATATTCAACATGGGATACGGATAGTACAGTTTCAAAATAATAATATACAATATACATTTTAAAGATAAACACCAAAACACACCTGTTTACGGTAAGTTTTATATTACAATTGCTATTTCAAAATGAAGCATTAAACACTTGCAACAACTTCACTACGGAAAAGGCGGTATTTTTTAAAATTATAACATTAACAGGTACCTTTTTTTACTTTCATTGCTATTACAACATTTTGGCAAACCATTTTACGCAGGTACGATATTGAAACAACAAGAAGTTTCCATGTAATAAATTAATATATTTTTTTCACAACTTTGTTCAAAGTTACACCGCTGTTCAATGTTACCCAAATTGAATGTATTTGTTTTAATAGTTAGACAATGAGACTTGTGTGTATAGTACATCTTGGTAGTCAACAAATTGTAATATTTATGATACAAAACAAACCATTATGTTTTTATACATCTATGGATATAGGTTCACAATACATTTCACATACATTCTTGTTAACAATTTAATTTATATATCTTGAGGTATTACATGTGTCAAAAAAAAAACAATGGCCAGAACATAAATTGCTTGTACTATAACAGATAAGAACCATGAATAAATACATTTCAATGACTATTAATTATAGTGTATGCTAATTTTACCTATTTGCAAACATGCTTGTCCACTTACCTAAATGGCAAATCCAATTTGAATGTAGTACATATCTGGTGCAAAAGGCAGAGGTAAAACCCTGCTGCGGCTTGAAGTACCCATGATAGCATTGCCTGAGCATCCGACCGAAGTGGACTCTGATCAGAAAAACATTTTTTTCACAACATCACAATCAAAGTGAAAATGCTTTTTTTCAAATCTTCTTTATGAAGAAATTGTGTTAGTTAAATAAATGTACCTACTTAAACCCACTCGGGATTTTCGGGCAGACAAAATTTTAGAAATCAAGGGCTCTAAGGCCATCCAAACACTAAAATACAGAATCGTCATTATTAGAAGACTCTATTTTTGGCCATTAAACTTTTTAAGCAGAGTCCAGCCCTCCTCCCCACAGACGAATTCCCCTCCTGGATCCAAAAAGTAGAACTGCTATTCCATATTCCATGTTGTTGTTGAATTAAGGACTACTTAGACTCTTAAAATCTCCGCAATTCGGCTTTTATTGAGTGCCACCTGCGTCACACAATCGCTATATTATCGATTACATAGTTTTGCTATCCCTCACTATTCAATAATAGTGTGCGATAGTAAGTCTATGTACTATGTATGACAGTTACAATTTATTTTGGGTCACATATTGACTGACTATGCACTGACTTACGCAAATTCGACTTACGCGGTTATCAGTCAGTCTCTATTGTTTAAGTTTGAGGTATTACTGTACACAAAAATATGCTGCTGCTTATTTACAAATTCTTTTCCTTACTAGCCTCCTAAGATATTGAAGGTATTTTGGAGATATAGAATGCAATTTTTATACAATCATAATTACATATTTTACTTGATTTGTATATATACTTTTAATTGTCGTTTAAAAAGCTACCTACCTTTTTGTCTTTAGAGATGGCTTGAAGTGCCTCAATTTGTTGCTTGAAGCCAACATTCCACAGATCTTGTTCTACTTTTTTCTCCAAAGCATAATCCAGATCCAGTATCAGTATCTTTTGATATACCTAAAAATATAAATAGCATACTATCCATACACAAACATTATTGGCTATCAAACAATTATCTTTCTGAGAACAAAGATTAAACAAAATAGGAAGGTCAAAAATATGACACTTTCCAAAAATATTATGTTTTGTCAATTTGGCACTATTTTGCAAAGAAGTAGAATATATCATATGATTTGAAGTTTCGAACAGAGAAGTACCAGCACCACACATTGTTTTAGCCTAAAGTAAATCTTGTGTTAAGTTGAAGAATGTGTTTTTTGGCTCACTTTCTTATGAGGCCACATCTTAGTCCCCAAAAGTTTGCCAATTGCAATTGAAATAAAAGGCATTGGATGTTGATGTATATATTCTAATATTATAGTTTACAATATACAATTGTTGCGATAATCTTACAGTTCAGAGTTAGGAAAGCAATGTGACAGAATACATAAAATTAAGCATATTGTATATCGATCTGTTTCTAGATTCCATTACAGCCTAAATTCTACCTACACTACAATAATAGATAGGAACAAGAGAGACTATTCTGTGTGAAGTTGCTGGAAGGGAAAGGTTGCTGGATTGGAAAGAAATCATAATTTTAGCATGTTTACAGAATGTGCTCATTCATAAAATGTTTTCATGACAAAAAAATGGTGGTCAGTATTTTTAGGTTATTCTTCTTGTTAAAAATATCCGGACTGTATAGATACAGTCTGGATATTTTTAACAAGAAGAATAACAAATTACTACTTCATAGGAAGTAGTAATTTGTTACAGTACCTGTTGCAGCTGTTGTTGTGTGGTCCAAAGGTTACGGTCCTGCAGCATCGATGTTCCACTTTTGATCCCTAATATATTCTGTTTTAACTCATCTGCTTCCCTGAGGTAGATAATATATTATGACACAAACAATATTTGATAACATGCAACCAACACGAAATGCACTTCTCTTTATAGTTTGTTTAATACATGACAATTTCCACTTTAATTAAATTACAGTTAAATTATTGTGAAATGTAAACAAATTCTTTAATTTACTAAGATGATGATAGATTTCTTATATGTTAGAAACATTACACTATGACCTCTTAACATTTAAATCTCAAGTCATCTCACAGGGCAAGTATGTTTTAGTTTGTAGCAACTTACTTGCATACCTGTAGAATATTATCAGCCACCCAAAAGAAGTAACTGCCATAAATTTGCCATTAAAATACAATCAATATGATGGCAATAATTAGAATTTAAAATAATTCATAGGAATCTTTCACAATGATAAACAGAACATGTCACGATGTGACATGTTCTGTTGTGACACAAAAATGAACTGTATTAATATCAACAACAAAAAAGTAAAGAACATTTTCCATAAACATAACCAACATGGTACTTATTTGGTATAATAGAAAATAAGTTCTCTGTAGGTGCAGTCCATTTTTATAAGTGATAACCTAAATGCTTGACAAATACTTTTCCTTGCTTATCAAAACTACAGCACCTCCAAGTTGCAAATAAGACATATAAACTTTAGTTGACAATTTTAATTCTTTGTCGACGCTGTCTCATAAAGGGAAGTTAATAATCTGATATTATGGAATATGAAGAACTCGGGTCTATTGGTAATTTGGTCATTAACATGCACACTTACGCAATGTAATAAAACACACTTTTACGGAGAAAAAAATATAAATTATAAACTTTTTACTAACCTTAACATTTGCACGGCGGCGTTTAGAACCATTTTGATAGAGGCTTAAAGCCTCAGTTTTTGTCATAGCATTAGGAAATAAACTGAAGTGTTAAAAACTAACTAAAAGAAGAAAATTCCTAAAAACAATCGAGATCCATGTAAAATTAAAATGTCAAATGTCATTGTAAATGTTATGTCAAAGTCAATGAGTAATTGAGTATTAACATTAGTAACGGATTCAAGGAAAACGCTGATTCAATCCTATTCTACTTAACGACCGGGATTATCTCGAAATTATTAATTTAAATACATATAACAGTTAAACAATTAAAAATTACGCGTTTAAGTTATTTATGTTGCTAATATGTATCCAAGGATTGCATCCAATTAATTGATTATTTAACTAGGATTTTTGACGATACTCATTTGGTAGACATTGAATTAATGTTTTTAAATTTAATTTAATAATGACATTATTCTAAATGAATAGTTTTATGATCCATTGATAATAATTTCATTACTTATTATTATTATTGCTTTATGACATTATATTATAATCATTAATTGGAAAATTAGGTGCACTAACGAATTGGGTTTACTTGTGATAATAATTTTATGCCTATGTATTATATATATAATTAAATAACTCGTTCTATATTCATTCCATTTGTTCCTTTTCCTTACTCGTAATAAATTTTAAATGATACAGACAACTTGCCAAAATGATTATTATAATAATATGAGGTTTAACAGACGACTTTTATGTATCTATTCTCCTATGTATTTCGATTAATAGTAATATCTGACCATAGGGGGCATTTTTCCGATGAAGGCTATAAGGCCTCAGAGGCCAAAGCCAACATCTGGTGGTGTTTAGTGGGTAGGCACGTAGGTCTCTCGTGAGTCCCACTTAACCAATGCGGACGGCCGTATTGGTATGCATGAGCATTCACCACCACCCTCCCCGCATGGAGGGTAGCCCTTTCCCCTTTGTCCGGGCGCAAAAAAAAAGATATCTGACTACTAGGATCTTGGTAGTAATCATCTCAACAATACACGAAGGGAAAGAAAGGGAATTTCTTTCCTAAAGGCAAGAAGCCCAGATCATAAAAAAACGTTTGAGACGGCACAGAATGAGAAATTAACCATTGTGTAATTTTAATTATCCCGTTTCTGTACCTACTTAAGTTGACATAGTTTTAATGGTCTTATGACCGAGAAGCCATCGCGTAAAACAAAAAAAACCATTGAAAAAACAAATTGTCATCTGCCATTTGTCACAAATGTTGCTATGCTCTGATTCATCGAGGTTGTAGCTGGAGTAAATATTTTATATATTTCTGTATTGTACAAATCCTTGAAAGCCAGCACTGGTCTCTCATAATATTCATAGAACGAAAATATATTGGATGCGCTCAAAATCTACCGACTTAAATTTTAATGCATTGGCAACACTGCTTGTCAGAACCAAAAATTGAAAATCGATTTCTGTTCCATGATTAATACTTGTTGTTATTTTTTCTATTGTGAAATGTGTACTTGAATTGTTAGAAACAATTATATAGGATCCACCTCCTGCCGTTTTTAAACATAAATCGAGAGTTACAATGGGAGATAATAATAAAGTTGTAAGTCATATTGTAAATATTATGATTATTTCTATCTAACTGGATTGATAGCATGAATCATAACTTTCTGCATATGTTCCAGGTGGTTAGAGACGTGATAGAAGGGCACGAAGCCTGCCAGACCTGCGATGCCAAGTGGTTGTACTTGAAAGATATCTACAACCATTTCCAGCGGTCGAACTTCTACGACATCGGCGGTACGTACATGGACGAATACGCAGAGTTCTGGTTCATGTACAAAACTGAACAAGTGTGCAAGCAGTACATCTTACACATACTTGTGTGTAATCGCCAAGCTGGTTCATTTAAAATCGTAGTATCCAACGGTAGTCAACTGTGTGTTAATGACCGCACAAACACAATCTACCTCAATTCCATATCCTCCGAGCATAAGTTTGAAAACATCGCTGCGGGCTCCTACAACCACCTTGTAACTTACAGCTTTGGTGAGCTGGATGTTGAATTCATGAAAGACAAGAAACTTTTTATTGCTCTCAGTTTCAATAATCAACCAAGCAAAGAAATGAAAATACCACTAAATTACATAAAGAGCCTCCACGACTTTGGCCAGCTGATGCATGATCCAGTGTGTGCTGATTTCACCATAGAATCTGCCGATGGATATAAGTTCCAAGTGCACAAGTTCTTATTGGCTTCTAGGAGTGAGGTATTCAGAGCTATGCTCAAGGATGATACAGCAGAGAGTATTAACAACCATGTGAAAATAGTAGATGTTGGAAAAGAAGATCTTGGCTGCCTCGTGGAGTTTATTTACACTGGGACCGTCAAGGATCTAGAAATCGTCAACTGTTTTAATTTACTCATGTTAGCAGATAGGTACTACATTAAAGGATTGAAGGAACTGGCCCAGCATGCTCTGCACCAGCAGCTCAGCACGGATAATGCACTGGAAATCCTGAGGGCAGCTGACATGTACAACTCTAACACATTGAAAGCTTCTGCTTTCAAATTTATCAAAACAAACATTGCTGCTCTTGAAAGTTCCTTATTTAAAGAGATTCACAATATCCATTTGATGCGTGAGCTCTGTAAATATTTAGCTGTGAGATATTAAATATGATCTAATATATTAACCAAAATGTTACATAAATATAACTTTTATTTATTGTTTTATAGTACATTTATATAAGCGTCTGATAAGCATATACATTTTAGTACTAAATCATTCCAATTCAAGTTTACTGTGTAAATTTTATATGGGTAGATTTAAAAATATATAAAAACATTAAAAAGTTTTCTAGAATAAAAAATATATAATCTTAACTTTCATGATTGTTCTAATATGACATTGTTATATTGTTCTCTTCCCATTTACTCAAATCATTCAATGTATTCCCTAAAATTAATGTTTAAAATAAATGAATAAATAAATTTGATAAAGAAAACGTAAAAATAAATTTTATTATGACGAAAACATAACCATTTGTAACAGAAAATGTGTTAAATTAATACAAGTTAAATAAGTACCAGAAATTATTGACTAATTTAAAATTATGTTAAATAAATAATAAGTTAAAGTTCATAAATATATCAGCTGTAAACTTGTACGTCAAGCACCGCTCTCCTCTCCGCGCACCGCGCCACCCCAGCGGACACAATCATTTCGGAATTATATTTGTTGTCTTCGTTTCTGCAGCAAACAAACAACTCTTTAAATCTATTGGATGGTAAAAATGCTTCATAAATACTGAGCGCCAACGCCAGCTAGTAATGCATTCTATCTTTTCTAAACAATAGTGTTTTTTACGAATGGAGTACCCATAGATAAATACTAATATACTAAGGAGTAACCTATCTCTAGAGCTCACCTTTTCAAGTGTTGAAATGATTTTGGTGTTGCCAATGTCTATAGGCGCAGGTGGCTACTTAACGTCAAACCGGTCCTTTATTTTGAAGGAAAAATTCAGCTAGAAATCTGTTTTATATTGTGGAAATTGTGCATGTGCTTTTTGTATGTCAATATTATTAATGCTTAATTAAATACATATCCAGAGCTCAGTGATTTAAGTGTTAGACATTCATTCAATAAGTGCTTTGTGATTTAGCTATATTTTATGATAATGACTGTTTTTAAGTGTACACTAAAGATAGCGTAGCTACTATATGCAAATTTACTTACTGGTGAGCTAAAATTACTCTAAAACTTCAATATAGTGTAATATTTGTTTTGCGTATCGATGTTTTAAAATGATATACTCTAGTTAGCTTTACTTATTGTTAGAATATTGTTTTAATGTGTACCTATTCAATATGTATGCATTCGTTTTGTGATTGTATTTTAAGATATTTTGTATGAGTGTTAAGAATTCATAAATAATACTCTATGTACTATTAATCTGGAACATGGCAGTGGGTTCAAATTTAACACAAAATATCCCAGACATCAGTATTTATTGCGCTCTTGAAATTACTATACTGACTAATTTAAATAAATAGAGATTCCAACATCTTATAAAAATGTATAGGGTATCATTTATTTATATTTCCCGTCATTATATACTACCTCTTCCTAGCAAAAAAAAATGGAATATGCTGATATTACCAACCTTGACACAGTCGTAAGAAACTATCATAACTGTCAACATGCAGGATAAGCAAGAAAAAAGGCCAATAGTTGTCATATTATTTATTTATAATTACTGGTACCGATACAATAACGAAGAGTCCATGAACAAACGCGGAAATACGATCACCTAGGCGCTAGATTATCAGGTATCGGATATAAAAATAAAAACTTACATGACCCTAACTTAGTATTAAGTTTATAAATATATGAATTATAATGGCTATTTGAAACACGCCAAAATTAGCTACAACCAACTTATTAGTTAAACTGAAGATTATTTAAACCAAATGTGGAGTAACCCAAAATTCGGCATGAAGTGATAATATACATAAATTATATGCAAAACAATGTAATAGCAAATGAAATATGAACTACCCACTCACGACAACATATTCTAGCCGGTTTAATTAGGTACTATCGAAGTCTACAAGACAAATGGCGACGAAGAACAAAACTATGAAACATTATGTTGAGTTCATCAGTGCCTATTATTGTTATTATGGAAATCCCAATATATGAGTGTATCTTTACAAATTATACACTTACGAAAACATTGTATATCGTGGATCGAGACAGATTGCATCTAGTAGCTTCGCTCAAGGCATATCACACAGCCAGTGACAAACATACAGTGACTGAATTTTAAACACAATGTAGACATAAATGTCTTCAAAACAAATTAAAAAAATATGTACCATATACTTGTTTTTTTTTTTAGGAAATCTATACAGACGCAATTCGAATCTGCGCTGTAGATTTTTCGTGAAAACTTCATTTTTTTTTCCACACTATGTATATCTCGCACTCGTTTAGCTTATGACTTTTTAGGTTTCTTCTATTTGTATATTATGCTATGAAGCGACATCGTTATTATGATTCGAATTTACAACATAATATCAATCATTAGTCATATTCCAATAAATGTTTTTTACGCTTCTCAATGTTAACTATCTCATTTTGGGCTCCCATAGCGCTTAACGAAGCAATCGTGAACATATACTTTCCCCAATCCGATAATGTCACAGGCAAAATTAATGCTGTATCACTAACTCTTACACATCTTAACACATAAATGAATTATTAGTCTCGTGGTTATTAGCGATTCAAATCTGGCGTTCTTGTGTAACAATATAGCTTATTACACAAGAACGTTTCACTTACACATGTTATACTTATCGAGCGATTAGACGTTTATACGGCAAAATACTATGGCCCTAATGACTTGTTACAAAGAGTTACTATGAGTGACTCTAAATAGTACATTAAAAGCGTACAATTATGAACTTCTGATGTGTCCATCGTGGCATTGAGGAGCTTGTTCACTGTGTGCCTATTATTTTGATCCACCTATCTTCTTATTCGCATTTATTACAAAGTTCTAAGTAGGATATATCTTTTAAACTGTGGAAGCTCCACGTTTCTAGATTATACGTGTTTTGCCTGCGTCTATAATCAATTTGAACATTGATGTAAGTATGCCACAAACCAGAACATAGATATTTTTATCACTCTCGAACATTTTTAAAAGTTAGACAAACACCGGCGTCATACACACCTGGTTCTGTGACCATTGAGATTGCTACACTGCCACAGTTATGTCACCCAGTGATCACACTTTTATGCAGACGCATATTTAAAATTCACGCAGCATATCCATGAGCGAAGGGTCAATGTCTACATATGGTCCACTATTTAAAATCCTCAACTGTAAACCGTGGCGCGAAATACGCCTCAACCGAATATATTTTTAAAACCTAGAACGACACGTCGGTTAAATAGTCTAATATAACATTATTGATTCGTTTCGAAATCAAACTTTCGGCATTGCCAATAAATCCCTCAGACCAACACTGTTTCTGTTTGTCATAGTTTCGTTTTACGATTTGCTTCTGACGCTGCCGTGATGGATGCAACGGTAATACACTGGCACTGCTAAATGCTACATACTGTAGTCCATTCTGAGTGCGTATAGGGCGCTGTATATACAGAGTGGTGTGACAACGGGATCTGATTCGAGGGCTGGTGCGCCCCTAGCGTTTACCGTTGTTGTACGAGAGATTCCGCAGCGGTGCCTTGAAGTTCGCCGCCGCCTGCTGTTGGATCTGGTACGCGAGAGGGTGGATCTTGAACCCGTACAATCTGGGAACACAACATTTTACATATAATTGTTGAATTATACAGCTGTAATAAATATGTAGTATGTAATAATTTGTAGGGTAATGTTGGATCTTAATCAAACGCTTTGCGATGCGACTTACAAGGGCCGTAGTGCCGCACCGCGAAAATTGGCGGAGTCGTCTGTCACAACGCATAAACTTGTAACATGCGACGCATATGTGACAATTTTTATAAATGCCCTTATTATATGTTAAGATTGTTATGTGTTGTATATACCCTATGGTTGCCAGCTCACTTTCAAATGAGGTGACCATCATAGTTCTTGGGAGTAGCAATGCCTCTGTGATTGACTTTAGATAGGATCTTTGTTTCGTATGAAGTTATTTACAGATGTTAATGAGTGGCAGTTGCCACTTACCATCAGGTGAATTGCATAATCGTTTGTACTACTTCGATTGTATTAAAAGAAAATTACACAAGATACATGTGTGAAGACCCACCCGTGTGGCGGAGCGATTACCATACCGGTCTGACGCGCAATGGGTCCCGAGTTCGATTCTCGGTCAGACAGATATCTGAATAATGAGTTCAAAATCACGTTCTGAGTCTGGGTGTTTGTGTATTCGTCTTGTGTGTGTCCATAGTACCCACGAGTATAGGAGAAATTCCTAGTGTAGTGTGGTGTTTGGCGTTACCTGGGCACAAACTGCGAGGCGGGCCGCTTGGGACGGTACTCGGGGTGCACCATGAACACCATGTGCGGGAAGCCGGTGCCGAAGTACGCGCCGTCCGTGTGGTGGTGCCGCGACGACTTCGGCGTGTACACGTCCATGCAGCGCGGGCAGTACAGCTTCACCATCGCCTCGCCGGGCACGTCTGACAGACCTGCAAGCAACATTTAATCAACTTTTGTTTTTCATAAATAAACCTAATAAGGTAGACAGGCTGCCTAATGAAAAGTGGTCATGTCAGGTCAACAATTGTTATTCCTGAAGACTGGGTTAATCCTTATAGCACCATTAAAACCAGAATTCAGTACCACACTTATAAGGCAGAACTAAGGACACAGTGACACTTTTTTATTGCTATTCATTAATGTACTTCCACCTTAAACTTTAACCTAACAACTAAAATATAGTACAATACTAATACCTGATGTTTTCTTGTATAATGGATGCATGGACATGGAGAGATGAAGACAAAAATCTACCCCTAGTAAATTAATTCAAATTCATCAATGAGATATCTGTCCAGGAGGGGATCAAACCCTAAACTCACTGCTTCTTGGACTGGTAGTGTGACCACTCTGCCACATAGGTTGTCTTAAATAAATGTCCATTACAGTATCTATTAGGAATTGTGTCTCCCTTTCACTTGTATAGATGTAAATATGATCATCATTGGTTCCATTTTAATTGGCTTATACATATTATGAACTAAATTTGCTGATTGGTTCAATTTCATTGATTTTGTGTTGCATAATAATTATGTACACAATATGTGGGTCATTGGCAAAGAAGCCCTAATCTTTTATATTACATTACAAGTAATACACTATGATGGCCATAGGACATACAAGATATGATAAGACTTGTTGTTTTTAAGCAAATTATAGTTATCAACTCTATAACATAATTTGATAAATTGTTATGAAATACAAAAAGTTTATAGCCAAAACAATTAACTGAAGAAATAAATTCAAGTAATGCGGCAATCACATATTTGTTTGCTACGGTCAGCATTCCTTGGTTTACCCTTTTAAATCATCAATGTAAGGTAGTCAGACATACATACATAAGTTACCAATACAAAAATTCTCTATGCTGCATAGTTAGGTAAACGTCAAATAAAGATGTGGAGACATCAAATGATTTCTAGAAAAGTCATCAATAAAAACAGATACATACCCAGAGGAAGCATAGGCTGGCACTCACAGTACACTCGTGGACAGTGACCAAAGTCACCTGCTTGGAACTTCTCTAACATTTGACCAATTCCCCTGAAAAAATTGTAAGAAAACATTAATTCATTGATAATTTTAAAAATCAACGTTTTCAAGTCCGCTGCTGTCTGCGGTCTAGGAGTCACCGTTCTTACCATGTGTAAGTGTGACTGCAAAGAGTATTGATGTGACACAGGAATGTGTTAGTGCTTATCTCCTTGTATTTACCTCTTAGTTGCCTCAAATGACATTCATGGGACTAAAGAGAGACTGGCACAATTCAATACCAAATGATATAAAAATGTAGTTTGTTAAATAATCTATATGACGAGTTTTCCACATCGCCAGTGACTACAACCATATTATTAACCTTTTACAGAAGTTTAAGTGGTTTTTCGACTACTTATTATTAACAATGTCTTCTATCTTAATATAGTTCTGTAATGACCAAATTTCTTACCGGTTAGTTAATATGTATCGAGCATGAATTAAGCCATACAGTATCTCTGAGGCTTGCTCCACCAAATCTGACTGATTAGGATTATCATCGAGGTCATCATCTGTGGCAATAAAATGTAATGATACAGACATTTTAAGAACTTAAAAGCATTGGGACAGCTTTACATAAGGTTTTCCTAATTCAAAATCCCTAAAATATAATGTGCAACTCCAAGCTATTATACAATATAGTTTAACAGGTTTCTGAATACTTAACATCTGCAAAATAAGGGGACAATATAAAACACATAGCTATATAAGTTTTCTCTAAGCGTATATATTTTAAATTAAATTTTTGCCAACTAATTATGCCTAACTTATGAAAGTGACAACAAAATGAAGATGTATGCCGCCTCCTACAAGTGAAGGATTCTCAAAGAATCTTGTAAAAGTACATCAGTATTGGAAAGATATTTATGAAAATCATAGTGGCATTGAATATGTTAAACTGTGATGGGACAACTGTCAGTATCCAACAGCTGTTGCTTCTATCATATTGCATTCTATCATATTTACTACATGTTGCACAGTCCACATGAAGTTTCATACAGGAAATTCCGAACAACTACTTACTACAGTACTTTATACATTTAAACAAAAAAGACAGTAAATGTATAATTTGTTAAAGTAAATAATTATATTTACTTTAACAAGCACTTAAAATAGCAATACATTTTTATGACTCTGTATAAAAGAAATTAAATTAACGAGGCAATTAACTGAAATGAAACATTCTAGCAATCATTACAGTTAACCAATACATATATATAAGTATTGAATAATACCTTGTATAGTTTCTATCTTACATTAGATTGATTTGCACAACAATTAGTGTAGACACTGCCAATATGTAGACTTTACTTTAATCCAACTGTCACTTTTGTACATATAGTGAAAACTCAGTAGAACAAATTAAAATCATTGTATTTGTTATAAAGGTTACACAGTTAAGTTGCTTAAAAATATAGACATTTTAATATATGGTATAGGGTATAACATTGTATATTTAAATCAATGCTTAGATAATCATTAAGAAACTTAAGCTACAGTACTAACAGTTGAATAAGAACTTGACACTAACAAATTTTAGATATTTTTAGGTCATAATCATAAAGGAAATATTAACAAATAGGCCATTCCCACTGCTTCACATGCTTTGATCTAGGTCTAGGTCTACTACAGTAATAAGAATCCTGTATGTTAAGCTAAATAAACTGTGTTGCAAATTTCACATAAATCTGACTAGTTGTTTCTGACTAGTTCAGTGAAAGAGTAACAAATGCATATATCATTACAAACTTTCACATTTAAAATATCCATAAGATAAAAATAACTTACCTGGTTCCAAATCTAATATCATATCCAGGGCTTGTCTATAATGTGGCACCTGCTCGTTCAGGCCGGTGAGATTGAACTTGTCATTTATATAGTCCTCATCTACCTGAAAACATAAGATAATAATGTAAGAATGTTCATGACGGTTCATTTTCATTTAAGACATCAGTAACAGGCATCAGGTAGTAGCCCTATCTTATAATATCTTTGTTAGAGATGTTCATCGGTGGCAGTGGCAACCTACAATTTATTATTATAAACAGAAATGTCTTAATAGCTAAGGTTATGCATAATGTAGTCTTAAAGTTTGATATTGGTAGCCATGTCAGTAGACTCAAATAGAAAGCACTTGCTAATCCAGGTAATGGCTCCTAGGGTCCAAAAATGATGAAGCCTAATTGTGGTTTCTATTACTGTAAGACAGACACAAATTTGGCAGCAATGCTACTGTAATGCAGCCACGGAAATAGTAGATACGGCCACCAGTTGGATCAATAACGTGACATACTGCACATAAACAGCAAATCATAGAATGTATGGTAACTCACTTCGCAGAAGAATTCGTTGCCTCGTAACCCGCAGAACCATGAAATCCATGATACCTCCTCCGAGCTGCTCATTTTTCTACAAAAACAATTTAGGTGTAAAGCCTACCGCACTTTCGACAAAAAATACAACGCCTCGCCGTCAACACAATTTGAATCACATTCCTGTATTTACACGACAAGATTACGTGAATTATTTTCTTTTACACTAAAATTTCGACACTGACGATCGTTTTTTTATAAAATCTGATCGATTTTCCTACAAATATACCAAATAAATGACGATTTAACGATTAGAAACCTCACCTTTTCGTGCCTTGATTAGCCACGCTTGACGGGACGGTTCCTCGAGATGAGGGAGAAATTTCAATTTGCTGTTGTGTGGGTGTGCAATTGTCTATGGTAGGTAACCAAACCAAGCGCACATCACATCATTCATAACGTTCCGTGTTACTCATATTTCAACTTTGGAATTTATATTCCAAGCTTGACCAAGAAGCGTCCAAATTATTTACTTTATATGATATTTAATAATAAATCATCATAATTGTGCATTTTCCAACAAAGCTTAAAATGATATTTGTTATTTGAATTAAATAAAATGTTTATAAAAATCATTCATCTGTTTATCTCAAGGAGCGTAATGATTCAGTCAATGAATCGACATATTTTATTTTTACAAGTCAAAAGTTGTTAAGTACCTAGAATTAGTATGGTTTAATAACACACTGTGCGTATGCACATGCAGCTGATAGCATTAATATTTTCCCCGTAAATATTAAAATGGTATTTTTGTCCCATAAATAAATATTAACAGGCTCTCTATTTACTGTACAAAGTAATTAATACAATTTCTGTTATATGATTCGAACTAATTTAATACAACCATTAATAAAAATTAAACAAAAATAACATACCTACAAATTAATTACACATAGGAGCTCCTTATTAATTGCATCCTTTTCTAAAATCCACAAGGATTGCTAATAAAACAAAATAATTTGTCACAAATATTTAATAATCTTACACCTATAACATACAATAAAAATAAAATATTCAAAACGCTGTACATGTTGTGCAGGCTTATTAACAGAAATTCGTCTAATAGAAGTAAAATATAATTACAAAAAATCAGTTTTAGTATACTCTAAGAGTTTTATAAATAGGCTAATAATTTCATCATACACATCAAATAGTTACGGTATGGTATTTATTACATACAACAAGATATAAAATGACATCTTTTCTTATTTGGCAGAAGTGTTATGAATTCTTTTTAAAGAATTGTAAGTACATTTATTACCATTATGTGAAGCTTACTCGCCAATCTAAACAATAAATTATATTGTTGACCAATTGATTATTACCATTAATAAGTACTGATTATATATATTCTTGTCAGATGATTATGCAGGGTTTATTTTTTGGATTCCTTCACATGTATATATTTTAACAATTTCTTGACTAGGTTGGCATTGTCTATCTCCGAAAAAGCCTCCGATTCCAGTATCTCTGGGTGCATTTCTATATACTTGAAAGCTACCTCTTGAATCTCCTTGTAATTATATTTCTCAGCTAGAACCGCAATGGCTAGAGCATTTTCAGAGTTGATGGACACAATAATGGCTAAATTAATTAGTACTGAAAGATTCCTCAGCTGAAACTTTTCAGCTATATCGAATAATACTTCGAAATTCTGTTCTAAAATATTGTTTATTGTACCAGTATACAAATACTCCAGTAGAAGGTCAATTTCCTCATCGCTTATATTGAGGCGATAGGTATTACAATCTTTGGCTCTGATTGCATCTCTTATCACAGGACTGTGTGCAGCTAAAGCTATTTTGTGCATTTTATACTCTTTTCCACTCCCAGATGTTAATATAAAATCAGGCTCTTGATCTTTGAGTAGCTCCTCACCAAATCCATGTTCGACCTTAATCTTTTGCACCAGATCCTTGTTCAGCATACTCTTAGGGCTCATATCAATGACCACTGGTATCACAAGGGCATTATTTTGCAGAGCTGCACGGTTATGATCCGAGAAGCAAAATGTTTTAACATAATGAGCAAAATCTGGCTCCGTAGAATTGAACTGCATCCATTTCATCTCATTGCTCAAGGTTGAGATTTTATCACCACTCTGAGTTAAATTTGTGATATTATTAGAATTGCTGATACCCAGTGTGAAAATGCCAGGTTTTCTTTGAATGACAAATACATTCAACAGGTGGTTATAGCCGGGGCAGGTTGTGGTGGTGAAAAAGAACCAAAGTGCAGGTTCACCATTCAAGTAGGCTCCTCCGATGTCATATTGGTCATTGTTTTGCAACTTGTAGGTGCTGTCGAAGATGTATAGGCCCTTGGCTTCAGTGGATTCACACCTATACAGGGTTGCTATTGCACCGTTCATCTGAAAATGAGAAGTTACTATTTTTATTTTATATTCAATATATTTAGTCTACAAACTATAACAAACATACTTTTTAGTGAACTGTGTAGTTTGTAAACTGCTTTCTTAGAAATATCTGTACTAATAACATTATGTTGCTTTATAAATTTTATATAAAGCTTAAAGCCATGATGTCATCTAACCACAGATTACCTCATAATTGATAATTTGACTATTCGTGGAATCTTCACGAATACTATAATTTTTAGTATTAATATTATTTTGAATAATAGTGATTATACCTATGAACATCCTATAATTTACTTGTAGGCATGGAGTAATTGATTATAAAACGACTATTATTGTACTTATTTTACATAACAGATTTCAAGCTTATGTGTCGCACAATTTATAAACTCATCCAAATTACATACTAAAATTTCCAAAACAAAAAATGTTTTGTTTCCAATAATAAATTATTAACTCCGATTATTCCTATCGCGGTAAAATACCGGAGTATATTTCTTACATTTGAGTTCCTACCTTGTTCCACGGAGTTACGCTGGTATGATTTATTGTATTGGGCTCTTCAATATACGCCAAATAATTGAGGTAAATATCTTCTGGCTCTTCGTTGTCATCCATTTTCCGACAACAAAATATAGTTAAAAACTTTGACTTAAAGCTACAGGAAAACACGGCGGTAACGTAATGAATCACTAGTTTAGTGTTGTTCGTTTTTCTTATCTGTTTATAGTTTTTGGTAGTTCGAGTCTTACAACTTTTAATTTGAAGTAGTTGTGCGATACGGAATGGAACCGATTGAATAAGTACCACAGACAGATAATATAGCCGTCTGACTAAGTGCTAGTTCATATAAGGTCGGCCCGACAGTTTTATCGTTCGCAACTGCCGAGTTAAACTATAATGACAAAAATTGAACTGTCGATCCAAAGTAATGTTTATATCCTTATGGTAATGAGCATGATTCGGTTAATCAAAATGGCTCTTTACTAAACGATTAGTTCCAGTACATTACTAGATAATACTCAGCTAGGCAAATGACTTAGTATGATAACGAAACTATTTTTAGTTACATAAATGTTGATGAATTTAATATGATAGCTAACACATTTTTAACATTAAATGGCTATTTCACAAAAAGTAAATAATACTGTTTGTGTTCATAGAAAACTAAAAACTTTATTTTTATATTAACTTTCTTATAACATTGTAATATGTCATTACTGTAATCAATTAGCGGTTGATTTTTGCTTTTGTAAATCGAAATCTCCTGATTGATTTGATCAATTTCAAGCTTCAGTAAGAGCGTGACACTGTTGTCATCGTAGCACATGAGGTCACAAATATGATGTAGAGCACTTTCATCTTTTTGACTATCAGCTTTAAGAACGAATATAGTTATTATTATTGACCAGTTATGACATTAATCGTATCTGTAAAACCACAGTATTAATATCATACAGTAGTCTAACTCTGCCGTGTCCTTGAATTTTATACCTACAGACGCGCTGGACGAGAGTTCGCGTTAGGCCTACCCGCCTAAAGTATTAATACATCTGTATACTTGACTTTCTTTCTTACTTATTATGTATTTTATTCAGTAGATTAAGGTAAAAAACAACGCGTTCTTTTAATATTTAAGAGACTTAATAATAAATCGTACACAAATAATAGTTATAAATTTCACACTGAATAATATTTTACCAACCAAAATAAAAATTATTAACACTGGACGTGTTTATGTACAATTAAAGCAATCAAAAACAGCCTAATATAGTTTACAACTGCTCTTCGCTACATTATTATTTAAATAAAAAGATCCACTGCTTAAAAAACGTCACATCGCCCGCTCACCACTACGGCACATTCGCTAGCTATTGAGTACCGACTGCATACCGAAATCGTTGCGCGTAGGTACAACTTGCGTTTCGTGCGTTTGTAAGAAGTTAGAATACTGTAGATACTAGTACTGTGGTAAAACTGTCGGGTCGACTAAATGTGAACCGGCACTATCGACTAAAAATCAATACTTATTTCAATGTTGCCAGATTATAAGTCTGGGCATTACTCGCCCATAATTTATAAATTTATTATTTCTTGAAATCATATCAAAGCGACCTTTTCCACAGTTTGAGACCGATAATGTTTTAATTTTCTTGGTTTCGAGCGTACCTATTTAAGTACGTCAATTTCTTTTTCTTTTCGTCAAAGTTGGCAGGGGGGTGGGGAGTGATGAAGTAGTACTGGAATATGGAGTACTACTCGCATCTTTGGGCAGGGCATCTTTACTAACTCAACACTAACTCACTTGACTCCGTGCAGAAACGCGCAAACCAAATCGTCCAAGATCCAATGTTAGATAGACCTTTGAGCCTGCGGAGGGACAGACTCCCTCTGCATGTTCTACTGGCTTTACAATGGTAAGTGTTCCGAGGAACTTTTTGACTTGGTGCCTCGTCATCCACCGCACCACTCGCCAAAGCATAAAGTTCTATCCAAACCAACTAAACTCGTGGCGGTCCTCCATGATTCGGTTTTCACTCTCGTTTCCGCTACGGACGTGCAAGTTATGGAATGAACTTAATCCTGATCCTCCTGAAGTATTTACGGAGCGCTATAACATGGGGCTCTTCAAGAATGATGCGAAAAGACTTCTCCTTCAAAGCATTGCATGCATTGATATTGGCGATGCATTGACACGATTGATTGCGTCTCACGTCGCCGCAAACGCGTGATTTAGTTTTAAGTATATATTAATATATATGTTAGTCTGTAAGGTATATATGATATGGACCTCTGTATTCAATTATGCTCATGTATCTTTGTTTATATTGTCTGAAATAAATGATAAAATAAAATAAATAAATTGGCGATTACTCTGGTGTTGCAAATGTCCATAGGTGGCAGAGACTACTTTTCATCAGGTCAGTAGTGCGGACCAATGTAGACGTAGGCGAACTCCTATCAGCGAGGCCCCTTTTCTATAGTTCCCAAGATCTACTTAGTAAATCTGTTTCTCATGATAGTGAAAACGTAAAATAAAGGTCTTTTTTACAAAAAAAAAAAAAAATAGAATGAGAATACCCAAACATCGTCGACATGGGATTTTCAGAGAGAAAAAACAAATAACATGATTCCATTGGATGATGCCCTTGAAAATGCGTCCACTTCCTCCTCCATAGAGGCCTCGCAGTCTCCCTTTAAGCGCGAGCCGTGGGCGATGGCCCACTGCACCCACGCCTAGGTACGTCACTGCATCGGGTAGCCCGTCTCCTTGTCCCATGGGAATAAGATATTTTCCCATAGTAAAAAGTAGCCTATATGTTAATCCAGAGTATCAGCTAACTCCCTACCAAATTAAAAAAAAATCGCTCCAGCAGTTTACACGTGGAGAAGTAACAATCATACTCACTCACAAACTTTCGCCTTTATAATATTAGTATGAAGTATGATGATACTGAGTGCATGAGCAATAGGAGGTGTCAGTTCAAGCTGACATAGGACAATGTGTCTACGCAGCGCTACTTTCAGCCGCCCTCTATCCCTGTGCTGATGGACGGGATTAAAGAACGTTCTCCAATTCCAGTGGCGTACCCTTTTTTTTTTTGTTTTCCAGGGGGAAACTTTCAAAAAGTACCCGACGTTGTGGGAGCGACGCGGGTTATGTGGGATTCTTACCGCACTAAAACCCCCCCGGTGGCCGACCTCGACGCTGCGAAGAGGACTCCGGGAACTCCGATTGACCGCCGCCGGTGTCCTCAGCGTGTGCCCCATCGGGCTCTTCCCTGGTGGGCGTGAACTGCTCACCGCACCTACTGGTTTTTACGGCAGCATGCAACCACACATGCCACCGTCCTTCCCGGGGTCGCTTGGCCGGACGGGTCGAGCTCCCACTCTTCCCGCCCGCAACCCCGGAAGCCTCTTTTAGTCGCCTCTTACGACAGGCAGGGGGTACCGTAGTCCTATTCTGGTCCCGTAACTACAGGGACAAGTGGCGTAGCCCTAGGGCCCTGTTTGTTATTTAAAACTGAATGGAGGTCGCAAACTCTAGTAAGGTCGCCAAATATTTCTCCCTCCAAAACGTCCCACTCGGGGGCCCCTGCGGCCCGGGGGGCCAGTATCATTGATACCGCTGATGCGACGGTAGCTACGCCCTGCCCCTCCCTTGTTCTTATAGTAAGCTCCCGTCATAAAGTTTTTTACACGAGAATCCTCTAAGGTCACCCTTGCACAAGCATGTGTGTGTACATATATACACGTGAGTGTGTGTGTGTGTACGTGTACTTATGATCAGAAAAAAGTTTTAAAGACAAGGAGTTTCCACAGGAAGCATGGTATAGATTTTTTGCAGCAAATTGTCGTTTCCGTAGTGTCGAAGTTTCGGTTACAGCTTCAGCCATCGTCGGGCACTTACAAAAATTGTCAGTTACATTATTTTTTCTTACACTTCACCGGATCGGAATACCACCTCAACTGAGACGATCCGGCTAGAAACTCAGCGGGTTTGTCTTTTTTGTTATTTATATCATCTTTTTTTAATCTTTTGGACTTGTTTTCGCATGTTTTTTTAACTTTCGGCTTTGGCTTTGGCTTCAGCCGAAGATTGTGACGACAGCCGAACAATCAGCTTCGGCTTCGGCCAAAAATCAACCTTTAGTGGGACATTACGTTCCAGCAATGCCGATCGATACTTGTACTTAAATGATTAAGAACGCTTTTTGAGCCTCAATAAATCGTACCAATTTTTTTGTTCCAGAGAATCGAAACATCCCCCATATAGTGATTTGTTACGATTAGGAAACTTTAGAAGATCGTTCTTGCACAAGTTTTTTGAGTTATATCCTTGACCCACAATAACTTCTCGAATATTCAGGCTTTTATATTGTGGGATTCGTTTCATCTTATCCTAATTTGGTGATAGTGGTACCAAACTGCAAGTAACCTCTACGAAATAAATGAAAAAATTAAAATCCTATAGATGGCGGAGAAATGTACATAGGTACCCCAAAAATAAACGTACCAAACAACGTTAAAAAAAGTATTACTGACGATGTCCGATGTCCAACTGACTCACTGAGTGTTCAGAGGCGGTGTAAGGCGTGGGCGGTGTAGGCCATCGCCCACAGCCTCGCGATGCGGAGGGCCTCGCGTCACACAGCTGAAAATAAATTTAAAAAAGTATGGTCAATTCAAAAGTACAGACCACAATATTTTCTTATAGTGAACAGATTTGAATTTATTCTCAATTTGTCAAAAGTACATTCGCACCATTTTTTTTTGTTTTCGAAGGGGAAACGTTCAAAAGGTACCCGACGCTGTGGGATCAACGTCGGATTATGTGGGATTTTATTCTCACTACAACCCGACCACATACTGCCGTCCTTCCCGGGATTATTGGCTGGGCGGTTCGGCTCCTACTCTAGTCACCCGAAACCCCATAAGCCCCCTTTTAGTCGCCTCTTACGACATGCAAGGGCTACCGTAGCCGTATTCTATTCCCCGGCTACAGGGGACAAGTACAATCGCAACCAGGCGCAGTCTCGCAACATATTCCTTTAAAATAATTGAGTTATAGTGTTACGTAATATTAAAACCATAGCACGTGCTTAGTAAGGATACTGGTTCGTGTCATGAAATAATAATGGTTGTTATCTGTCAAGAATAAGGTAAGTAAAACTAAAAATATGTTTCTATATTTGAATGAATAAAAATTGTTTGTTTTGTAGTGTTTTTTTGAAGTGAAACTTCTTTAGGCGCATGAGGGTAAAATTTTTACAAATGAAACGTCACGCCGGTATGCAACGGAAGTGTCGGAAAAGAGAGAGAGAGAGTGATCGAGACCGATTGAGAGAGAGTAAGACAGGGCGAACGTAGCATGAGCAACTAGCCGTGGAGTGAGAGTAGGGAGCAAGCGAGTGAGAAAGATTGAGAGAAAAGGTGAGACAGAGCGAACGTCGTATCACGCCTTTTTCCCTTCTTCTTAATCTTGGAAATTTAAAGTTTTAGATTTGTATAAATATAAACAAGATTTATAAATTAGTTCGCCAAAGAAGTTTCACTTCTGACATGTGTACTTTGTACGCACGCATGTTTTTTTTTATTAAATATCACTACATAGTCTAAAACAAAGTCGTTTCACGCTGTCTGTCCCTATGTAGGTATGCTTAGATCTTTAAAACTACGCTACAAATTCGTATGCAGTCTATTTAATAGATAGCGTGATTCAAGAGGAAGGTTTTATTTATAATATAGTGAAAAAATCCCGAAAAATTTTGGCTTTTGGCCAATACTGTCTCGCAAGAGACAATCGGCACGTCCCTGTAGCCTCGGGGTCAGAATAGGGCTACGGTATCCCCTGCCTGTCGTAAGAGGCGACTAAAAGGGGCTTCCGGGGTTGCAGACGGCTAGAGTGGGAGCTCGAACCGTTCGGTCAGGCAATCCCGGGAAGGACGGCGGTATGTTTGGTCGCATACCGTTGTAAAGATTAGACGGAGCGGTGGGCCCAGCCGCCCATCTGGGAGGAGCCCGATGGGGCAGCGCGCTCGAGGATTCCGGTTGAAGTCGTTTCGAGATCCCGGAGTCCTCCTTTTCAGCGCCGAGGACGGCCACCGGGGGGGTTTTAGTGCGGTAAAAATCCCACGTAACCCTGCGTCGCTCCCACGGCGTCGGGTACCTTTGGAAGGTTTCCCCCTCGAAAACAAAAAAAAAAAAAGAGACAATTTATTTTATTTATTTTATTTATTTATTTATTTATTTATTGCACCAACAAAGCAAACACTGATACATCGAAATAACATATTATACAATAAAAAGATACATGTTAAGTGTAGCCTCAATTATAGGCGCAAATTACAATGACATTATACATTAAAAATTAGAAAAATAAGAAACAAATATACAATTGAATTAAATAATAGAAATTATGAATATATAAAATTGAAATTGATGTAAAAATATAATAAGTATGAATAATAATTAATTATGACATTAAATTAGCAAATTAACAAATATTATATTAGTATTTTAGATAAAAATTGGTTAATTAAAAATAAATAATTGTTTATTCAACATTAAAGTAGTGCCTGAGACACTAATCTCTTAAACTGAAGAAAGGAGTTAGAAAAAATATCTACATCTACTATTGTATCGGGACTGTTTACAGAGCTCTCTGTCACTTTTCTTTGGGCAGTTATGGTATTTACATTGTGAATCCTATTGTAGCTGTTTAGTATTCGATGCAATGGGGCATTATGACCCAAATTCGATTTTACTTGATTCACACTAAAAGGAGAATATTTCCTAAATCTCGGCAATACCCTAGGTATAGATATATTTATCTTAGACAAAAGATTAGAAGAATCACAACAGTAATTTATTAGTTTATACAGAAACATGATATCCAGCAGCTCTCTACGATGATTCAAAGAAGTCAAACGGAAATGTTGTAAACGATCATTATAATTTGGCAATGTCTTAGCTAAATTACAACTATATGACAAATGCCATACAAAACGTTTCTGTATACTCTCTAATCTTTTCTTATAAATGTCATAATGTGGATTCCACACAACACTGCAATATTCTAAGATGCTACGTACAAGACAGGTGTAGATTGCTATTTTAGTTTTAGGGCTTTTAAATTCTTTGCAGTTACGTAAAACGAAGCCTAGCATTCTGAAAGCTTTATTGGCGATATTGTCTATGTGTAGGTTAAATCTTAATTTACTGTCAAGGATTACGCCTAAGTCTCGTACATTATTTGCCTCAGTTAGAAGTACCCCATTTATGTAGTAACATCTAGTTGGTAAGTGTTTCTTCCTGCTAAAACGAACAACCTGACATTTATCCGTGTTTAACCCCATTCCATTCAATCTACACCACATGAACATATTATCCAGATCTTTTTGTAGCAAAAGTGCCTCCTCAGATGAATTTACAGTCCTAAAAAATTTTACGTCGTCTGCAAAAATGTAGAACTTTGAACTTTGAAAGACACTCCCAATGTCGTTAATGAATACGTTAAAAAGCAACGGTCCCAAATGGGACCCTTGCGGAACACCAGATAAGGCAGTAAAAGGTTTAGATTTATGGCCACCCACTACAACTAATGATTGTCTATTTGTAAGGTATGACTTGCACCAGTTAAGGAAGATGCCGGCAATTCCAGCAGATGCAAGTTTATGCAGCAATATTTCGTGATTAACCCTGTCGAAGGCTTTGCTAAAGTCAGTGTATATTACATCGAACGAATCACCACGATCGACACCCTCAGACAAGTCTTCAACAAAGGAAATTAAATTAGTCACAGTTGAGCGTGCCTTCACGAACCCATGCTGTTCTAGTGCAATAAGATGTTTAAGGTGGGATAATATTATTGGATACAGCAAAGATTCAAAAACTTTAGCAAAAATTGAAATTATGGATATAGGTCGATAATTTTTTACTGAGCTGGTGTCTCCGCTTTTAAATAATGGTATTACGAATGCACTTTTCCATACTGTCGGAAAAATACCGGAACTTAGGGATTTATTAATGATGATACACAACGGAAATGCTAACGCACTAGCACATCTATTTGCAAACACAGCTGGAATCCCGTCAGGGCCGGCGCCTTTCCCAGAATCAAGTCTTTTTAAAACTCTGTAGACTTGGTCTGTAGTGACAGAAACAGTAGTTAAAAAATTTGACGTGGGGAAAGAGTGCGATTCATCTGGAATGGGTAAACAGTCAGTGTTATAGACGGAGGAAAATTGGGACGCAAAAAGATCGCAAATATCTGAACCAGTTGAGGCCACTTTCGTGTCCAAAGACATCCGGGCGGGATATGAGCTTTTGCCTCCTCTTTTATACTTAATAAAGCTCCATATTAATTTAGGATTTGAAGACAGGGATTCTTCTAAACGTTTCAAATATATTTTATAGTTCATGTTGTGAAGATTAGTACAGCGTTCTCTAAGTAATTCAAAAGTCAGTAAGTCACGAGGATTGCCATATTTACGCGATTTCATTCTATATTTATGCTTCTCCTTGATTACCCTAATTAATGCGGCTGAGAACCATATGGGATATTTATTATTGCGTGGTTTTGATTTAGGAATGTGCTTTCTAATTATTTTTCTAAGTAAATTGTAGAAAACTGTTGTCATATCGTCAACGCTAGAGCAGCAGGCTAGTTCTTTTACCCAGAAGACGCTATTAAGTTCTTTTACGATATTTTCATAGTCACCTTTGTGGAAAAGAAATCTGGAATCCTGTTTGGATGTTAGGTGTTGCTTATGACCTAATTCAACACTAAATTGAATGGGTGGATGTAAGGGGTCAATTTTTGTAAGTGGGTCAGTACTGACTTCAGTGTGGGAAATTACCGTAGTACTCATTAATAAGTCCAGAAGGCGGGTTTTATTGTTGAAACAAGGATTGTATTGAGACAGATTGTTGACAGACATAAAATCAATAATCATATTGTTCAACAGACTATTGGACGTTATAGGTGTGAGAGCAAGCGATTTAGGGTTGCCTCTCCAGCATAAACTACTTAGATTGAAATCTCCGAGGATAATTATGTCATCATTGAGTTGTTCCATGACATTGTTGGCTTTAATAATAAAGTGTTCCAAAATATGCTTCTGAACAGGAGGGGGGATATATACACCGCATATATATAAGTGTTCAATTTTGTCATTGATGTTACATATGTCTATTTTAACCCAGATATCTTCACAATCCGAATCAAAGGTACATATACGACAGGATTTAAAACGCGTAGAAACGGCAACTAACACACCACCACCTGACTTTTTGTTGTGAAACCCGGTACTTTCGCGATCACGCCTATATACTACATAACGATTATCGAATAGCTCGTTGTTAGAGATACTGCTGTCTAACCATGTCTCTGTAAAAACCATAACATCAAAATTGCAACAAACAACGTTATTATAAAGATCGATAGTCTTAGTTTTCAGTCCTCTTACATTTTGATAATAGAAATTTAGAGTGCCCTTTAGTATATAATAAAGCAAATTTAGCGGTATCATGACAACCGATTAAGCGAATCTATATTTTTAACATGAATATAGTTTGACTGTTCATTTTTTCTCATATATATCCTTCCATCGCGTACCCAGACGAATTTATACTGCAGCTCCTTTGCTTTGGAACGCGCGGCTGAGTGTAGGCTCTTATTCTCTGATGTAAGGTGTTCCACGACGTATATTGCGCTTTTTTTATCCCCGCCGATGCCTATATGGCTAGTGTTGAGCTTGTCATCTCGGTTGTTTCTATTAAATTTGCTAGTCGCGGCTAGGAATTCATCACGCAAACGTGGACTATTAAATTTTACCAAAATTGAACGTGGACGCGGACTGGAGGTGTTCAGTTTAGCGAGTCGCGTGCAGTAATGTATGTGCGTCTCATTAACTGGACATTTAATTATTTTGCTTAGCTGCACTACAGTGTTTACCAAATTCTCATGTTTATTCTCCGGGACACATTGAATCTCAATGTTAGAGGAACGTGCGTGTTGATCCATTTGTGCCAACCGCGACGTCAACATTAAATTCGCAGCCCGTAGTGATTCGGTGTCAGATTTTAAACCCTCGATTATTTTTGTTTGCGTTGCATGACTAGACTTCACTTTTTCCAGCTCCTCATTAAAGTATGCCATTGATGCTTCGACAGCCGAAACCGCTTTGCCAACCTCTAAGATTTGTGGGTGGATTTGTTGCTTAAATAAAATTTGAAGTTCTTCTCTGATTATATCTCGTATGCTGCTCGCTGATAAGCACGAGCAATTGCCACCGCTACGTCCCTTTACACGCTGCGTCACGAAGTCTTTCTGAGGCGAAGATGACGGGAGGCGGACGGCATCCATGTTTTACGACCGGAGATTTTTATTATTATGCTTTAATATTTTGTCAAGCAGATCTTGTTGAATTTTTTTTTTGCAATGACAATATATTATAGAATGTAACTTTTAAAAATATTTTTTTAAAATGAATTTCTTAGATCAGTAAAATTCTCCAGGATTCGATCTCCGACCCACCGAGCGTAAGCGTAACTTTAAACCGCTTTACCACGAGGAATGTGACGATAAGTGTTGAAATTGGCGAACTGTTCTAGTGAAGTTGTTTAAGTTCGGACAGATTCGTTTGATGTCGGTGTTTAGTCGAAACGTACGACTGGACACTGCAACTGCGTTTACTTAAACATCACCATATATGGTAATGTTTGAATCAAGCGTACACTAATGAGTCACCAACTTCACAGCACTTTTGAGTTATTTCACTTTGATACAATGATTATTCTTTATTATTTGCACAATGGTACACTTTCTTGTTAGTTTATGATGATAGGTAGATCTTATATGCAAATAGTAATTGATTTACACCTATTTTAGGTGCACTTATTGAATATTATTAACAGAAACGATTTTTAATGTACGGAGTATTAACTTTACGTGTGCTTGCGAATAGAGCGCGAGCGCGAAGGAAGATGCTCAATCGGCAAGATGCTCTCGAGAGGTGTGCCAGCGTAATCTGTTGATTACCTAATGAGACAACCATTTGTATCTTCAGGTATATCAATGTACCTGTAATCGTATCCAGGGAAAACTCGTGTCTTAGGTATATATGGTTGGATACAGATGCTCCCACGGCGTCGAGTACCTTTTGAAGGTTTCCCCCTCGATAAAGAAAAAAAAGGTATGCAAGGACGTTTACTCTGTAGTTCCGAGGCTAGAATAGGGCTACGGTATTCCTTGTCTATCGTAAAAGGCTCCTAAAACCCCAGGTCTTTGTGTTAGCAGTGCGACAGTTGCACCACTATAAGTTATGAATGGACCGCGGCAGGCGGTGGCGTGGCCGGCGCGCGCCACGCGCATGCGCGCCCCGGGCCCTGGCCCGGACTGATCCCGGACTGTAGTGATGTACAACATTCCGGAGAACCCTTGCAGTAAAGATGTAAAAAGGTTCAATGTTCGCATTATTTATTAAGGAAGTAGTTAAGAATATTGTATATAATTATGTAAATAAATACAATAGGTACTAATAATAAAGTATAGACTATAGATATGTTTTGGACGCCAAGAGCTGTACTTCGCAGGACGGCCTTTGATCACTTTGCGAAGCTGCGCAAATGAATTAGATTAAGTCTTTAAGGTTTGTCTTAGCATGTAATTTTTAGTAATAAATAAATAAGTCAATAAATAAATAAAGTAAATCAGTACAGAAACAGATCTATTACTAATATTTTGGTTTGGTTTAGATGGATGAACTGTTTTTATAATACAAAAAGCAAACGAGAATGCTGATAGGTGGTCATCGTCGCTCATGGACAATTATAATCCAACTCAGGATAAGGGGATACCCACAGATAATCCTACCTTAAGTCAGCCTTGTATATATGTACGGACATATAAAATAAATCAAAAAAAATATTCAAGGATGTATGTTCCAATCTAGAAGAAACGGCCACGGATTTGGGAAGGATACAACTTGTGCCGTTAGCGATAGAGACAATGGGTTCTTGGGGCCAGAAGCATTACAAAGAACTGTTCAATATTGGTTAATGTTTTAGGTGATCCATGTGCTGGTGTATAATTTGGTTAAAGAATACCTTTGGCTCCTTAAAGAGGTAATGTAGCCAGTCTTCATGTGACTCTCCCAAGAGGTACTCGCTTAGACTTTTTGATTTATCTTTAACTAGCTCGACCGGTAAATTTCGTTCCGCCTAAAAGTAAAAAAAAACGAAATCGTTGTTCTTCCACTGTATGTTATGCATTTATTATACACATTAACCTTCCTCTTGAAATATTAAAAAAAAAAAAATTAAAATCCGTAGCGTAGTTTAAAAGATCTAACAGACAGCGGAAAGGGACTTTGTTTTATACTATGTGGTGATTTACACCTCACTTGGGTTTTATATTTATATTTTTTTCTTCATTTTACTTTTAATTATTTACTTACTTTGACGTGATAAATTAAATATGTATTATCAATAAAATAAACGAAATAATGTTTTATCACATAAATAGCGACTAAATCAAAATCACTAAACGCTAAATATAATGGGGAAATTAATTAAGTATTACACAAGCGAATAGACTGCCGGCTTTATATAAAGAATGTTACATAATGAATCAGAATAATAATTTAAAAAATGTATATGTAATATAATCATAACAAAAAGCAACATTCCAACCAAAGCGATCATGAGAAACAACAAAGACATCACTTACATTATGATGCGAGCGCGTACTTAAATTTTAATGTATCGCATTTCATCTCCGTTTTCCCGTTTCCCTGCCCTACACTGCAGCATTTTCAAGGCCACATCTTTCAGTACTTCAGTAGGCTGCAAGCCGCCAGCGGCAGCGCACGATGTCACGCGCGCGATGACCGCTCCACGCGATCGACGTGCCGACGACAACGTCGAATTACTGCCGCTTAAGTCCGTGCTGGTCAACAACAATTACAGGGAGGATGAAGCTTACTACCCACCGACACCCGTCTTTAATAGCAACCCCTCGAGCTCACATCTCTACGACTACACGCTGCTGTCGAAGAGAACGCCGGCCTCTAAACGGTACTGTGTCCTTTATCTCACGTTTATTATCGCCAATTTTGTTTTTTAATGATAACTGGGCGTTTATTTTCCTTAATATTTAGGAAATATATAATTTAAATGATTGTTAATACAAAGCTAAGACGTCGTTTCCGCAGCCTTAGTTCCACATCTAAACAAAGGATTTCTTAATTTGTGTGCCTTTTAGGTGAAAATGAATTTCCTCACGAGATTATCAATCGATAAGAGGATAATAGTAAATAAGCAGTTTTCGTGCTTTATGTTAATTTCAGAATTTTATCATTTATTTTGTTTCTGGCCTTTAAATGATAATTTTGTTGTCGTAACTAACTAATTACACGTGCTGTTTCGAATCTAAGTTACTTTGAATAATATATATTCGTTATATTTTTTTATTATATCTATATATTTAATTGTACTGGCAAAGTTAAGTTATCAGACAGTGATTTATATCCATTAGTATCGCTCTCCTGACAGTAATCCCAGAGGATTAATCAGTTATGTTTACTAACATAGATTACTTTCCCGGACGATTAACGGGGTTATTTCTATCATTTAAAATATTAGATATAATTTTAAAATCTTTACTATTCATCGGATTAAGTATTATTACATCTTTAACTAAATATTGTTGCATTTTTAATATATTCTCGTTCATTTACCACTAAAGCCTATACCAAATAATTGTAAGGATAAAATTTATCGCGTTCTGGCTGGGCTTTGAAGTAAATAATTCACCAGGATGGTATGATTTATTTCTAAAACATACGTAGACAGAACTTCTACTTTAAATTTTTGGAAAGAAATTCATGAAGATTGACAAACGAGTACCTACGCAATCTACCTGAAGGCAATCAAAGATGCGTTGCCACTCCCGAGAGTTGAGGATCGCTTGATTTGAAATTGGGACGGCAACCACAATCTTCCATCATAACGCAAGTACCGCTTCACGGTAGAAGTAGGTTTGACGGTGTTACCTCTCCGGACGAACCATATACTTAGATTTTAGACAAATATTATCGCGAAATTCATGCTTTAAATACTTAACTACTTAAAAGAATTAAGATAACCGCATAACGTGAGTACTCGACTTACGTTTTACTTTTTGCCGATATTTCACATTGCCAACAGTGTCGCCGTTATGAGTCGCATAATCGGCCAAAGTAATTCTAGAAGATTAAAAAAACGCATAGATATCATGAGTACCTGTTAAGTATTGAAACAGACATTTTTTATCCACAATTTCTGCTGATCTGTCAGGTTGCTGGCCAGATCAGCCCAGCCAGCACCCACGCCGCTGCTGACGCTTTGCGGAGCCCCGCCGCCGTCACGGAAGCGTGAGGAGTTGACAGCGCTCGCTAACCTCAGAAAGAAGGTTGCTCCAGCCCTCCTCAACCCAGATAAGTAAGATTCTTCTCTTAAATTATAATAACAAATTTATTTATAGAAATTGAGGGAGTAGACTGAAGCGTCAATTAGCATTTTCGGCGGTCTATTAAGTCTTAATTATAATAGGATGAGGTAACGAATTAAGCCCCTTTTTCATCTGCAAACATTAAACCTGTCAGACAAAGGTAACAGAAAAAATAATTCGTATCGGGTGCCATCTGAAAGGAGATATTTACATTTAATTCCTAAATAATATATTACTTTTGTTTCGTTTTTATCTGATGGAAGTAGCAAACGAGCAAGCACTCCACCTGATGGTAAGCAGACCATCTGAGACCACCGGAATAGCAACGCATCTGCATCTAGCACGCAACGATTTCCGATAGAAACCATGTTCTTTATGACGTTGAATACAGATGTCCATGAGCAGCAGAGACACTATCAGGTGGATTGCACGTTCGTTTGCTACATCTGTCTATTGAAAAAATAAGAAGAATCGACCAAACAATTTAGAAATTTTTGAATACACATGTGATAATTATAATTGTTATACCTAAAAGATAATACCAACAATGACTTTCACACGTAAATTAAATTCCAGTTTCAGTAGAAACAGTCGTACATTTTATTTCTGTTTTTCTTCCGCAATAATTACCTATTAAGAACTCGTAAACAAGTTGCTTGTTTAAATAGTTATCTTTATTACTAATAAAACGCGGTAATTCTCACTAGGGAATTTACTGGAGCCCTTTAACAATACAAAACGTCGGTAAACTAATCACGGCAATAAATATTTGCGATTAACACTTCTTTTGTTCCGCGACACGCAACACCTTGAAAATAATGCCTATCTCAACATCAGGTGCTATTATTTTTTAATACAATAGTGGAGGGTTGAAATTAGTGATGTACCTATCGGCTCACAACAATTTGAAGGTTAATGAATATTTCATTTTTTTTTAAAACTAGTAGACTCTAGACTGCTGTCTACGGCTAAATTATTATCGGGACTAGAAGTGTGGTTTTGATATTTGGATACCAAAGATAGAGATATATATTTTTTTCACCAACTTACCATACGATGACTTATATACTTTAATTTTACTATAAAAATATTTCTTCATAAAACGTAGCCTACCTTAAAGTACCTTTTTTTGATCTCGAGGGGTGTTTATTGGTATTGGTGTTTTCACTTTTTTTGCTATTTTCGTATAAATTGTAATTTTACTAATTTAAAACTCACACTGAATACAACACGCAACAACGAATAAACTACGCACTTAAATGTGAAAAAAAAACAAAAAAGCATCAACCGACTTCATTTGTTTAGAATGAATTTAAAAGCCAGTGGGCTGTAAAACTAAACACTACTGGTTACTGGTTGATGCGCAACTATATAATTTAAAAAGTTTGCTTAAGTATTTAGACAAGGGGGAACCCTACAAAAGGTACCATATATCGTGGGAGCAACGTAGGGTTATGTGGGATTTTTTCCGCACCAAAACCTCCTCCGGGGCCGTCCTCAGTCCTCAGCACTGCGAGGAGGACTCCGGGATCTCCAACGGAACACAACCTGAATCCTCCGAGTAAGCATTGTACTCACTGCGCCTACAACCCGCAAACCCGGAAGCCCCTTTCAGTCGCCTCTTACGAAAAGCAGGGGATACCGTAGCCCTATTCTGATCCCGGAACTACAGGGATATTCGGGCTTTCCCTAGTGAGCGAATATGCTCATCGCTGCTTCTCTGCTTACATTCTTATTCATCAATCTTAAATATTGTAAATATTATCTAGGACATTTTCGTTAGTTTCTGTTATGAATGGATAGTTAGAAACGGCCCTGAACTGTTGTCCCAGGTGTCGCGATGTTAGCGCACGAATCATTAACTCGATTTATTACGGGCCAATTCGATTTTGTGCGAATTGTGACTAACTCGATTTTCGGAATCGAGTAAGTATAATAGCTGTATAGGTTATTTATGTAATCCTTGTATCCGAATCACGCTACGTTTCATTCTTTTGATTTATGTTATACACGAATTTTATTTGAACTTTAAATACTATAATTTACCATTATCATAGATTTATACCTTGTAAGCAATGTACTTATAGCTACTATGATTAATGTTTTGTTTTTCGAGCTTTATTAAAAGAGCAAAAAACAAATAAAACGTTCAAAGGTGATAATTCATTTGATCCTTAAGAAATTATACCTTGTTTAAAAATAGAAATAATCTTAAAAAAACTCAGGACATGTATTTTACGATGTATATATATCCATGAAGATAAAACAGTCCTAAATTTTACCCGAAAGGGGAATTTCTCTTATACTTTGTATCTATAATACAGTGCAACTACCAAGAGGATTGAGTTAATATCACATAATCTGATCTTTCCCAAAAAATATAGAGTATAAAGATACTCGATCTTTTATCGGGTTAAGGGGAAACGAAACTGGAAAATCTTCTACAGAGAATATTTCACGATTTCTTTTGGAACTAAAAAAGTGATGAGCTTTAGCTGAATCTATATTTAAATTCACGTTGAACGGGAGTTTGATCCGAAGTAAGTTCACAGATGCTTGGCTCTTGAGGTGTAAAAATCGCAACGTCATAGTGTTAAAAACAGAAACACGGCTTTTTATTATACAACGATAACATTTTCGATATTATTATAAAATATTATTGATAAGCCATTCACTTCTACTTCATCGAATGTAAGCAAAAACCCGTATCTTTTTTATGTTGCAGATATCCCTCCAGAAACAACAACGAAGCATTGAAGAAACAGGACAACGAACCCGAGCCGCTCGACAATAGACCAAAACTCTTACAAAAGGTATGTGACAACTGATATACACTTCCATTCAGATGGATGGATGCTATTTTGACGATATATTTATCAGCTTTAAGTAGTAAACGGGCGGTCCAACTGATAGTAAGTGGTCACTGCCGCCCTTGAACATATTAAGCAACTTCAGAATAGAACAAGGGCGTCTGAAGTCAAACTCAGATGCGTTGATACTCACGAGGTCTAAGATCGTGGCCATACAGAAGTGAGTCGGCAATCACACCCTTCCATCGAAATCTAGGAACAGCTTTACGCTAGATGAAATTAGATATAATAGATTCTTAATGTTATTGTTATGACGACCCGCGCGGCAGAGCGGTTACCATACCGGTCTGGCGCGTAATGGGTTCCTGGTTCGATTCCCGGCAAGACAGGTATCTGAATGATGAGTTCATGTTCTGGGTCTGGGTGTTTGTGAATTCGTCTTGTGTGTATCTATGGTACCCACGACACAGGAGAAATTCTAGTGTGGGGCTATGAGTGTAGAAAGCGTGATTTAAGCTATGAAATAAATATTTTATCTATCTATCTAAAGGTGACTGTGGTAGATCCCTGGTTAAACTGTTTGAAGGACTTTGAACGTATATATGAGATGCACTATCTCAGTGTTCAGGAGCAGTCGACGTAAAGGAGATTGACTAAAAAATCTTTCTCTTTATGAAGTTGATTACAAATCTTCATACTGAGCGGCAGTAACTTATGATCAGATAGATACTCGATTGCTACTTCAATTTTATAAACAGTAGTTAAAATACTTGTGTATTCTTTGTAAATAGTAATTTATATATATGTATATATTAGTTATACTTAACTCGAATATTTGATGTATACCTAAATATAAAAAAACGTAAAGACATGGAAGTTATCCTTGTAATGCTTCCAATACATGGTAATTAGTAGCGTTGCAGAGAGGGCCATGGCGCAAGGCGGTACGTCTTGGGGGTGGCAGACTGTTTTTTTATATTATATGATCGGTATTTCTTGTAAGAAAAAACCTTGAAACTTAAGTTGTATTGCCTTGCCCGGTGGGCATGTTTGGGTATAATATTTAGATTTAGCGACTATGTTTTGGTAGTCAAATTGCAGACGTAAGAGGTGACAGAGTCTATTAAGATTTGACCTTTGTCTTTCAGCGACTTAAATTTCTAAATGGAAAGCGGCGAACTCAATTTCGGTCCCTGGCGCATAAACCCACGCTTCGCCATTGATGCTAATGTACTTACATACGGTTACACACCTATTCTGCTATAGTTGGGTCTTGGCTGTGTCCCCAGTAGGCAAACTGTTCGCGGCCGACTGAATTTGCGACGTATCGGTTTAGTACGTATATTTGAAATGCCATATATTTGAAATGGAGTGTCCAAAGATTGTTAGTTTGCCCTAACTACACGCTGTAACGCTGCAAACTGTGTAAAGTGGGCGCATACTCTGGACACTCCATTTCAAATACATATATGGAAGGGCGTACTAAACCGATACGTTGCAAAGTCAGTACGTCTAATAGTTTGCCTACTCGGGATATTGCCTTATGTTGAGGGACTATTCATACTCGTTCGTGTACGCTTTAGTGATTTAACGAATATTCACATTGGCATTCGCGAATACTCGCAAGTTTCTAGATATGCGATTCTACATTCGCAATAATTGTGGGAATGCTTTGCAAATATTGAATTGCAATGCTTTGAAAAAAAGGTCGCTAAATTTATCCAAATTAAAATCGAACTGCAGCTTGACGACCAAAAAAAAGGTCGCCAAATCTAGATCCTCCGTCCTCCTTCACCGAAAACTAAAAAAAACAAAAGTCGCAATTGCGAATGTCGTAAATATTCTTTACGTTCTTTACTAGTTTGCTTAATCGTGTTTTAAATAATATTTTGTCAACCATTTTTCCCGATAATATGGTTTAGAATAAACTGTTAACGTATTTTGAACCATTAACATGTTTAAAATATATTTTTAATCCCTTCAAACGAAAAACTTCATGAAAAATTTAATAACACAGACTATAAAAAACTACTTTAAACATTTAAATTAATTAATTTTTAAAGCGACATATTTTAAATGCCTGTAAGAGGAATTTTAATTACTCGCAACCGTCGACCTTATTTTGCATATCAGGCAGTGTGTCGCGTACCACGTGGCTGGTAATTAGTAAGTATAAACTTTATTGCCCATGGTCACTGCATAATGTGTCACCGCAATGGTTAATTGGAACCGGAAAAAGGAAAAAGTAAGCTGTTTCCGTAATAAAAATGTTCAACAAATTGGTAATAATTAAATAACATTGGAACAGGGATACAGAATAATATTTTATTATATGAATATTTTTCTATGTATCACATATCATCTATGAAATACTAGTTTATAAAAGTGTACCATTTTTTTATACTTCACCCTGACGAGACGGACTACCTAATGGAAAATACTCACCGTCGCCTATGGACATTTGCATCACCCGAGGAGTCGCCAATGCATCGCCGGCATAGAAGGAGAGCTCTTTTCGCACTTTTTTGCAGAGCCCTTTATATTGCCCCTTACATAACTTGAAATTATCTTTTCATAGTATTGATGGATTTCAATGAAATAAAAATTAAATGTTCTAGAATATCGACTACAGATATATTTATGTACTTTAAATTAATTCCAGTAATTTTGGTTTGACGAAACTTTAAACACACAGTCACATAATATAATATAAATATACAAATGTCCTTAATTACTTATTTTCAGGTTTCCAAACCATTTTACCAAATATATGCGATGTATAACACGCGAGAGTTTAATTTTTTGCATTTTTCCCACATGTATAGATTATACGTAGCACGTAGCACGCCGTAGCATGTTGTGTAAACCACGTAGCATGCAGTTCGTGTAGCGTTTCGGTAGAGCTAAAGAAAAATATAGACACAAAACCATGTAATAAACACGTAAGCTGGTTGCTTTTGGCACATTATATCTGTTTAATGGAGATGGATTGGAGGGGGAATATAAAATATTAACATAAATAAGATATTGCGTTATTACCCACATATTACTTATCGCAGTCTCGTAGCATTCTCGTAGCATCATTGTATTCTACTGTTAGTTTATTTTAACGTTAATTCGATTAATTAAGGTCGAGGTAATCGATGCCAATTCATTATAACTTCTAGTGCTTTCAACTACTTTCTAATGCCGCTAATGTGCAGTGTTTAGATATATGGGTCAAATGGAATGTCAAATATAATAAAACCTTTCTACACTCAGTGACAAACCCTTCTTGTCTGTCTATGTGTTTGTTCTGCCTTTTTTTTCCAAAGCGTCTAATAAGATTAAAGCGGGTTTTTCACAAATTCTCAAAATGCGTGCACGTTCCACGCGCCATCAGTCACCGTTGCCGGTGCTACATGTTAAAATTATTGAAGGTCTATAATTGCGGTTATATGTATGTGAACTTACACTTTCTAAGCCGTGAACCACAACTTGTGTAAGGACAAAGTAGCAATATAGAATAGCAGTAAATTGATATAGATAAGCGTATAAGAATTCAATCTTAACCTATGATCAATCAAATAACGCCCTTGTAACGAGATACACAGTCAGTAAATATAGGGTTGAAGTAAGTAATATCGGCCTTGCCGTCGATACATGATGGATGTGCACAAGTATCAAGGAGGTCTTTACTTTCCATCAGCATTAAATTATCGTAATGGTGTATTTCAAATAACCTGATAAGTTGAGAAGTGTATAACTACTTACAAATATTATGTTTTAGATTTATAACCATGATCTTACGTTCTTTTCTATACTAGGCAATTCCCGTGGCTTCGCATGGTTAGGTCACGTCTACCTTGGTAATAAGTAGTTATTCTAGGTCATAATGTATGTGACAAATTACAGCAAAGTCCGACCGATAGCTTGGTGTGAAAAAGTATCACACAAACTTATATCCTCACAAACTGTCCTGTTAGTAACATTATTATTATATTTATAATATATACAGAAATTACATTTATATATAATAATCAATAATACTCTGCGTTCCGAATTCATCGCTTATATCGTGTTAATACTAGGGTAGGGTGTTCTACGGACGCCGGCGACGGAGACATAAATATGTATGTATGTTATAATTATGAACGAACATGTATGGTTGTCTGATTAAAGTCACCCGTTTTTTAATTTAAATTACGGTCGAAATTCGACCGTAATTTAAATTAAAAAAACTAAACTTCATATTGTCTAAAGTAGCACCAATATTTCTCTAATTTAAATAAATTGTAATAATTTTCGAGTTATTTTGAAAGCACCCGATAAAGGTGATAAGATGTTTAATAAGGCATATAAAAGCAATAGCGGGTATTTTGACAAAAAACATCTGACATTTTTGACGTTATGTGTTTTCATAGTAAGACATTGAATGTTCTATTTCGTTTATTATGTATATGTTTGTGCCAATTGCAAGGTAGCGTGTGTGTTTTTAGTTGATTTTATTTATGCTTTATGCATTATTTGAAAAAAATATTTGCATTGCGTAATCCTTCTCTACATCAACTATAACCGTGCGTAATTACATACTACTCCGTCCGCGGCAAGTATCTTAAAAACGAATCACAAGTTTTTGCTTCACGTATAGATATATAGAGAATATTGAGTTAGGTTTGCATTTTTCTTTTTTTCATACTTTACGTAACATTCGTATGGGTGCCCGACAACACGTGCCGGATACAGCAGGCAATGCAATTCAATACCTTTTTCTCTTTCATCTATCAACCGATGAATTTTTAATATTTTTGGTTTCAAGCTTTAGGATATTGATATTTATGAATTGAGACCTGACTGAGGGGAGATTGATAGTTATCATAAAATGTTCATCTCTTGGTGTTATCGATCTTGTTGGTCATATACTATGGAAGCTGTAAACTGTGGTCGAAAAGAAAAAAAAAATGTTTCTAGCATTTTTTAATAACAATTTCTAAATATTGTAACATTCATAACACTCAAAAATATAAGATAAACATTTTAGACATCATAATTTATTTAAAGTACAATAATGCACTAGGTCCCCCTAAAGATATTCTCCAAAAGATATCTTTATAATAAAGCATTACACCAATTCACACTTGACCAGCGCGCTGTATGGCATAAACCTCTCTCATTCTGAGAGAAGACCCGTGCCCAGCAGTGGGACAATAATGGGTTGTACACAAAGCATTACAAAACCTTTCTCAGAAATCATAATTTAGAGCTCATGGCTCATAACCATTTTCGCAAACTGGACCCTCCTAAACCATTTCAAAGACGTGCCAGGGCCGGAAACAGGTTGCGCCGCCCTTGACCTGATCCACCCAAATACTGAGTGACCTTAGGATCTGCCTACGAACAATTTCAGCCCTTCCGCCCGACGCGAATGTAATGGGGGCCCATTTACATCTGATTAGCGGGAAAGGTCAAATTCGTTTGTACTTCATCTGTCTGACAAAGGAACCCAGCTGTTAAGTCGATAATGGAGGTACTCAGCTGTTTAGTCGATAGGGTCTTGATACGATTGTAAGATAAGACCTTGTTATCAGATTCACGGCGGAGTTATTTATGTTGTACAAATCCCTTACTTTTATCTACATCTGCCTCGTACTTATTTAGATTTTATAGGTATAACGCTTTACTACATTTATACCCTCATTCTAGGACTTTTGTGTCGTGGATTCTATGGACACACACTAAGATGAATAAACATCATTTAATTGAACTAAGATTCTCATTTAACATTATTTCCTACTATCAAAAAATTCATCAGTTTTAGAACATGAACCAATTCGTTCGGTGGATTGTGCTACAAGTTCCTATAAAGGAGACTGGAGTTTACTGTTCATATTCAATCATTATGTTAGTGGATGGGCAAATATTTCATTTTAAAAATATTCCACATCTGGCCTACCTATAAAAATTTTAAAGAATTAGGACCCAATTTTGTTATTCTATGGTCTACATGTGATTCTTTAAGATGCGTTTCTTGAGACATGTCCTTTTCAACAGATATGTCCTAAAATTAAAAAATAACATAAGTATATTTAATAACCATACTACATGTGTCCCTTTCACCAGAATTTTATCTATCTTAATAGATGCTACCTACTAATACATGAGCTAGAGTAATTCATGTTGATCCTGATTCGCGATGATGACATTCGTAGACCCATAAAGCTAATCAACATGGCCTTTATGAGTTGCAAACTGAATTGGCAATGGGCTGGCCACATCATCGTATTTGTTCTGCAAGTATTTGCTGCAATGTTATGTAATACTTAAAATATTATGTGATTTTATGCGTTTTGAAATATATTTAATATAACAGTTATATCCAATTTACATTTATATAATTCTTCATTAAATCCGAATCTGAATCTGACGACCCGCGTGGTGGAATGTTACCATACCGGTCTACCGCGCAATGGATCCCGGGTTCGATTCCCGGCCAGACATGTATCTGAATGATGAGTTTAGATTCCTGTTCTGGGTCGGGGTTTTTGTGTATTCGTCTTGTAATCCTACTGTGAGTGTAGAAACCGTGTATATAATCAAATAATCTTCCACTTGTAATGGCAATCCCAAAAATAACGTTAGTTCTACGACGTTAATCATGCGCAATTTGGAAAACTTCGATAAACTTCTATAACCAACAGTGATGTGATAAATGTTTATCATTTGAACATTCGCGAACAAGAATGCAAATATTCCCTACCGACATTCGCAAATGCAAATATTCGGTTTTATTTAATATAGACTACAAAAATAGTCTATGAGGCAGAGAATGTAGGTAACGTTTGGCGTTATTTTTTGTTTTTTGGTCGTCAAAGTCGATTCGACTTAATTTTTTACAGATTAGGTGACCTTATTTGCAAAATATTAGCATGTCGTCAACCCATTATTGTCCCACTGCTGGGCACGGGTCTTCCCTCAGAATGAGAGAGTTTAGGCCATAGTCCACCGCGCTGGCCAAGTGCGAATTGGTGGACGATGCAAAATATTAGCATAATTGTGCGAATCCATAATATTTAATATGTAAAAACATGCGAATATTCGCAAATATTAATATTCGTTACATCACTAACAACCAAGCATATAAAATTCCCTAACCGATGTATCCATTCGACATTAAACATAATTACGTCTAAAACCAATATACCAATTAGAATCATTTCATTAATGTTTAATAGGTATTAAGTACTAATCAAATATTCCTAACTGTTATAATCAGTATTATTCAAAACCAATAACTTAGAGAATAAATAACCTTTAAATGTTACCTCACCAAGGATTTGTTGGAAACCGCCTTGGGGTTTACCATAAATGTCACAATGCCACAGCTTTCACGTAAATGAAGGCTTTCGTGATTTATGCACGGCAGCTCGAGCGGAGCGAACCACGGAGCGTTTCCGTGAACAATTCTCGTAGGTAAGCGCCCGTGCTTAAAAATAGCAGACGAGCGATTCCGTGATACCGCCTTATACGCTAGGGTTGTCAAATTAGCATAATTGAATTGTGGAGTAGACAGACCTGATGCAATTTCCTTTTTATAGCTGTACCTAACGATAAGGCAATCGGCCAGCTGATTGAAAGTGGCCTAAGGACATTTGCAACACCGGAGGAGTCATCAATGCATCGCCGGCTTAACTAATCCATCGGATGTTATTTTATGAAATGGCTCTTTAGCTAGACATTAAGGTGATAGGACGCGTTATGACTCGACTTCGGACGCACCCTCACCATACCTTTTTCTGCCCAGTCATAGCAGTGTTATGGGCAGATTTAGTGAGGCAAAATCCTACGTAACCCGGCGTTGCTCCCACGGCGTCGGGTATCTTTTGAAGGATAACAAAAAAAGGTACAACATCAAAAAGTCGCTTGTAAGTTATAAAAATAAATAATATATTTTTTTATATAGACACAGCCCTACGACATTCTATAAATAGCGAAAGCTCTTATTCATAGATAGGTATCAAAAGAAAGACGAGGCATGGAAGCGGAAAGTCTCTGGAGGTCAGCACAAAGAAACTGTACATTGTTCGAGTACGATCTTTGCGGATGTGACTCAATGAACCGCGAGGTAAATCACTTGCTCCGAGCTCTCAAGAAGTGATTTGAAATTATATCATTATGGCTTCTGTGTCTTTGTAAAAATATATCTATTTATTATGTTCTTCTTTATTTATGCAAGGAAGTGGAGTGAAAATGTACCACCACCTATTTCTAGAGGGAAGCCGATATTGTGTTTCGATAGATGGTGTGTGATTACCGGCTCACTTTCATACGAGGGGATCATCTTCGTCCTCAGAAGTAGCAGTCCGTCTGTGTTTAATTTTCGATAGAACCCTTGTTTTACATGACGTTGCTTACAGATACCCATAACCGGCAGTAATCACTTCATACTGATGACACGCTCTTACTTACGTCAGTTTTATGTAAAATAATATCTAATTAACAATAATTGAAGTAAGAAAGGAGGACACACTACGTCCTGTGGGCGAACTACAGTTATTTAATAACTTTAAATAATTGTAGTTCAAATATAAATAAAACAATGTGGTGTTAATAATATCGGATCGGTGTCTTATACCGATATCGGTGATATCGAGGAAGCGCTCAAGGTAAAATGAAAATTCTCTTCTGCCATATTACTCCAGTTTAAAGGTTAAAGTTCAAAGCTCTTGTATCGTATAGGTTCTTAGTTTCTTATATATATTTAGTTTACAGCCTATACGCTGAATTTACATGGCAATTAGGATACTTTAAATTTTCTTTCTTCAAATTCAAACAGAGTGTACCAATACATTCTACTCTTATCCATGCATTTATTATAAATAAAAGCAAAAAAGCTTGAAATTAATCAGTAAAGATATTTTCTAATATTTTTTTAACTTTAATCAAAATAGCTTCATCCAAAAGGGATAATTCGATTCCCGGCCAGATAGGTATCTGAATGATGAGTTTAGATTCATGTTCTGAGTCTGGGTGTTTGTGTGTGTGTGTGTGTCGTTGTATTGTTATTATTGTTATTATTGTTATTATTCGTCTTGTGTGTGTCCATGGTACCCACAACACAGGAGAAAATCTTAGAGGAGGGCTATGAGTGTAGAAAGCGTGTATGTGTGTATAGTAATGTGTGTATACATTGCAAATGTCAATGGAAAGCAGAAATCAAGTAATATTGAGTTTGTTTATAACAATTTTACATCTTACGAGTTTTCAGATCCTAGGAAGATATCCTGGGAATATCAAATATTTTTTTCGTAGTTATTTACTTTTTATATCGGGTGTATTTTAAGAAGGTTTTGTATAGAATTTAAAAATGTTGTTTAGCAGATAGCGTAAGACTTAAGAGTATTTTAAAACGATAATAAATACCTAATTATAAAAGTATGTGAATCATGTGTACCCTGCTGGATTGATTGAGAGATTACAAAATAATTTTAGTCACACATATCCTAAGCAAATATTGCCATAACGTTTTTGCAAAAGAAAACTATTTTCTCAAGTCGATTTATCTGAACTGCAGTGTCTATTTACATAATTGCACTCCATTTTAAATGGATCTAACGTGGAGAGCAAAAACTTCTCGTTTGTTCAGTGCTAAATGATGTTTATTTTTCTCGATGAGGGAAACAAAAACAACTAACGCTAATGGTTCTCGTAAAGCTCCCGACTAAGCTTGCGCCTGTGGCTTTGAGTACACTTCCCAACAACTGTAGGGTGACAAAGTATTGAATGTAAACAGATCTTGTTATTTTAAAGAGATTCCCGTGGCTTTGTCTGATTGTGCTCGTCGATTTAATTCTTACTTGCATACAATTTTGACAGTACTTCAAGACGACAATATAGTTTAAGTATAGGCAATAAAAATATTATTAAACACGATAAATACATATGATGTACACATCTACTAATTTCAGATGAGACTCATATCTTATTTGAGGTCGGTTATAGATGTCCATGAGCGGCAGTTACCATCAGGTGTACTGCATCATTTGCTATAGCCTAAGAGCCCATAAACCCTAGACCTACGTCATTTTATAAAGGCTGACATTTTGTCATCAACGATGGCCATTTATGAAAGTTGGGTTGTAGTGGCTATGGCAGGTAGACAGTGCTTTTTTTTTATTCTTAAGGGGGAAATCTGCAAAAGGTACCCGACGTCGTAGGACCGACGCAGGGTTATGTGGGATTTTTACCGCACTAAGCCCTGAGACCTGTAAGCGTCCTCCCAGGTGAGCATCTGGGCCCACCGCTCCGTCTGGTCTTCACTACATTATGAGGCCACGCATACCGGGGTCGTCTGATCGAACGGTTCGAGCTCCTACTCTAGCCGCCCGCAACCCCCGAAGCCCCTTTTAGTCGCCTCTTACGACATGCAGGGGATACCGTACCCCTATTCTGATACCAGAACTACAGGGACGAGGTAGACGATACTAAAGGTAGCGAAAATACCGGTCTACTTACGTCATTTTTATAAATTGTGAATTTTTGGTATTATGTGGGGTTCACGGGCTCATGTTCTACTGCTTCCATATTACATAAAAAAGACATAATGCATTTGCATTCCTATTATTCAATACCCTAACATACCTGCAGAAATAGGTTCATTGTACGTTCAGGTAACTCGAGGACATAAGACTACGAATATTTCAAATTGCTTAATCTACGCACGTCGTGAAATTCAGTGTTCATATTGGGAAATTTCGAGTTAAATATTTTCTATTACTCCCACATACTGTGAACTCAGAGCGTTGCGGTTTTACCCTATCGGTCAACGGGTTGGCATTTAAATGATGAAAACGCAAACCTATACATATGTACATATATGTGCATAATATACACGGTTTAAATATCAAGAGTCAAGTGAAGCGAATGAATATTCAATGGAAAAAATATACGGCCTTTGTTATTTCGATATTAATTGGATGGTACTACAGATGAATATTGCATAGCTCATCGAGTGTGGATCATTGATTTAATTGAATCGACTCGTGAGTATGTGTCACTATAAATAAACGCGGTATGGTAACAAATGCCCCATGCGCCGTAACGCTAATTGTTGCGTACAACGAAAATTGGTTTCGGTAGCAACACGCTTTGATCAAAAGATCACAAACGCTTGCAGAAGCGAAAAAGCGCTTAAACGGAACATTTCATGGCCTTCGGAAAACGCTAAACGCTTAGCGCTCAGCGGCGTGTTGCGGCACCGCATCATAAGGTTTTTGCTCTAAAAGCTTATAATTACTGATGAACTTACTTTTGAATTTTAACAATCGTCAAGCGTTGTTGTGTGCAATTTTTATTGTTGTTATGAGCAACGCGAGAAAGAGACATGAAGCATTCTAATTTATTCCTCTAGGTAGCAACGCATTTGTTCCCAACAATAAGTAGAATTTCAATTTCATATAATACGTGACACTAAGAGATATCTATGGACGATAGTTTTCACTTACAAACAAATGGACTACATGGTAATACAATTCATAAAAGAAAAAGTGTCCATACATTCGTTAAGCCTTATGTGACTTTGTAGGTACTTGACACAACACAATGACTCTACAACTCAGGATCTCTTTTCGGAATAAAGCGCTCTACGAAACGGGCATGAACTGCGGTGAAAGTTCATGAGAGCTTTTCATTTCCCGCCGTGTTCCAATTAGAAGGGATTTCAGACTGACTTTTTCTGCGGAGGCCATCAGCCGTGTTCGTTCTTTCATAAAAACTTACTATTTTGGCGTGCGAAATATGAAAGTAATGAGGCCCTTAGCATTTCGCTGCATATAATTTGCGTGGGTTTTTTATTTGTATGATATTTTGAAGTGCTGTTCGTTCTTGTGTCTTTTGCGAGCAGTATAATTATAACTTATGTGATTTTAATGTTCCGTACTCACAGGCTAAAGACTCCGCTGACCGCCTGTCCGTCTGTCACCGTGTCTGACTGTAATGTAATCCATGAACTGAGTTAGGCAATCGATACTTTCACAGATGATATATTTCTATTGTCGTCAAAAAATACCAAGATCAGAATAAAAATATTTAAGGGGGCTCCCATACAACAAACGCGATTTTTGTGCCGTTTATTATAGATAATGGTACGGAACCCTTCCTGCGCAAGTCTGACTCGCACTTAGTCGGTATTTTTGCTTACGTGTTAGTTTGATGTTCGTAATTACTCCTTCAGCAGCTTTCAGCACTATCTGTAAGTCTGTTTTACACACTTTAAACGAGTGAAAGGGAGCGTAATTTTGCTTTACGCCATAAAGTGTTCCACCACTTTTAAAGTGACGTGTTACGAAATATTACCACGTACATACCTATTTTGAGTGTAGCATCACATCTGTATCTCAACCTACTTCATATACTATTTCTAATTTGTAAGCGTTTATATCTATTAACAATTGACTAACATTTTCATAATAAAGAGAAGATATGAAGAGTTAATACTTACTATCGCGTGACGTTTTATTAATAAACATAAGTAAAATATGTAGATTGAATATTAACATACTCGTTTGGTATGTATGTGACATGCAAATGGGGTCTATGCGGAGTTCGGGCCACCATTACAGATATTTATCGTTGAGACGCCTTCGTCACGCAACCTTGGCTGAAACATCTTTGTTTTCGACTGTTTGGTTAAAAGTAACTTTAAATTTGTCATAGTCCAAATAATATTATAAAGGCGAAAGTTTATATGGATGTTTGGTGCTTTTTCACACATAATGTGCTAGTTAGATTTAGCTAACAAATAGGTAGTGTATACCTATACCTACTATATACCTAAAGGTCATCATGGATGTTCTTATTTAATTGGTCTGATGGATGGATGGTTGGATATTTCATCCATCCATCCATCCATCAGCCTTTGAAAGTCCACTGCTGGACATAGGCCTCTCCTAACCTGCGCCACTCCGACCGGTCCTGAGCCATCTGAATCCAGCAGTTACCCGCCGTCTTCTTCAGGTCATCAGTCCACCTGGTCGGGGGGCGGCCTACACTCCTTTTACCCAGACGTGGTCCGCATTTGAGAACTTTTCTACCCCATCGGTTGCCTGACCTACGAACGATGTGGCCTGCCCATTGCCACTTCAGCTTACTAATTTAGGGAGCTATATCGGTAACTTTCGTTCTCCCACGGATTTCGGCGTTATGAATTCTTTCGCGCAGGGCAAATCCAAGCATAGCTCTCTCCATAGCTCGCTGAGCGACTTTGAGCTTACGCACGAGTCTCGGTGCCGTATGTCATCACTGGCAACACGCACTGCTCGAACATCTTCGTCTTCAGGCTCTGAGGTATATAGGACGAGAAGATATGGCGCAGTTTCCCAAACGGTGCCCAGCCCAATCGAATTCTACGAGTGACCTCTTTCTCAAAGTTGGACTTACCCATCTGCACCACCTGCCCCAGGTAAATATATTTGTCAACAACTTCGTGGGTGGTGCCGCCAACTACGACCGGTACGGTTGTGACATGGACGTTAGACATGATCTTCGTCTTGTCCATGTTCATCTTAAGACCCACCCGTTGAGAGGCACCAGAGAGGTCGCTGAGCGTTGTTGAGGTGCTCCATCGACTCCGCCATGTTGACTAAGTCGTCTGCGAATCGAAGGTGAGTGATATATTCGCTATCGATGTTGATGCCGAGTCCTTTTCACTCTGATTTCGTTAATTAGCACAATTTACAGATGGCGACTATTTTTTGACATTTATGTTTCCTAGTGAAGCACGGGTAATTAAGCTAGTAGTTTATAGAGTAACTATAACCTTACATACAAATATAAATGAAATATGAAACAAAATAACGATTTGTGGTTCTTCTACGTAGTCGTCTACGTCACGCTACATCGTTTCATGTATTTCTTATGTATTTCATGTATCTATTCATGTCTTATCATCGGGTTTAATCGAGAGTGGAGGAGGCATTAATTTTCTTTTTTTCATTATGAAATACCTATGTCTTGTCAAAGAAACCACAGATCTCAATGCTCGGACAAAGTGCTACACACTTTGTCCGAGCGTTGAGATCTGTCCTAAGTATAACAGCGATTGACTCTTCAGTCCAACTATAAAACCTTACCGATATATATTGTGCTAATCTTAATTAATTTAACAGTATTTATCATCTAAGGTTTAACAAAAATATCTATCTTGTTTATTGTATATCATTGGAAAAATATGCTAAAATTTTACCCTTTCCCTTACGTAAACTAGAGCGAATCTACTTCAAGCGGTTAAAAATACTGCGACACGAAATTCTACTTGGGCACCGAGAAAATTCCAGTAACAAAAATTTGCAAAAATGGACGAGTGCATTACGTGCATGAAAAAGTAAAGCGCGAAAAGTAATAGTGAAAGCGTAGGTACCAAGGATGAAAATTCACCGAAATTTTAGCTAGTAGTTCTCTTTAGTTGATAAAAAATGTTGAAGATTATATTTTTGAATGATACATCGTCACTGACGCTGATGTAAACAACTATAAACGGAACAGAAGTTCTATCTGAAGCCAAATGATGTGTTGCTACTTACGACTGAGATGGTCGTTTCATATAAATTGGAATACCTTCCACCAATACGTAAGAACTGCCTCGAATTTATATTTTATGTTTAACGTTTGGATTGAGTTAAGAAAAATTAAGTGAGAGAAAGGCGTGGAGTAGAATTATTTCAACTGTGCACACATCATCCATCCATAAGCCCTTTGAGGTCCACTGCTGGACATAGGCCTCCCCTAAATGACGCCAATCCCACCGGTCCTGTGCCTTCTGAATCTAATTCGGGTTATATAAAATATTTAAGTTATCATAATAGATTCAACTTTGGTCAACATTTGAAAGGTTCTCGTTGAATAGAATCCATTGCGGCTCTGTGGTTTTCATTTTCCATTCCTGATGAAAAATCTTTTGTTCGAATTCATTTTTTGTGGCCAGCGGGCTTTGACAGCGAAGTGGAATGGTTTGCTCTATTCAAAAAAATAATGGGTTAAGTGTACCCAGCTTAAAGTTTTGAATATTTAAAAAAGTGTACACCATTTTTTACCATTTCAGACTATTTTTTCAGAGACAAAATTCGAAGAAGAATGTCCATCACTTTTATATCACAAAATCTTTGATTTTTTTTTTATCTGACTGATGTAGCAAGCGAGCATGCAGTCCACCTGATAGTAAGTGGTCACTGCCGCTCATGGACATCTGTAATCAACTTCATACAGAAAATAGGTTCTATCTGAAATCAATCACAGATGCGTGAGAGATGAGATGCGTGCAGATGAGACTCCCGAGGACTATGATGGTCGCCTCATGTAAAAGTGTGCCTACACCTTTCAAACTCAAGAAATGATTCACGCTACAAATAGGTGTAGTACTTTCCCGGTTGAACTACACTGGTCCTACCACCTTCAAATACATATTTTATGTTTAACGTAAGAGTAAACTCTAGGTTGTCTTCCTGCAAGTAAAGTGATCTACCTACCTATATGGTACAGTTTCGTTATACTTGGGGTAGCAATTATAAATCAAGGACCTCATTTGGAGCCACAGCAGCAAGTCTGGTTCTCCTGTCTTCTACAAGTTTGTAACATAATGTAGGTTTTAATTTCTTCATCCCACGAAGCCATCCCCTCCCTGATTTATGTCACAGGCTCTATATAGGCTATATTTAAAAAAACAGACAATGAATGCAACGAAACGTCATTATGTTACAATCTATTTGAGCTGTAGAGCGTACATACGTTCGAAAATTACAACATAAATGCTTCACAATCGAATAAAATGAATTTCATTTAGTACGTAGCTACTAAGGATATGATTAACAATAATATGTACATTAATATACTTTAAATTATTGCATTATATATAGAATTTCTCCTACATAGAATTTCTCCTACTTATGTTACAATAATTACTTTATGGCCGGTAGCCAGATGGTATTGGGAGCCGAATGCAATATCGGTGCAAATCTTGGCGGGCGAGCCATTTGGCGCACGTCCAATCCATGCCTTATTGCTACTGGAAATTCAGCCTCGATTCCCAATTCTATCTAGAATTTATGCTGAGGCTTAATTTAATTGCGACTTTAGTTCAATTTATCTTAGTTCAATTTATAATAGGTATACATACCTCAAGTAGGTAGATTGATGATAAGAAAAATTTAAGTAGGGATACAATTATATTAGCGTATAATTTAAATGTATATGTCCGCGATTTTTATATCTACATAAATACATACGTTGTTACGCTTGAAAAGTTAATATTAACAACTTTGACTCCACAGACGGATCGTCCGTGCCTTTTTTTAGTTTATTTTTATAAAAAAAGTTGCGAGCCCTACTTACTCTTTTCAGCTATCTCTCTGCAAATTGACGACATTGACATTAAGATCAAAATGAATATTTTGCCCCCTCCCCCACAATATGCCGCCCGGGGCGTACCGCCCCCTCTGTACAAAATACATGTAGTGCCTGTAACACCTAATACGTTTATTTTTAAGTATTCATTGTAAAATATTACATGTAACACTTCTTATTAAGCGAATAAGCTACTTTTGAGGGTCCTGCACAGTCGAGGGCTCTGGAAATGGGCCCTGTAAGACCTTATTGATAAAAACAGAACCATCTTATCATTTTTATGACTCAATAAATCTGTCGGAAGATAGCTCCTTAATTCCGTTAGTCACCCTATTGTTGCGACTACGAGCAGGTACTGCAGAACAGGCCGGTGAGCATGGTGGTGCAGTGGAGCGAGGTGCGCACCGCGTGGCAGGACAGTGACTTCATCACCGAGTGCCTCTGCTGGCACAACGTGTACCGGCAGCGGCACAGCGCGCCACAGCTCTACATGGCACCTGAGGTAACTTCTAATACATACTAATTAAAATCGTATATAATCAAGAATAAATAAATACTGATAACACTTTATACACTCTTTATCCAACACAAGATATTGTCCTGCGTAATGGATGTATATGGTCTCAAAGACGCATAGATTACATACCAACCTGAGCTAAAGTATAAAATTAAATTCAATATTATGACATCTGACTGATTGCGGATTAACCCAAAACCCACAGGGTGCTAGACCGGTGTGACAGCCGCTTCCTCGAATTGGTCGTGAAATTATTATAAAAATATATATAAAAAAAAATATACGTGACGAATAGATAACCTCTTTCCTTTGGGAAGTCGGTTAAAAAACCTACGTGAATGTAAACTGCCTCCTCTGTATGTATTTTGCTAATCTCATTAGCATAAAAGAAACGAAGCAAGAAACTCACAACGGGTGAAAATTTACATCTTTTGTAAAAAATACTTAAATATAACATTTTTGTCTAGCGCGCTTTAATTATATACTATATCTTCTATAATTAATAGAAGCGGCAAAATCAAAAGCATCATGATGAATTGAACGTAATACTAAGTTGAAGGCCATACGAATCCCTTGGCATGGCTCCATGCAATAAAACACGCCGAAAGGGGCCAAAACCGCCACATAGAGCTCGCCATGCCAAACGCATCTATTACACAACATTGGCCGGGATTTAAAGAGGTCAGGTTCAAAAGATTGGATTTAAAGTTTAAAGTGGCTGCGGTATCTAACCTTTCAAAACTTTTCTCTAAAGATTTGTTCTTATTGTGATAGATTTCAAACAAAGGTCACTGTAGACTTTTACTTATCCATTTTAGCAGTAACTTCTAGTAAAGAAATCCTTGGATGACTAAAATACATAAGTATATATAGGGGAGACCGAGGGGTTTTGAAACAAAGGTGAGTTGAAACAGTCCCGATTTCTCGGAACCTAAAACCGTTAGCGATCTGGCAACGTCGCTTTTCAACCACCTCCCGCCACCCGCCATCGCGTCAGTTCGCGCCGGTGGCGCCAGTCGTCCGGTTGTGTAGTTCTGAGTGACACGTGCCGAAAATCGCAAAAAGTAAGTATTTCACGATTTTTTACGATGCTCGTACGTCAATAGTGGTTTTGTATTTTGGGTTGAGTTATATACGTTTTGAAAACTCAATATCTATAGATTCATGAAATATAATTGGTAAATTTGATTTCTGTGTATTTACTGCTTGATCGTGATTTGAATAAAAATTGGGAGGTTTTTTCTCACTGAGGTGATTTGAAACAGACTGTTTCAACTCTCCTCGTGTTCAATTTAGTATCTGATTATAGCTAAGAAATCAAAAGTACAAAGATTAAAGGAATTTAATTTTGATTTAATGTGTTTATTTGTTTCAGCATGCCTACTGATTATAAACGAAAGACGACCGACAGAGGTATGGCGAGTCACGAGATTTACGATCTCGCTGCTGAAGAAGTCACTTTACGACACAAAAGTCTCCGTGAAGCGGCTTCGAGTTACAACCTGAACCACACCTCCCTCTACAGGTATATAAAAAAAAAGACTGCTTATGAAGCTGACAAAACTGTGGGTGCTCCAACGGTTGGATACCCCAAGAAAACTGTTTTTACTGCTTCAGAGGAGAAGATACTCTGTGACTATCTGTTAAACTGCGCTGCTGCTAACTTTGGCCTGAGAACTAAGGAAACCAGAACTTTTGCCTATAAGTTGGCTGTGGAATATAATAAAAAAATTCCGTCTTCTTGGACAGAGAATCAAATGGCTGGAGAGGTTTGGCTTCGATCATTTATGAAACGTCATCCTGTTCTTTCTCTAAGACTGCCTCAGCCAACAAGTATCGCTAGAGCTACAAGTTTTAATAGAACTAATGTGGAACTTTTCTTTCAAAATTACACCACGGTAATTGACAAATACCAGCTGCAAGGGAAAGACATATGGAACATGGACGAATCTGGAATCACAACTGTTCAAAAACCAGACCGCATCATTGCCCGACGAGGACAGAAGCAAGTTAGTGCCATGACTTCCGCAGAGAGGGGAACATTGGTTACTATAGCCCTAGCAGGAAATGCCCTTGGCACTCACATACCCCCGATGTTCATCTTCCCTAGAAAAAGATTTAATGATCACTTTATACGCGATGGACCTACTGGATCCATTGGCACAGCAAATGGGTCGGGGTGGATGCAAGAAGACGATTTCCATGTATTCCTTAAATTTTTCAAAGATCAAGTTCGGCCATCAAAAGAAAATAAAGCACTGTTGTTGTTAGACAACCACGCCTCTCACACATCTGTTAAAAATATCGAATTCTGCAGAGAAAATGGCATTATTCTGTTAACTTTTCCACCTCACTGCACACACAAGTTGCAGCCAATGGACAGAGCAGTTTTTGGACCAGTTAAAAAAATAGTTAACACTACTTGCGACAACTGGATGCGGTCTAATCCAGGAAAAGTAATGTCCATATATGATATTCCTGGGATAGTGAAAACTTCGTTTGATATAGCCGTCACACCACGCAATATATCCTCCGGATTTGTCCATACCGGACTTTGGCCAGTTAACACTCAAATATTCCAGGACGCAGATTTTTTTCCGAGTCAAATTACTGATCGGCCTTTGGCAGCTTCCGTCAGTCCTGGTCCATTCAACAACTTGGCGGAACTCTCAAGTGAAGAACGCGCGCCATGCTCTACTTCTAACCCAGTTGAAGAATCTGCGCCATATCCTGCTTCTATCACAAGTGATGAACGTCCCCCTACAAGTAGTATTTATCGTGATTCTCGCACACCAAGTCCATCAATCTTAAATTTACTGGCTACTCCTCCCCAAATCTCCTCACCTAATCTGGCAACAGGTATAATGCCAGAAGCATCTACATCACGAGCTACTCCAGTTACTGAGACAACAGTTCCATTCTCATCTGAAACGCCAAGTTCCTTGACAAAAACTCCTCCAAGGAAAGAAACTCAAACAGTTAAACGCTATGCAAAATCCGCTGTCTTAACCGACAGTCCTGTAAAGAAAACAGATGACGTACCCAAATCTGCAGAAAGCCCTGACAAGAATTCACCTGATCTAGCATCTAATTTTATACCTGAAGCATCTTCATCACGAGCTACTTTAAGTACTGAGAGTGCAGTTTTATTCTCACCTGAAACGCTTAGACCTTTGCCAAAGGCTCCTCCAAGAAAAGGAACTCAAACAAACAGACGCAAAGTGAAATCTGCTATCTTAACTGACACTCCCGTAAAAGAAGAACTAGCTGCAATCGAAGCGGCTAGAACGGCTAAGAAAAAGGTAAAGAAACCTAACTTTGAAGAAACTAAAGCAAGAAAAAGATCAAAACCAGGTAATAAAACTAAAAAGGTTATGGTTGTCAAGAAAAAGAGAGGAAACGAAGACAGCGATGAAAAAGAAGATGAATCCTTCTGCATTTGCTGTATGGAGCCATATTCAAATAGCAAATCCAAAGAAAAGTGGGTTCAATGCCTCGAATGCCAAAACTGGGCTCATGAAGCTTGTACTGGTGGAGAACTTTCTTACGTTTGCCACAACTGCTTGTCAGATTAATAAGTTTCCAATTTGTCTTTGACATTTTTTAGATTATTGTTACTTAAATATTTGATAGCACTGATTGTACCTAATACTTAAAAAAACGACTGATTGTTAATAACTATAGATTATAAGAAGAATGTTAAACATTTTGTTGATCTGCCTGTTATTTGAATTGATGTTACGAATAGGACATTTTTTACTAACTTAGGAGTTGATTATTTGTATTCGACCTGTAGTTAGTTACCTTGTTGACTTATATGTCTTTAAATATATCTATTGTTTCAAAAAGGATTATTTATTGATTAAGACTGATTGTGATACTTAAAAAAATGACTGATAGTTAATAAATATTTTATGTCAAAGATTTAGTTATATAAGAATGTAAAACATTTTGTTGATTCGACTGATTTATAATTGATGTTACGCATAGGATGTCATGTTACTTTTTTGTAATTTAGGAGTTTATTATTTGTATTAGTCATACTTGACTGATATGTCATTAAAATATTACTAAAAAGGTCGTTGATTACTTGAAAAGTTTAATTTTAATTAAATCCTTAAAATCTAATTATCATTTTTATTTTGCAGCTCCTATTACTCCCCAAAATTATAATGTTTCAACTCTCCTCGACCTCTGTTTCATCTTACCTCGGTATGAGGGGAGTTGTAACAAGTTGACTTGTTACGGTTAAGTCGATATTTCACCACAATTTTCAACGCTTACAGTTTCTTTATGCTAGCCATTCGCAAGTGTATAGAATAACCTATCGATTGGTACTAGTACCATAAGATTTCTAATAATAGTATGAGTTATATCAAACAAAACGTAAAAATTGTTTCAACTCCCCTCGGTCTCCCCTACTTTGATACCTTTTTTTGTTGACTAGGAGGAACTTCAAAAGGTACGCCGAAGTGTTGGGAGAACCTCCGGGTTATGTGGGATTTTTACCCACTATAACCTCCTCGGTAGCCTGTCTCAGCGCTGGCAGGGGATCCCGGGAACTCCAATGGAAGGCACCGATGACCCCTAGTGCGGCACCCCTCATGGTTTCGTTTCTTGGGGGACGCGTCATGCAGCCACACATGCTGCTTTCCTTCTCGGGGTTGCTGGCTGGGCGGATCAAGCTCCCTCTCGAGCTGCCCGCAATCCGAGGAGCCCTCTTTTAGACGCCTCTTATGACAGGCAGGGGAAACCGTAGCCATATTTTACTGAGCGACTACATGGGACAGCGCCAAGGGGACGTTATCTACGTCCGTCCCAGCGGCTCCTTCGCCCAGCGAGAACTGCGCGCTCCCGCCCCTCGAGGGCACCTTCGCTGCAACAGCTGCCGCCGGGGACAAGTCGTTCCCGATTTTGTTGACCAGGATCCGCCACTCTAACTTCCATGATGGCAGTGCTCGAGCGTATGCTGCGCGGAGTCCTGGTCGTCTCCGCAGTGGTGACACACTGCGGACTTCTCTCGTCCTATACGGTTCAGATACTCACCGAAGCAGCCAATACTTGAATACCTACATTTTATTTTATCTATTAAAATATTGGTAATTGAAAAGCAAGAATGGAGAATCGCGTGAATCATTCCAAGGATTCCTTTCCGTCTTTTTCATTGTCTGTATTATCAATCTATAAGCATTTTCTAAAGTAGTCCTAGTGGTGTCCTTACCAAACCTAACTTGGGTTTTTGCTTGGTCTAAGGTCTACCTTTTGTCAGTTTTTTGCAACCTCCTTTGTTACAAAATGAAAAATCTGAACAAACCCTATTCGAGATATAATAACATGTGATTTTAAAATGTAATCGTTAAACATGAATTGTGATTGGAAGTTAAGAACTATACGGTGCGAATTATGTGATTCCGCCCTTTTTTTTTTTTGTTTTCAAAAAGTACCCTACGTCGTGGGAGCGACGCGGGTTATGTGGGATTCTTACCGCACTAAAACCCCCCGGTGGCCGACCTCGACGCTGCGAAGAGGACTCCGGGAACTCCATTTGACCGCCGCCGGTGTCCTCAGCGTGTGCCCCATCGGGCTCTTCCTGGTGGGCGTGAACTGCTCACCGCACCTACTGGTTTTTACGGTAGCATGCAACCACACATGCCGCCGTTCTTTCCCGGGGTCGCTTGGCCGGACGGTTCGAGCTCCCACTCTTCCCGCCCACAACCCCGGAAGCCTCTTTTAGTCGCCTCTTACGACAAGCAGAGGGTACCGTAGTCCTATTCTGGTCCCGGAACTATAGGGACAAATGTCATTCCGCCC